>CM031879.1:39245188-39363051 GCA_018697195.1 Certhia americana
TATATATTTGACAATGGAAAAAGCCAACCAACCAAGAAGTCCCCTGCTGATAAACTGGCTGAATGCTGGCAATCCTGGGTAGGATTACAGAAAGGTTTTTGCTGGGTAACAAATTCAAGTGGCATATATACTGAAATCATGATGTTGAACCATTTCTATACTATAGGACAAATACACAAACTTCTGTTATGTCTTAAAGTAGCTAAGATATGATTATAGTTCAGCACTTCTCCAAAATTTAGAAATATTCTGAAACTTTATGTAAAAAGAGACATAAACCAATTGGAGACAAGAGCGATTAAAGCCGAATATTTGTAAGCAAACTTCATGAAAATGTAGGCATATTCTGGTTTGTGATTACCTTTTCTTTTAAGAAGAAATTGTCTAAGTACTTACATAGTTTAGTGCAAGATATTAAGTAAGCAGCAGTTTTAGTCTATTGCATCCTAGAAACAAATTTTAAGAGTCTTAAATTCAGGAATATGGAATATCCATGAAGTTTTCAATGTTCCTTAATGCACATATTTTTATAAGATGTATACAGAACAGAGAAGATTAAATCCTAAAATCAAAGAAAAGCCTCCCCCAAATCCTAATATATTTATTCTTGTTCTGTGTCATCTCTGCTATTCTATATGCTTAAATTGTTTTCCACAGACCAAATGCAAAAGGTTTTATGTTTCTCCTCTACTTAGGATGATTTGTTGTCAAGCTCTGAAATTAACTGTCATGTTATTACTTGCAGATTTATAGCTCAATCAGCTTTGTAGTAGCCTCTTCTTTTATGGGTGTTCTTCTTTGAACATTATAAAATATCTGTTACCTCTTTTTTTTTTTTTTTTTGTTTGTTTTTTTTTTTGGGTTTTTTGGGGGTTTTTTGGGGGTTTTTTGGGGGTTTTTTTTTGGTTTTTTTTTGTTTTTTGTTTGTTTGCACATTTTTCAAAGCTCACTAACTTTGAGACCAAGGGAACGTGGATTGCATTTCACTGCTTAACTCAGACAATGCACAAACTACTTGGCAGGATAATCTATTGAAACGATTTTTCAAGGTACTACCACACATTTAGTGTTCAGCAGTAAAACAACTGTCATTATTTGAAGTGCTTTGGTTCAGAGATAACAGCTGGGGAAGAGGCATGCTAGGCCTGTGTCTCAGACAGTTCTCTCCTCAAGCTCTACAGTTTGATGACATAATAAAATCAGCTTTTTGAGCTCTTGGATTAAACGCACCATGGTCACACAATGCAAAATGTTTCTTTGATGTAAAGTTAGTTGATTAAACTTAACCGATCAAAATTAATTAAACAAAAAATACTTATCAAAAAAAGAGGATTTTTTCTACTTTTTATTTCTTTTATTTAGAGGTATCTGCTAAGGTTACCTTGTAATGTCTGGTTCACACCAGCAGTGTAAAGCATACCAGCTTTGCCTGTGTTAATGCAGGAAACACTAATCCATACTTATTCTGTGATAAGATCACAATAAGGTAAATGACATACAATTAAGCCACGTTCTAGATTTTTTCTAACTTATTTTCCTGAATTTGTCATAAGTATTGTCATTGTTTCTAATTAGCTTTATCTAGATAAAAGATTTTGTTCAGACACTTCCTGTGTGACAACAAGCACATTTATTAGTATCCTGGAATTATGCTGGAACACTTAGGGTTTTGAAGCCCAGACTTGGTTTGAGCTTCAACAGACTCGAGTCATTTGCTAGAAATCAGAAAATCTTGTAACACTTTTTCATCTCTAATTCACGCTTACTTGCTCTGAGTTCTGATTTAAACAAAATAAATCTTATATTCTTCTATTTAAGACTTCCATCACAATTTTCCTATTTTGGACTCTCCAAAAGGCACTCGAGGCCCAGTAGGTAAGTTTAAAGCATCAAGATGCATTGGCAATCTAACTTCTGAATGGAGTGCTTATGAAATTGTCACCTTTGAGAGCAGAGGTGAAACAAAGCTCTTCCAGTACTGAACTAAACTTGAAATTCCATCCCTAGAAAAACAATTAGGACCTTACTCTTCCCTTGACTTGAGTCTGGTACATCCATTAAGATTCCTACTAGTTATTAGATAGTAAAGCAACTTAAGGCTGATTTTTTTTTCTTTTCTTTTTTTTTTTTTTTTTTTTTTTTACTTCTGTTATCTTTGCAATTATCTCAAATTGATGTTGAAAATTATATTTCTATATTTTTAACTTTAGTTACTGCTTATTTTTTTCTTTCTCACTACTAATGTAATACCTAGGTTAGAGAGGAGAAAATACAGGTAAAATTTTGCCTTTTTCTTGCTATGAAGCATGCAGGCATGAAATACAGTATTCATTGTGGGATGTTTCTAGGTTCATTTTAATATCCAATAACTTTAGTGGACAGAATTTGTCTTCTCAAGCTGATAATATGAATTTAGTACCACATATATATGCACATTTTAAACTTCCCAAAGATAAAGGAATATTTTGTGAATTGCCATTTTAGGTACAAACTAAAATTGTAGCTCCCAATCAGCATAAAGCAGAAGGTGATAAAAATAAACCAGTCACAGACACCACTCTGGACACACTTGGTTGGCTTGTTGAGCAGAAGATGGAAACAACTGATAATATGTATTGCTTAAATATCTGAAGCTAGGATTTAATCAGAGAGATAGTCTTGTATATTAAAGAAAAACAGTTTGTATGTTAACAGAAATTGCTACCTTTGGAAGAGTTAGGAACAGTAACTTCGAGCAAAGAAAATTATTTTGTACCAAAGATGGCACCTGAAACAGAGCCCCTATATGACTGTGGTATATATGAAGTGGTGTTATTCCAGCATGAATCTCTGGTTTTGCTGCAGCATAAGCAAGCACTAGTATTTCTGATCTTTGACATGTTCTGAAAGATGGGAGAAAGGACAACATTCATCCCAGGAATGCACTGTTGGTGACACACTGATGCTCCAGGTCCAGCCAAGCCACTTCATGAAAGGCAAAAAGCTGTGCCAGTCAGGCTGCATTTTGAATTCTTGCTGTATCTGAGCAGAGAGTGATGGATGAGCTGTGTGCAAGAAATGGCATAAACACCTCTTAAAAAACCACAGCTGCACTTACATCAGTCCTAAAAGGCAAACCAAGAGGGGAGAAATCTTGAAAAACTGAAGAAAAATTGATTAATTTATATTTACATAGAAAACACTTACTTTTCAAGCACATATAGAATGCTAAGGTAAAGTACAAAGTAGCTGGCGTCCCTCTTTATTTTTTGCAATACTGCTGAAGTATTTCAACATCTCTTTCTCAGTATTCCTTATTTCTGCTGTGAATGTATTTTTATTCAGATTTCTGTGGAGCAGTGAAGCTGGGATCAGGGTTCTTTTCGTCTTGATCCTATATAGAAGAGTTCTTGTTCTAAAGCTTTTAACTCAAAGAGCTCAATCTTACAACTCGTAATACAACAACTAAGAGATGTAGCTGCTGAAGGTAGTAACACAATCTCAAATATGTTTTTTTAACTGACACCCATAAAATTTCATTGCCTCAAGCATAATTGCAAGTTGCAGCCATCACTATTTCACACATTCTAGTTCACTAGCTAGAAATAAAAATGTTTTTAACAAGACAAATAACAACTAGAACAATTTTCTTACAGATGTGATGGATTCTTGAATGCAGTCCTAAAAGCTGCTATAGCTCAGATAGAGGTTACAGGTTTTGGACCAGTCAATAGAAGTTTCTATTACCTAACTTTTTTGTGATCATGCTAATGAATAGAGGTGATATATGAGTTTAAGATATACACATCTGTTTATCAAAAGAAGAAATTAAAGAAGTGGCAACTCCAGAGTTTAATTCATTAATATATTTGTATGTGCTTCTAAGTATTTGGAAGCATAATTTTGAAAGTTATCATACAAAATGAAGAAAAAAGTTTTGATATTTTTAAAATTTGTCTAATGGTTCTTGTAATGGAGTTGGTGCCAGAGATGAAATATAAATTTGTAATTGCCCAAGATACTTGGACCATTGAACCACAAAATAATAACCTAGAAATTTCCCCACAATGTTCCTGTACTATTAGTACTTTGATCCCTGGTAGAGATTGGATTTCTGTAGAAAAGCTTGTGCACTTCTGCTTCTGGATCAAAGTGGGTTTCTCACAACATGACTGTCTTATTCTGACTTTCTGGGTTGCTGCTGCCTGCTTTAGGCTAAAGAAATCTATTATAGTTCTAAGTTATTTTTCCCATAAACTGATCCTGCAGCTATAGTCCCTTCCCACTGATTATCATCAGAATCTCATGCAAAGCTGCAGGACACCCAAGGAGAAACATATAATATCTCAGAGGAGAATGCTGAAAGATGGATGAAATGCCTGTTTAACTTTTTTTTCAGTATGTTCATATTTACGAACTCTGATTGTTTCTTGAACATAGTTTAGAACCTCAGCCATTGAGGGCAATAAAGATTATTTGTAATTATTATTGTGTTTTTCTTCTTTCTGTCACTCTTTCTTGTGTTATTTTTACACACTCTAGTATTTATATAGGTGCAACTAAAGAAAAATGAGTTGCCTCAATACTCATGCAGTCAATGCTCTAAATATTCCACATTTGTGATGCTAATTTTTAATTAAAAAAAAATACCTGAAATTTTCTTATTTTACAGATTAAATATAGCTATTGGATAAGTTTCTTTTGTGGAATATTTTGTTTACTTAGTTTAGCTTAGTACTTAGTACTTAGTTTAAATTCATTGCTTTTTGACCCATTTGTTTCTGTACTGGGAACTGAGGTATACTCACCCACACCCAAACATACATACACTGCACAAAGACAGAGGCTTTCATTTTATGTGCAGAAACATCCATCTCACTAGTTGTGGAAGGGAAGGGAGGTCTCTCAGGAGTTCATTCCAAATGCTATGTCAAGTTTACAATAAACAGAATAATTGCACTGTTTACAGGATTTATTTTATTACTATCCTTGTGATTGCTGCAATTGTAAATAAATCTGCTCCTTGCCACAAATTTATTTTGTTTTCCAGAAAGAAGGACAGATTTGCTTCCTTTGCCTGCAATTATAATAATGAACAATATATATTTGTATTTAGTTTTCTTTAGCCAATGTAAGCCAGACAGCCAGGCAGCTGTTGATCTTAAAGGATTATCACAGAACAAGTTCGCTTAGCTTTAGATAGTAATTTATCATTTGTGGCAAAATCCTGATTGTGTTTTTAAAACAGTTGCATTTTTAAAATGGCAGCTCCAAAATATACACAATATCTGAAAAATTATATACTCTTCCATGAGAAACAGCACTAATTCATGGTGTTCACATCTGAACATTCAGTGAGGCTGTCAAGATAACCTCATGCTCACATCACCCGTACAGCAATTGAACACAAAAAACCAAAATGTGCCGGCAAGAAAGCAAATTCTCTCCTTTAACTTCTGGCTATATTGACTTTAGAGAGATTGGTTTTGCACTATCTCTTCACCCAAAAACTGGGGGGAAGATTAAGGCTGTGTAGTCTCTGAACGAGTTCCCCAGGACCCTTGGTGGCTTTTAGATATCAGTAACATAATTTTATATTTTAAAGTGTCTGATTCAAATTTGAGTTTACCTGTATGTAAATGGGACATTAATGTAAGTAGACATACAATCTACCAAATTAACTGATGTAGTATGTTCATTTTGTGGTCAGTTCTGTAGGTAGTAGTTGCTCAGGTGGGATTTATTGCTTCATCCTATAGCATCAGCAGATTGCTGTGTCAGTGCAGGACAGCTTGCCAGAGCTGAAAGTCAGCTGCAGTCTGCCTACCTCTGTCCTCATGGTAGAACAGAGGGACAACAAAGAAATGTTCATCTTGTGTCAGGCTTGGCTACATTTTGAATTGCTAATACCTTTAGCAATTAACGTATTCAAAAGCAGTGTGAGAATTCCCAAGAACAGGACAGGAGCAAGAGCCTCAGATTAGTTATTGGAAACACAAAAAGATGCCAGGTCATGGCAGTAATATGTCCAAACAGAAAAACAACCAAAAAAAAAATGGATATGGAAGATTATATTGGTTTCAAGATGCGTCTTATTTCAACTTTTGTAAAGAATAGAGATCTTCAGAGTTTCTTTCCCCAGAAGAAACTTTTTACTTGAAAATTCAATAGAGACCACATGCTCACTTTAATTAAACTGCTGAGAAATTTAAAACTTTTCAAAGATTTTTTTGTCATTAATATTTTTTAATTTGGGCCAAAAATATTTTATTGCAGTATTTTTACTTTATCAGTCAATAAGAAAATAGAATCTTGCTGGAATCTAGTCAGATATGATATTAAGTGTTTTAAAATGGTATATTTCTAGTCATAAAATAAGAATTACTGTAAAAAGGCAGAAAAACCTCAAAATAGATAGCTAGATTTTTTATATTTTAAATTGCAATTACAAAATATACAGAATACCAGCATTTTGTTTTAAATAATTGTTCTCTCTTGTGCACTGAAAAGGTGAGCCATGATCTTATTCTGCCACATGTACATATCTATCAATCTGTGTGTCTCAAGGAGTTATAAGTATTTGTCACCACTTTCTTCTGAAAAACCTTTACAAATAAACCATTTGGCTTTTCACTATTAGATAATGGATAAATCCTGTGGCATTTTACTAGTATGCAACACAGGACATCATTAGCAGAGGAAAAGAGTCAGCAATAAAATCAACTGGACATTAAGCTCATTCACAAAACTTAAGTCCCTGTTGAGTGTAGTGTTAAACATGCTTGATTGTTTCATTCACTTGTACAGCCATTGATGGAGTCCCAGAACCCTAGTTAAGTTTTTATAAGGCTTTTCACTAGAGAACTTCACTAGAGAACATAATTGTTATTTCCACATACCTACATTCAATTTTCAGGGATTACTTTTAAGTGTGAATTCTTAGGTATTTCTTCCAGCTGCCTCCTGTCAACCCATAATCCTATATACTGAGCTCAGTCCCTGCAGGGTAAGCACTTGATCCTAGGGTCAAAGGTCCTTTAGCTCTTGACTAATGCACCTCATTAGAAGAGGAAAGCAGAATGTCTCCAGTAATTCAAATGTCATGAGAAGTAACAGAACTATATATTTTTAATTGTGTTAAACAGGATTGTTTTATTTTAGACACAACAAAAAAAAAAAAAAAAAAAAAAAGAAAAGCTGAAGGTTTTCCATTTATAACCACTGGAAACACTGTCTAATTTGTTGTGCATCCATGTGTGGTGCAGGAGCGTGCAACTGGAAGGAAATTAATTAAGAGTTTAATCATGTGCAGCAACCTTTTTTTTGTGGTAGGAGGCTGGTCATAAATTCATAACTATTCATTACTCAAGTATTTGGACTAAAATGAACATATCAGTTAAACGAAATGCTGTTTTTCTTAGTATTTTATGTATGGTAGATAGGTTAAGTAATGGTTTTATCCTGTGTTAAAAAAATAATCACCTCATAAAAAAGAGGTTTTGATTAAGCAATGAAACTGGAACTTAAATTCACCCGAATCCCTAAGCAAACGTAAGCTACTGCATTTTCTGCATGAGCTTTTCTTTGTAACTAGTTTCAAAAAAATTCCCTTTGCTTTAGAAGTTGAATGCAGTTGTTTGCATTTTAATGTATTTTGAATACTTTTTTACTTTAAGTTGAAATCAGAAATTCTAGTTGGTTTTCACCCTTGCAGTCTGAAGGAGGTTTTGTAAAATTTGAACTGCAATTATTTAATTAAAGAGCTTCATTCATTGCAGTAAAACAACTTACACTTTGGCATCCAAACAAGTTAAAAGAAAGAAATGACAGCTATAATTTTACACCAACTACTTTTTTAAAAATGCAAAACATTTTGTATATTAATTGGAGATGCAGAAAATGAAATCTTGATGCCACCAAAGCCAAAAACACTTTTACACTGATTTCAAAATATGAATTGTCCTTAAAGTTTGTTTCATTAGATTTCTGTCTGACAAGCATTTTAGGACTTTATTTAGAATTTTCTGATAGTTCCAGACATTTTCTAGGCAGTTCCAGGCATTTTCTGGAATACAGGTAAGGTATGTGATTTTAATCATTAGAGGAAACAATAATACAGGAGTAGGTGTTATGAAATGATCTCTGGTTTTATATCATGATTGAAAGTGTATTTCTCAAAATATTTTGATATCAGAAAAATCCTGACTTTTTTTTATGGGTAGTTACTTTAAATGTAATGATGAAACATAAATGTGAGAAAGTGAATTTTATTTGATTAACAGATAAATTTGGAAAAATTTGAACAGCTCAGGCTCACAATTCTTTCTTTGTCTTGGGATTGTCACAGTTGTAGCAACTGTACCTCTATGTCTTATTTAATGTCCCCCATCCTGAATAAAATGGGATTTCACACTGTTTTAGAGATGTGTTAGTATTTTTATTATCACTTAATGGAAAGTCTTGAAGATTTGTTTGCGACATGTTAGGTTGGTTACCGTTATGAATAATAGAATAATGAATAATTATTTTACCTTCTCCTAAGTTTAAAGGACTGCACAAATACATTTTTCATTCCATCTGGAGACAGAGAAATTACACAGTGAATTATCTTTGATTTTTTTCTGTTTGCTAACAAAAACCCACCAAACAAGACCCCATCTCCTCAAAAAATCTCTTTCCTAAGAAGAATAGGTTCTGTCTAATCAAGTACTTTCCCTACATACATCTGCTTTGGTTAGCACCCCTGTTGAAAAATGTTTATTGTTGTGGTCCATTTTCAAGCCAAAATCTAGGTGTTTAAGCTGTGAAACATTTTTTTTTAATCTTAATTTCAGAGTGTATAGCTATGATTTTCTATCCAAGTTCAAACCCAGCTCATAAACTGTGTGTACACTGACTATTTTCTACTAAAAACACTTGGCTCACACTGTTCACTTCTCTTAAGCAATCTTCCACTTGTGTCTTTCTCCTAGCAACTTCTTTAAATGAAAACCAGTAACAGCTCTCCAGACCAGGGAGGTTAAATCATCCTGTAACAATAACATGGTTTAATTTAGGCTGTAGCAGCAAGAGCAGAGTTACTGAACAAACTCATGTTTGTCTCACCAGTACAAATTATTTCAAAGTGTCATTTACAACAGCTGTAAACTCTAGCCTTCTGGTTTGTAAAAGTTGCATTAAACTCATCCTGCTCATTGAAGAAAAACAGTTACCTCTGAGGTAGCTTTCACTACTGAATTGTTTTGTGCATCTATTTTCCTGCTGGCTGTTAGCTGCTATGATTCCCTCTCTTAACTCTCTTACCTATCCTAGCCTTGCATTTAGGTGTACACACTAATTTATTAAAAAAATCTCAAAGCTGCTAGAAGAGGAAATTTTCTTAAAGGGTTTTATTGATGGTTGTTTATTACAGCTAAAGATGAATATTTGGAGAGATTTGCCTATGTATATTTAATAGGTCCATTTGCAAATCACAGAATCATAGAGAGATTTGAGTTGGAAGGGACCTTAAAGATCATCCAGTTCCAACCCCACCTGACACAGTGGCAGGGACACCTTCCACTACATCAGTTTGCTCAAATATTCTACAATTACTTGCTTCCTCAGGATTTAGTAATGTTACATCTGTAAATAAAGACAATAGAAATTTTTTCCCTTCATTTCACTGGGCTTGCCATCACATTGACAGTGTTGCTGGTCCTGGTCCTTTACTGTAGCACTGTTGAGAAGCTGACAGTTGACCATGTATAGCAAAAAGCTGTAGGGCCACTTGAGGGCTGACAGTGCTTTTCTGTGCCTCCCATGGTGCTGGCAGGTCAGCTCTGTTTATGATGAGTAAGTGTTTCCCTTGTCTGTTCCTCAAGAAGCACCAAAAATTTCCCATAGGAATGATATTCTGTTCTGTTCGAGTTGCTCAAACAGGAAAAAGAAATTATCTTCCTATGGAGGCTACAAATGTGAAAGCAGAGGAAAATTTGCCAGAAAAATAGATTGGAAACATACTTAGGTTAACAGAATACTTTCCCTCCTTCAAAGATGTTGAAAGGCACACATCTCTACCTCTTTTTCATTATTGTATCAAGAATGGGTTTATAGAAACAATGGTTAAAAAGCTAAAAATCTCAATATTAATGCAAAAGCTTTATATTTCATATTGCTACTGTTCTGCATCTGCAGGCTTCCTCTTACGTGTTTTATCTTATGAACAATATGTATGCTTTTGATTTAGGAACCAATAACATTTTTAACTCTGACACTAAAGGAGACAAAAAAAAAAGGGAAAAGAAAGAAGTGGAGAAATGATTGAATTACATAGAACATATTCTCCTTTAAAATGCAGCAAAAGATTCAAGAGCTGAAATTGCTCAGGGGTGATCATATTTCTTTCAGAAGGTGCTCTATATTGGGGCCAGTGTACGTATCAAATACTGCTGATAATTCAGCAGATTTAAAAAAAAATTTTTATTGAAAGTCACAGAAAAGAGTTGCAATAAAGCCTGCATTAACAGCCAGAGCTGAAACTGAAGCTGCCTGTTGATTTATGCACTTTCCTTTGGTTTTGATCTTTTAAAGAACATGACTTGCCACATTATATACTCTTCTGGGATTTTCTCCCTCACCACTCATTGTGCTCTCACTGTCAATCTGATCATGTAGTTTCATATGATTCAGTTAAAAGAAAATAACCTAACAGCAGTCAACTTTGCATGATTTTGCACTTTTTTTGGCTAGGGCTCTGATTCAAAATCCAATCAGATGAATGGGAGGACACTGGTTATTTTTCATGGGCTTTGGATCAAGTTATGAATGCCTTTTTAGGGCACATCATTTTAGGTAATTCTGTGCATGTAATTATTCTTTTTAAATATCCTTCATATCTACACAAAGCTAGTCTCAGCAAACAAAATAAAACAAATCCACAATTTATCTATTGTTTAGAATGGACAAGATGATTTTTTTCTTAATTTTAAGGAATGTTATTTCTTAGGAACTGCCTTATTCCAGAGACTGCAACATATGGAGGGTTCTTAAAGTGTAATATCTAGTTCCTATTTGCATTTGAGACTCTGTGCAAGTTTTTACATTTTCACATTTGCCTCAAGAAAATAACTTGGGATAAGGACAATTTTTCAAATGTTATTAATAGATAAAAAGTAATCCAAGAATAAATACTTCCAGACTGCAGCTACTGTGTGTATCTAGGCTAGACATACATATCTCAGTGTTTTGTTTTTTCAGTCTGACTAATTGTCTTTGTCTTTAATGACTCTCCTTCAAATGTCTGCTTTATGTTTCACAAATACTTAATCATCATTTTTCTTCATCTGTTTATTGATAGAGTTTAAATGTGCTCATATGAACCAAAATGACATTAGCTGAGGAAAAGCTGGGCAGAAATCTATGGGTTTTTTTCTGTCATTCAAATAAAATCTTTTCTCCTACCTGAAATAAACCAAACCAATCATGTCACCGCTCCTTTGCTGCAAATACATGAAGAAAATGGTTTGGAAATGGGAACTGTTACAACATTCATAAAATATACTTAAAAAGTACCCACAGGAGAAAACATCACTGCTCAGGACCCCATCCTGGCCTATAGGAATTGTACCAAGAAGACCAGTAAGCCTACTCATGATGTAAATGTTGCACACGTGTTTAAAGCTAGGAAAATAGTGTCTCATAGATGGAAGCTCTTATACTCTAATGAAACACCTTTGAGTATGATATAATGTCAATGGAACAGCATGTGGCTTTGGTACATATAAAAGCTGTTATGGAAGTAATATTACAGGCTGGGTTAGCTTTTTCCTTCAGTTTCAGGGCTTCAGACTCCCTACAAACTGACTCAGAATGATAGCACTTTCCTTTTCTTGTCATTATCTTACAATAAAACTTTCCATTTTTTTAAAATTGCTCAGAAATCCTTCAGATATGCCACTTATATTACAGCCATATACATTAGCTAATACATTAAAATTTACTCTGGGTGGTTTTGTTTTGCATTTTAGAAATTTTGGATAATCTGAGATAGTTTAAATAATAGTAATTTGGTTTCCAGTTATATTGACTTTTCTCACATGATGTATCTTGCAACTATGGTATAGCACATGTCCAGATTTCAGAGAAATCCAAAAATATAGTGTCAGACGATATATATGAAGTGTGTTATGTTGACCGTATTGGCCACTGATAACCTGCTCCATCTGTCTTGCCTCTGACATGTTAGCTGGACAGGGTAGAGATGAGGCAGCCTCTGAAAACAGAAGTCATTATGAGAAGAAACAGCAGCCCAGCAGCAATCAGGTATTTTGCTGAAAAGTTCAAACAAATAATATTTTTTTTCTTCTTTTTTACCTGCTTTAATGTCCATAATCACTGCAAACATGGTATTTCCTAGGTGAGTTATAGAGGATGACTCAATCTCCCTAAGTTTCAGCAGTGCAGTGTTGTTGGTTAAGAATTTTGAAGCCCAGTTGGGCTTGTCTCTTCCTTCTGTTTTTGTAGCTCAGAACTTGAACCTTGATAAACTCTGGCAGAGTTATACTTCAACACTTCATACCCATCCTCCTCATAAAGCTTTAGGGTGAGTTCTTCTGCAACTAATGAAAGTTGTTTTCCCTTCCTTTTACTTTTAAACAACTCTGAATATGTCAACCCCATTAATACAAAAAATAATCTGATTTGTATACCATACATTATGTCATTTGTTATATTATGCTCTATGTCAGCTGCATGCTCACACATGCATGTATGGCTCTATTCAGCTAAGGATTAAAATAATTTGTGCATTCATACACAGGAAGTATTAATTTTTTAAATGTTTTGTGATGTAGATGATATATACATCTTTGCACATGGCATACTACACCCCCTAAGAAAATACAAGCTTGTATTTTTTGTAAGAAAAATCTGTCGCAAATACTTACAAAAATACATTTTATCTCCAGTGCTCTAACAGAGATGGAAACACAGTCCAAAACCATTGTTTCATTTGAAATTTTCATATTGGTAGTTTACATCGTGCTTTTTGGCTACTGACTAGATGAAGTGAGAATTTGAAACAGCAGAATAACTGAGTACTTCAGAACTTAGCATAAAAATCCAGGGTGGGAGGAAGGGGAAAATGTTGAAAGAAAAATTAAATATGTTATACATGCCAACTGTTGACCACTTATTCATATAAAGCTGGGTTTTTAAGTGGTTCCATCTTTTGGTTACACAATGAACCCACTCCATGTGTAAAAGGAGTACTACCTTCCATTTCATGGAGAAAAGTCCCCTGTGAATAGAGAATTTTACCTCTTCTCAGACCTAATTTAAAATTTTTACTTCCTTCTTCAAATAATATTGAATTTTAATACAATAATTGATGGCCTGTGACACTTTTACTGAGGTGAATACAATTCCAGCTCTGCTATTGTACGTTTGAAGTTTCCTAGAGCATCCTGTGAAAAGAACAGGAAGATTTGTGCTAGTGACTTCTATTTATTCAGATGTATTTGGTCTAGTTCCCCATCCTTCTGTTTGAAAGCTAAGACTAGCACTAGTAGATGAAAGTTTTCTGGAAAATTTTTGTAAGCTCCTAAAATCCATAATTACAGCCTTACAATATCCCTATCTGTGGGAAATACCTGGCACAGCTACTGTAAAGTAGTCATTATGATGACACTTTTTTATCAGACACATGACAATTTATTTGCTCATATGTAGTTCTGTTCACAGCCAAGGTCCCTGGTCTAGCCCCTCCCAAAGACCTGGGGATGCCCAAGGAGTCCCTAGAAGCAAAATGTAAGAAGTTCAAGAACATAGACCAAACAGTGCTTCTTGTACCCAAGGAGAAAATGCAGTAATTTCCCAATTTTAGTCAGTCATCTTTGCCACTTTTACCTGTGGTCTCACAAAAACCTCAATAAGGTCTTAATAATGGTGCGAGTATTGCATAACAGGTTTTACTGGCCCCCCGTGCAATATTTCTTTCTGAGAATGAGCCCTGTTTGCTTAAGGACTGCATACCCATGAATGTTAATCATTTGTGATAACATAACACCATCCCCCAAAATATGTGACTAAAATTAAACTACAGATGGTGTTCACAAAGGTTTACCTTAGCCCGGGGTGCCAAATCCCCTCAGAATCCCTCCACAGTCAATGGGAAAAGGAAATGTCTCCTTTAACACAGTATTCCTCAATCTGAGCTCTGGGAACCAGTAGTGATCTGGAAGACATCTGATGGTAGTTCATGAAAATCTTGGAAACGTTTAACCTTCCCCTGCTGAAAACACCTCCAAACTATATACAGAAATTCCTACGTACGCACACAAGCAATCAATTTGGGAGATTTTAAAAGTAATAAACAAATCTTGAAAGGGCATTTGGCTGTAAATGAAAACCATTATGACAACACTTCATAACAGTACTTTGATTTTTTTTTTAAGTTTGCGTAGACTTTCAATTTGAAAAAGAAAAGAACTGAAGCTAATTTTTGAGTTTGTCTCCCAGGCGACTCCACAAAATTATTAAGGAAGCACACTTGACTTGGGAAAGACTTTTTTTTCTAAATTTTATTTTGAAATATCAGAATATGAAAAGTGATGTCCATGGGGTTGTACATCCAGCATGGTATGCTCAGTCATCATTTCTTGAAGGTTCATCCACTGGATATTAGCATTATATGATATCTTTCTGAAGTATGGTTGAAGAAGGTATTAAACCCCAAAAGAATTCAACAACTTAACTTTAACTGAATGATATGAGTCTTTATTTTCTTTTCTAATAAACCTAGAGATGTTAGCTTTTAATAAAAAGAATCAAAAGCATTATTGAAGTCAAGGTCTTATGCTATGTCATATGAAATTATTCTAAATTATAGCTTATAAAAATATAATCTAGTTAATGTTTTCACTTTTTAATTTGACTAAAGATTTTGTTAATTGCAACGGCTTTATGGTTATTTGCATCAACTAGAATTTGTTCCCATGTGGACAGCACCATAAGGATTTCTGTCTAACAGATGGACTTCTCATGCTTTTAATTCCTTCGTGAAATCTTACCTTTTTTGTACATGAAACAAAGAAGAAGAAACCATCGTGAAGGGCTTTTTTTGTGCAATCCTTTTCTATTGTGACCTGGATGAGGGAACAAGTCTGTTGCTGTATTCAGGAAAGAGACTAGATTAAAAAACCCGAACCCTTTTGTTCCATCCCATTGGGGGTTCATAATATTTTTTTAATTTTATAATTACGTATATTTACTATTTTTTTGCTCAGGTTTGTATTCTGGCAATAAATTATAGTAATTTATGCCATGATAAATCATAAATCCCATTATAATTAGGAGTTTGTTCCAAACAACGAAGTGGTTGGAGTCTGGTCCCATCCAGTTTCTCCTTGGGTCATTTGTTGCTCTTCATTTGAACTATGCCAATTCATCTCATGAAGTGTACTGCTTACACGTCTCAAGAGATGTCCTACTATAAACATTCTGAATATTTATAGTTACAGGAAAAAAAATTAGTAGAAAGATCTATGTTTGAACAAAACAGTATCTAATAGAAAGCTTGACATCTCCAAATGTCTAGATTTTCTCAAAGATTGACAAAGTTCTTAAATAATAGATTCAACACCAATTCTAAGGATAGAGAATTGGTGGCAAAATGAACTGATAACACTTTTGCATGTTAATTTTAAGGAACTGTCTGACCAGAACTTTAACCTAGAAATAAATTAACAATAGTAGCATACAAATCATTTAATCAAATGATACATAGAATCAAATGATACAAATAACATCCCAGGATGCCTGACTTTCCAGATCACTCATGATTTGAGAGTGCTCTGTGGCTGTCTGCTAGAGAGCAAGTTCAGAAAGGGCATTTCAGGGGAATTCTAGGGTGCAAGTGAGGGCAATGACTTCACAATTGAATTTGTCCCAGCATGGAATGCTGCTGTTAGCTGAGGACTGCACCAGGAAGAGGAGTTGTAAAGCTGTAAACACATATTCACTGCCTATAGGTAACTGCAGAAAATGAGATGCAAAGTATGGATTTGTGAAATCCTGTTTGTGAAATTTAAATGCCTAGTTTCTGCCTAGGTTACTAGTAAGAGTCCCTGATATTCTTTTGTCCATCCAAAACAAGATAATCTTGGAAGTGGTGAAAAGTTTATCCTTTCAGAAAAGAGTATGGAAACCAAACATTTGTAACCGGAGAATTATTTTTTAAAAGGCTGACCCAAACTCAGTAATTTCTCATTATGATTTCATTAATGTGTTCACCTCCATTTGTGAACTGTATATGAAAGCATAACTTTTAATGAACATTTAGTCAAGCCATAAGAGAGAACCCAAATTCATCTAGAAATTAGCCTCATTTAGTTTATTCATATAATTTACAACAAATTTACATTTTGAAAAAAAACCCCTCCATAATTAAATGGTTATGAGTAATAGTGTAAGTATCTATATTATAACAGAAATGCATATAGAAATGCATATGCATATAGACCTTACTGAAAGCTTGCAGGAGAATGAAAATGCCATTTGGCAAATGATGTCTGTTACAAGAACAAATTCTTGGCGATTTTATATAGTCCACAAATGAAATGGCTACGATTGGGCAAGTTTTGGTTTTGTTCAGTCAAAACATTTTATTTGAATTTGTCTTGCATACTGCATCACAAGATGGAAAGTTTCAGTGTCTCAACTCAAATAGAAAAAAAATGGTCCTGAAGAACAGGACCATATTTTGACAACACTATTTTTATATTTTGCATGATTTTGATACATATTTTCTACAAAATTTACACAATTCTGTGAAGCATTTTCATTCCAAAGATGAGTTTTTCAAATATGAAAAGACCTAATTAATTTTTAACTTATGGCTTTTTAGATAGAGTTACAACTTTACTCAAAGATTTTACACTTAATAATTATGGAGCAATAATTAATGCTGAGAAAAAATTGCATCCTAAGTAAGAATTTGCATCCAAACACACTGAACATGACTGCTGGGCAAGTGAGCCCCTCTGGAATAAAAAGGTGTATCAGAGAAATGAGATGAAGAGATTTTACAGATTCACCTACATGACAGAATGAAGCACTGTGTGGAATTACATGACTTAGTTCTCAATGAGAAGCAGGGATATGAAAAAATGTTTCTTTGAAAAATTCCCAATTGGTTCTACAATGAAGTCAAACAGTTCACTTATCATAATGCTATTATAGTATCCCCTTTTAAACAAAGATTAATAGCAACATGTTGCATTTTTTTCTTTATAAAGATAAAGATTTCTATTTAATAAGCTTACTGTGAATTATATCCTCAATGCAACCATTTTCCCCATCTCTTGTACAAATATCCATCCTTATTGGCTTTTAGTTGTAATCCAGGGCAATGTCTCTCTTGCATACTGCATGCATTTTTCACAAACATGTCAACATAACACTCCTCAAGAAGCACATTGTTTACTTTGGATAAACCTGCCTCCTGGAGGATAAAACCATTCTTTGTGAACACTTATGAAGGACAAGAGTGTGTATGCTATTTATGAAATGTTTCATTATGCAGTATGTGGTTTCCATTATATAAATAATTCTTTCCCCCTCATCTACTTCTCTGTGGGAATATTGAATAAATAATTAAAGGGGAAAAAAAGAGTAGGAAGAAATAAGTATAAACAACTTGAAAGATGATTCATAAGTTGAGTTATGTTAATTGTATTTCCTACTGAGACATCAAAGTACATTTGGTAACATGAAATACATGCACCTTTCCAAGATTTTATATTTTGGCTCTCTTAAGGGTGCTGATAATTATCCACAATAACTTCATGGAAAATATCTCCAAAAGCTTTGTTTAGTGTTTATTTTCCTAAAGCAAGACATCACTTATAATCTCTTTTTTAAATGGTTAGTTCTTTGCTTTTTGTTATAGTGAGACACACTGCCTAGTCCACAGTCACAGTATAGAAGAGCTTATCACAGTCACTATAGAAGGGCTCATCACAGTCACATAACTATTGCCTTTAAGAAACTTGTCAGCCACAAGAGAGAGAGAAAACCACCCTAAACCACTAAAAAAACCTCCACAGTACTGGCAGAGCACTAATAAAAATGACTGCATTTTGGCTACCCTCTTTGAGAATTAATGTACACCAAAATAATTGGGGTTTATTTATATTCCAGTAATATCTGGAGACCCCGATTGGAGATTCAGGGTAATATTTTCTAAAGTGAGTAAGTAATGCAGCAGCTACAGGCATAAAATAGCAAAGGTAACAATTTCACGGTTTACTTCCATCAGTCCAAATTTCAGGTATTTGAAGACTATATCAGTTTTGTTGCTTTCGCTGGCTTTGGTTGTCTGTGTTTCTGCTGCTGGTTGTTTGCAAAACTTCCCCAGTATTTCCAACACAGTGTTCATAGATCATGCTCACAGAAATACACCAGGAGTCATCATACAGAATTTCTGCCACCTCTACATCTTGGTGGTGGGCTTGCTGTAGAGGACAGTTCTTATGAAATTAGAACTCCTATCAAATCTGGATAGACTAGAACCAAAATTCAGAAAGCAACATCTTCCTGCTGTTCTACAATAGTGTAAAGACGGAAAAGTCAGAAAATTGACTATTATGCATAAACCAGCCAGTATCTTACTGTCTTTATCTGAAAATAATTTGAATGACAGGAACTGCTGAAAAATCATCAAGAGGATGGAATAATCCACGTTCTAATTTTTTGCTGCTCTTTCCTAGAATAGGGAATGAACTGGGATGGTATTTGCTGCAGCTGGCTGGAAACGAATGACAGAAATATTCTGAGGTTTTAACCATAAGTATTTTATTTTACCTGAAGGCATGTCAAAAGAGAGAATTTCCAAAGTAAGGAAGGGGAGAGAAAGCCAGTAAACACCCACCTGAGTTGTAGCACGTTCATTAATGTTCATGGTCTAACACTATGTGGTTCAGAGCAATGAATATGTCTGCTGTATGGCATGGAGTTATCCAAAAACCAGTTAATGAATATTTAATGAAGGTGAAATAGTTTCAATGGGAGTACTTTAAAGATCGAGCAACTCACTAAGCCAGGGTGAAGTAATGTGCTAGGGAAGAGGGAAAGGTTTCACATCAAAGTCATCACTCAGTCTGTGTTTTTCTCTAGAATATTAGGTTTCAAAAAATGCATAAACCTGGCTCTTCAGGAAAATGCCTCTAACTTTGAGGACTACTGGCTATTCTAAGATCTCATTCATACTTTCTGGCTTCCTTCTAAATGTACAAGTGACATTGCTGAGAAATGCATTATAAGCCATGGTTTCTCTAAGAAAAGCTCTTAGTTGGATAAACTGTGGAATTCCTACTTAGAACTTTTGTTGGCAAGTGAATTGCTTTAAAGATGAAGGAATTTGTTTTAATAGAATTTGGCCAAGGTAGTTATTTTCTCAGTGAATAACATAAAACTGGTATCATCAACACCAATTTTAGACATACACACAAATAATAGTCTATCTTCTACTAGCTGAAAATGATGGTTTCAAAATAATTGGGCATTGCTGTAATGTATTTTATTTTTCACCATGCTTCAGGATATATTTGATTGTTTCCCCCACCAATGATGTTTAAACTGCAATTTCTTTATTTGTATAAGGCAGTTGGAAATCAGGCCACAAGTAACAGATTGCTTTGTTTAAACTGCTTTTGCTTGCTTAGTCTTATCTTGTTTTATGTGTTCTGTATCACCAGCAGGATGCACAAGAGATGCCTTATATTACATGCGTTCAGAATGGCTGCTGTGGAGGGATTACCAGTCCAGCTCTGGCATAAAGCCTCCTTTAGAATTTGTTGACTACAGCACTGTATCCCAAACCCACTGGCAATGACTAGGAAACACAAAATTATTAAATCTTGCTATAGGGCCTTGTAGTTAGTTCAATGGAAACTTTAGATAGCTTTCACCAAATTTGCCCTTTCTTTCCAAATCCCCTCACCCCAGATTTTCACCTAATTATTGTTTATTTTTATTGCACAGCATTCTATTGTTAAAACAAGATATATAATTAAAATACTTTGAAATTTTTTTAACTGTTTTCCTTACTTGGGCCTTGTTTCCTATTGTACTTGGCTTGGTTAAAATTCATTTTTTTCTAGTTGTAAGGTTCTTGCTGGATGGTGGTTCCTATGCCTGCCACGAGAGGTCTCTTCCTGTGTGACAAACCTAAAAACTAAGAGCTAATCATACTTACTTTTCCTGAGTGCTCTTTCAGGCTCAATTTCTCCTTTCAATGCCAGGGAAACTATCACGTTTGTGTAGACTATTAGTGATGTGAATACTAGAGCTTGGAACAACTGCTCTTAGCATCCAACAGCAAGCAGGTGGTCAGATTTTACAAAAAAAGTTATAATCTCTTTTCTATAAATTCATCTTGCACCTTATATATGGTAAATGAAGTGGTACTTACTATCAGTAACACAAAAGTAAAGGAACAAATTATACCATGTCAAGCATACCCATGTTTTCTTTCTTTGTTTTTTTCCCTATGGAAGGCTTAGGCAAAGTCTAATGGCTGCCAAAATAATCAGAAAAAATTAACGTGCCAAGTACAGTGGATCAGCAAAAGTTTTAGATGGAGAGAAGCCAAAATATTTTTCAAGGAAAATACTGGGGCTGAAGGTTTGGGGTGAGCTCATAAAGAACCATCCTCTGGCAGGCTAGGAGAAAATCTTATTTAAATTCCTTCTACTTTTAATGTCAATACTTGGCAAAATTCCATTAGTCAGATAAAGACACCACAATTTCAATATACTGTAAACTATATATGTTACCTGATAGCATGCCTCATTTGACTTCCCTTTCCACACCCACGCCAAAAAGAATCACACAGAGCTTTATGGAGAGAGAAGTTGGACTATTTTGGCAGTCCTTCAAAACATAAATTAGGTTCCAACAAAAAATACATGTAAGGAAACGATTTGGTTATGTCTTCTTATTCCAGAATTACTGTATTTTGTTCTATATTATTCAGTTTCTCTTGCCTCTGAGGAAGTAGTTTCCATCCATGGAAAATTAATTTCTGGTGTTGTTCATGCACATGTTGTTTTCCCATAACATTTAAAGGATGCTGGTCACTTTACAGCTTATTATACATTTTACCTTGAGTTCTGCAGGTCCTTGAAAAACCAATATGGAACTTCTGTAGCCAGTTGCATGCCTGACAGTAAGGGCACCTGCATAAAGGGCAGGTTATGCAGTTATACTTCCTAAACACAGAATGAGAATGGCTTGAAAGAGAGAGCCCAGTAATGATGCACTTTTTTTTTTTTCTGGGTTGCGATCAAGACAATCGCATCAGTTCTGTATACCCAAAAGCAGAACATACCTGATTTTTTCTTCATTTGGAAACAGGTGATATTGTTCACCAAGTTAAAAGCATTACTTGAGTGAATATTTATAAGAATTCTGCAAAAGCTTTTCATTGCCATGGCCCAATTGCTAAATTATACAAAAGCCTGGAATACTGCTCACAGATTTTACCAGTTTCTTATTTTACCAACAGGAGAATGAAAACAAAAGTACAGTCATCCAACAGTGCAATACACTGATGAATAGTAACTACTTGGGGCACTTCCAAACTGATCCTAAAGAAGTATGTACCACATATGTGGTCAGGAAATAAATTGCAGTTATCATCCACCTTTGCTTGCCTCATTCATCCATCTCTGCCTAGACTACCTTAAGCATTCCAAACGTTGACTTACATCAAAGTCTCTGTCCAAAACAAAAAGAAGAGAAGGAGTAGTAAGAAAACAATTAAATTTTCCCTTCCCTTTAGCTGGTAGAACATTAATCTTTCCCTACAAAATATTGACAACTGTTGCTGGTCAGTTTTGAAATGTGCAGCAGCATGTAATTATCTTAATATCTAGAATGACAATTCATAGAACACTTTACCTAAAAAGATATTGTCCAATTACCAGAATTTTTGTTTTTTAAACTCATTT
This sequence comes from Certhia americana, assembly GCA_018697195.1. Taxonomy (NCBI): domain Eukaryota; kingdom Metazoa; phylum Chordata; class Aves; order Passeriformes; family Certhiidae; genus Certhia; species Certhia americana. The sequence goes on from CM031879.1 coordinate 39,267,160, forward strand.
TTCTGTTTACCAGATGAAGAAATCAGACAGCATAAACTTGGTGTGGCAGGGGCTTGATAGGTTTGTAGTTTTCTAAAAGTTTTCCCTTTTATAGTTTTCTATTACTGTTATAATTAGTATTATTAATTTTTGTTATAGCACTCTCAGTCTTTGTAGACTAAATATTTCTAAAAATGTTACATGGACTAAGATAAAAAGATGCAGATGAACACTGATTCAGTTCGTTGATTCTTAGCTTTCTCTCTCTATTTGTTCTTCAACTATAAGTTCAGTTTGTCATCAGGTATTTATTATGTTGGGAAAAAAATCTCCCATCCTTTGCCTTGCCTTACCTTGCCTGCCTCACCTTCCCTTGTACTTCTTTGTTCCCTTTCTTCATATCTGAATAATGATATAAAAGTGACACAGTATTCATAAACACCTCCCAGCTTCTATCATCAGACCAAAGTTTCAGTGATCCAGAACCTCTGGAGATGAGGAAGGACACAATCTGAGGTCCTACATTAAAAGTAAAAGATCTTGATCATTATGTGGGTAATTGGCTTAGGTTATGAGATGCATTGAAATAACAGAATCATCCTGTCTGAGTTTTGAACAGAGCCAAACCAAAGAACATAACTAGAATGGGAAGAATGAGGAAATACAGCACTGATTTCACTTTCACATCTTCCCGTGTCTGATCTTTCCATGTCTGCAAAACTAGAAGGAATACATAAAACAGCAGCTTATGCAGGAAACTGAGGAGCAGAAATAGTTTAATAGGGTAGTTAAGAAGAGTAGATGGAGATTTAAATTATTTGCTAGACTTGCAGCAACTGACTTTTATGAAGAGTGAAGACTTTGAAGACTTCTTTTGAAGATGACAGAATGAATACCAAGTAGTCATAGCACAAAGTGTAATCTTTACAGAAGCATGTTCCCTACCCATTCACTGCCTTTCCCACCTTTTCCTTCACTCTTTAGCTTGCTTCCAATGTCCTGCTCACATGGCGATTTTTTTTGACATGCTTTCTTCTTGTCCTTCCAAGGCAGAAGTTACTTAGGATTGGGAGTGCAAACGTCTTGTGCCCTCTCTGTGGTCCCAAAAAGTTGAATACAGGCATGGAGCCTACCCTGGACTTCCCAGCATTGAAGTCTGTGCTCTGATACTTCAAGATTAAAAATTAAGAGAAGAGTTCTGGACCTTGCCAAAGAAGGGAAAACAGTTTAATTTCAAAACTAGGATGAAATACTACATCAGTTGAATCACTAAATTTAGAGGACCATTAAATCATTAATCATGACAATGCAACAACAGATTTCAGCATTCTTTGGTAAAACATACCTAGACTCAAACTCAGAATTGTTTGTTAAGGTGTTTTGCACAGGAAAGCAGGCTAGGGACTCAACAATGAATAGAGATACTGTTATCAAATTGGCATAACAATCATATCACAAAACCTCAAGTAGTGCTTTTGTGCAGTACAAATCAAGAAATAAAAGGTAACTATCTTAGTAAAAAAACCATCAGTAGTTCATAACTACCCCTTAAAATAGTTTAGAATAATGCAATGAGAATGCTTTTATGGATAATCTGAAAATTTAAATTAATTATTTGAATTATTTATTTACCCAGTTTTCAAAGGCAAATCACCTATCCAAGACCCTCCATGGGAATTTTGCCATGTAAGGCCCTAGTAAAGCTTGAGAAGACAGAGCCCATAATGTTGCTATTAACATAAAATATCCTTTGGATTTTTTACAAGCCAAATCCAGAATTTATAAAAAGATGGACTCCATGTGCTGTTATTTGTGGTACTGAAGACACAGCAGTGGGTTAAAGGAGATGTTTCTAATAAAACACTGTCTCCAGCCTGCTATGAGGCTTTAACATCTCCTGCTACAAGGCTGGAGGATGTTCAGGCTGTATCCCACTGGGAACTTCCACGTGGACCTAGAAGCCCGCTGGGGAGACTTCTAATTTTGCCTGAAGCTAATTAAAATTCATGTTTTCTTAACGAATTAAGGGCAGTGATAGCTACTCACACTCTAATTGCAGTTAAGCCTAATGGACAGGCCAGGATAGGTAGATACCCAAAGTATCTACCCAGCAAATATTTTGAGGTTTTTCTCCATTTCACATTTACCACTGAGCACTCAGCAGGTGCTCCCACTTTGGAAAGGAAGTGCTAATGCCTTAAATCACCTTCCTATTCTGACTAGAATGCTTCTAATTGATGTCTCACCTCTGGGAAAACAGACAGCAAATTCAGGTTAATGCTCCTGAATATTGGGAGGCATGGCATGGCTAAGTGCATTAACCCAGCCAAGACCAAAACACTGACACCTACAATAATATAAGGAGAAATTACAAGATTCCTTAGAAATACCATCATACTTTAAAAGCAGTCTCCAAATGGTGTCAGAAAGAAACTAAGAATAGCATTTGGAATTACTCTTCTCATGTTTAAAGGACATTTAGTTGCAAAAGTAAAATAATTGCATTTTGTAAAATAAACCTGAGTAAAATACTGAATATTAAGGCCTGAGGACTGAGGCTAGGAAAGCTGATTCTTGTTCCTCTCCCTGCATCCATTGAAGAGTTACATTTTTTCAATACTGAGTTGAGGGTGGTGTATTCTCAACACAGATTGAGAAATCCACATTATCTAACTGTAGCTGGCCACATTTCAGGCCCTGAAATGTCAGGGTTGATCTGACTATCTGGATCATTCTTGTCTCTTACCATCTGAAGAATGAAAAAGGATTTCACAGCAGGATTTATCAGCTTGTTTCAAGTACTGCCCCTGTGATGAAATGCTTCACAGTTTTGATGTGGTTGTTTCTCTCTACCGATTATAAAAGTCTGGACAGCTCTTTCAGCTGTGGTCTTTCACTTGTTATTTATTTCTCATCTATTATCATGTTTCTTTAGGAAATCTGCTATATAATTAATGTTATGAGAGTATAGAGAGAACTGATGTTCAAAACACATCTGTAAAGATAAATATCAGCTGTGGAAACATGGGTCACTGTAGTTACTATAAGCATTCATATCTGTACGAGCTAGAAGCAGTGTCAGGATGATGTACAGCACAAATCAGAGCCTCAAAAGTTTTTGGTCCCCATGATAAAAGTACATCTTAATACTTCTGTAAAGGAGAAGTCTATTCAGAAATATATCATGCATTTAGTTACTTATTCCCTTACAATGGGTTTCAAGAGTTGCTAATTCATTACCTAGAAACAGCTGAAAAGTAAAAGGCATGAAATCATATTTATTAGCTATGCTGAATTACCTCTTTAAAAAATAAATTTACAGTTTTTGTAGAGACAGATGTTCAACATTGCATTACTAAATGGTTAACTTCTCAGAAAGATTTACTGATTTATGTGGTTCAGGGTTAAACAAATCAGCAAGCAGTAATCAAGCATCCATAAAAAAGGTAATGGACTAAAGCTGACCTTTGCGCCATGAGTTAAGAAAACAACTCTGCCACATTTATATCCAGTAAACCCACACAAAACTTGTTTAGAAACATGCTTTTTTATTATGTGAAAAAAGAGAGTGCAGGTAACTTCAAAAGAAGATAAACTTCTCTGAAACTTCAGACATATTCACTCTCCTTGCTTTTTCTCTCTTAATAAAGTTAGGTATTGTCTCTAATGAACAGACTATTGCCTGTGTCAATTCTAGACAATATTATGATGTATTGGAATATACTGTTCATGAACTGAATCTCAGTTATTTTCAGTGTTTGGGAAGAGGACAATGAAATGAAAATAGTTCTTCAGCTTAGGGAAACAATGAGATTCTGTGATCTCACTCACTTCCACAATTCCTCCTTAAAATATGACAATATTGTGAATGACAACTCTATCGCTCCACAGTCACAAAGCCGTCTCTGTATTTCCAGTGCTTTGGCTAAAGAGGCATTACCACATCCTTCCAGTTGAGGTATGGAGTGATTTTGTATTGGGGTTTTTTTTGGGGTTTTTTAAAAATTTTTTTGGGGGGTGGGGGTGGGGTAGTGCCTTCATTTGTTCTGTTTTTCTCATTTGACAGATGCTATTGTTTAAACTTATTTGGATGAAAAAGAGTTAAAAATATATCATAATTATCCTTATTAGTTGGACCTGCTGAATATAGCTTTATGAAAAAAAGCGCTGCAATTTAAAGATAGCCAAGAAAAAAATCCTGCCATGACCTCTTCATTTATACTTTGATGATACTCAATAAATACTCATAGTTTGGCTTAAATCAAAACTTTTTGTCATTTTTGTCACCTAAAAAACTCACAGATATCCAATAGAATCCGGAAGGAATAAACACTGATTAAGGACAATCCGTGAGTAATTAGCATTTTTTCTTATAGCACAGTTGGATATCAATATAGAGAACTGGTTCATATTCATTTTTTCAAGTATAATGTACATCAGCCTTTGGTCTTGTTTATGCAAAACCTCATGCACAAGTGTCCACATAAATGCAAAATACCATTACATTTGCATACACACTGGGGTGTGTTACTCAGCCTACAGGGATGTAATTTTGATCTCAAATAAATTGTGATTCCATCTTGATAATACAATTTACATAATTTCACATGAGTTGGTATTTGACATTAAAATGACGTTGGTCACTTTGGTACCAAGGCAAATAAAATCACAAAGTCAGTCATGGGTAAAAATATATGATACAAAGAAATGGCCTCTTGTATGGTGAATTAGTCAAAAAATATAAGAGCAAAATGTTACTTTGTATAAAATAGAAAGAGATTTTTCCAGAATTTCTTTGGATAAAATTAACAAAAATTGAATATAAGCAAAACTACTCTCCCCCCATCTTTCTTCAAAAATTCCCGATTTTCAAATGAAGCTGATATTTTGACTTAGAAAAAATTTTGTATGCCCAAAGAACTTTTTGAAATTCCAGAAAAGGAACACTTGAGACCAAGTGACTGTCTTACTGTTTAAAGTATTTCTCATCCCCGTTTTAGTCACCCTGGTTATTCAGTTCCTTGACACATCCATGAACATTCCAAGCTCCCCAGAAACTCACCTATTACAAAAAGATTTCTTTTTTATTGAAAACCCAAAGTCTACTGTTGAATTTGGATCACATCTGAACATCTCTTCATTATCAATTTGAAGCTGTAACACTGCAAAATGATTTTTTATCTTCATTTGTTCAGTGAGAAGGGAGAGTTTGAGTAAAAATCTCTAGGTGTTTTAGTTCAAAAAAAAATTTGTTACATAAACAAGAGAGAACGATGATCTGGTTTTTTTTGCATTTCATCCCTCTTGTTAGGAGTGGTATGACTATCTTAATGATAAAATATTATTGATTGTTTCTTTCAAATATAACATTTTATATCTTACAAATCTGGCAATTTATCATCAAATGATGTACAGCACCTTGAGAAGATGTTATTATACAAATTGACCTAGTAATAAATCATATAGTTCATTGATTACTTCAGTGCATAAAGTCAATCCCAAAAGGTGAATTAGACAGTTGAACAGTGAGTGGACGTGTGGATCACTGGTGTCTATGGGACTTGCTGGATGCTGAGCTGAGAGTGTTGAGATCGCAGTTTCTGACTCATGGGGCAGGAAAATTTGATTTGTGGAAATGTCTCTGAGGCTTTTTCCCATAAAAACTGATGCTGATTATTTCACCCCTTTGTTGATGACTTCCAGTCACCATCCTCTCCATTCCACCCAATTACTCTGCAAAGCATTGCACTGCATTGTCTAGTTGTCTCAAGTGGGGAGAAATCATTCATTATATAAATCTGTCCTAGTGCAAAGTAGTGTCACCCTGAAAGTGAAGTCTTGGTTGTTCTGAAATCAGTGTTAAGTCTCACACAGCCTTCACAGAGGCTGAATTTCCCCCTGCAGACTACACTGAGACTAGTTGTTCCTCCCTTTGTCCAGGACAGCATGATCTGTAACTGTAGGCAAGTTAGTCTCTTCTCTTTCTCGCTTATCGGACAAATGCAATCGTAGCATATATTATGCATGCATTATACATTTCCTTTCTTATCCTCAGCTTGCATGCACATTGACAACATAGTCCTAACTCATCATAGCATTTAAGCACATGTTTAAACTTAAGCCAGAGTGAAGCCTATTCTCAAACATTTTGCTGAATGAACATCTCTAAACACATCATCGTGGCTATTTTTTCTTTCCAGCTTGGCACACACTATGTTGAAGAAGGCCAAATTTCAAATGTGCTATTACGTTTCCCTCCTTTTAGAGAAAAATTATTTTCCTGAGATCTTAATGTGTAGATGAACTAAGACTGTATTTCCAGACAAAAGTGATTCAAATTTTAAGGTAATTGGATTTTGCAGAATTCAGCTTGATATGAAAGCCTGGACTGTTGGATAGGACAGTAATATTTAGAGGAATTTGTAATCCAAGTTTGCTTCTTCCATTTATCTAAACTCAATAAAACACAGGACTGGCAGTAGATGCATTTGGGAAGGAAGTAAGGAAGTTAATATTGCAACAGCGTGATTGTTATCTGTCTTATTTCTTGCATAGACACTCTAATTTATGGTCTTAGGTGTAGTTTAACTGAATCCATCCCAAAAGGGTGAATGAGAGAATCTGTTTACAGATGTCATATGTTGCTGAACTGCTATTACAGAATAGTCATTCTAGTCTATTTTGTTTTGCATAAAAGAAAATCTCAGTTTTCATATACTGGAATAAAAATGGTTTTGTTTCACATTTCCTTTGCTGATTTCCTTTTCTGTACAGAGGGATGTTATCTATGTGAATCTACAACACTAAAATCTTCAATGCTTCAGAAAAGTTTGAGACTAGGAAATCTGTGTGTCTTTTATCCTCTGAATATGATTAATGATGCTTTGTGTTTTGCAAGACATTATTAAAAACAGAAGCCTATGACTTCATTGTCTCTGACAACGACTTTGAACATGGGGTCAGCTATTCCACTTTTACATTTCTTTGCAAGATTAAAAGAAAGTAAAAACTATTGCATTGGGGGGGGGGGGAACTTTACACAGATTTAACAAAGCAGAATACACACACGTTTTCAATATGCTTCTTCCAATGAAAATTCACCTCATTCATATGATACTGCTGGTAAGCAAATACTAGTGACAGGAAAATCTAGCCATCAGGAAAACATACTGGGTTCAGGATTATCTCAAGTACCACATGCTAGCATCGTTGAAAATGTTAAGGAAGGAGTTCAGGGTTTGATTGAGAAAATTACAAGTAACAGATGCAATTTTTTGGGTGCATTCTTGGACATTCAGTGACGAACAAGAAAGTTATCAAGCAAAACTGAAACAAAGCGTGCAACAGCAAGAATTAATTTGAAAATATTAGTGAGCAATTACATGTCAGCACATTTTTATTTTCACATAAAATACACTACTTTCACAAGTTGAATGTGCTATATACCTTCGTAAAGTTTATATGCAGTATTGCTTTAAGTGCTGGAAAAGCTAGATCTTCCTTTAATATCTAAACAGGAAATTATTCACTCTTTTTGAGCTATTTTGTTCATCTGTAATGCGTTATTTTATTGAATTTCTGCAATGTAAGGGTTATTTTTTTTTACAGATATCTTCACCTTTCATGAATGTCAACAGCATTCCCACTGTACTAAAAGCCTAAAGGAGGAATTGAAAACCTCACAGAAATTAATGGTAAAATTCAAAATCATTTCAGAAACGTTGAGGTTTTGCTAAATCAAGCTGGGAATATGGTTGCAATAAAACCACTATTGCTTTGACCATTGAGAGAGGAATGAATGTTATCTAACACTGGCAGTTTTCTGCCTTCAGAACATTCACTTAGAGAAGTCACTAGACTATCATGGTGCTTGTTTCAGCTGGTTATGTTTTTCACTGTATTTAACTTCATTGTAAATTTTGTCTGTCAAATGAACCTTGCTGCAACTGGCTAGAATAAATATGAAACTCTATTACTCAGTTATTAATTTATCTTGCATATTATCAAGGTCCCTTTTTTGAGGTCTGCTTTGAAATGTTGAGGTTTAATTTGTCTTAAGCGGTATTGTAAACATGCAGCAATGTAAAATAAATTTTATTCGAGACATGGCAAATGTAGGTGTGGAAAAAATCAGTAACTATTGCACTGGAGATTCTTCTATTTGGATGTTCTCTGCCTTAAACAGAAGATTTTTCTAAACTGATTTAGCAGAAATCTAAAATGTGTCCTGTAATATGATCTGTGTTTTCAATTTTACCCATTTAACAATTTTAAAATCATATCCCCCACCACTGGTTGGTCAAGAACCAGATAGAAATCATTATACAGTTCACACTAACACTGAAATACAAGAATTTTTTCAGAGGTAAGTCTTGAAAATGAATCAAAACTATGCAGAATAATAGGATATATTTTCTTTCTGTTCATTAGACTAAGAAAGAATTGACTGCTGTTTGGAAGGGCGATTTTTCCAGCTTGGTTTTTGTAAGATGAAAGTATGGTTCTCACATTTGCAGAAATGTGGCCTGCCTGATACAAGGGTAAAAGACAAACATTAAAAAAAAATAATTTCACTGCATTTCATTTCACACTGGAATGTGCACCATGGATCTTAATATTAAATAAAACTGGATAGAAGGTAGATTTAGTAAATTTTGTTACATTTTCCTAACAATAGAGAAAAGTTTGGAAAAAATGCTCGCAAGAGTATTTTGCCCTGACACATATGAATTTTCTTAAATAGTAGCAACTTAAACATTTTCACAAAGAACAAGCACAAGGAGGTATTCTAATAGTCAAATAAAGGTCAAAACCAATAGCAGCTTTTAAAGTGTTGCTCTACTCTTGTTTATGTAAATAACAAGTTTTCTACTATAAGCAATGGTTTCATTATCTAGTCAGAGATATGCAACAACCAATTTCATACTGGGATGCTCTGGTACATGGAGATATGTCTTTTATGCACACAACTTATATATATATATATATATAATATGCAAAGTATATGAAACACATGAACATAAAAGATCATTTTTTTTGAAAGCATAACATAACTGTGTCACTGCTATCCACTGATGGATTCTGCATTTTCTTATCAATAGTATAAATCTGAAGAGGTCCATTACTTCATACAGTAACAGAGTTGATCTAGTTTTACTTTAACCAAGAGCAGGCTCCTGTCCATTCTTTCTGGCTTCTCTTCATAATCAGTTTCAGAGTATTACTGTTCTAATGTTACATACACCTCACTGGTTACCAGGCCACAACCTGACCTTAAATTTGTATGAAAAATTAAGTGGAAGGCAGACGATTGAGCTGTGGTTTCTTTCAGTTTCATATCATTGCCCTTGCATCTGGCAGGGAGGGGAAAAAAAAAAAAAGGCAGCTGCCTGATACCATAATGTCACTTTTAAGTTTTACACTGAAAAAGCACTAAGCGGGGCTTACTCAGAGTCATTTTTCAGCCAATTCTTCTTCCTGGAAATGTGATGATGTGAAGACAGACAGAGCTGAGGGAAGAAACAGTCCAAAAGCCATCTCCCTCACTCTATTATTACGAATCACCCCTGTTATAGAAGGAAAACTACACATACTCAGCATGCTTCAAAGAAGGAAAATGATGTGACAAAGCCATGAAGTTAAATTAAACAGATCTGATCTACACAACCAATTTCTTGTCTGCATATTTTTCCATTTAATTAAAAAATAGCTTGAGACCTTTGTTACAGTATGTGACATCAAGTTAATATAGTAAATCAGAATATAATTAAGTAGCACATCTGTCCAAAAGAACTTCATAGCTTGAGTTTGGTTGATCAAGTTAATTGAATTAAGAATTTTTTGTAGGTAGATCTAGCTTATAAATATCAAGCACTTAGAATTAAAGTTTGTGCAATATTTCAAACCCATTGTCTTAAACCCCATTACTTTAGGATTTTAAAATATTTGTGTACCAGTAAATACCTTTATTCATACACATACTGGCATGTGTAGGTTCCAGAATTAAGCAACATGTGACTTTAAAAATGAGACTTCTCAATTCTCAGTTCATATTTTTCTTTCTCTTTTGTAATTGTCGGAGTCTGGAAATATGAGGAATATCTCTTTGCACGTTTGAGAGATTTTAGAATCTCTGAAACAGTGTTTTTAACCTTTGCTCATGGAAAATGGGCTTTTAAGCTCTGAAATGAAGCAGGGTTTTCAAGAGTGTGTATTAAATAGTAGAATAGTGCATAGTTTTATCACAAGGTGAAAATTTTAGATATATGGGGATTTTAGGATGGTAAGCAAGTAATGACAAGATGGAGGAAGCACATGGCTTTTGGGTTTCTTCCTTCTTCCTTGCCTCCATATTCTGCTGTGAGGTGGCACATTATAGTTGGCTTAGAATAGAATCTAACTTTCTAACATAGATAATAGTTATTGGAGTAGAATTATAAGTACTGATTACATATAATGTAGTATAAATATCCACACCACCCTGAGGGTGGGAACATTAGAACATTTCACATTTGAACATTTAGACATTTAGCATGGGAACTTTAGGCTTTTTGTACTTTGTAGTGGGCATTGTGCTTTTGTATTAGAACATTAAGCTTTGTGCATTTTATAGTTAGCTTTGGTATTTGGAATGATAAGAAAAATTAAATTATGAAGAGAAAAGCCTCATGCTTGCCTTTCCTTCAAGATCTCTGGCTGAAAGGAAAACAATACTTTACATTCTTGGGAGACAGAAGAGAAAACCAGCCAGCCGGCACAGAAAAAATAAATAATTTATATAATTTCGAGATGTAATAAGCAAATTTTACACATCAGAAATGAATGTAACGAACTTATTAAATAGCACATTTCTTTTAAGTCCTCAGTGAAGCAGATGAAATGTCAAATAAGTCATGTGGTAGTTATAAAAATGTGGGCAATTAACAGCAGACAAAATATTCACTGCTGCATTGCTGATGCATTAAAAATTCCTTTGAAATTTATGGAGAAACATGACAGGAGACTACCTATTTCAACCCAAAGCCACTTTGCAATAGTAATAGAAATGTTCTCCTATGAGCACTTAAAGAGAATTACTAACAAAACTACAGCAAAGTGACAGAGGTTTAGAATGTTGACAATAGATATGGGAATATCTATTTATTTACCTAGAAATAGAATATTTACTTGGAAATAGAATAGAAACAAAAATGTATTATTTACCTAGAAAATCAGAAAAACAGGAATGGATTTTCCATTTCATTATCACCTTTGAAACAAGATATCATCATTGGTGTCTCTCCTTCTCCTTTCTTGGGTACAGGCTGAAGACTAAAGAAAAAAAGAAACACGAACAATTTCCTTTATATACATATGAACCACCAAAAAATATCATAGCCTTCTAAAAGAGAGCGTGTTGGTGGCTGTGGACACTCAACTGAATTCTATACCTGAGTCAATTACATTAAGCATCATTCTATTTAACAGATTAAGCCCAGAACTTGTGAGACTGGGTTTGCCTGACCTATTTGAGACTACACCTGTCCTTTATGCTAGAATGAATTTGGCTTAGCTGTTCCTGTCTGTCTTCCCTGATTTGCATAATGAAATAGATCTCAATCAGATGAATCGAGTTCCTGGAGAAATGGCCTAATATAGATTTTGAAGAGACAGCAGATAATATGGTAGCAGATGATTTTATGTTATTGTTACTAACATCTCTGCCCAAATTATAGTGTTACACTGGAAAATTCAAAGAAAAAATGCTTTTCTCAAATTTTTTTCTCCATGGTTTTCTACAGTTCCAATGAATTAATTTTAATGAGGTCATCTCAGTCTTCAGAGGGTGATAAAACAATTAGGTCCTTTTTTTCCTGCTGACTACTCTCCAGCTTCTAAGGACTCTGGACAAAAGATATTTTTGTTAAAATGCCAACTCTCTTTCCCTTCATCTCTGATGCAAGTCTTCACAATACATTTTTCCTATCTTTCCTTCCTCAAGCAAAATTAGGATACGTCTACCCAACAGCTGAGTAGTTAGTTTTAAAAGAACTAGGTTGGGAAGATAAGGTGTGAGGTAACCGAGTTGTAAAGACACTCAACTGTTTGCATACGGTTTCTATACAGTATGTAGAGCACTACTGCAACCCAAATCGATTGAGGGATTTACTGTCTCTGCTTGTGCTACAAGTCTCCAGGCCTTTCCTAGTAAAATTTTAACTAGGATTTATTTTTTCCCCAGCTATTACCTAGTTCATTGACTTCCAAAACACTGCTGACCTTCACACTTTCTCACATATCAGCTTATATGACATTTAACTGATCCGACTGGAAACAATATTATGCTGTGCTCTACAGATTCATGGGCCAGCACTGTCTGTGACCTCAGTGATCACCCATAGTCAGATCACAGTGCAGAATTGGTGATTTGCCTCTTTTTGTTCTCGTGTTCACTTGGTGCAACCAACATTGTCCTATGACCTATTTTAGCTTGTAATACAAAAACAATCAAGATGACTTAAAGTGAAAACACTAAAGCAACAAAACTTCTTGTTTCAATAAACATCCATGTTCCTTTCCAATGTATGTGTTACTGAAATTTGAAGAATAGAAAAGTAGATAAAATGTGGCTTTGATTAAAATCAATATTTGTTAGGTTTTTATAGCCTGGTTATTAAAACCCTACATAATCAATAAGTTCCAGAGCAATGGTAAGCCATTAAATTCATTCAGATGAAAAAAAAAAAAAAAAAAGCAAAAACAAAACCTCAACCCAGGAATATTAATCATGACTGGGCAAGAAATCCTATTTTTTTGCTGGAAAACCAATTTTTAACATTATGGATTTGGTTTGTGGTGGTGTTCTTGTTAATGAGTCATTCAAATTAATTTCAGCTGATGCCAGGAAAAGAACATGTTCAGCATTGCTGGGTCATACATATGTAAGGAATATCATTGCTGTTTTATTACACTGTGAAATTATTGCTCACTCTTACAGAACAATAAAAAATGTATTATGGAAAGGGTCTTTATGGAATTTCTAGCTATAAATGATAGATATGTTTTGTACTTGAGGCGGTAATACTTGCTCTAAATGCATACCATATAGCACTTCAATTTGAAACGAGGGAATAGTCTACCCAAAGTCAAAACCATATGCTATAGCTAATGCCCTGTGGAATTTGCAAGCAGACTTTTAGTATAATTATCACTACTTAACAGCAATATGGAGGAGAATGAAGCAATGGATGACAGGATTTGAAGCACTGTAATCTAATTTCGATATAGAATTCTAATTATTGATTGTTTTTTGATCTAATGAGAAAATAAAGGTTGTTCAGAGAAGAGATAGAGGTTTTAATTACTTCTATTTATCTAACCATTTCTCAAGAAAGAGTTGCAATATTGCTTCATTTAAAAAAAAAAAGAAAGAAAAGAAATAGAAAAAGAATTTACTTTTACCTGGGGAAATAAACCTGTGGAAACACAATTAAAAAATATATTTTATTATCCTCAGTAAACTCAATATTCTGTATTGCAAAGACAATTGAGTAATCTTATGGTAATTATAAAGTGCTAAATTTTGTATTTCTGTTAATGTACAGGAGAAAATTAAATATTGTCTATTTTAATGTTCAGGACATAACAAATTGCTAAAGATACAGTATTATTTCTAAAATTTTACTGAGAAGATATGGAAAAACAGAATAATGCTTTAAGTTTTTTTTAGTTTCAATGAAAATAAAATTTAATAAAACACACATACTTAATGAACACACATACTTAATGAATAACCACTTGTATCTCAAAACCTCTCTTTGGCTTTATTACACTGAGATATTACAGGATAACAAAAGTTGCTTTAGCAAAATTTCTTAATTTATGCAAAGTTTTTCACTTCAAGGCTCATAGAAAAGCTGGTTTAAGGTTTTTATAAAAGAATTATATAATTTCTGTTTTAAATGAAGTGTTATGGATCAAATAAACAAATCTCACAGAAGTGTTCATATTCTTCTCCTGTATTTATTATGACTTTTACTTCAGATCATTGCCTTCCTTCATTTAGTTAGAATTTAGTTCATATAGTTAGAACCCTCTGTCACTGAAGTACAGAGGCATAGATGCTAAAAATGGCAAATGTGATAATGTCAAACACCTACTGGTGCTTTGGGGCACGTGGTTCTGCTCCCTGAAGGGTTAAGAACAAAAAATTAATCTCAGTGGAAACTGCCTTATTTTCAATTTGGTGACTAAATATGAAAAATGTGTGTTAAAGGAGTAGTTTTGAAATTAATCTCATTTTCTTCCCTAGCATTTACTTAGTCTGAACTAAGTAAACTAGTAACTTAGTCTGAACTAAGTAAACTAACAGACTTAAACAATAGTCTGAAACATTTTTATTTCTCGATACCATTCTGTTATTGCTTGGGCTAATTTTGGTTTTCAATTTCAATTAAGCAATAGTTGCTTACTAAGAGTTCCAAGCTTTCCTTGAAAAAACACAACCCACACCTAGAAATCCTTTTAAAAGACCTTTGTTACTATCCAGAAACACTGAGGGCCAAACCCTAAATAATTCATAAAATTATTAAGATTAAAGAGGAAAAAAAAAGTGTTTAGGGGATGAAGGACAATAGATGTAAGAACATCCAATAAACCAAAGCAGGTTACAATACAGAGCAAAAAGGGATCCATGAAAGTTCAAGGTTCACTTTGAAAACAATTTAATAAATTTAATTATTTTCTTGACCCTGTGGACATGTTATCATCTTACATATAGTATCTTTCCCCAACTTTTCTCCCATGAAGCATAGGTAGAAGGGTTGCTTTCTCCTTCTGGATTTTTTTCTGCAGATTTCTTTTTCCTGAAAAGCCACTTCTGAAAGTTAAACCAAATAAAAGTTGTGTGGGTATCTGTGTATTATTGAAATCTGGTTAGAAAAAATTTCAGTGATCTATTCAGACTGAATTTTGAGGCCTAGCTTAATGGACTGAAACTTTTCTTTAAAAATACTTATTTAAAAGATTAATTAGAAAAATGCTTCTTTCCCACCAGATAAAACCATATATCTGAATAGTCTGGATATCCTGTGGAGCTATTTGTGTACTAGTTAGCAGTGACTGACAGGACTACCCAGCGTGTCAATGTGTGTCTTGTTTTGGTTTATCAGATAACTGGTGAAATGTAACACTGATGGTGTCAGATTCCTATTTACAGTATTGTTGGATAAACAAAAACTGCATAGGGTTGTTTGGGATTTCTCACTCGTTTGAATTCTTAAATTATCCTTTCTTGTAATGTCCCTGTTTCTAATTAACAGCATTTAAGAAGGGTTTAACTTCCTCTTTGCATTACCAAACAAACCACGTCCAGTTTTATAGGCAAGAAGAGCTTTTTACTGTTTTTATGAGTTATGCCACAGAAAACCACAAAAAACCTCATACAATGATATTTTTTCCTTTTCTCCAGGCTTAGGTTGGTCACCTTGATAGAAATGATTTGTATATTTGAGAACAATTTTCTACTGTGCAAAAAGATATTTTTGCTAGCATAGAATAATTCAAAGGCTTCTTCTCAGTAACTCAAATAGCTATACTGACTGAAAATTTCAGCATATATTGGGAATTCTCAGTTTTGACTCTACACAGCTAGGAAGGTCTGCAAATTAGTTCATTTTACAAATGAAATTCATTCACCTTACTTTAGATAAGGATGAGTAACCCAAAGAAACCTGACTTTAGATTAGCTACACCTGATATCCAGCCTTAGTAGATAGCAAAAAACATGAAGTCCCAGAGGACTTCCACCTCAGAAATGACTTTTCAAGCTCTTATTATTTAGTCAACAGTTTGCGACATGTTCTTTATTATTAATAATTTATGATGTCATTATTAAAATATAATATTTAGTATGGAGAATATAGTACTAAACTTGTACTTCTGTCAGAATAAGCAATGTCCAAATTTACTCATACATAAAATTCTTTTTCTACAGATCACTGAAGTTTATGGAGGAATAAGATTCAAGACTACTGAAATTTACTGATGTTATTACACTTCTCTCCTTTATTTTCTGTTCCTCAATTTCCATCAATTATCTTTTACTAAAAATACAATGAAGAGCCTTAATTAATACAGAAATGCAATCTGACAGATATAGCTTCTGTTTTGAATTACTGAAAATTTACTTCCTTGAAATCAAAATAGATTAAATAAATTATTAAGAATCTAATACTTTAAATTATATTTACCCAACAATAATGAAATACATAGAAATTATAGAAAGGTGAAGTGCTTTCTGCTCAAATCAACAACCTGGTGACCTTAAAAAAGAATCTACAATTTCCATTCATTTATGTTATTTTTTCCTGAAATCTGAATCTGAATATAATTAAAGCATGACTCTAGAATGTAATGCAGAGTGACATGATTTGAAAAGTAATTCCTTTGTGTTGTAAATACTGCAATGGTTAACATGCTGATGAATTAAATAAATAAAAAGGACTACTGCTGACCTATTTCACACAGACAGGGTGGAGTTAGGATTAGTTTTCTGAAGACCTTGCTGAATTCACAGTTACAGTTTTCTTATAAGTTAAGCCATTGAGTGACATTCATCTGGAATTTCATGTGTTCCAAAGTCCTAGTGACATGTTCCCTCTCTTTTTGTGATGTAGGAGAAACAATGGGTTGCCTTCATTAAAGCATGCATAATCCTTACATTGAACATTTTAGAGGACTCAGTTCAAAGTACTTGAATAGTACCTGGTACATCAACTTGAATCTTTCAAGATAAAATGAATCTTTCATGATAGAGACTGTGCCCTCAGCTAACTGGTTGTGTTTCTTCACTTCGCAAGTTTTCTCACTTTGGAAAAGTGCTATTTTAGTAAAACAATGAGGGTTACAACGGGAATCTTTTACTTGGGACAAGTATCAGCTTAAGATAGATGCACTTATACCATTCATGAGCTATTTTATTTTTATCTTACTTGCATGACCATCAAATGTGAGTAACTGTTGTGAGTCATCACTGTTAGGCAGACATTCCACTTGCTCACAGTGGAATGGAGAGAATTGGAAGGGTAAAAGGAGAAATTTTGTTGGTTGGCAAAAGGACAGTTTAATAGATAAAGCAAAAGCTGCATCCACGAGTAAACAAAACAAGGAATTTACCCACCACCTTCAGGTGGAGGTGTTCAGCCACCTCCAGGAAAACAAGGTTCTGTCATGCCTAATGGCTTCTTGGGAAAACAAATGCCATAATTCTTTCATTCCCTCCTCTTTCTCTCAGCTTTTATTGCTAGGCACAACATCATGTATATTGAATAACCCCATGGTCAGCTGTCCTGGCTGTGTCCCCTCCCAACTCCTTGTGCACCCCCAGCCTCCTCACTGGTGAGGCAGTGTGAGTGAGGGGCAGGAAAGGCTTTGATGCTGTGTGAGCACTGCTCAGAAGTACCTGAAACAGTGGTGTGTTGTCAACTCTGTTTGCAAAAAAATCCAGAATATAGCACTGTATGTGCTGCTATGAAGAAAATTAATTCTCTCACAGACATAACTGGTACAACAACAGGAGATAGTTCTCTGGGCAAAAGAACTAAGAATTCTTGCAAAGTTAGGATAAAAACCAGAAAAACTTCCAGAGGTCTGTGAAGAGTTCTCTAAAATACTTCAAAACTAGAATTTAATCCACATCAGGCAGAACCAGACCCAGTGTACCAAACAGTGACGACAACATAAGTTAATATGCTCCTCATGCAACATAAATTATGGAACATAATCCAAAGATTAAAGTATTCTCTGCTGTCCTCTATTAAATTATAGGAGCTTGGAAAGGAAAAGCAAATAAAGCATGACTTCAAAAGAGAAGCTGATGTGCAAGAGGGGAAGAAACAATTTTCTAAATATGTAGGAAGGAAATTTTGGGCACATTAAGTCAGTCATACCATTTACTCACCTACCAACATATCCCTTCACATAGTACAGCTTTGATCTATTTTAGTTTCTCCTTCTTTGTATGAGTTATCTAAATAAACTGAAAACTGATTAGCTGAGGGATAAGAGGTACTCAAAAGTGTTGATAACTTTCTGAATTGCCTAAGGCAGAGTGGGGGAGAAATTTTCAAATGTGAGTATTATGTCCACATTGTTAATGTAGTCAATATTTATATGGATTAACTGAGCAGGAAGAAAGGAAAAAAAACCTGTTCTCTTACAAATCAGAAAACGATAAAATTTCCATGAGACAGCATGAGTGAAATTGAGTCACTCATGTTCTAGAAGTGCTTCACTGGCTCAGATCAGCAATCATGGTGACATAAGATTATAGTAACAGAATTCTTTTATGTTCTGAAATCTCAAATCCCTGATTTGTGGATTTAGTTTCAAAATTTCATTTTCTAAACTCTAACTCTTTGAGATTCCCTGTAATACCAAATGAAATTATAAAAGGAACAACACAGAAAGGCTTTAACAAGTATTCTAATTGTCTCTATATAAGTTTGAAGTCACATCTGCAGTATTGTTGCTTACTTTGTGATGCTTTTGGTGTGACAAATATTAGACAAGTCTAGGAATCTGAGTGACTGTAAAGCCTGAAAACAGGACCAATCAGTGTCAGGTGACAGATGCTCCATAGCTTATATGTGTAAAACTAAACTGCTTTGCAGTAAAACTTATTACTTCATGCTTTGCAAAAAAGATAAGGTTTCTAACAAAACTAGTCTGTTATATTCAATAAAAATTGTATGCACAACAGGAAATGGTGAATAGCAGTTAGTAGTAACTGTCTCAATGTAATTTCCTTCTCAAGCTGCCAATCAGCTGCAATGTATGTCTTTCCCTGCTCTAGGAGCTGTTTTAATTTCTTTTTAATACTCTCTACACATCAATAGCACTAGTTTAACTCTGTAGAAAAGTATGGCCAATATTACAGTACTTAGAAAAAATATAATCCTCACTATTTTATTTAGATTTTAACAACCAAGATTTTATTAACAATCTTAGAGACTGGAGTGACTTAAGTTGTTTAGGATGCTTTATATCACATCTTTGCTGCATATTCGTGCAACAATAGCTAACATAAGGATGGGATGATCTTTAGTGATGATGTAAATTTAAATAATATGAGGATCCTTCTCATATTGGAATTATGTATTGTTTATAGTGAATTCATATCATATCAGCTCCAGGATTCTAAGACTTGAAGCAACAATGGCTACTTCAGGTTTACAGATCAACTAGATTTAAGACTGATGAGATCCTGTTTTTCAGTGAAGTGCACAGGTTTGTCCATTGATTTCAATGAGCAGAGGAACAAGATCAGGCTTCAGATTTCCTTTCACTTTTAACTGTTAATTTGCTATATCAAACGGATTGCATCTATGGACATGAGACTTAGTAGCAGTGAACCCTTTGAAGCACACAAAATGATTGTTAATGGGTTAAAGGCTCCCCACTTCTGTCTTCTAGCCACTAAACTCTGCAATTACAAAAAAGGTCTTGATCTCTGGAAACCATGCCTTGTTAAATTTCCTTAGCAGACAAGATGGTACTGTGTAGTATTACATGTGGTTACTGTTAGCCACATCCTCGCTGTAAGTTACCACAGTGTAGCCAAGGTAATAAGATGTGACAAAAGGCAGCATGGCAAGTCATTTTGTGGAGTTTCCTTTGGAATATAAAAACTACGGAGAGGCTTACGCTACTTTTTTCCTTTTGCTCATGGATGCAGTGAACAATGATTAACTTCAATTTGAGCTGCTCTGATCTACAAAGAAGCAAGGGAAGATCCTAGGCAACTGTAAGAAATCTGACAGGGACAAATGGTAAAGCAAAGCAGAGTGAGATACTGCAGAATGCATCTACATCTTGAGTAATTTATTTGGATACAATTACTTAAAAAATGGACAGAAAAAACTTTTTTTTTTTTTTTTTTTTTTTTTTTTTGTTTTCTCTTTTTTTTTCTTGGGTAGCAGTTTCTCCTGAGGCAAGATTCTGCTGTTGGTCATGCGCAAAGCCAACAACAATAACTCGACTCTATTGCTTTGCAGTTTTGACCTCCAAAAATAAGATTGACAAAATAGGAAATTTCAAATCTCCTAATTTCTTTTTTCTTTTTTTTTTCCAGTGCAGACAGAGTGTGGGCTTTTTTTGTTCTGATTTATTGATGATCTAAGATTTTATTAATTGCCTTTTAAATTGCTGCTACTCCAAAGGGTTTTTGAACAAAAAGAGAAGGCTGGAGGGAATGATAATTTTTTTTTGTCTGTAAGAAAGAAAAATACACAGCACTTCTTAATGATAGAAAGTTAGAAACATTTCAAAAGGCCTTTCACAGCTGTTTTCCTTCCCATAGATTATAGAACTACCAGAAATAGCTTCAGGCAAAAATTACTTCAGTGATTATTAGGAGCATGGACAAAATGTTAAAACCCACACACAATTCAGTTATATTCTGGTGTTTAGATACAGCAAAATAAAACAAGCAAAGTGATAATTATTTGGGGAATTTTTTTTGAACCTTGTTTTTAAAAGAAAAAAAGAAAACTTTTTGCTAAATTTATTTTCTGAGTTCTGTTATATAAAGTAGGTTTGGATTTTACAAAAAAAGAATGTGATGGAAGAGATGAAGTTCAATAGATAGATATGAGTTTTCACTGGAGATCATATTATTGAAATAGAATTTTTTTAGAGAAATTGAGGTCAGACCAACAACTCCATCCAGAGGAAGGGACTGTCCCACCTCGTTCAACCATTAGCCAGATTACTGACCCTGGCCATTCATCCATCTTCCTCTCTCTCCTCCCTCTTCCTTCCAAGATTGCTTTCATCTCATTCAGTTCTGGTAAGTCTGGGGCAGAAAAATGGTGCTAAAGCCACTAACCCTGTTGACTGTGGAAGTCTGTGAGACCAGACTAGGGGCACAAACCATTTTACACGGATCAGTGACAACTAGAACATCTTTGACTCTGTTATCTTTGTACAAAACTAATGCATTATGTCCCACTTCATAATCCTTAGACATTCACTATCTGAATACTGATCTGTTTCACATATTGTTCTACATGGTTAGAAAGATTTGCAGCCTATAGCTAGTATTACCTGTTCTCCTACCTATTTTTTGATTTTTAGATACCTAAAAGCTATTGATTTTCTCAGTTGCTAATAGAGCTCTGAACAGTAACAGCCTCATTCAGTGTTCTACCTTTTGCTCTCTCAAGACTTTGTGGTTACGAAGAATTTCCATTGGCTAGGGCATGCATGAGTCTTCAAAATGTGAACAAAATGTCACCATAAACAGCATGCTGGAATGTCTGAGATGTGCATCTTCTGTGCTTACGGATTTGCTATAGTCAGTGCATCCTGTATATTGAAGGGATTTGGAACTGCCTTACTTGGGGTAGCCAGGAAATATTAAGCTATTCATAGTTGCAAGAGGATCTAGGCAGAAGAATTTGCTTTTTTGCAGCCGTTTTGCAAGGCAACAGATGGTAATTCGACAATCTATTTTTCTGTCTTTTGTTCTAAGAAGGAAAAGTACTCGTATTGTGATGTTGAATTTATTGAACATTCTAGTTATCCTGAATATCTGAGTAGAATCTATAAAGTAGTTTCATGAGAATTATTTTTAAATACCTCACCTAATTCATTTACCAACCTACTTTCACCAGGTTAATCTCCATAAGATATGCATACTTTTCAAGTCACTGTGTGCTAGAAATCAAACAAATGTAGAAGAAAAGAAAAGCACATTTTAGTCAGTAGCTCAGTTGCTGTCATTTCATATCACATATATATAGAAGGCATTTTAGGTATCACATTGAAATGTATTTTCTGGACAATTATTTCCAGTCTAAGTAACCATAGGGAAGCAGAAAACTATTTAAAAAATGAAAATAAGATGGTTTATATCACCTGCATAACTTGTTTTTTTTATCTGCCTTCAGGCTTCAAAACCCACGTCCCATATTTTTTCCTTTCTTTAAAAATAATGTACATCAGCTTAATTTATCCCAGGTCCCAACAGAAGGATCAGATTTTAAGCATTTAATGCTGTGGTTTCAAATCCAATTTTACAGTGTTCATCGTTTCAGAAGTGGCAGAATCCAAAGTGAGTTAAAAAAAAAAAAAAAAGAAAAGAGAAGAAAAAGGAGCAAAAAAATATAAAAGATCAAGCTGTTTAGGGCATGCACTTTTTTTAAGGTAAAGTTTTGCTATGAAGCTATTATCTGAAGAATGTTTCTAAAGGTGTTAGGAGTATTTCTAGTTTTAAGAACTGTTTCTCAATTTTAAAAGAACTAAAATTTTGAAGGGTAGCCTTGTGTGTATGTGCAATTTTTCGTGTACTTCTAATGTGCCCTACTAAAACTAGTGTGTAGGAGGAAAGTACTTCAGATTTTAAGGAAAAAGAATTCCAAATCTTCTTCAATACGCAACTTTTCCTTTGCTGCTGAATGTTGGAATACGACTCTTCTTCCTCAAGGGGTTGTCTGAGCAGTTTTGGCCTGAAACAATTGTAGGATACAGGATCATCCCTTTTATCTGCTGCCTTATGATATGTGCCTGGGAACAACCTCTGCCACCTGCACACGAGTTCGCTTTCTTGCTAGTGAAGTCTACCATCATTAGGGTATTGCTCTCTGCAATTCCACTGTCTGTAGGGTGCAAGCCCTACAGCAAAGATCCTAAACAGAGTAAAGGATACCTTCAAGGACTCATATAGGCAAAAATTTGCAATGCTGCTTTCAACAGGCAACATTTGCTTTGTAAATCTTTCCATGCTCCTCAATGAGTAGCAAGTGCTATTCACAGGTTCACTTCTACTGATTTTGGATGTGAAATTGTTTTCTTACTGAAAACCAGTGTTTGTCTACAGGACAAACAGAGAACTGGAGTGATAAATAATTGGGTTCTGTGTCCAAAAAGATATTATAATTAATGGAGACCAAAAGGGAAATTCTATAAGGCTTTAGCAAGAGTATTAAATGACTCCCAAATACAAGACTGTGATTGCCAAATATCTCCATGACTAACAGAAAATATACGTTAGTTTTGGATACCTTTATTTCCCTTCCCAGAAAATCCTGTTCTCCTTCCCTTAAGACATTTTCTTTCATGGAAATTTGTTGCTGATTATAACCTAAATATAAAGTTAATAAATGAGATGGGAATTCTGGAGTGAAACTGGCAATACAGATTTTCTTAAGGCAGAGTTGTCTGCTGGAGGATTTTTGGCTGCAGTATCTTAGCTGGGTACAAATCAGCAGTGGTGGTACCGCTGAGGCTACAGGCATAACAGTGAAGCAGCATCTTCTTTGGAACCATTGTAAAATTGCATGAATTGACAGTCAGCTTCTCAGAGGCCGTGACAGAAGACTGCATGGATAACCTGATTTTGATGCTGGAAAGAAGTCAAAGATTTAGTGGGTACAGAAGGTGGAATACCTCCTTCCCCATGAATGGACTCCTACAGGTCACGGCTCAGACACATTAGTGAGGTAATATGACAGAGCTTATACTGATACTGCTTCTCGGGATGTTTGGATGAAGTTATCATCTGGATGTCATAGACAGCCCTAGAGAGACTTTAAAATAAAGTGGGTGGAGAAACATGACATCATCCACTTTGACATAACAATCCCTTCTAGTACATTTTAAAACAAGAGGGGAAAAGGATATGTTTTTTTAACTGAATTGTAGCTTATTGACTATATACAGCTTCTCTTTATACGCCCTTCTCTTTTATATTGCCTTTTCTATGCAAGGTATGTGGAATGTTAAAATTCATTCCTTTTTAACAAAGTGTAGCCAAAAATAGCCTGGACACATGATACTGAAGCTGCTCTTGTGCTACCCATTTAAGTTATGTATCAAGTCTAAATTTAATCAAGGCCACATTTTATTTATATATTTCATGCATTAAACTCATTTAAACTTTTAGTCAAATTTCATTAGGGGAAATACTACCGCACACATCATGCAGTAGTAAAGCTAATGTGCTTCAGGAATTTGAAAGGATTTAGAGATCAGAGGGTCTGATTTCAAAATTTCTTTTTCTTTTTCTGCTTAATGCTTGGAGTAGGTCTGTATGCTGCACATAGTTTGTTTCCTAGGACACTAATACAGTCAGCATGGTCTGTACAAATGTGTAAACACAGACATTCTCTGTAATCAGTGCATTTGGTGTCTTAAGGCAAGATTATGTTTTTTTAGGAAATGCAATTTATGTTCAAGATTAAATTTCTCCTCCAGACTGATAACGTCTTGAAGTTGAATGAGATCATAAATTTTGTGTCCTGACTTCTTGTTTTCCATCTTAGATCTTCATTCCCTTTTTCAGTGTTTTAGAAAAGGGGAATTGAAAGAAATGCATCTATAATGATTTACCTTCACAAAAATCATCTGCAAGGATTGATAATGTGTAAATAAATTTTTAAAAATCTAAAATTATGGAAAACTGCAATAAACACCTCTCCTAATCAACTTCCATTTTCTTTTTTATTCCATCCAAGGTTACAAAAAAGTCCCAACCACAGAAAAGATCCCACACATAAGAAAAATATTACACAGCCTTTTACTGAATTTAACTGCTGTGGTATGTTAGGTCTCTTGGTGAAACTCTCTCAGATGTTTTTTCACCTAACTATCTACAAAGTTGAGGAAACTTCATACTGTATCATTTATTATAACTTAGATAGGGATATAGACATGTTTTGATTCACAAGATAGCTTCATTTATCTTTGCAGGAAAAAAGAAACAAAGGAGAAAATAAAGAAAAAACATTAAAAAGGTAAATAACACATACACATGCATTTTTTTCAGGAAAGCAATTGGATTTTATTTTAGTGTGGTTTTTTCTGCTCCTGGTCCAATTTCACCATAGTCCTCAAGAATGGAAATCTGTCATTTGTGTATGCATTGAATCTATTCAGTGCTGAAAAGCCAGTACATGGCAAAGTTCTAATGACCCAGGGCATATTTGAACTTGTGATCTAGAGATGAAAGGCTTCGTATTCAATTCCCAGTCCCATGACTCATCCAGTTCCCCAGCATAATTTTGGTTTGGGAAAGAAGTTTTTTGAATTATGAGTGTGCAAAGAGCTTTCTGACAGAATTGCAATTTAAAAACAGAATGGCCTGATTTACAGACATGCTGAACCCTCAGGGTCCCACTGAGTTAAGACTATGGAACAGTCAGAAAATAGGCCTTACATAGCACCTGTCTTCAAAACACTCCACAAAAGGTACATATATTACTGTAGGATCTAGGGATGGTGATCCCAGAACCAGATACAAGGCCAGGCTTGGAAAAGAATGGGTTCTGTAGCCTCTTTCTTCCTCTCCCCAGCCTGTGAGGAAACCACTTCAAAGGAGCTTTTGAAGACCCTGGACATGTGGTGTGTCCTGAAGATCTAGTGGGACTATAAGTTTTGCTTTCTGACAGTGGAGACTACATCCTTGATCCCTTTTCTCTTCCATGTCTTTCAAGGAAAAAAAAATATTTCTCTCCCCTTTAACAAAATCTCTTACAGTGGAAATACATTTTCCCCAAGACCAAGTACTTGGTTTCTCTGACAGAAAGTTTCTTTGCAACGTGCAATCAGATGAGAGGGCACTAGTGCTGCACAAAATAAATTAAGCCTACCCTCCTATGCATGTTATACCTGTTCAGTTCTTAAGCCAAACATCTCAGTGTCCCCCACGTCATGCAAGTCAGCTCATCCTCATAGCCTGCAACTTCTCCAAGGGGATAGCTTCAGGAATTCATATTCATGCTTAGATCTGCTTCTCATTATTTAATGTACTCAAGTCCTGACTACTTTAGCAGTATGAAAACAGTTTGTGTGAGCAATGTACCATAGTTAATGCAAAGCCCATGCTCATGCACAGCCAACAAAAGCAATGTAATTGTTCTTGTAAGTCTTAGATAACCCCTTAGCTGTTGAACTCCCTTGTGACTACACAGTCATACCAACGATTATTCCTCACAGAAGAATTTTTGGAATGTGGTAGCTAAGTTAAAAATAATTTTCACAACAGTATTCAGGAGAGATGTTGCCAAGACAAAGAATTCATGAGATCAGAGAAGTAGCAAAATAACTTGTTTGAAGGACCTCTTTTAACCAGAATCCTTATCAGCTCCTCACCTTTTGCATCTTAAGCACCTTAAGCACTGTTTATTGTGCTTTTATGTATCTTGCTAAAATTGAAAATAAATTACTCCTGGCTTAAACTAAGTAAAATAAGCTTCATTATAACATAGATTAATGAGCAGAGGCATTGGAACTACTGCAGCAAGCCGCAGTGGAAATTCTCTGTTGGTATTACTGGGCTTGTTTTGTGAAAATGAATGTTTAATTAAACTTTAATGTAACCTAAGAAAGATGTATAATTTATTCAATTAAAATTACAAACAGAAAATACATCTATAGTAGTTACTAGCACTTTATGCAGTTGTGTCTCTCCCTCATTGCCACTGAATGGCACAGTACGATCACACTGATTTCACACAATTCATTGGCCTTGTTAAACAAAAGACAGCAGAGTTTCCTATAAAGAACTGGAAAATTTTTATTATACGAATAATAAATTAGATAGATACAATTTTTTTTTTTAATGGAAATTTTCAAATTCTTGAGAATAGAAGACTGAAAATAAAAAGAAACATTTGAAAAATTCTCAAGTTACCAGGGAAAGTAGAAAGCAAGGCTTTTTTGTGCAGGAGATTCAGATTTCTGCAGAGGTTTAAGCTGCCAACAATTCTGATTGCTGTAATTGAATATGCTTCTTTTTCAAGTAAAACTCAAATAGAATTGCTAGGTTTGCAACAGTTTTAGACAAAACTATTATTCTTTACCCTGGCCTTTGGAGGAGGAAGTTCAGCTGTTTTTCAGTTTGATTTGTGCTCTAACTCTATTACTACCAAAAGTGGAAATCATAAAATACCTTGTGCTGACACTGGTCATATTTTTGCTTTCAATCAAAATCTCAAAGAACATGAGTTTCTTGTGGATATATATTTTTATATATATAAAATATATAAAACAGTTTACACAACTTTTACTCAGATATATGCATAATAAATAATTTTTAAAGCTGGAGTGTTCCTTCCCTCCACTGGGTGTCACCATAAGGCAACAACACTGGGCTCAGAAATCTCAGTGAAAAGTTTCTTTGATCAGAGATTTTGTATTTATTCCAGAAGGATGCAGTGGGATAATCATATTTGCTAATTAGCCGCTGAAGAAAGCCCCACCTAGCCCTAAGGTCCTCATATGGATGCCTGTATACCAGTGAATATCAGAACAGACCTGAAGGGGCTTACCAAAAATAGCCCAACCAAAATAAACAGAAAACTCAACAATCTGTTCCTAAGAAAGGATGTAAGTTGATTTTAAGATTCCTTTCTGGTGGTCATGAAAGGAATTAAATGAAAGAACCTCTCTGACAGACTGAAGTCTTCACTGAAGTGTTTTATTTGGGAACAGAGGATAGGTTTCAAACATTGATAGAATAGTTGTTATAGGGAAGAGCATTTTACCTAACTTCAAAGCCATAATTAGTCACAATTTCATCTACATAATATCAACTTGTCCATTAAAACCTAACCACCCAAGGTGAGAGTCATCTGCCATGGAGCAAAAAATTATGGGAGTCCTAGGTGACTCATAGACAAAATTTACAGCATTACTCGCTTCACCTGGAACAGTTACAGCTGGATCTGATTGTCACCTAAATGACTCGTGACTATATCCCCAAGGAAAAAAAAAAAAATTGAAAAGAAGGCAGCTAATAGCCATTTATTTTATTTTTTAAAGGATATATTTTTCACAAACTATATGCTCAAAAAATAATTAAAACCAATTCCTTCCTCCCCACCATTCCTGAAGTATAATTTATTTTTATTCTTATTCCTTTCTTCTGTTTTTGTTAATTTTTCCCCACACAATAATGCCTAATGGCATAATCAGAAGTCTGGACACTAGTTGGTTCTATTAGTTAATTGTTTTGTTATTCTGGATGCCTATCAATAATATCTCCAGTGTATGATACAAAAAACCTAAGAATTTTGAAAAACTTTCTCTACATTCAAGTCCTGGCTAGACTGTAATTACAAAACACAGAGAAAATATTTGTGGCTCAATTCTTTACTGAGCAATTTTGGTTAAATTAGGAAATTCAGACAGAAAAAAAAAATGAAAACATAAGCCCGGCCCTTCCATCCCACATTATGACTCACTTTTATGGTTGTTTATATTGAAGGTGAATAAAGATTAAGGCTAAAAAAAGCTATTAAGGCTACAAACACTCCAGATATTAGACTAATAGTGAAGCAGACAACATTTATTTGCTAGTTGTCAACCTTTGAATGGAAATGTAACACTTTCAGTTCAACTTCATATTTCCCTCAATCCATCAATACTTTTTCTATGGGGCCTAGGTAGAATGTATTATTTCTTGGAACACGAGCAAATATTTTCTAAAAGCTGTTGAATTTTCACCTTGATGGGACCATACCAAACTTGGAAAAAGAAAGGAGAAAAAAAAAAAAAAAAAAGAAATGGAAAGGAAAAGAAAGGTTATACTGGAAATGCCAGTAACACTCAGTGGGTCAGGATTACTACCTGGACTATCTGAGACTGAACATCTGTTCTGAAATTATTCCCCTTACCGTCCAATCATTCAAAAAAAGAGACCACAGCCTGCTCTGTTGGGGTTTTATTTATACTCTGGGATTACATTCTGAGGCTTTCAGAATCTGTTATGGGTGTCTGTTTTAGGTGATGGCCAAGCAGAACTTCTGGTCTTGAGCATCAATAACATGGTGCAGAAAAGATTCTACCTTCCTGGTGAAATCTTCAGCTTTGGGCTGAGATTAGTCATTTGCTGGAATGAATATAATTTCTCTTATTTTAATTAAAACTATTAAGGTAGCTCTTTTTTTTTTTTTTTTTTTTTTCCCTCTCTCTCCTAATGAAGAGCAAGTGTTGCCAGCTTGAGGTGATCCTTATAATTTCTTTGAAAGGATCCTAACCCTCTGCATGTACTAGACTTGTAGAAGGGTATCAGATTACTCTGCTAACAAGATCAAGGGAAACACAATCAGCACAAACTGTACTTGAAGAGTTCCTCTGAAAATAACCTAGCTTGATTTTGGTTGGGTTTGAGATCCAAACACTTTAGATTAAATACACTGTTAAGGGTATAATAAACTAGACTTTCAGTTCAGAAGGCAGATCACTGCTGGAAATTTGTAAGCATTAGGACTTACAAGGCTACAAGTCTGGTGTTTCAGTTATTTGAAAATCCAGTGACCTTAAAAATACCATGCAATCCATACTAATGACAAGGAAATGGGAACACAAAGCTACAAATAACCCTAGACTAAAAAGGGGTTATGAGAATTTTCTTTAGGTTAGCATGAAGCTTGAGCACAAATTTTATGTAAATTATGCTAGAAGTTCCAAAAAAAAAAAAAAAAAAAAAAAAAAAAAAAAAAAAAAAAAAAAAAAGATAAAATTTAGAGCAATACATTGCCATTACCAGGCTACTTGTTCAAATAATAAAATAAACCATTTAATTTTTCATTTTCTATAAGTTATTCTGATGATTTTCCCTCCAACAAAAATACGTATACTGCTTCTGGAAAAGAAATAAATACAAGGGTGCAAGTCACATCTGAGTTTTTTTATACTTCAGTGAGAACTTATTCTTCAGAGTAAGGGGAATAAAAGTGTTAAGGAGACTACCCAGTCTGAGCATTCACAAGACTCTCTGGCAGTCTGAGACCAAAGCCCCTGCACAGCTCCAGTGAGACCATGGGTGCCCTGCTTGGCTCCCCACACACCCCACTCCCAGTCAGACCAGGTTTCCTGGCTGGTTTAACCCCAGGTTTCCCATAGCAAAGTCTGAGGTGTCTCATTCCATAAAGCCATTTATTCACAGCACAGTAACACAAAAACAGCCCAGGCTGGTGCCTCCGAGGAGAGACCTCCAACAAAGGCACCCCTAGGCTTTTGTACCCTCACAATCTACCCAGGCACAAGTCTTGCTCTTTTCCTTGAGTTCTTGGCTCCTGCTGTGTCTCCCAGTGTCCATCCACCTGGCTGGCACCACCTTCCTTGTGCCATTTGATTACCAAAGCATTGAGAATTCACGGCTTCTTGTCTCGGGCTCCCACCCAGAGCTCATCTGCATCTCAATCTACAGCTTGCAAATTGAAGCACCACTACCCGAACCAGATGTATTCCTCAATAATCCTCCCTTTGTTTTAATTCAGCATTCCTGCTAATAAACTAAAAGAAAAGAAACAAACATTCAAGACATTTATCCCTTGCCCTTATGTATAATGCATTTTACAAGTAACAAATGTACCAATTTAGGCTAACAAGTGCATTCCTCAAGAAAAATCTCCATCAGCCTTCATCTCCATGTAGACACCAATGCACATATGCTCTGTGCAAACTGCTTAGCATCAGTCTGGAATATTTTTATTTTAATATCTCTGAGCAAAAGCTTAAAACTGCTTTCTGTAAGACTATTCAGGGTTCTGCCTTGAAAGCTTCTGACAGTTTGTAAGAGCAAATGAGACTACTAAGCATTCAAGAATATAACAGAAAACTCTAACTTCATTTGTCAGTTGTTGAAGAATTTAGGTTTTCAACTTCCTGGTCATGTAACAGTGATAAGAGGACATCCAGCCACAGGTGAGCAAATGTGCCAGCAGTTTCACTGCTGCTTTTCACTTCCCTTGCTCTTCCTTGTAAGCCATAATTCCTTGTGGTCACATAGAGGTGTATGTTATACAGTGATTTATTTTCTGAGCACCACTTGCAGCATTTTTGTTTCTACCCTCAGAAGTTTTCTCCTCTGTCTCATGAAAGCAGTTGTTTCCACCTTGTCCTGAGCATATATGTCTTTTATCTTTTTTACCATAACCTTTCACTGCTCTTCATACTGCACAGATAGTGAATTATTCTGATCGATAATCCTCGAAGAAAGATGGCTGTAATGCTTTGGAGCCAAGCAACCCCAAGGTTTTGTCTTCAGTATAACAGCTGCCAAATTTTAGATGGTGTGGATAGCTAAGGAAATTAGTATCAGGTGTTTGGGGCCTTTTAACAGAATAATGTAGATGTGGCCTTCATAGGCCTGCCAAACCACATATCTTGCCAGCAAGTTTCCTTCATGTGAACCATGTCAAAAATACTTTCAGATAAAATATAATGAAAACAATTGACTGTGATATAAAAGGCTCCAAGAGAGGTCATATCCCAAATATTTGTGCCATACTGTTAGGCTGAAAGCAAATGGGTCAAAGAATTTTCAATCAGAAGACGAAAACTTTGTTTAGCTACAATTTTTTTAGTAGCTATTTGCCACATGATTGGAAAGAGATAAAAGCATACTCAATGAGGGATAACAGGACACCTTGTTCAGCTGTTCAGTCACTCCTCCTTTTTCTCTAATGTTTTTGATTTTGCGGGATATTTATGTCCATGGGCCAGTGTTCTGCTAGGCTGAAGCCTATACTTATAATGACAACACACTTCACATCTAAATGTCTGGCAAAACAAAGTAGTTTCATAGACTCTGGCTCTGAGGGTAGCTCCACAGTTTCTCACTATGACATTACTTAGAAATACATTTACTATCACTGTCATCATGCGACCAAGAGGAAAATAATAATTTTATATGCACATGAGTATACGCTCAAAGTGCTAGGAGTCTAGGCGGCTTTTACAGCTAAGTAAAAACTCAGAGCTGCTCCGATAAAACAAAAGGGCTCTTCATGCTTGGGAAAATACTGAGATTACTTTGAATTACTGTCTGTAAAATGCATACTCCAGTTTCAGGCCACTGTTTTTAAAGCTGGCCCATAAATGTCGACTCACAGAGGACCTGATGCCCTCCTAAGAGCAGAGCCTGTTGGCACAGCCCTGGCAGGCCGTGCCCAGCGGTGTGACCGGGGCTGTCACCGCGGGGCTGCGCTGGGCTCTGCCGGGCTGTGCTCGCCATCTAGCGAGCCACCAAGAGCGGGTTCACACAGACCGGGGTCTAAAAGAACTATAAACCTTTTAAACACATCTGAGGAAATCTTCTCTTTTCTGCAGAAAAGGAAAGCCTGTTTATGGAAAGTTAGCCCTTATTTTTATTTCTGCCAATAAAATACTCCTAATGTCTTCAAGTTACTGAACATAGTGAACAATTGGCACAATTCAATTTCCACGCAGGCTTGGCAGACTGCTATTATACATTTAATCATGTACCACAAAAATGAAAAGTACTTTTCAAAGAGTAATTATGTCCTCCTAAAGAGTTATCTTTTGAAGAGAACAAGAAGACTGGATTTTATTTTCAGAAAAGCCACCGCTATTGTATCTGACCTGACCCAGTGATCTATTTTTGTGAAAATAAGTTGGATTAAAATAATGTCCTGTATGTTTAAGAGGATCACTGCTCTCTTTCACTATGGCAACATAAGTTCCAATTTTCCTGGGTAATGTGCTTTGCTGTACTGGGTGCTACCTGCAAGATGGTATCTAAATCCATCTCTCTGCTTTTCCTCTCCCATTATCTGTGTTGCTCTTATGACATTGCACTTAGTAAGTTGTCTGAATGTTTCTCTTAGTCTTGTATGTATGCCATCTTCCATGTCACCATTATCACTCCTTGAAAATCTATACCAGTGAAAAAATATCCCCTCAGGAACTCTCTCAACAAGGAATCAATTATTTGAAACAAAGCAATGCCAATCAGCCTTGAGACTGCCCAACTGCAATTACTGATATACTCAGTATTATCTCTCAAAAAACATGTATTACTTTCAAAAGTAGGCAGTCTTCTAAATGCAAACGGTCCCCCAATCTAAATAAACAAAAGAAACAGGAACAAACAAACAAAAAACGCAAACAGGGAAAAATATAGTCTCAGATTCATTTATATTTTTTCATTTGAGGTTTTGTTTGCTTGTTTCATTTTTTTGTGTGAGAAATTTTTTAGGACAATCCCGAATCTCTTTAAAACACACTACTTTGGTGAGCCTTGTTGTTGACAGTTCTTCATTTGAAGCATTACAAATGAGAAGGGTTTATAGACAACATTTCATGATATAAATCTAGGAGTACCTGACAAATAAACATAACCTGATTGTCACAGATACAGTATGCATAGGTTTCTAATTAACGTGAAAATATTTGGATGAATGCTTCGAGTATAATTTTCAAGTTCCTCTATTACTGAAAAAATATAGTAGATATTCTTAGTGGAGGCTTTAATTTAAAACAAATGTACTTGAGGAATCACATTTGTACTGAAACCTTAGTTCCAGAATCTCCTCAGCTTTGGAGGCACTCTTTCTACTAAAATAGACTTTGATCCTCTCAGGGATTTAGCAGATCTGAGACTCCCTGACAGCGTCTCAGTTGGTCTGGGTGTCCATGCACATGAAGGAACCAAGGATTTGAAAGTAGCTCAGCTCTTGACATTAATTTTCTTATTATAGGCAAACTCTCTACAGTTTCTACACCTGTATATAAAAGGAATTATCCTGGTGTATGAGGTGCAACAAACCACATTTCACTAGGAAATTTTTCAAAGCCATATTGTTGATAAAAAGACATTCCTAGCTTCTGTCTATCTCCAAACAATAAATTCATGTTCACCATGAAATATAATCTGTATGTGGGTTATACAGAATTATTATATGACAGTTTTCTATAAATATATTCTTATACACCAGTAGAAAATTTTGGCTATTTGTCTTTTTTTCTGAATATCTGAAGAAATTTTAGACCCCTGGTTGTATCAGATTTGCATCAGCTGTGCTGTTTAATGGATGGGCCTATATAGTTTTCAGGCATCTTTCAGTGACAAAAATTGAAGCCATAAAGCAAAAATTCTCTGTAAAATAGAAAAAATATTAATCTTGTGTGTTGCTAACACCCCCCCCCCCCCAACACACACACACACTTTATACATAACTTGGAGCATCTTATTTTTGTTAGCATTTCTTTTGTGTTCTTGAAAGAGGGCTAGTAAATGTAATGTTATCAGAGTTCTGAAAGGGTAATGGCTTCATAATACCAGGCCATATAGTTTTAAGTAAAGGAAATTGAAGAATTCCTTTGTGAGACCTGGACAAACAAAGCATGGTTTTGCTGCACTTTGATCCAATTTAGCAGCTCAAAGTCTCAGAGAATCACACAGAGTGAGCTAAAAAAAAGTGTTGTTGGACTTCTAATGTACTTTCACCAGTCTTAAATGCATTCTCTCACACATTCTTTTAATGTGGCTAGACATTGATTCACTGGTTCATTGATACCTATCTCTTAAAACTTTGTGTTCTTACTACTTTCCTCTTTTTCAACTTTCTCTGGTCATATTTTATATTTACAAGGTCTCATACTTGTTGGAGTTTAAAGGCTTCTAGAGATTAGTATAACAATACAAAAATGACAGACAATCCTCCTATTAAAGCCAGATACAAATCTAAGAGTCATAAAAAACCCCAGATAATTTAGTTAAAATATTTAGAACAGTTTTCCAAAATTTAGAGTCTGAGATCAGATTCTTAATGCTGATCATTGAATTCAATCTAAGTCAAACAATACAAAACTAAAGACTGCAATGAACAGTCATTACAGTGTCCTGGGCAATTTTAGAGTGTCTTGATTAATTTTTCTTTTAGTCTCTCTTATACAGTCTGATGGGGTCAATAAAATGATGTGAGTTTATACTTTGCCCTTGATGAGATGTCTGCATTTTATCATTGGGGTCAACATGTGCTGTCTCATATAACTTTATATGGAAGATGTGTATACATAGGAAGGAATGCAGTGCAGTAGAAGTGAGTCTGAGATGTATTTCTGGGGTATATATTTCAGATTATCTCTAAATTAGCCCTAGACCAGTAGACTATAAGGTTATTAATAATTGAAGTCCATTAGATGTGGTTTTAAAGGGTATCTAATTTAATATATAAGGAATCCACTGATCACATTGAGAACTCTTCAGGACGTGAGCCCAAGGCACATCAGGCAACAAAATCCAGGAGATTCCCTATTGCAAAACAGTGATCTTAACTAGAATGCTAATATCATCAGAAATATCCCAAGACATTCCAGTTAGTTCATATTATGAGTGTATAAGGAATGTGTACTGATTTCATAACTACTTGCAGTGACAGATACTGATACTGTTATGCAGTGTTAGCCTTTGCTTAACTTCTTAATAGAAGATTCTTGATTTCCACGCTACAGAATGCAGATGATAAAAATAACATTCCCAAAAAGATTTTGTTGCGTGGGACCTGAACAACAGAATTCTAATTCAAATGAAGGAAGAAATAAAATTCTGAAGAGGGAGTTCTGCAAGTGCTGCTCAAACATAAAATTTTTTTCGGCGTATTGTCATTGCATACCTTCCAAAAATACATTACTTGTGTTCTAACTAGAACAGTTTCATTACAACCCTTATAAAATCTTTCATGTCAATCAGGTGCAGTAAACAGGACCTAAGAATCCTATTGGAAGAATACTTTTTAAATCTACCCAATAATGCAAACATTTTTGATTTTATTAAAATTTTTACAAAGTTTTAAATAAGCAAAAAACTGTAGACTTCAATAAGATTCACATCGTCATTTTTAAAGTGCTCAGTTCTGAGATTTAATTTTTTTTATTTTGAAGCCTGTGAATGGTACTTTTTTTTTCCCTTTTCAAAGGTTTTTTGTATCTTTTCCTTCTAACCCACACATGGCATCTCTACATTCTATATTACAGCACATCAAACACTGCAGTTTAGAGTATCTGGATCAGATTGGCCTTTTTAGCAGAGGATTAAATTCTTTAAAGGAAATGCAGAAACAATCTATGTATTTTGCATCTGCTATTCAATTGGCGAGATGTTTAAGAATGTTTTACCTGCTGCCTTGAAAACAGGCTGCTTTTACTCTTGTACACCCAGCAATAAGTTTAGGAAATATCACGGTGACAGAGCTTGAGGGAAGAAGTAAATGAGCATTGCTCTCAAATTCATCTTTGGCAGCAGAGTAGGCAGATATAATCTAATGGCATCTTGTTTAAGTGAGTTTACAAGATGGCATTTTTAGGGATCATTTTCCTATTATAAAACACATACAATAAGTAAAAATTTTAAGGAAAAAACCTCTAAGTTTATGCATAGCTCTTATGGTTTCTCTGACAAAATATTTTTTCCTTAGTTTTTCTCCTTTTGGAAATATATTTAAAACTCATTCCTGTCACAAATGATATTTGAGAAAGACACTGGATGGTAATATCTCTCCCATAATTTCTTAGAATATAGCAGCTTGCAAAACCTGTAAAATGGAAAAATAACTTTTTTTTTTTTTTTTTTTTTTTTTTTTAAGATTTTGTCCTTAGACCAACAGCACTCATTATAACTAGTGCTGAAGATTATAAAATACCCTGATACCAGAAAGTGCATTAGCTCCTAGTCACAGAGCACAAAACAGTCCTTATCTGTGATGATCTTTTTCATGGTTATTTGTATAGAATGGGAACAGAGTACTGCATAAATATATTTGTTATAAGCTTTGTTAATTTTTTCAGT
Source organism: Certhia americana (assembly GCA_018697195.1). NCBI lineage: Eukaryota > Metazoa > Chordata > Aves > Passeriformes > Certhiidae > Certhia > Certhia americana. Next base: position 39,303,716 of record CM031879.1, read on the forward strand.
AGCAAAGTGGTGAAAATTAACTTAAAACTATTTTCAGACATGAAAATTCTTATTTAAAATACTTTTAAAATATTGAAATTTGTACTGGTAACATTGCTGTGTAGCTTTTCAAGATATGTGAGAGGATGTGGCAACACAATAATTTGTGGATTCATGCCTTCACCTTCTCTTTGTCTAAGGCTGGGAATAGAAATTACATTGATTAGCAAAATAATTCTGAGAGCTTTCCCCTTGTTTTTGTTGCTAAGGTAACCATTTCCTTGGCATCAATGCATCCAGCAGGTCTGTCTTACTTTCCTGTGAGCCCAAACAGAGGCAGCATTGTGGAATGGCATGAGGGGGGCAAAAAACCACAGAGATAAATAAAGAGGAAAAGATCAACAAAAGTAGCTGAAAGTTAATACAGGAGTATAGCCTAGTTGAATTGAATTAACTCTTGTTTCTGTGTGGGTCAGTTACGGCACTCTATGTACAGGTAAGTATTTAAGGCTCCAACAAGGCTACAGCTAAAAGCCAAAGAACAGAAATCTCTACAGAAGAAAGCCCCAGATCCTTGCCCCTGCCTGGGCCACTGCCCCCCTCCCCTCCCCCCACCCTCCAAAAAAATAAAAAGCCAACAAAAAAGAAAAAAAGGAGGGAAAGGCAAAATTATGTGGTCTGGGTACAAACTCTGAGGGTAGAGGTGTTTTTGGGCTTCCACATTTCTATCAGAATCAAAATGATAGCCTTATTTTCAATAGAATAATTTCTTCTACTGCTCCCATCATGTAATTTACCTGATACTATGTCAAATGGGGTATTCTATAAGAATGGAGTAATTGTGTCTATTTAGTATTGTAAATCAACATCAGGTTGGTCTTTATGCAGATATAATTTATTTCTTCATTTCTGCCATGTGTGTCACAAAAGCACGTACGGACAATGAGACAGATAAGTAACTTTTCTATGCCCTCTTCCTGGCTGACTGTACAATGCCTCAGCTGTTTCCTTTTCCAGCACTTTTCCTTGCAAATAACTTAAACTCTGCTACAAATTAAGTGAGCAACAAGCAGGATACACCAAACACCACATTTGGCAGAAAGCTGGGTGACACATGAAAACCTGTCAAATAAGTTATATTACCAAACTGAAAGAAACCCCAAGGGCAAGATGGTTGACTCTGAAATACAGTAGTGGCATACAATCTCTTTTAAAAAAAAAAAAAAAAAAAAAAAGGAAAAGCCTCTAAGACAGTTGTATGAATCTAGGCAAGAGAAATAGTAAAAACATCATTGTCACCTTACAAACTTACATTCAGCCAACCATATCTGAAGGTTGATAATAGGCTCTGTATAATTTCATGTCCAAAAGTCAGGAACAAAACTCTGCTATTACAGTTAGGAGTATTTAGAATCTTAATGTTTCAAAGTGATTGTTGGGGTGGAAATGTGGAGACACTGAAGTGGGTGCCTTCAGAAAGTGAAGGGGAGAGATTCCCAATTCACTGCAGTCTTTATGCAGTCTTGATTTTAGTCTTTAACCCTATCTACTTCTGTTCATAAAATATGGATTTTTTTCTGTAAATTTCAAGGCTATCTCTTGTGTTTATGAACATGTACTGGTAGATATGGACTCACTTACCCAGGGACTGTCCATAGCTGCAAGAGGGAAGCTACTCTGAGGGGAATCTGAGCTGGTAGCTAAGGGTGCCCCCGGAACAGCAGGGCAGTAATCCCCATAATCAAAGCACAGGGGACCAGAGCAAGGCAGTGGAGGCAACCAGTCCCATTGACACCTCATCAGACAGGGGCAACAGCAACCTCAGAGAAAGCTTCAAGATCAGTTAAGGAAAGACAAACGGAAATTTAACAGCAGATGACAAGACTGGATCCAGTTACACCGACAACGCACCTCAGGCCAGCCCAGCCCTGAGTGTTGATAGACCTCCTGGACCAAAGAAAATGTAGAGCTCTGAGGTCTGTGTAGGAATCTGAACAACCGTGTGATTTTAGGGCTCTGACAGGGATTTACTTCAGAATGATTTGGAAAGTTTCTATTTATTCTTCTAGAGTGGGTGGATAAAAAAAGAGTGTTTTGGATATTATCAGAAAATACATCAGAGCTAACCATGATACATGACTTCATTAGAAGAGTTTAATTATACATAATCATCTTAGTGTAGGCTCACAGAAAACTTTGTGGTTTGCCTTCACAGATGGAGGATACAAAGGGACTTTGGGGATTTCTGTTCTGTATGCAAACCTAAGAGAAATAGCAAAGTCATCACTGTGACTGGAGGAAAGCAGAAGCCACAGTGACATTAAACATTCTCTCACAAACCTGTGTGCTCTGGAGTGCCACACCATACAAGAATGAGGTCCATCCCACTGCAAAGCAAGGATGGATAAGTAAGGCTCAGGAAAATAGTAAAGTCCTTCAAATGTCATAGCAATATAATAATTTCTAGAAATAGAATAATATATTTTGGAATTTTATTACTGATTTGACTAGAACTTGGAGCACTTTTAACTTTTAAAAGAAATATTAAATTAACCAAAATTAGGCACCTATTCAAGTTGACACAACCCTTGGCACTATCAATGCTACAGCGTATGTTTCAATTGATGATAATGACATCTTAAACACTTAGTTTATCTTAAACACTCGGATATCTACACTGGAATATTTAATTCCTGGAAATTCCCAGTTCTCAAGTCAAGTAAAGCTAAAAGTGACTGCCATATCTCAGTCTTCACATTGCAACTTATTTCTCCACATATTTTTGCCCTTTTTTGAATTTTTTTTTTTTTTTTTTTTTTTTTTTTTTTTCAACAGCAGAACACAAAATAGACAAAAAAAAATAGTTTCAGATTTGTGCCCTTGGCCACATTTGGACAAAGGTTCCATTTTGACTCTTTATCTGCAGCAATACCCTATCTATAGAAAAATGTTTCTCTTTCACTTGTGGGCTTTGTAAAACAGTAACACAAACTTACATCATCCCTTTATATTCTGGATTTTTGTGAAGAGATAATGTGAGGATTTTCTCACACCTTGCATAAATTCACACATAGAACAAAATTCTGGAGCTGTAGGATTTCTGTTGTCTTACTCCTCAGTAAAAAAACCCAATAGCCTTAACCTGAGAAAAATCATCTGTATGAAAGAAACTCCCTAGTCACACAGCAGAGCTCTAATATTCATTTCTTGAGGATTATGCAAACTCAGAGAATGTATCTAAAAATTAGAGGCTCCATTTGCTAAGAAAATCTACTTTATTTCCTATTTCTGCAATGCTACAGCAATTCAGATAAGAGTATTTCATTAAATTTTCTGTTTATCAACAATCAGCTTATATTTCTGGTGTTAGGTGCAGTTATTAGTCCCAGTGCGTTGTGCAGTTTTATGTCATAGATAGACAATGTAGCACTTATCTTCTGAACATAAGTTTTTATAAGAAATTTAAAAATGTGCAAGGCAGTGGTTTCTTTACCTGCCACATGAGAATGGAAATAGGCTTAGTGAGAAACAAAAGGTTTGCTGTTGGAGACATTGTATGCTGTTGCTTCCAACACAAAAAGTCCTGGTATCCCTTTCATGCCACCAACTCTCAGTAATCCAAACAGGTTTCAAGAGGCTCAGAACAGAGATCTTCTTTCACATGGGTGGATTTACTCAGAAGATTTTGCTTTTTATTTCAAAGCACTTCTATTATCTTGAAAAGTCTGCAAGGTTTAGCTGAGGGACTCAGTTGAAGAGAATGAATTTTAAATCACAGAAAAGAAAAAACCCAAACCAACCCACAGATAACTAAGATTAACTAACTACTTAAAATGTCACTGGAGTCATATAGAACAGAATTGTGATGTTCTGAATGAAAAAGCAAAAATATCATCATCACTTACATGTCCATTCCCACACCTTTCACTTCAAAATGCAGGATAATCTGTCTTGACAAATATACGGTGTGTATGATAATAAAAGATTTCTGTTGCATTCCTTTCATATATATATTGAACATAGTAATCTGCCTAGGTTAGAGTGACTAGTTAGGAATTTGTCCTAATTTTACAGAGAATATTTCAGGCACTGAACTAAGCAATATGAAAATATTTTATGACCCCCGAAGCATTTTCCAGTTTTTGAGTACTCTGATTTCTTCCTTTCCCTCATTCCTCAATTAAGGTAGTTGAACAGGAAAGACAGACAAAGAAAATGCAAATAACCCCCAAGTAATGGTCATAAGAAGTGTACAAAGTTTTGAATAATAACGCATAAAATTCGGAGTCTTTTGCAGATAATTTGGATATAGGAAAAAGAACTGGAAAATGACTTTTGTAAAGAATCCTGAGTTTTTTGAAAACAAACAGAAAATTTTTGCAGCTGACATCAGGAGATGTGATAGCTCAGTTTTTGTAGCTGAAATATTGGAGGTATGGATCTTTTTGAAACTGATATGTATTTCTGAACATATATAACCCAAACTTCAAGTTACTGAAAGGGAGTTACAGATCATGATGTGTTCCAAACCAAATCTTACTTAAAAAAAATGCATGCAATCTCTAGATAACTATCTTCTCATTCTTTCCTGCTGTTCATTGCTGCCCTGAAGTGAAACAGAATGGTGAACTAGTCATAATGGCCACAAAGTGAAGGAAAAAAAATCTTTCTGTTTGAGTTACCTCCTGGATTCTGCTTGATGAAAACCAGAGACATCAGCCTCAGAGTAGAGCAGAGATGCTGCCATAGTTCAGAAGGATTACTCATGGTATTTCCAAAAACTGCTGTTCTTACAGCTGGATATTAGTTAGAACTTCATTAATGGCTACAAAGTGGCTGTTTGAGGGAGAATCTTGCACTCTTTCTGAAGTGCCACTGCTACAGAAGATACTGATACATGGGTCATCGTCTTGTGGTCTGTGACCTTGAGCTACAAACTCTTTTTGTCAGAAGATGTGAAAGTGGGATGTCTCAAAAAAATACAGAAAACTAAATCTGTAGTTACAGCTTTGTTTGGGAAGAAAAAGTCTTCCTATAACCTTCCTTTGTTCATATGAGTATCTCCTTGTTAGGTCTCTTACTCATATAGAGAGAAAACCAGAAAAACTCTATCATGTGACAGCATGAAAAAGAGTAATAAATCTTGAGTTGGGTGCTTGTTAAGTTCTTATTTGTCTGTGTTTTTATACATTGCATTGAAGCGGCACTTTTCAGGGACTTGTTATGGGGGTGGGAAGTTATTGCTCTCTTCTGACATGAATATATGCTGGGAAATTTTGCTTTGAGGGGAGGCGTGTGCATGATGATGACTTGACCACAACTACAGGGAGATGAAAACTGAAGACAGAGGGTGGGGAAAAAAAAAAAAAAAAAGAGAAGAAAACAGCTAATTAAAAAAAAAAAAAAATTGTGTGGTAACCACATCACTGAGTAATAAAACAGACAATATGATGGGAAAACAGGTCTGAACATACTGTGAGTTGCCCTTTTGCCAAAGAGGTGATCTTAGTGGGATGAAAAGTTAGTAATCTAAACTATACCTTACTATAAAAAAAGACTGAGGCTTTCAATAAGCTGTAGTCTTAGTCACCAATTAAATAATAACCACTAAGTAAACTAGTTGACATCTTTGCTAAATAGGAGTTTAATTATAAAACTTGAATCTTCCATTGGCACTCCAGGAGACACTTTAAACTGTGATCAGAACTGTGTATGTTCTTCTCCTTCTCACTTACTAATAACACTTCTCTAAGTGAAGAAATTTATTTTTCTTAAGTAATTTGAACATTTGACCTTTTATCCATTTTTTATGCACTTGAGAGAAATATGTCCAAAGCAGTTTCAACATTTGTATATTACCTCATTAGTATGAAATAAGTTCTAGTAAAGTAAAGTTATAGTAGATTACTGGATTTCTAACAGGAGAGATAATAAAAAATCCCAATTTTTAAAAAAATCTTTGCATCTTTCTATTATTATGTGGAAATAATTTTTTTGGTAATATTTATCTGAACCCTAAGAAAAATCTTCATAGAACAACCATTCTTCTGTAGAATGTACAGTGTAATAGAAGCATCACAACTTTGATATCCATTATCTTTCTTCTCTACCACATTTTTCTGTCATTGTAATTTCTTTAAAGTTTTGTTTCAGTATATTAGACTATATTTTGCATTTATTCCATAAAATAACAGGTAACATACTGCTATACATTGAAGTACATAAATATAACAAAAATCAACAATATAACGTATTATTTAAATTTTATTATTATACAGCATAATTTCAATCTTTTAAATTTTACTTTCATTACTTGCAGTTTTTAGTGATAAATACACAAATAAAATTATTAAAAAGGCAAAAATCCTAACTGATTGTACATTTTCTTGAAAGATATTCTGACAAGGATAGTAAAGTTTGGCTGTGTCAAAATTCCACAGTTTCTATGATAGTACAGTACTGAGTGATTCATTCATATTTGTAGATCAACATCCAAATCAAAGAAAACATTTCTACCAGAGAAAAGAGTCAGTGAAAGAGCTGACTTCAAATCCAAGTGCAGGCTGTATCCCTAGCAGAGCTTCTCACCTTCCTATCTTTCAATCTTCTTACACTTCTTACATTTCTGCAGTCTAAACCATGGAATTTTGTCTTTAAATAAGGGAAAATAAGGGTGGTGTAGGGAGGTGTAGGCCAGCACCAAGAGGGTGCTGCAGCCTCTGTTGTCAAAATTTCTGTCTGAGTTATCCTGCGTCTAAGGGACCTGTGTAGCAGAAGATGGGCCTGAAGGTTACGCTGCATGGGCAGCACTTGTTACCTCTGCTCTGAATCCCTCACTCTGTGGTCAGAAACTGCAGCAGCCCCCATGGCACGGTGTGGCAATATCTCTGTTGGATTTAGATCAGGCCCAGAAATTGTGCAGGTTACTCAGCTTTGCAGGGCTTTGGAGCATGGATACCATTATTCCCACAAAATAAAGCAAATTCTTATTTTTCAAAAGTAATCATGGCAGAAATAATTTTATTTAAGTCCTCTGAAGCTTTCTAATACTCTCTTAGACGTTCTTGATTGAGGAGCTTGTGATGCAGAATGAAGAGTTAGGGGAATAGCTTGAGAGTATTCAGTTTATTCTTGTCATTCAAAAATGGTTCTCAAAAAATCTTTCCATTTGACCAAGTATCATTGTACAGTTTTGGTTGAAGAAATAGTACAAGAACTGTGGTTTTCCCTTTTTTAAAAAAGGTCATACTTAAAATATTCACCCAGCATCCAAGAAACAATATCCTATTCACTCTTTATTTTATGGAGTAAGTCTGCATATTTCTTTTCTTGAGCAACCTTACTGGCTACCACAGTAAAAAAGTGTTCTGGCCTCTACTGTTAACCATGTCCTATTTAATTTAAAAACATATTAAGGACTGAAATCCATATGCTTCATTAAACTTGGTAAATGAAGAATTTACTTTAAAATCTCCAGACATGAGAATTTTTACTACTTTTATCTACAGTCATTTATTGTCACTGAAGTGCAACCACTCTTGGGACAAGTTGGGATGGTTCTATTTCTATAGTCAGTACCTCAGAATAAATTCAGGGTCTTTATATGACAAAAGATGCAGTTCAAAATTTAATCAAGCAGTAGAAGTGACATTTCTCCAAAAGTTTTGTCTTTTTTTCTTCTTCCCCTTGCTCCCTTCCCTCTTCTCCACTAACATACCATCGTTAAGCACAAAAATTGAGTTGAATTGTTAAAAAAACCCCAAACAGTTAATTGTAAAATCAGTTTACACATTTTTAGACCTGTTTTTCAAATTATGAAATCAAGATTGGAAATCCATGTTAATAAACATTACACAAACTCAAAAATACATAGACTTTTCCTTAATTGTATTGTCTGTTGTCTGTGTGTTGTTGAGCTGTGAAAGATTATGTAAGCAAGAGGAGATTTTCCCTATATATCCCTACTTGCATAAGATGGGAAATTAGAACACAGTATTGGTTATGTACACATAGTATATATTGTACACCAGCATCTTTTCCCCACAATGACTGGCTTATGAAAATCAGAAGGGAAAAGTAAAACAAGTACAGTTTCCCCAAGGTCCTCATCCTCAAAGCACAGACTCTTTGATACTCAAAGGATGGAGGTCTCACAGCCTCTTTGATATTCCTGTGCCTTTGAAGTGTTGGTCAGTGACCAGGGGGCCATTCCACATCGATGAGCAATGGCTTTGACCTGACTTGGACTCCAAATAGGCAACTTTCTTTTTCATAGTTTTCTGAAAACTTACACTTTTCAATGTTTAATGTATGATCTATAGCTTGAGATGTGGAAAATCTGTCAAAAACCCATTTTTATTTCAGCTGTGAATACTTCCTATAATATTGATCACTTATGTAAGAAGGTAATTTATTGTTTCTCTTTAGTTTCTCTTTAGTTTTATACCATGTGTCTTTATCACATTTTCTATTTGTGCTCTGCACTAACAATCTGACTTTGTGTCCCCATTAATTTGGAATGCACTAAACTCCATGTGTCTGAAGTTGCGTCTGCAGATAAATATTTCACAGTTGTAGCTTTTACTGATATAAATACTGAGGACAACTCTCCTTCTACTTTACTTCGTAACACAAAACAATTGGTAACTGATTGTGTCAGGTCTGAAGCTACCTTTTTAGAATTTTCCTTTGGTGTTTTGGTTTTTTATTTTGTCATTTATTTCTTTACTTCATAAGGCTTAGTCCAATAAAGAAACTTTGCCAATAAATGTAAGATTCTCTTTTTTAAATGACAAATATTTTCACTTTTTTTTCCCATAAAGTATCATTATAAATAAAGCATTGTTCAGACACTTAATTAAAAGTGAAAAATAAGACAGATAATAGCTTTTGGAATTCTGTAAAATAAACACTTTAAATATTTTTGAATAGTCTATCCAATTTAAAAATATTATTTGTAGACTTTTTCTGTTAGAATCACTTTTTCAAACACTAATTGTCTTAGTGTACTTTATAGTTTGTTCAATTTATCAGTACAGAATTTCTATATAAAAATCTTGCAAATTTGAATTGACTGATTTTAAAAGTGACGTTTACTATAACAAATGCAATATGGAAAGTTTGTATATAGCATTTCAGAATTCTGTGAAACTATTCAGGTGCGCTTTTTCTTCTTAATCCAATTATGAGTAAAATTAATTTTAAAAATATGAAATTAGTTTTTTTCTCACTCTTCTGTAATGAAATGATTTAGAGCTGTTTACATAAAATACATTTTTTTCAACAGTAACATCTGTAAGTCGTTTTCAGATAGACAGGCAAAAACCTGTTCTTCTGAAACTTCCTTAAAAAGCCTTTTTGACCAGCTTATGACCCAAAGAAGGAGGAGTAGATTTTTTCTTTCAGAGACTGCACAACTATATTACTAGTTTTGCAAATTTTCCCAGAAGAGAAAGAAAAAACAGATCTTTTCAGAGCCATCCTTAAGGACTCTGATGCAAAGGAAAACTTCCTTTCACAAATATGTTAGCACACAGTTGCATTCACTTAACACATTTCAGTTTCAGTGCTATTTCAATATTTTAAGTAATTTCAGTTCATTTTTGCTACTGTAATTGTGATCAAAAATATGCTTTCATTTTTTAATAGAATATTAAAAAACAAGAGAGAAACATTAAAATCTATTGCAGTGATTTGATGTTAAGTGACATCAAAACTATGGCAAAAACAAAATGGAAAGGCAAACCTTAGAGTGATAATGGACTGATTAGATCAGTCAATATATTTAGATATATTTATTTCATCAAAGGTAGTAGAGAGCTGAGATGATTGCATTGGATAATGTGGTCATCAGTGGAAAATATGGAAAATATATTATTCTATGTAAGAAAAATATCCTAGTATCATTGTCTGTGACCTAAGAGTAAGGAAATTAAATTCAGAAATGCATATATGCATGTATGAACATCTATCAAGAATGTTGTTGCCACTAAATATGTTAGGAAAGGGAGAAGTGAATTCCGTATTTCTTGACATTTCAACTTTAAATTATAATTCTCTGGAATGAAGATAAACACTATACTTCCACTCTGGCTGAAATTCTTCCTTTAAAATCCAGCAATCAACATAAATAATTTAAAGTTCCTGACTGGCAGGTGAATGTTTCCGGTACACATTCCCAACTTTCTGTCTGTTCTTCCTTTAGAAAGGAAAAGTCATTCCTTTAGACAACTTTCACTGTGGGTTTTGAAGTACTCATTTTCTTCCTCTAAGTGAACAAAATTTGTTGCTGTGTTTTAACCTATAGCTTTTTTCTACATACCAGTGAACTATTCAAGTATAGAAATATCATTGTCTACCTATTGAAACCTAAGACACAGGACCATTTAGGCAGAAAAAAATCCCTAAGAGCATTGAATCCAGCCATGAACCTAGCCAAGTTAATCACTAAACAATGTACGTAAACACTATACTTAAACATCTTTTAAACACCTCCAAGGGTGGTGACTCCACCATTTCTCTGGAGAGAGTGTTCCAGAACTCGATAACCCTTTTTGTGTAGAAATTTTTCCTAATAAGCAATACAAAATCTTCCCAGGGACAACTTCAAGCTCTTTCCTCTTGTCCTGTCACATGTTACCAGGGAGAAAACACTAACACCCATCTCATTAAGACCTCCTTTCAGGTAGTTGTAGAGAGTGATGGGGTGATGTACGTATGCATATATATAAATTTATATATATATATATATATATAATATGTGCACTTAAAATACATATGAAAATGTATATAATGAATATTTTAAAAACATTTAATCAATAGTCTTTCCTCAAAAATCAGTTACAAATCGTTCTTATTCTTTTCTAGCTTTGAAACTCTATTGCATGAAAATTTTTAATAACTGGAAAAAAATGTACCATGGTGTTTGGCATGGATATAATTTTATCACTTATGTGTTAAATGAAAAAGCCTTAAAAAGGCTAATATAATGAAGTTGCTGTTATGATCTAGTAGCCGTCATTTATTCTTTCAATACATAAACCTGTTGGTTGGTGAAATGAGTTTTGAAAACAGCCAGGAGTCTGACTTTTGTTGAGGCTAATGGACACATATATCCAGGTATTTGAGGAAATACCCCAGGACTAAATATTCTATTCACCTGTCAAAATTTGTCCAATTAAGAAACTATAGATAAGTATAAATTCTGTTGTTTTTTTCTAATTTTGAAACATTTTCTGGATATTAAGTATTTCTAGAACAAAATAACATTAGCAAATTTTTCATTAAAAATTTAGACTAATTTTCATGGAAAATTATAATTTGAACTATATACTGTCTTACTTAAAAACCTCTTAAAGGATATCACACAAATAATTTCTGTAACAAATAATTTACAAATCAAGTCTGAGTGGAAAGAAAATTAAAATTCTGATTTATGGCACTCTTCCAAAGCTGTGAAACGCTTACTGATTGCAATCTAAGATATTAATTGGAGAAAAATGTTAGTTTTCTGTATGCTATTTTTTCATGTGTTTTATTCAATGACCTTTGAAGAACTCTGAAAATCTGATATTGCCCTTACTGGGGAGGGCCAAAGCTTATATACTCTAAAGTGACTGTGGCATCCAAGATCATTACAGTTTTGTAGAAGATAATAAGTCCATTTCTCACAGCTTGGTACTTTATGTTATGGCTGAGACCTAACAAAAAAGTTCTCTCCTCTTGTTTTTGGACCTGTCTGTAACTTATCTACTGTTAGTGCCATCACTATGCCTGACAGTAATGTTGTTTGCTAGTTACTATAAGTTTATGGTCCCACATTTAAATTATTTACCCAACATTTTGAATCTCATTTGGTTACTCAGTCCCAGTACTTTATGCTTACATATTGCTAATATTTCTTACTTCCCTTTGCTGTTTCCTGTTCCCACTTTTGCTCCACATTCTCTTTACCATTGTTTGCAAGCCTAATTAAAGTGTTCTTTATCTCTTTCCCCAGACAATTAAAGAGTATGCTAAATAATATAGGGTTTGTTGTACTCTCCTTGCATACTTTATTGCAGATCTCAGGTCTAATAGCTCATAAAATACAGGTATTGCAACGTTCCTCTTTGTTCCTTTTTGTATGCTTTGGTTTTCAGTAAGTGCTTTTATATGCCAGTGAATATGGTTAATTATACTGGTAAAGATTTTTGACAAATTATCAAATGTTATGGTAAAATCTGGGGTGAGGAAATGAATTGTTCTACCATTTACAAGTAGGTAAGGGAAAGAATTTGTTTTACCATTACTTAATTCATAGGTATGTACTTTAAAACCAATGAACACTAAAAAACAAGGGTTTGGATTTCCAAACCCCAAGTTTCCTAAGTGTGTTTTCTTTTACACATAACTACTGAACTAGTGAACTGTCTTTGTTGGACACATAAGAGCAATTTTGCATTGTATATATTTACAGTCCTCAAACAAACAGAATTGAATGTTATGCTTAGAGAATTAATGATGAATGTTTTCCTCCAGCAGATTATTCCATGCAATTGTTCATAGAAGGGGCATCAGGAATCAGAGAATCCTAGAATTAAGTGCAGGTAAAACAGACTAGTATGCAAATTCAGTTCCTTCAAGGAGAATGTATATTTAAAATTGCTTTTGTATAATACCTAAGATGCCACATTCACCTGTCTGTTCAAATTCTTATTTTTTTTCAGCAGGAGGTGATAAATATTAATTATTTTGGCCATGAAATTTGTTTGGTTCTACTTTGTACAAGAATAGATCTAAAATGGTTCCTGGCTGTGGCACTAGGTGGAGCTATCTCTTTGGAAAGAGTCTACTGTGTTGGCAATTCAACTTATCTTCCATGCTTATTGCACTGTAAATTAACATATAAAGGAGAAAGAAAAAATAAGAAGCAAAAAGAATGAAGAGAAAAAAACTCAAGAGATGAAGTTAAAGAAGTAATAAAATTATTTAAATCATTATGAAAACGAATCCAGAATAATTTCAAGTTAAAATATTCTTTTCACACGCTGAAAGCTTTTTCCACAGTGGTAATTTTTATTAAATACTACTGAGAACTTAAGATCTGAAGAAGCTTTGGTAGTCTAAGTATTATGAGATTAGATAACAGCTGGCTGTTTTGCTGCAACTACTGCAGTAGCAATACATAATACTGCTATCATTCCTCTGCTCACCATAGGGGTGAAGCAACTAGATGTTTTTAAGTCATATTTTGACATTATGCGCTTCTACCCTGAAGCTACTGGTCCTTGGAAGCTAACAACTCAGTATATAACCTCTTCTCCATGCACTCAGTTGAAGGTATTTTATTTTCTGTACATTTGATGTGTAAACACATAATCAAAACCTGGTTGCAATTAGAACCAAAATCTGTGAGTAAGTTTGGATGGAACTTATCTTGCAAGAGGTTACTAAAGTGTGTTAATCAAATATAATTAAGAAGAATTCTTTGTAATAAGGTTCAAAACAAGTTCTGTGGATTATGGAGCCTCAGAGAGCATGACTTTTTGTTAGACTCATGCAAAATTTCAAAATTTTCCGTGGGATGTTTCAGTTTTACAACATATTATCAGAAGCACAAGAACAGAAATAAGAAAGCTGGCTAAGAAACAAAAAGTAAGTACGCATAGTAAGATTAACTTTCCCATGGATTACACAACTCCTTTTTTTTTTTCTTTTTTGAGCTTCCAAAATAGGCTTTCCACAAGCTGTGCCAGATGTCTTTCTCCAGTACCACATCACCACTTTTTTGAATGCACTAAATAGGAAGACTATTCTTGGCTAACACTGAGTGCCACAGTCTTTTTTTCAAAACAAGGAGAAAAGATAAGGAAATCTGCAGCTCATTTCTTTACATTCTAGCAGATTTCCAAAGTCCTCAGTGTGTGGCTAGACTGTCAAACACTGAGGTGTACCACATAGTGAAATGACCTGATTTTCATGCAGAATGTTCTTTCTTTTTTTGAAATGTCTAAATACGTGTCCTGTGCATCTTCCCCATACTGTGCTATTTTCAAATCGGCACAAATTCCCCAACTCATTAATCCATTCTGCATTGGAAAGCATTTTGTTATGACTCTGTACTTAATTTTCCATGTTTGTGGTTACTGTGTAAATAAAATGAAGTACTTGAAAGGACTTTTTCATCCACCAGTAACCAGAAAAATTTCACATGAGCCAGCAATAAACAGTTGCAGCCAAAAAAGGCTATATCAAACCCCAGGCTGAATAAAAGGAAGTGTGGCTGGCAGGTCGAGGGAGATGATTCTTCTCTTCTCTGCTCCAGGGAGATGTCACCTTGACTACTGTGTACAAGAAAATACAGTACAAGAAAATGTGGAACTGTTGGAGCTGGTCCAGAAGAGTGACACATAGGTTATAAGAAGGATTGAACACCTCTGTTGTGAAGAAAGAATGAGAGAGCTCGGGTTGTTCAGCCTGGAGAAGAGAAGTTACAGACAACTTATCTGGCCTTTGAATATGTAAAAGGGGGTTTATATAAGTAAGATGGAAAAAACCTTTTTACCAGGGTCTGTTGCAATATCGCAAGGAGCAAACACTTTTAAACTGAAAGAGTGTAAATTTAGGTTTGATATAAGGAAAAGATTCTTTACTGTGAGGGTGATGAGAAACTGAAACAGGTTAGACAGAGAAGCTGGGGATGCCCCATTACTGGATCAGGCTGGGTGACAGGGATGACAGGGTTAACTGGATGATCTTTGAAGGTCCTTGCCAACCCAAACCATTCTAGGATTCTGGTATTCTAAGTTTGTAATTTAGTTGCGAAGGCCTCATGGGCATATGATGCATATTGGTCCATGCAACAGGATTGCTAGACACTTAAACCAGTGATGCTTGGGAAGGATGAGAGGTGAATTTCAATTGGTCGACCAGGTGAACATGCCTCAAAAGTATATATTAATTAATAAATAAATTAATATATTTTCACAGTGTGTAAACTTCTAAAAGCAGAACAAAACAAAGCTTAATTTATCTGAACAGCATAGATTTTAGCTGAAGATTGTTGTAAAAACAGGTTAAGAATAGATGTGTCTTTCTTCTGTGCACTATGCTAAAAAATACTTTAGTACAACTTTTAGACAATTCTGACTTCTATAGACAGAAGAAAGTAAACATTAATAATAACAATAAAAATGTCAACAACAAAAGACATTAGTGCCCTGCCTAATCAATATATAATGATTATATATATGTTCTAGGCTTTTAAAAAAGGTCGGAGGCAATAGATTTTAAAATTTTCAATGATGCCCGTCATAATGCAATGTTCTAGCCAATGATTAAGGATTCTAATTTCCAATGTTTCAAAGTAAAACAAAATATGCTAAAATATTTATAAAATAAAAAACTCTACAGAGTTTGCTAGAGCCTGTTTTGAACATCCAAAACCTTCATAGCAATGGAAATAATGAAGTTATTTCTAGAATATACTATTGCCTTCTCTAGTATATGCTAGTATGAGACAGAGGAAGAATCTCTATTTTGTTTCTAAATAAATTATGGCTAATCATGCTGTTTGCAAAAATCAGAATAAATTCTAAGTAAATTCTGAAATTCATTAATAATGTGCAGGGAAATGGAATTTTAATAACCCAAAGAACATATTTTTATTTCATAAAAATTTACCCTCTGAGTTCTGACTGTTTTATATATGGTCTGTTTCATTTGAATACTTATGAATAAAAATTATTAAACAACTTTGTAAACTTAATATCAAAAACTATTCAAATTCCTGACAGTTCTTTTGAAAACATAATGCATGTTACTGACACAGTCCTGCATATGTAAACTGATTGCATTTATTTCCATTTGACTGGGTTGTTAAAGATGATGGCTACAATAAAAATTGATTTTAGGGACTGTCCTATGTGCTTCAGTTTCAGGAAAGGTACTGATTTTTGCTAGCCCTTGTTAACAGATTCTTGGAAGGTAACCTATTACAAGTTGAAAGGGAAAAAAAGAAAGGCTGCTAGTGAAAGCCCAGCTTTACTGGAAACACACAGATGAAAGCAGTGTTCTGTTTTGCAAATACATGGTATTTTCTGAGAGTAATGAATAGTTCTCTGAGAAAACGTTTTTGAGAGTGGAAAAAGGTTTATCTTTTTTTTCTATTATTGCTATGGCATTAACATAACAAGATTTAAACACTGGAAGTAGGTTAACAGGATTAACATTCAGTTTTAGGTGATTAACAGCCTATTTGCAGAGCGGTCTTATTTCTGGTATGTGAGAAAAAATGAAAGTATAATGAAGTCATGCATGAAACTGTTTCTCCTTGAGGAACTGATTTTTCATTAACCATTTAAATAGTAAGTGATGATTAAAATACAACGCGATTCATTCAAAATTCCCATTTATTTTGTTCCATGTGATTTATATTCAGAAATTAAATTGGTTGCAGAAATCAGCATGGTTATCCCAGTGTCTGGCACCAGATAAAAATCTGAATACTGGTGAGATTTCCTTGGTTGAAATTCAAGACTGAAATGAATGAGTGCTACTTGCCAAAACTTTGTTACGAGAACCATAAATCAGTCTTGTAGTTAAAGTCTATTCAGAGTATTTTCTAGGATTTTTGTGTAATCAATTCAGATTGACACATGTAAAATATAACGTCTTATGTGTAAGTAAAAAACAAAATGGGAACAGTAGATGAGGTAATGTGTTACTAACTTTAATTAGGATAGAGAGGTACAGCATATATTGAAGGCAGCAAAGGAGAAACAGCATGAAAATAATTAGCACTATCTTAAAATAGGTGAATTTTCCCTCGCACATTTCTATGAATTTCCTTCCCTGCAGTGCTTATGCCTCTTATTTCCTTACAGATCTCTTACAATGAATACCATAGTGATATGAAAGAATTCCCAGTGGTGAGCTAAAACTTTCAGTTTTGTACTTTCCTTACCAACTTGAATGAAAGAGAATTTTAATTTTTTTCCTCATCCACTTCTTATAAAAGCAGGTTTTAAAATGTCACCATAATTGTTTCTAGATTATCTGTATCTTCTTTGTTCTTTTTTTAAATAAACTTTTGTCTATACTTTCTTTAAAAATTAGTGTGAGATATTGTCCCTTTTATAAAAAAGAATTAGTCTGCTAAGTAGGTCCCAAAAAATTATATCCCATTTTAATTGTCTTGAATATCTGTGAATGTCTAGAACTATAAATAACAAAGGCCAGATAGAACTGTCAGATACTCCCTGTTCAAGCATTTTTTTAAAACTTGTTTTTGCTTTGTTTCCCATACATTTTTTAAAAGAGCTATACCTGTACAAAGAGCAGAAATTAATGGTCTTTTCATCCTGGAAATGAGTATCTTGCTTAGTTTCCACACAAAAATCTAGCTTTGCAAATAAGAAAATAGAAGAATGAAGCTGATTGAAATGGTTGAAATAAGTGATTTGCAACTGAAGCTGGTCAAACTTTTATTACATCCTTAAAATTTATGTAAATCCATGGTGGAGCAGGGAAAGTGCAGGTTAGGGACCTCCATAACTAACATATTTTCAAATAATGATCCAGATAGGTTCATTACAGGCTAGTTAGGCTGTACCTGGAGCAAGTTTCACCACTGCCATTAGTTATTTCTGTCAATTTACAGAAAGTGTAAAGTCCAGGAGATTAAAAAGGAAAAGAATGAATGGGATGGATGTGCCAAATTTTGGCAGCTGTCCTAAGTAGATAGATGTCATGCAAGAGATGTCTGCACTGAGTTTGAAAACAGTTGATGTCACCTGTGTTTACCTTCTATCAAAAAAAGAGAAAATTTATAGGCAGTAGGAAATATTTAGAAAGTCTAACTTAGTATTCCTTGTACCACCATAAATCATAAAATTTTGATTTTATCTTCTGGTTATGCCCAAGATGTCCTTCTATTTTTCAGTATGACATTTATGTACAAACATGGAACATCCTGTATCTATTTTTTCTATCCCTTCACATGAGCAAGGACATATATCCTCAGCTGCCTAGTAAGTAAACACAAGAACCCATCTCTTTTCAATTTTTCTCATCATATTTTCTTGACTTTAAATCATTCTCTGATCAAACCATTATTCTTTGGTGTCTTCAATGAATTTAGGATGTTTATTGAACCATAACTTTCCTTTACTGTTGTATGCATAACTTTCTGTAGTGCTCCAGAGGAGGCCTTTCCATCACTAACCAGAAGAAAAGGATTATGCCTTATGTCACAGTGACATAAATTTAGTTTAAGTGGCCCACTGTGAGATTTGCCTTTTTCACCATGGTATGATATGTACAAGTTCAAAACAGTTATCAGGTAATCCCTACTCTAAGACACAGCCCTTAACTGTGTGGACAACTCAGTAACTATGTTTTAAACACCATCTAAGTGTGTTTTGAGCACTATTTTCCAGTGATTTCCCATTTTTGCTGGCTCCTTTGTGTAAATTCACATTTTTACTATAGCTTCTGAATATTTGTCATAGGACAGACTCTAAATACTTACTGGAGTCTGAATATTTAAAGCAATCCTAAGACAAATTAGCTTGGTAAAGAAGGAAATCAGGTTGATTTGATATTATTTGCTGTTTAAAATCCATTTTAACTGTTTCCTATACGATTGCAGTCTAGATATTTGTCTATAATATTTTTATTATTCTTATATTGTCAGAAAAAATATTGATTTGCAATTCTAATGTTATTAACTATCTTTCAAAGGTAGACATGTTAGGATAGATTGCATTCAAAGTTGTATCTAAATAAAAAACTGAATTTTGTTGTGTACCTTGAGAGGTACACAACTTTCCTATTATTTGGCTTGGAAGTTTTCAGTACCTAAATTTAGGCACCTTTACATGCTCAAAAATGCCTTTCTTGAAACACATTTAATCTAAGTTTCTTGTGAAAACCACTTGAATGTTGTTGAAAGTCTGTTGCCTTTATTGCTAGAAAACATTTGACTTCCCTTTGAATTTTCACTCTGTCATTAAATCAGTCCTAGATCTTGCACTCAGATGTTATGAGCGTACGGTAAGGCTTTCCATGTCTCATTCTCTTCCATTTCCTGTCTTTTTCTTTGACTTAATCCTTCGTTTAAAAATGTTACTCAGGCAAATCCATTCCACTGTACAAGGACATTTCATCCAATTTGTCAGACACAGAAAATTGGTCAGGTGAAGAGACACTGCAAACCTTTTTCTTTTTAGTATCCATAAGAGTTTCCTATTACTCATTCATATGTAAATATCCACACTGGAGCTGCTCTAGGTCAAATGTGATCTCTCTTACTTACTGGAGAGAAATACAGAGGTGGCTATGAAAAAGGAGATTGATAAATCCAAATACTCCAGTTCCCCACCTTTGTAATGGCACTTGCTTTATCTACACAACTTTTTCATCCAACATTTTCTGGTTTTGTTTGGTTTTTTTTTTAAATTTTATTTCTGAAAATGTATAAGACCATGGCAATAGGAAACCATAAGGAAAAAAGAACAAAGTACCTGTTTCAAGAAAGCATATATTCTGTTTTCTATTTTATGAATATTTTATAAAATTTAAACAAATGCTTAAGTGGTCTGTGACCTTCATGGAACTTGCAAGAGCTTTATAGCTCCTCACTGTCTTAAGGATCTTGAACTCCAACATTTAATGGCTCCATGGGACCTTATGAGATACATCTTTAGGACTTGAGGGAACTGACAGATGAAGTGGCTAAGCCACTACGCATCATATTTCGGGAGTCCTGTCAGCCTTGTAAAGTTTCTAACGACTAGAGAAAGGGAAATATAACACCCATTTTTACCAAGAATAAAAGAAAGACCCAGGGATCTCCAGGCCAGCCAATCTCACCTCTGTACCCAGAAAGATCATGGGTCAGGTCCTCCTGGAACCTGGGCTAAGGCACATAGAAAATACAGAGGTGGTTGGTGACAGCCCACAGGCTCCATTAAGGGGAAATTGTACCTGACAAAACTGGTGGCCTTTTATGACAAGGTTATAGTGTTGGTAGATAAGGGAAAAGCAACAGATGTCATTTACCTGGACTTGTACCAAGCACCTGACATTGTCTCACACAACATCCTTGTGTCTAAGCTGTACAGACAATGATTTTGATGGGTGAATCCCTTTGTGGATAAAAATTTGGCATTGTAACTCTCAAATTATGCTTATTACTAGAGAAAAATAAGAATTTACTTCCAGGAAATAGTCCTGCAGGGTTACAGTGTCTTTGAAAATGTTACAGATGCTTAAGTCCCATTACCTTCAAAGAGGGGCAGAAAAAATTCCTGGAAGAAAAAATCAGTGAAGACTACTGAATTCACAGAGAGATGCAGATGGCTGTAAGCTCTTAACTGAAAATGCTCACAGATCACAGACAGAAGTATCAGCTCTGTGCTGATACTTTTTCTGAACCATCTCCTTTGCAGTTAAAGATGAAGAACTTTGGCTAGCAGGATGGCTATTCATCTCAATGGGACTTTCCTATTTCTCTTAGCTTTAATACTCTTTTGTGTTCAGTACTTGATTTTTGGTAGCTGTAGAAACTCTCTTAAACATGTTAGATCTCAATCTAAATCAGATGTAAGCCCAGGACTAGAACTAGATTTTCATTTTGGGAACCAGGTAGCAATTTTTTTCTCCATTGTATTTGAATTATATCTTAATATATCTGACATATAACTGAATAGTATTATTTCAATAAAGATCTAAAAACAGGATGGGAAAAATAAGATCATAATTTTAAAAAATAATTTAATTAAAAAGGTATTATTAATTGTCAAATTAGCCTTACCTTTTAAAAATGCATTCTTTCAAATCTGAGGAAAGTAAAAACAGTCTTGTTTATCTTAAAATCCAAACTAATTCTTGGAGAAATACTTTATTACGGAGCATAATTTTTCTAATAACTCTTCTTTTTTAGAATTGAAGAGACAGATATCCAGTATTTCATTCAGCTCCTCACTCTTTCCAGTTTAACTGACATTTTTAATGTACTATGTGAAGCATAGCAGAGAAAATGTGAGTAGTATCAGGAATATTCTTAAAGCTTCTCACCATTGTCTATAATTTAGAGGCATTATGAGTTGATAGTTGAAAAATGATGTGTTTGTTGTAACGCGTCACTGTTTATAGCCCAGATTTACAGCTGTGACTAGCATGCTATAGAAATCAGAAAAAAATATAGTCATTGATTTAACAGAGGTCAGAATGTGTCCATTAATGTGTATTTTCAGGATGTAAGTTAAAGCATTGAAAAAAAGAAAAAAAAGTATAGCCTTGCCTAAAGATAATGCTTTGCTCTTACACTGAGATCTGGATACAGCCCAAACACTGTGTAAGCTGGTACATATGTCTCTGTAACATTGTTTGGACAGACTGAAGTTTGTGCCTGTCCCTGTGCTTGTGTTGAACTCCAAGCATGTCCATGTGGTTTTGCATCTGCATGCAAACCTCTTCTAGAAAATAACATTAAATATTCTTCAATTCAAACCACGTAACAAGTAGGTTCACTCGGTGCTGAAATGGTCATTGAGAGCCTTGACTTAAAGGAGATACTGCTTCTCAGTAGTGTCCCAAGCCTCTTGTAGCTAATGTAATAAGCAATCTACTCCTTTTCTACTAAATTGAAGATTCCCTATAGCTAACTTTGAAGCACTTTTAGAAAAGTCTGTCAGATACGTACTGCATTTTGACATGAGAAACAAGCATAACATGATTTAAGAGAAGTTTGTATCCGTCATTCTCAGTTCATGCATTAATTTAAAAGCCACGTTTTTAGTGCACTGAGAATCTTGCTTGAGCAAAGTCCATAGGTTGCTAGTCATGTTAAAAAAAAAAAAAAAAAGATTCTTCAAATAAAGATCAATAATATTTGATTGTATAACTTTACATTTGCTTTCATGAATCCATTTTTCATATGCAAGCTATACATATGCAGAATGTTTGGCAAACACTGAGGTGTTCACCACTACCCTTTGGATGTGACCATTTAAGCAATGGAACCACAAAATCTGACACAAACTTTGACTATTAAGAGAATAGTAATAATTCCCTTAAATAACTCATGCAAGCTTGAGCTCCTGCAAGAAATAATCATTTGTATACCTCATAATTCTAACATTTCCCTAAGTCTTTTATATGCTCTCTTCCCTTGCTTGGCTTTAATGGTATTAGTGAAATTTGTAACTAATATTCAGATATCTTATCCTAAGAACACTCTTGAAAAGCAAAAATATTAACACTTTTCTATCATGCACAATAAATCCTACTTCTTCTCTATCTTCTTTGAAAGCTGCATGAGAAGTTTTGAAAAAAAAATAAGCAACAAAAGAAAGTCTTGACTATGATAAAGAAAGGTTCACTGAGTTAAACTTCAGTATGGATTCAGTTTATATAGCTTGATAGTTTCTTCCAGGTACATGTTAACATACGTTATTAAAAGAGCAGAAGTAGGTGTGATTCCCTCCTCAGGAACGGCCTCTTAATGTTTCTGTTCCATTTGTCACAGTTCAAGCCATTTGATGCAATGGGAATAAATATAAAGTAGACAATCATAAGCTTTCTTGTAAATGAGTGAGTCTTGAACTCTAATGAATACCTGATTCATACAGGATGTTAGCTGCAGACATACAGCAGTGTAAACATTTTCTAGATAGCAGACCAGCTCAGTTTTACTGCTTATTGGAGATGATAGGCAAATATTGAAGCTGTCATAGTTCATAATTCCTAAAACAAAACAACAAAAAAAAGCAGAAGTGGTTTATACGTATATTGACTGACACCCATCCTCCCCTTTCGAAATTTAATATTTTGGAGTCATTTTGTGGTTGTTAAGTCCAATATATGTACTTCTTATTGACATTGATGGCTTTATTGCAGCATTATAATTTTGTCCTCTATTTTATTTCTCAGTAGCTTGTTTCAGACAAGGATTATACTTTATTTGAAGTCACTCATGACCATCTCTTCTATTTAACCTTTTTCTCTCTGTCCTAATAGCAGAAGTGAGGGGAAAACTGAATATACCAAAGAAAGTAAATATGGCAATTTGAAAAAAGTGTCTGGGATGAAGTGAGATAGTTCAAGAAGCTCACTCAATAATTTTCTGCTGATCAAACAGGTGATAGTAGGACCTCAATCTTGGTTTGTGCTAAATGTAGTACAGGAGTAGCAGCAACAATAATATGACAATCATGCTAGCAGTACTTGCCACGGCATTTTATTTGCTTGTGTACATGATTTAAGAATCACATATGGAAGAAAAGGAATTTGTCTGATATTATTCCCTTAACACCAGCTGATAACCTACAGGTAAATTCAGTTCTGATTATCTTTTGTTGGAGACAAAAATCATAGATTCCAAATAAAGATCCATGCACTGAGAGAAGTTAGACTGGTCTCCTACACAATATAGGCTACAGGATCTTTTCATCTGTTCTTGTTTTGAGTTAGAGTATGCGTTCTGAAGAGCACACTATTTCAAGTAAAATGCTTATAACATTGGAAAATGTATCCCAATCCATATTAAATTGTTTTAAAGTTAAATTATTCTCATATTCATTCCATGGCTCTTGTTTAAAATTATTTGGCTTTAGTTTTCTATCATTAGATACCCTAAAATTGTTTGCTATTGAAGAATGAAAAAATTCTCAAAGAGGGATTAATAGGGAAAAAATACAGTTTTATGAGTTCACTTGCCGGTCTATCCATGCAATATCACAGTATCATTTTTTTTTCTTTGGCATTTTCTTGCTCCATAAAACATGAGCTAAATATAAAAAGAAGACTTAAAGTTCTTCTTACAGATAATATGCAGACTTCAGAAACAAACATTCTTTTGTATGCTGTTTTTATTTACTTCAAAATAAAATTAGTTTTCAGCTCATCCTTAGGGTAACCTATGACAAAACAATATGTTTTCCACAAATAGATTAGAATATGATGTCATTCCGTAACCATCTTAATTTGAGGGTCTGTGCCAAGAGTTAAAACTACTGCATCAAAAATATTTCAAGAACTCTTCTGTGAAGCTTCCATATGTTGAATTTTCCTAAAGTAATCCCAAATGAAATCCCCATTCCAAATAACCTTGGATTTTAGAGAAAGCATGATATGGTGGATTTGAGAATAGTGTTGACCTATTTCATAACTACTTTAATTTTTATTACATGTTCTAACAGATTCAGTATCTGTAAAGAGTGCTTCACTTAAAATTTATTATGCTGTTGTTGTACCAATATAGTTATATTAAGGCACAGATGATTTGATTTAATATTATTTATTTGATAAAATTAAACATTCCTTTAGTTTCTTAATTTCATTTACAATATTTTCTTTCAGTATTAAGTATTTTATGTCAGTTATTTAACCAAAAAAAAGAAGAAAAAAAAATCAGGTAAAAAAAGTTAGGTTTCAGGCTAGAATTCACATGAGTTTAATAGTAATTATCAATAATGAATCACTATTCAAAACTTTCGGAAGAGCTGTATAACAAATTTTAAAAAGATAGTTCTGAGTATTAAGATCTCAGGAATTCAAGTATTAACTCAAATTCTTCAAAGACATCCTGAATGCTTGTTCAGGTCTCAGAACACTGAAGTTATTAAGCATTTTGACAGCAATTTTAATGGATGTAAGAGAAAATGCTGTCAATGTATGACTCATCTCAAACAATATTAGCACTGTATTTTAAACTTAAAAATATTAGTTGAACAAGAGAAATAACAAAGCTATAAGGAAGAAAAAAGATTAAAGTCCTTGTACTAACAGAATACACATGAACCCTTATTACCCAAGAGGCAGACACTGTTACATTCTTCCAAAGTCAGTAAAAACAAAACAATCACCTCCAATATGGCTGGAACAAAAGAAATATGAGATGGAGATGGATAATATGATACATTATGTCATAACTCAAAATCTAGTGATTGAATTGTGTAAAGAAAACTCACTAGCCAGGCAGCTGAGATTTCTCAATGTTACCAAAACCACCATCTCTCCTATTCCAGAATGTCTTCCTGAGCAGTGCAAAATCTCCAATGGCTTGGACGATGGTGGGAACAGGAGCAAGTAGTGGGCCCTGAGGTATGGAATTAATTACCAACAGAATCAACAAACCAAATTAAACAGTGAATAAGTTACCTTCTCGACCATCTGCTGCCATCATTCTTAAACAACAAATGAATTCAAGAATAACATACTTGGCAAAAAACAACCTGTCACTGTAACAGATGAATATTGCTAGTACACCTATGTAATCGCTGCAGGTCAGGATTTGTCAGGTACTGTTTATGTTAGGTATTTGTCAGGTATTGTTTTGTTTATGGCTTTTCCTTTTACTTAAAAAACAATGAAAAAAGTCAACTGTAATTTTACAGATATTAATATCAACTTAAAAAACATAGCAACAAAATATTCCAGCTGCTTCACCTATTGTACAATTAGCAATACACATGCTCGTGACTGATGTTTAAAGCTGGAGGTTTCTAGATATTGGTATAATGAAAACTTGCAGTTATAGGCAATCAATTATTTCAATGATTTTGTTTCTCCATTATTTGTGAAACATTGTAACTTATACAGAAACCTGAATACTGTGAAGTTAAAATTAATGGGGATTCAAAAGCTGAAAAAACAGTCTGTACCCAAGAGAAACTTACTGTTATATATAGGTCATATGGTTTGGTAGCAAAAGATCTTGATTAGCACAGTTTTTGTCTCCTTTTGGTTTTGGATCCTTTTTCAGCACTCAGGGTCAAGGCTCTGTTCAACTCCTGTCCTGTCCTGAATTTTTCCAAAGATTTTTGTATCTACTCTCCTGGTTTCTATGGCAACTCTAAAATATAACACAAAATTGCTGCAGAAGTCTTTCTTCAAATCACAATTAGAAACAAAGTAAACCGCCCCCCCCCCCCCAATTTTCTTATTCCTGGCAAGAAAAAGGAAAAAAAAAAAAAAGTTGAAGATGAATATTATCCAAAAACCCCTCAGTGAATATTACAAACCATTCTTTCAGATAACTGCTTTTACAAAACCTGATATAACTCTCCTACCCAACAATCACTCCTCCTCCTCTTATTTCTACAATTTGAAAAGGAAAATATCTAATTCATCACCATGACATTAGATTCATCATTACATTTTCTGTTAAAATTTCTTCTTTTTTTGCTACATTGTAGCAATATGGTAAAGTCATTACTTTATCAGCAACACCTAAACGTAGAGTAAAACTGTTGAAATAGCACAGCACAACATCCATAACATGATGGCAGAGTTTTATCAGTTCTAATAAACATTTAAGAATGCTCACAAAATTCTCCTAGCAGACCCCACCATAAACATAAGAAATATTTTGTATAAACTGTAAAGAAACATCCTGTCTTCCACTGTCCTCTTCCTGAAGGATTAAATTTCCAGATCTTTCAGACCCCAAAACAGCTCACATCTTCATTACAAAGCCATGATTTATCACATTTTTTTGGCATTCATTTTTACTATTATTTAGATAATATAATAATCTTGGTATGATGATTATTCTACTGAGAAGAAATATTAGCATTAATTAGATCTGTGTTAAATATTATTTTTTTTTTAAAGTAATAACAATTAGGGGAATATTTTGCATTTCCAGCCTTATTGCCCAAATTTTAGTTTTGGTACAGTGGAGAACTGGATCCAATGGAGCAAGGAAAACAAGATGAAATCAAAAGGCATGATATGAAAATACTATAGTATTAATGGATATAGTAAGTTACAAAATAGATATTGAACAGTGAAGAATTTAATGCTGACCTTCTTTTGAATTCTACAACAGTGAATTGGTCATGTCGTAATTTCTGTCGCTGTAATGAGTTACCTCACTACTGCTTCTTACTTCGTAAATGTTGTTACTTTCTAAAATGTTCTTGTAACGAGCTGAGAAAATATGAAGATACATGCTTTAAAAGAAAGAAAATCTTCAGAAAAGGAAAAGTAAACTACTCTAGAGACTTTTTCCCCTTTTTTAGAAGTATGTATAAATAAGGTGTACAGTAACACCATGCATATAGGCCATACTAAGAAATACACGATCATATATTGTCTCCATTACTTGGAAATGTTTGCTATATCATCCAGGAGAGTGTTGAGCCATCAGAGTGGAACATTCTAGTTAGATTTCTGCCAATATGATCAACATCATTGTTTCTCCACTGCGACTGAATATTTTAGGAAGTTGGGAAAAGACATAATAAAGTAAATTGACTTTTTATGGGGACAATAAAACTGATGTTTAAGAAGGGGAGTTTAGGACACCATTTTCCCTCCTTACCTTTTCCTCATTGTGACATATAACCATTCTGACATTTAATGTAGCGCTTGTCCAAAGCAATTCATCTTCAACAGCATTGCAGAAAAATACCAGTGTGAAATGGAAAATAATCTACTGTGAATAATTGGAAATAAGTTGACACTTGTTTAAAAACATAATTTCCAACATTTCCATTGACATGATTGTTTTCAATCCCATGAGGTTTTATTGAAAATATGAAAAGGTATTGAAAATACGAAAATAGCTTTATAGTTTTCACACTATTTTCATTCTCATTGTTGACCTCATGTACTGGCCTCTTCTCATGGCTTGCTTTTCTTTATTCATAGTTAAATTTCTTTTAAGAATCTTGATCAAATGCATGTGTGTTAGCATAAGCCTGGATTTGCTTGTGATTCCAGTGAGCGAGATTTTGACTCTTACATGGTAAGTACATACTCTGTTTTCTAAGTAGCAGAAGTTTTTTCCAGTGTATCAGATAGTGAACTGTTCCTTGATATAAATTTTCTTGAATATTGCCAGGTCAGAGCCAAGAATTTTGAGTGGAGAGAATTTTATTACAAAGGCAGCTACTGAAGTAAGATTCCATTTGACCAAGTTAGTCATTCTGGTTACACTTCTGAAATTTAGGTGGACATTTGTCATTTTGGGATAAATAAAACTGTAAAAAACAATGACCCGGTTGCTTTAAGAAAAAAATGGAATTGAGAAAAAACATCAGAATTCATATTACAGTGTTAAGTAGTGATTTATACATTAGTTTTAAAAAGCATTTTAGCCTTTTAGTGGTATGTATTTTATGACAAATATCCCTTTTACCAGATTTTCTCCGTCTGATGTTTCTCCAAAGGATCTTGCAAATAAAGCACAAGGAAGTTCCAGGAATAAAAAAAAAAATTCAAAATATTCCAAAATATTTTTTTTCCTTGCAAGTGCCCAAATATTGAATTTAAGGACTACTTATTTGAAAAGGGAATTCTGTGCTTTTTCATCAGCTTCTCTTGCTGTCTACAGTCTTGCATTTGACCTCATTCCCTCATTGTTACACTGTGTGAATATTTCTTTTTCTCTGGAAGAAACCAAAAAGCAGATAATGTTTCAGATTGTATTGGGTTTATGTGGTAAGGCTGGAGTAGGGGACAGAGCAGGCTATGGGGTGCCTTCTGTGGGAAGCCTCCCCTGTGTCTGACAGAGACAATGCCTGCTGAGTCTGAGACAGAGCCAACACTGGTCAAAGCCAAACACATCAGTGATACCAGTAGTGTTTCTGGGATAACTTGTTTAAGAAGGGAATGAAAATTGCTGGGCAACAGCTGTTGGAAAGAGGAGTGGGGATATGTAAGAAACAACCCTGCAGACACCAAGGTCAGGGAAGAAGGAGGGGGAGGAGGTGCTCCTGGTACCTGGCAGAAATTCCTCTGAAGCTCATGGTGAAGGTCATGGTGAGGCAGCTCATGGAGGGTAATGATGCAGCAGAGCTGCACCTGCAGTCTTCAAAGGATCCCACACCCAAGCAAGAGGATGCCTCCAAAAATTCTGTGACCCTGTGGGAAAGCTCATACCGGAGCAGGTTCCTACCAGGCCCTGCAGACCCATGGAGACTATAGTCCATGCTGAAGCAGGTTGGTTGGTAGGACTTGTGAACCTGTGGGGGACCTATGCTGGAGGAGTGTGTTTCTGAAGGACTGCAGCTCATGGGAAAGACCTATGCTGGAGCAGATTGTGAAAAACTGTCTCCCAGAGGAGGGACTCCATGCTGGAACAGGGAAAGAGTATGAAGAGAAAGATGAGGCAGATGATGAACTGATATCAACTCCCATTCTCCATCCCCCTACAACACTGGAGAGGAGGAGGTAGAGAAATTGAGAACAAAGTTGAGCCTGGAAAGAAGGGAGGGATGAGAAGGAGGTGTTTGAAGATTTGGGGTTATTTCTTATTACCCTGCTCAGATTTGATTGGTAATAAAAAAGGTTTATTTCTCTGAGCTGAATCTGTTTTACATGTGATGGTGTGTGATCTCCCCCTGTCCTTATCTTGGCCCAAAGCCTTGGATTATATTTTCTCTTCTATTCTCTGCTTAGGAAGTGAGGGATGTAACAGCTTTAGTGGGTACCTGCCATCCAGATGGGGTCAACACACCACATGGATCAAGGGCAGAAGTGGTTGGAAGAACACGTACCAACCTAAGAGATGTTGAATTTTACTTCTCTGTGCTAAAATGAGTTAATGAACAAGAAAAATTTGTAACACCATTATGTTACTGCTGTCAGAGTAGACTGCTATTTTATAGCCATTCTTTAAGAACATTTTCTTCTGAGAAGCATATAAATTGCATTTTAATCATGACCATAAATTCATACTCATATATTTATAAAAAGTTGTAATTCTATATTTAGATATATGCAAAAAGTAAAAAAGACAATTGAAAATCTTGATCTCTCAGCCCCTCTGAGTTATAGTTATTTCACTTATATAAGCATACATCTGAAATGAATGTATTTAATTTTCATTACTATTGATTATTTAAAGCTTATTTATGGGCAAAATGTTTGTAACACCTGCATTGTTTTCAGGTATTTTAAGAGAGAAATTTTTTGTTATTTCAGTTGAGTTTGTAATGTTGTAAATGAGAAAAACTTACACTGCAAAATAAATTGCGTACAAATGTTGGAAGAACCTGTGATGCTTCTTAGAATTGATATGTTCTGTTAAGAAACTATTAAATTTGAACTTGATAATTCCCCCAGATAAACCAAGAGAAACAATATGACTGAAAAGCATTCAATTTTCTAATAATTTAAAAATATTACTTTTGTGTCAGAGAAGTTTTGGTTTCAAATATCAGCATACTGGTCCTGCTGTACAATTTGTTGCTCAACAATTGTTATTTCACTCACATACATTGCTAAAGAACTAGAAAAATCTATTCATGTTTATACCATAATTGCCTTCTAGTTATTGAACAGCTTTACCTCTTTATGTGAATATTGCATAAGCATAAAATCTGCTCACAATATACAGAGAATGTTTAGATAAAAGGGGGCAATTTAACATCAACTAAAGAAAATTGGCAGATATGCAAGTGTTTTTTACCATGCTGTTTGCTGATGGTGGGTGGCACATGGATTTACTTTTTAAGTTTAATCTTTCAAATTATGACTTATGACTTGTGTTTTATCTTTGTTGCAGTTATTCTTTTTATTTTTCAAAGATAATTTTATATACCTACACATTTTTTGCAATTAAATATAACATGAAAATGCAGAAAAGTGAGAATTTAAGCTAATTCACAAAATTGCAAGGAAGACCTGGGGACGAAAAAATGCTCAAATAGAGAAGTACTGAAATTTCCTTGTAGACATGTAGCCAGGGACACATTCAGAAAAGATAAACCTACATTAGGGTGATAACATTGTTCTATGAGACCAGAATGAAAAATAGACATCCCTGTCAACAAAGAGAACTCACAGCTAAGATTATAAACAAGATAAATTACATTCCACCCAAAAGACCAATACAATGTATGTTTTCAATGAACTCTTTTTAGAACTCTTTTATAGAAATAGAACTGTTAAAATTCCATGGAAAATTATGCTTTTACAGACTAACTGTTTACTCGGGAACTGTGCATTAAGAAACTCTCCAGATGACAAATATACGCAAATGAGGAGGAGAAATATTAGACATGGCTAAACACTTATTCAGAATGTTAAATCTACTGTCAACAAATGTATTTCAACATTATCACTGGAAAAGTATTGTCACTGAGAAAACAGATACTCTTCAGAGTTCGGTTATATGCTATTTTTAGCAGCCAGTTCATATTTTTATAAGGACTCATCAAGTACTTGGTTGCCAGTAAGTCATGTAACACTTCAGGACCGAATGAACAGCAGTTGCAACATACAAGCAATCCTTCATTTCCAAATTTCTGTTTTGATACCTTTCTGAGATCACCTTATTTGCCTTGTTTTTGATCCTCAGAGTACAGGCTGTAGTGAACCTGACTGGCAGAACCCTGTGCCTGGGGGAGTGAGTCATCCAGAGCACAGACACTTGGGTCATGGCAGGCAGTGCCATGCTGCATGGATAGTGTGCAGCACTGTGCCATGGGACAAGCTCAACCAGCTCACCAAAAAAGGACAGCTTCTGCTCAGCTCTAGTGATTATACCTCCTGCTTGACCTTGCCTTTATATAACTGCATCAAAAAGTTCTTGGGGAGACTTCTTTTATATTTGACTGTATAAAGTTGTTTCCTCAAAAGAAAATAGTTTGAAATACCAAAATGAGAAAATATTTTCTATGAAAAGGGTCTGCATGGCTTGCTGTTCCTGGGTCAGAGTCCTATTTGATGCTACACTACTTGGGAACCCCAGCTCTAATGGGAAATAAGATTTTCCATGCTATTGTTTTCTTCCAGATTTAATTTTAATGGAAAGCCTTTTAAATAAGACCTTAGATGGTATAAGTACCCTTTTTTTTACATGAATCACAATGGATCAGCGCCTCCTGCGGAAAAACAGGCCCACCGAAACTTTTTTCCTTATAGTATTTCAAAATGTGAATGCCTGTAAGCTGTCCTTTGTCTTTTCCTGCCAAATTTTGAAATTCTGGGTCAGCGGAAGTTTTTCTGATTCAGAGTCCAGGTAAGAAATCTTGGGCTTATTTGGTTTGCAATGATGTCCTGGCAAAACAGAGCTATTTTTATGCCAGCAATAAAGATGATTGTTTTCATTAAAATTTCCAACTAACTGTTTTTTATTTTTTTAAAATCTTTTAACAGTCAAATCTGAACCTGCACTTGGCATGGATTATATTCGCAAAATAGATAACAGGATAGTTTTTTCTCACATTCATTAATCCCTGTTCCAGGCCTGCTTAAAACTGTCATAACCACCTGTTATAAAGCGCTTGTACAAATTGACAAACAAATCACAATGGCCAGGTTTCATCCCATTAAACTCCTGGAATACATATAATACAACTCACTTAAAAGTTTTGCCATTTTTTACTCCCATTATAATCAGTGGAGAGAGAACTGAGAGAAAAAGACATCTCTTCAGAGGAAAAGACACAGCTTAGGTGGAACAAAACAAAGTTAGTAAGACTAGGAGTTACATTCACACCAAGGGTGTAATTTCAGCAGTATGAGCAGGCAGCTTTCTCTAGAGTATCATAAATGCCTGTGGAACTGAGAACCTACAGGATTCAAAGCTATAATCAGATCAAGTGTTTCTGGAGTCCATTGGCTATATTTGTTTCTATAAAATAGACTGTCTCGTCCAAACAACAGAAACAGTGTTCAAAGAACCCTAAAAAAGTGAGGAGGCTACAGATGTTTTGAATAAAGAACCCACCATTCTGGAAGTGCCATAACTATCAGCTATCAGATGTATAAGGATTGTATATTCGACCATGATTTATAAAGTAGTTCCATTACATATTACTTTCCTTGTATCATGTACAAAAGTAGAATGGAAAGGAAGGAGAAAAACATGTGAGTGGGTGGGTAGGTTGAATATTTTAACAAAGAAAGGACTGCATTTCAGAACCTGTTCTAAAAAATTGCTTTTAAAAATTGATAGATTGAATTGGAGAGTTTGAAATCCTCTCCTTACTGATATTCTCCTGATAAATGAGAGTTCAGGTGTTAGGCAACACCAATAGCTGTTTTAAGCAGTTTTGGTGATTAATTTAAATATCAGCTTGTCTATCTGAAGATAAAACTAGTCCTTCATGTGGAATCAAAGTATCTACTTAAGGATTTTTTAGAGGTTGAGTGACATGTTTACTCAACAAAGGTTTTGGAAATCATGGAACTTTTGGATAAGTAGGAGATGCTACATAAATGGTTTGAAGACAAACTAGATATCCAAGAAAAACATTAAATTAGTCCCATTTATTCTCAAATCTATTAATCTACATAAATTAACTTATAGACTCTAGAATAGTTAATGTTAAATATCAAGGGATAGAACCACAGTTACTATTTAGTGCTTTCATCCTAAAGCTTTTAGTATACATGCATATCACTCTTTAATACAGAACAGACTCTCTTTATGTGGAATTTCCTATTCCCAGAAGGATTTGTAAGCTATTTTCGTCCCAGCTGAGCGAACACTGTGCCTCAGCTGTTAGCATCTGCATGGAAAAAGAGCTGAATAATCATGTATGCAGCACGTGCATTGTACACCAATGATTTTAATCATGTCTTTGCATTTAATGTTCTCTTTCCATACATGTAACTGATATTTAGACGATTCAAATTAAATATGTACCAGATTTTAATTTTTTTTGCTGTGAAAATTTTAGCAAATGGAAATTTTTGATGGAAATATTTACCTAGGGAATTTTCATCAGAAGAAAATTTATTCTGTTTTTTTTTTCCCCACCAACACATCTCCTCTCCCAGACCATAATCATTAAGAAGCTAGTACAACATACATGACAATCATGACTGACTCGTCCATCCCTAGGATGGAATTTTTCTGCATAATGGTGTGGTAAATGCTCCTGAATTAGACACACATGCAGAAATTGGTAATGCTCAAGACATTCATGAACAGGAAAAGGCTAATCATTTTAATTGAAGTGTTCCTACAGTTGAAGATGTAATTTAATTTTCAGGTTGCTATTTAATTACTGTTACAAACAATTAAGGAAATTTGTCTGAGGCATACCATGTGTAAGTCTATTACAGTTGATGAAAAGCACTACATGTATAGCTGACTTTTCAAAGATATTGGGAATCTGAAATTTCATTGGAGTGAGTCTAAATTAATTCAGTTTCAGTCTGTGTAAACAGCTTTACAACTGCTAGATGGATCTATATTGAGATTAAAAACATTTTGTTTCCAGATAAATTTTATCTTTGCTCAAGATCCTGTCACTTTTGACTTTTAATTTGACTTCAGAAATTTCCTAGGGAAAAATAGAGGTAAATTTGTTAATTAGTAAAGTTCACCTCCTTTTTTTCTTTGGAGGTGGAAGTAATTTTGTGGAAAATGAGACTGAGATGGCTCAGCAAAAACATTAATTGCATCAATTCTATCCTTTCTCCAGATATGTTGTTACTAATGTGTTTAGCAGATAATAAAGCATGACTATTTAATACTGATGCTTGGAGATGATCCGTGTTCCATAAGTTGTCTGATATTTTGCTGGACTTTCATGCAGTGGCTAAGATAATAGGACAAGGATTTTCAGACAATAGCACAATATACTTAATACTTATACTTAATCCAGTTTACCTTATCCTGTCAATTCAGAATTATTTTTGTGGAAGGCGTACCTGGATTTCCATGCAAGCAGTATTTCAGAACATTCTGAGACTGTGTAAAGAAAAAAATTGAAGTATATATAAATGGAGGAAAATATTTGCCTTGAGAAGTTACTTCTAGAACGGAACATGGCAGAAAATCTTGTCTCCAGTCAGAGGCTTTGCCAGAATTATTTTTAAGGGAATATCTAGATATTCCTGATGCCACAAAACCTCAGAATTGTTTTCTATGAACCTCAAAGGATAAGAAGGACAGACCCCAGCAGAAAAGCAGAATTGGAGCTGAGGTTAATGACATTTTGACACACAGTGAGAGTGGGTGACTTAGTACAGCTGCTGAAATACCTGATGTCTGAAATATCTGCAGGTCTGAGTGTTGCAGTGCATTCTGGTTTATTTTTTATGACATCATGGGTATATGTAAAAAAAAAAAATTATACAAATGCATTCTATTTTTAGCCTTTTTGTTTTAAAAATATTTTCCTTGCTTGCTTTGCATCATGGGTGATCAAGGCTTCTATATTAGGTCACTGTAACATTTTTGTCAGTAGACAAAGGTGATTAAATTCAAATTGTTTTGGACTTTGGTCTTTATCTATGTCTGCTGGAAATTCCTTTTAACTGTTCTGCTGAGCCATTCTTCCAATCAAGTAAACACCTGAAAGAGTATACTTAAAATAGTCAATAGAAACAATTGACCTTTTTGCCTGTCTTTAAATGTAATACCTACCTATTTTTTTTGAAAAGACATAGTTTTGATTACTAAACTTTTAAAATTATATTTGCTGTTTGGGGAGACTTAAGTTGTTTATTTCCTCTCACAACTCTTATTTATCCTGTGAAAAAACAAATGAAAATGAATTTCTGGTCTTTACATAAAAGTGATCTCAAGCAAGATTGTCTATCTAATTGTAGTTACCCAAGTCTATATTCTATAAAAGAATAAATAAATAAGTATGGTGAATAGACAATAACAGGTAGGCCAAATATCTGTGCGGCATGCCAAATATTGATGTGTTTAACTCACTGGATTAGGACTTGAAAATCAGACTATTTTGAACTTGAATACCCTAGTCACTGAAAAAAAGTTAGTGTCCTATCATTCAAAAAGGAAACACCTTTACAGTGGGGAGGCTTCCTCATTGAGATAAATTGAATTTTTCAGATAAATTTTTATTCTTACCTACTTTTATTTTGAAAAACCCAAAAAAACCAAAATAAAACAAGACAAAACCAACTTAATCGGAAAAATGACCTATAAGTCAAAAAACATCTAAAGCATTCTAATTCTCTTGTGGCACCCTAGCCACTAGTGGGTGACTGCTGCATATTTTCTTATAATTTTTTTAATTACACTTATATTTTTAACTATTGGATATTCAATCATCCAGCAGCTTGGTACAGGTCTCTAAGATCAC
This sequence comes from Certhia americana, assembly GCA_018697195.1. Taxonomy (NCBI): domain Eukaryota; kingdom Metazoa; phylum Chordata; class Aves; order Passeriformes; family Certhiidae; genus Certhia; species Certhia americana. The sequence goes on from CM031879.1 coordinate 39,339,706, forward strand.
TCAGATATCTTAATGTTACAGAAATCCAGAAATTAACGCAAGTTGAACTTTAGTTAATGTCCAGATAAATATCTTGATAAGATCAGAAAAAAGAGTTTATATGATTGCTTAATTGCAGTGATCTAATATCATATACCAAAGTCAAAGTCCTTATCAACGTCAAAAAAATTCAGATATTTCAGATCTGACCGTGAAAGAGGGTGCAGGGCATCCTATTGAAGAGAAGAAACTAGGATGTTTTTAATTTGTATCTTCTCTGTGTCTCTACTGACCCACCAAGTGAACAAGAGGATTGACAGGGATGGGAGTCTTTAGGGCCTGATTTGGCTTCTTTCTGAAATCAAATTTCTACAGAAACTTGAACAGTTCTTACACTGGAATGACAAGAAGGAAAGGTTAGGCCTCTGCCTCCTTGCTGAGTACCTTCTCCCTGGGTTTTTCTGGTGCAGTATTAAACACCTGCTCACAGCTTGCCTCTGAGAAAGCATCCTGTTCCATTAAAGGCACTTTTGCAGAACAGAATCTGATGGAAGAACACTTGAGCTGCAACAGAAAAACTACAAATTACTATTTCAGAAGTTTGGAGCTACCTCTTAAACCTTACTCAGTTCCTCCAGTAGACAGGAAATATTTTACCTTTGCAAGGTAAATTTTTCTTCAGATTGTGGAATGGTATATGAACATACTATTTTTCTATCTGTCAATTCTTTAAAATTTCATTTAGAAGCATAATTAGAACAAAAATGGTTCTAGTTTCCTTACAATTAACTATGATGAGAAGTAAAAAATAAATATATGAGCAAACAAGTCATAGACTGCAGATTTCTGCATGAGTTACTTCAAAACCTTCACGTCTGGTATACATTGATCCATAAATTGTAAACTACTGAATTAGATTTAGAATAAATCAATACTGAATTTCTTGTCTTTGCAAGTATATAAAAATCTCTGAACTAACAACTTAAATTGCTAAATGTGTAGGAAATATTTGGCAGAAATAATGCTGTAGAAAATTATTCTGATCTGAGAACTCTGAAATAATGATAAATGGAAATTGATAGTCAAAAGTAGCCAGAACACAGACTGTTTATTTCAGGCAAGAGAGATCACTGCAGCTGAAGTCACCCTACAGTTGAAAACCCATATAAAGCAAAAATGTAAATTTCATTAATATTATTATCTTCTTAATCAAGTTTCAATTAAGATGTAATACTTATATAACTCAAACCAACCAAATCTTAGGCATCCTGAAGTCATTATGGTACCTTACCAAAAGAAACTATTTATCTCAAACTAGAATGTACTTTTAGAATACATATCTCCTATTCTTTTAAATTTAAATTATTTGATTTATGGTATTATTACCCCAGAAGAGAGTTGCAAAGATGCATGCTGCACTGAAGATTACAATGGCTAGACAGATAATTGAGTTTTGCTATTGGACAAAACATCTGTAAAATTACACCCCTAGATTCTGAAAGCTATAAAGCAGTATCCATATGAATACCCACTAATATGCATGCTACTTACACACCTTCCACTTCTTCAACACTGTACAGCTATCACAAATACAGAATTGAAGAATCATTTAGGATGGAAAAGATCTCCAAGACCATTGATTACAACTTTTGACCAAACACCACCATAACAACTGAACCATAGCATAAAGGTGTCATGTCCTGTTGCTTCTTGAACACCTGCAGGGATGGTGATTCCACCCTGGGCACTCCATTCCAATATTTAATAGTTCTTTCCAAGTAGAATTCCCCCGATGTCCAATATGAACCTCTCCCAGTACAGTTTGACACCATTTCTTCTTGTCCTGTTGCTTGTTGCCTGGGAGAAGAGGCCAACCCTCACCTTGCTACAACCCCTTTTCAGGTACTTGTAGAGGGTGATAATGTCACCCTGAGCCTCCTTTTCTCCATGATAAACAAGCCCAGATCCTTCAGCTGCTCCTTATAGGGCTTTTCTCCAGGCCCTTCACCAGCTCCATTGCCCTTCTCTGGACACTCCAGCACCTCAATGCCTGTCTGTAATGAGGGGCCCAGAACCAGACCCAAGACTCAAGTTGTGGCCTCCCTTGAGCCGAGCACAGGATAACAATGACTTCCCTGGTCCAGATGGCCATAATATTTCTCATACAGGTCAGGATGCCACTGGCCTTTTAGGCCACCTGGGCACACGCTGGCTCATGTTTATCTGGCTGTTAACCAGCATCTCCAGGTCTTTTCTGCTAAGCCACTTTCCAGTCACTCTTCCTCCAGTCTGTAGTACTGCAGAGGTTTGTTGTGACCAATGTGGAGGACTCAACTTTTGACCCCGTTAAACCTCATACAATCAGCCTTGGCCGATTGATCCAGCCTATTCGGTCCCTCTGGAGAGCCTTCCTACCCTCCAGCAGATCAACACTTCCAGACAACTAAATGTCATCTGCAAACTTCCTGAGGGTGCAATTGATCCCCTCTTCTAGAGCATCAAAAAAGATATTGAACAGGACTGGGCCCATTACTGAGCCCTGGGGAACATCACTAGTGAGTGGCTACCAACTGGATGTGTCACCATGCACCATCACTCTCTAGGTCCTGTCCATCCAGCTGGTTTGAACACAATGAATCGTGCACCTGTCCAAGTCATGGATTGCCAGCTTTTCAAGGAAAATGGAATATGAGTTGTTTCAGAACATGATTTATAAAGCAATTTTAACTAGGACACTGCTGAAATTTTGTATGAACTTATAATTTTTCCCTTAAGGGGTCTCTGTGAGTGTGATAAGATTCTCTAAGTAAATGGAGTGTGGTACCTGTTGAATTGATGGATTTTAGCATGTCAACTAATATTTGTTTGTAACAAGATACCCTAATCTTGAATCTTAAGGGATATCACTAAAGGATGTCATCACTTGAAGGCTAAAAAGAAAGAAAACTAAAAGCTTTAAAATTATGTGTAAAAAAAGACAATGTTAATGGTTTGAGGTCTAATTCTTAGTGCTTAAGAATAGAAGACATTAAAGTCATTTGTAGACTTTTAGCATATTCACTTGTTCACTGATGTTATAGCAAACTGTGTTGATAATAGGCTAACACTGAACAGTTTTTTGCTATTAAAAATTATTTTTCCTCCGTAAAATTTAAATGGAATATTTAATATTTTATATTTATTTCCCTTCTAAAATATATATGAATAAAACAAGGTATGTGAAAAACTCAGTTTACCTCAATGAGAAAGACTCACCACTGTAAAGCTGTCTTCTTTTTACATGATAGGACACTAACTTTTTATCAGTGACTAAGATATGTCTGCTGAACATGTATCAGAGGTTTCTCAGAGGACCTTCCTAGTCATGTATTGATTTGGCCACATCTCAGTCCTAACACAGGAGTATGTACTAGTTTTCAGGATGACCACCAAAAATCAGAATGAGGAACTATGAAAAATTTCTCAGGTACTTAATTTTTTAGCATCATACTAACAATCTTATTTCTTCTCTCTTTTTTTTTAAACAAAAATAATTTTGTAGAAGTAAATAACTTCTGCTGCTGAAAAAACTTGTAAAAATACAAGTCTAGATAAATTCATCAAATCTTAAAAAAAATAAAATTAGAGTCTTAAAATAGAAAATATATGGCAACTTATTTTTTTAGCATCTTTCCCAGTATCACCTACAGTAACACAAAGGCAAAGTGTGGGAAGTTTAGCAAGCTTTCCTCTTACCCTCATTTTATTTGTTGATTCTTTTATAAAATCTCTTATCATAAAGTCGACAAACACCACTACTTGTTAAGCTCAAAATTTCCTTTAAATCTGGAGATTGGCACATTCATTCTACTCAAATAATTGTGTAGTTTTGACGAGTAGTTTAAAATGCATGTCAATCAAACAACAAGACTTTTTTTTTCTCAGTTACTTCCACTGTGGACATATGGCATGGGAAAAAAAAAAATGGGGTACTTGTCATAAGGCTGCACCTACTGGTGTTATCTCCTAAGTAACAGAGCCATAGAACATAGCTTTCAAAATACTGTGAATGTTCCTTGTTTCCTTTTTTGGACTTGATGATCAGACAGCTGTCATGCTGTATATTTTACCCAGATTAATTTATACCTAAAATTTGGGTAATAATGTACTAAAGAGAAGGCCCTGACTTCATTAAAAACACATTAGACTATCTTGAAATTTTCTGCTTAATATTTTGTGAATATCAGTTGTGCATCAGAACACAATCATGTGCTGTACCTCTACTGAGAGCACAGTAATAAAAGACTTTCCTATAAAGCTTAAAATCTCAAGCTGTCCATTATACAAGTACCTTTCAAAAAAAAAAGTCAGTTTTAACCAACATGAAATCTCGCATACATATACCTGGGTTTGCAATGATCTCTATAGAATTAAACAACAAAACCAACAAAATATGAGATTATGGAGCGCTAGGATGTATTGGGGACTAAACCTGTTTTGTCAGAGATAAATTTAAATTGATTTAATAAGTCATTCCAATTTCTAGGAAGACTCAGACTTCTTGTTATGACTGAAAGCAGCACAGGATTTTCAGAAAGGCAGATAGCACTTACCCTTTGGAAGGTGTCAATACATATTTTTTATTAAAGGAAGAAAGAAAATGACCAAGAATAGTCCTAAGGAATTAATTTCTTTGTCTTTAGAACTGTTGTAAGGACTGAGGATATAAAGAGGTAGCCAAAGTTCTGTGGCTGTTGTGAGATACATACGTTTTTTGCGTATGGTTTCAAGGCCCTTGTAAGTGCAACTTGGTCTCGTTATAACATTGTTTTTATTTGTATTGAAAAGTCAGGAGGACAATGGGCTACCTAGCTCAGGGATACATGAAAAGAAAGCTGTTTTTCTCTGTATTTTTCGTTTTGGTGCCAAAAGCAGCTAAACCAGAACAGATACTTTACTTAATTAGCTATATTTAAAGAAATTATTTTCTTTATTAAAGGCTTTAGAGCTAAGCACATAATTAGAGTACGCTGTAACTAAGCTTCAGTGAATTATAGATCAGATTGCCTATAGCTAAAAAAACTAAGAGTATTAATTTTTACATTTTTACCTACTTATATTTGTGTTTTTGTCTGCAGTCAAACCAGGATTTATTTTCATGTGTAGAGATTTATGTAGAGAGTCAGAGAAAATGAAGAACTTCTTTGTTGATTATTTAATTTAATTGGATTGCAATCAGAGTTGTCTATCTGAAGGGCCAGATTCTCAGTTGAACAAATTGAACAAGTAATAAATGGATGTTCTTTGACACCAGATAATATTCTGGGTGATAGGAAATCCTTTGGTTTGATAAATTCTGTCTTATGTTTCATGGATTATGAGCAACTGCAAAATTATTTTCTGATATTACATTACTGATTACAGCAGAGGCACAAAAGAAAGGACTCTATCATGTGATCTTGAAGTATTAGAAGTCCTAGGTAACATAAAAAAAGAGAAAATATAAGTAACATTTAATGTAAAGATCCACTTCATACTTAATATAGAAATATTCTTAGAAACCAGAGTCTGATACAAGGTCTTCCAAGGTAGTCCTACCACCAGACTATAAAGTCAAATTTACCCTGCGCTTCCTCTCTGGTCCAGTATATCCTTCATTTTTATCTGCCTGGGGACTTGTGCAAAAGAGACATGCAGATTTCTTACACTTCAGCTGACTATTGTATGAGTAGGACATGAAGATTGAAAGTGGGATGCATTTTAGAGCTTTTAGAAATAGGATGGGACTGAGTCTCGGAGTCCAACCTGCTCAGTGGGTGCATAAGTAGTGTGCCATGATGCATGAGAAACTAGGGAAAGACTGCTCTTTGTCTATGATCTAAAACTGACCTGCTTTAGAATTGTGTGTGAAGAGCATGGTCCTGCCATGTTCTGTGGCCTCTGGAAATGTTTAATGGATTGAGTTTTGGGGTGATTCAGACTTCACTCCTCCAGGTTTCTCAATCTAACCTGAGCTCAGACATGATCTAAGTGCTGAGCTGCTTAAGCCTGCCAAGCATAGGACAGTTCTGGGCACGTGCAGTGACTTAATAGGTACTGAAGAGATTTAACATCAAATATTACAGGGCTTATAGAGATTAGGTGTCTCCAGCTCAGAAGGTGAGTCAGGACTTTGCAATTACAATTTCCCCTTCGCAGCCTAAGCTTTATTCTAAATCATGTACTTTAACCTGTCTTGAATGCCCTCTGTGTCTGAAAAAAACCAAACAAAATCTATTGCTATGAATTAACAGGATTCTTTGTTTCTGGTAGTTAAATGCAGAATCATATTTCTTTAGAGAATAAACCTTAGAAAAACATGAAGTACCCATCTGTGATCAAAAACCCATTAGTCACATTTCTATACTTAAGACCCTCCTGATCTAGGAAAAAAATATGTATCCATTGTATTTAAACAGAGAAAAGTCTGAGATGAGATCAATGCTCAGGCACCTTTGTATATCTGGGTCCCTGTCTCTAGAACAAAGCTCAAACAGATGTTGTATTTTTCTCAGCACACAGGTTACTAAATTGTCCTAGACCAACAACATGTTGATTGAATTGATGGCATCATATGAGCAATTCACTCTGGATAACATTCTTTAAGGTGCATTCATCTGCGTACAGTAATATTTGTGACTTTTACAGTTAATGGAATATTTTAAATTTTTAAATATTTCAAAACTTGCTAACTCTTCTTTGAATCTTTTTGTCACAGTGTTAATTACCTTGGGATCATTCAAATAAACATTTTTTCCATGCATCCACTGGGAAGGGAAAGTGAAGAGTTGAGAAATCAAAAGGATCTGAAAATAGATAAAAGGACATTTTCTTTTAAAAAATGTTGTTATTTTTGTCTGCTTTTAAATTTTAAAAGATACTTATCACAGTCTTCAAGCCTCAGGCTATTGAAATTTCTAGCGCAAAGATTCACCTGGTACTGAATAATCACATGCAACTTTTGTTTGATTTTTTTCTATGTGAAGCTATTAAGTCAGGGTGCCGAGGTCATTGCCTGTTGTGCTGACCAATACTCTATCCCTGTACTTCCCTGCAGGTCAGCATTCATCTGCTGCCTTTGGTCTTGCTATATATTTAATTCTAAACTTTTTCAGGCAGTGACCGTGTCATGTGCTTCTAATATATATATATATATATATATATATGAACTGAATTCTTACTATGGTGCAAATACAGATCAGTAGTTATGTAAAATCATGTGTATTTATTTAATAGACTTTTTACAAAAAAAAAAAAATATATATATCTATATAATGTTTCTATTACGGCACTTCAAAATGATAGCTATGCATTTAAAGGTATTTCCGAATATGAATATTTAAAATAAAATAAATTATTTCAATATTCAGCTTTGTGAGAGTTTGGAAAAAAGGGGTTTAATTTGCATAAGAAACTCCCAAAATTAAGGCATTCAAAATCAGAAATTATTTCAGATACTGAAAAATGAGTACAATTCAGAAAAGCAAGGAACCCAATATTTAGTCATTTCTGTTTCTTATGTAGTAAGGTTTCATGGAACTATTTTTCTTCAACATGCTCCTCATGTCCTTCATTCTGAGTCTTCCAGAAGTCATGTAGTCACTTACCCAGTACAATCTATATGTTAGAGAAATGCTTCTTTTCATTTCTAGAAAAAAAAAAAATTATAGTTAGGTCCTAAAAGCAACACAAATATATGTAAATGCTAATTGTGGCAGATCAGATTAGAACAGTCCAAGTCTTTGTAAAATGAGCTAAATCTTCTAGATAAAGCAAATTATTAATTTATGTGCTACAAAAGGCTGAGAAGAATCCCTTCCATCCCAATCATCTGCTATTGAGAGATTTCCCATCAGGTTATAAACACTCCACCAAACACATCTGGAATTTAGTATCCCAAAGGTTAATTATGCCTGCAAAAAAAACTCAACACCAAAGTATTTACATACTCTCTGCAGAAATTCTAACTCATTTCTTCTATGTACTTGACTTGATATCTACATTAAATGGAATTACATCCAGCAGAATATCTTCTAAGCAACTTCTTTTGTTAGAATAATTAGCAATATAAATATTCCAGCATTCACTTTATTGTTATACTAAAGACTCTACTGGGATGTATAAAGACACTAAAGGAAAAGTGGATAAGTCAATTTACTGTAATCTGCTCTTTCACATGTTGCATATTAGCTCTTTAAAAGGTTGTGGGTTTATAATCTGCGTGAAGACTTAAAACTGCCATCTGAATATGAGATATAAAACTCAAGATAAGGGGAAGATTAATGCAAAATACTGTAAAATTAAAGTTTTTTGCAAAAGTTTTCATGTTGGCTACCTATGTTATACTTCCTCTTTTATTCTTTTAATTTTCTCTAAGAGAGTGGCACTCAGGTGTGAGGGTGTGGGTGACCTTTCTGTTCTCATGGGTGTTTGTATGACTATACAGTTCCTACTGATTATGGCTCTCAAAACCAAACCATTCATTGCCTCAAAACTAACAGCGCCAATCAGGAAAAACTTTTACCTGTGTGCAGAGATGGCTCCAGAAGATGTCAACTGGCACTCTGTATTATTGATATAGGACTGTTATTCAAATGAAAAATAACAAAAATTTAAATGGAATATCATGACATTTCATCCCATAGTTGTACAAAGGAAGCAGTGGCTCATATTTTTCACAAAAAAGTCTTCTACGCTATGAAAACAGTGAAATTGGTTGTAGAAGAATATCCTAGAAATGTCATTAGGTGCATTAGTCCTTTTCTTTGCAGTTACACAGTTTATTAAAAAAGAAAGAGAATTGGCTGGGGTTTCTGTATCCTGGCATTTACAAAAAGTGAAGGTGAGAAAAGATTAAGACAAAATGAAGGGAAATTATTGCAAAAAACCAAAGCCACTTAATTGTTTTGGTGGGTTTTTTTAAAATATTTTGTTCTAACAGCTTCATTCATTCAATCATATATTATTCATTCTTAAATTTTATTTTCTTTTTATTTTTAATACCATTTAGTTACATATTGGTTTAGCTACTGGTTTTATCTTCTGTCTACTAGTTCTTAAGACATGACATTAATTATTTATTGGTAATTGTAAACCAAAGCCATTTTGAGCCAGGTACTTTATAACTCCACATTGTAAGAAGGAGACTTCTGATTTTTGTACTGTCTATATGTAAAAATGATTGAGGTAAAATGGATCCTGCTTATGATAAATTAGAAGCAAAGGAAACTCAAATAGCATGGCATTCATGTCATATGGCTTCAGCCATTTAAAAGGCAGATAATATCTTCTAGGCTTTCTTGCTTGTCAGCGATACTCCAGATAGCAAAGAAAACTTCGATTGCATGCTGCTGCTCGGAAATGGCATTTCTTGGTTGGCATTAGCAGGCAAAATTCTTTCGCATTACCTCCAGCCAGTGAATAAGGAACTCTTCAAACCAGCTAAAGGTTTGGTTTTTTGTTTTTTGTTTTTTTTTTTTTTTTCTCATGGTTCACTCATTATTTTATACAGCACTGGTGTGCATACAGCATCACCACTAAATATATTTGATGACTAAATAGTATATTGCAATCTTTGCAATTCATATCATTACAAAACACCACTTAAGTAACATAAGCATAGCAAAAAAGCCTTTTAAAAGTAAGATGAGATAATAAACAGCACCAACCCTCCTTGTTTATACTACAGCACTCAGTGCTTATTACTGTTCTGTGTAAAATACTAAGAAAACAATCATTTCCAGGCTTCATAAAAGCAATGCAAATATCAGCAGGTGTGTTAGTGCTATTACCATGGCTGTAAAAAGCTTATTTGAGCAAAATGTTCAGGAAGAAACTCTCATTACTTGGCAATGCTACTGGACCATAATCTTTATACAAAAGCTGAAATAACTAGCTGAAACCATCACTGCCTTAAAACAAGTCTGTATACCCAAGAGTTCTTAATAGCTTGGCAATACAGCCTAAACAGGAGCAGGCGTCTTCTGCTCATCAGTTACAAGGGAAGTAGCAAACCCATGCTGGGAAAAGTGGATTTCTTCTAATGGAAGCTACCCCATCAAGCTTCTTGGAGGCACAAATAAAGGTGTCTTGTTCTAATATCCATTTCAAAAGAAGGCATTTCATAACCTGAAACAGAACTGGAAATGGAAGGAGTGGATCAGGTTCATCAGATAGCTATTGCTACCAGTCTGAATTATTGATTGTCAAACTTATTAGTTCTACTGTAATCGATGATAACTGGTCTGCAGATAAAATTTCTCACTGTCTGTATTTATACAGCTGCAACTGTCTGTAGTTGAGCAACTCAGTCTTGTGTAATTCCACTGGTGATGCATAAGGAGTTCAGACAGAACCAACAGAGAATACAGAGAGAATTGTGAGGAATTTTTTTTTTTTCACTTTTTAAATTTTATTTCCTTGAGAAAGATCACCTCAGTTATTAGAGGGCTAAAGTGAAGTAAAGAAGAAAAAAAGGAAAAAGAAAAAACTAAGCAAATATTCACTAAATATGTACAAATTCCAAAACTCCTGGACAAAAATATGAAGATACCACTGTGCTGAAAAATGGAGAAATATACAATACTAATTATACCAACAAGCACATTGGCGATAACTCATAGATAAAGGAAGAAACAACATGGAGAATACACAAGGCACTGAACACAGATCTTTCCTCTCTGATGGTATAGATAAATGTTCACCTCGTATGGAAAATGAATAATTTTTCAGCCTTAATATTTTGACCAAATTCTTTTAAAATTAAAAGAAATAAAGAAAATCATATAATGCAAATTATGAAGACTCGAACCTTTTCATTTATACCTGAATAAGTGAGGCACCGAATAAACTACTCTTGATTCAATCCTAACCCAAAGGTAAAGAATGATCAAAGTAGTAAATGTGACTGAGTGATGAACTACCTTTTATCTTCTGTTTAAATGTCTTAGAATAGCATAATAAATTATAAATTTATATATATTTATATATTAAATTATAACAGTCCTAATAGTGTGCAATTAATATTAAAAAGACAGCAGTGACTGTGAAATAGAGTAAAAATTGATTAAGAAAAAGACATCTGAAATCAATTTATGCTTAAGCTATAAGCCATTTCCATTGAATATGGAGACTGGATCTTGAACCAAAACTTCAGTATTACTGAGCACAAGACAAAGGAAATCAGCTGCCAAGAAAAAACTAAAATGAATGAATGATGATGAAAATTCCAAGTTTATACTTTGCTTTTGGAACATAAAAAGGCAACTGAAGGTAATATAGAGTACTTCGAACTGAAATCTGACACACCACATCTGCTACAAAAAAATTCCACAAAAAACCCAAACACAAAACACTCTGAACTTGCAAACTGGAAATACATCTGTGAGAGTATTGACATCATTCGAATTGATTCACTGTATTTTGTATTTTTCTAATAAATAATTTAAAAATTATGTTAGACAACTGTTTAATTCACAGAGCAGGACGATTAAAGCAAGTCAACGCCCACTTCCAGGCACATATTTGTCCACTGCTGCAGTTTTAAAAGATGAAGTGTCAGCTATAATTAAATCAATAATTAGGGAGCCGCAAATTATGATGGAAAACCTGGAAACCTTAATAAGTTAGCCCCTTAATAAGTTACAAGCATCTCAAAGTTGTTAGTCACTGTAAAGCTTCAAGCATTTTAATCAGTGAGACTTGACCATGAATTTTGCAAGAGCAAGTAATTTTACAATAGCTGAAGCAATAGAGTGTTTTATGGAAATAATTTTCAAGGTCTTCAGCTTCTCTGAGTAACGGATTTAAAATTCCAACTTGAGATATTGAGAATGGATTTTACTTTTCTTTCTTTTTTTTTTTTCCCCAAATAACCAAGAAACAAAAAAGATTTCTCGAGTTATATCCTGAAAACCAATGCACTTAAATTATTAGAACCACCAGAAGAGCCTTCTACCTAGTGAGAGGTAAATGTAAATGGCACAGAACATTGAATTATTTTTGTCATCAGCAAACATTGGAACATGTAGAAGGACAAACCCTTGTCCTTCCTTCAGAGTCGAGTAGAACGTCTTAAGGTCAAAGTTGCTAAAAATGACATGGTTAGGATGTTGCTACATCTTGACCCTCTATACACCAAATTGTTCAAAATATCAGGAGATAATTTTGACATACAATTGCCTACAAGAGCTTTTTAAGCAGTTAAATGTGGTTAGAAGCCATTTTCTATCATTAAAGCATCCGTACTTCTGAGTTCTACAAGAATTTGAAAAATAAAACCCATGCGAAATGACAGTAGCTAAAAGGATGTTTTGGAGCCTCAGCTAAACTTTTACTCAGAATTTATTTTATGAGGAGCTGACACATTTCTGTACTGGTTTCATCTGACTTTAGGCTGGAGTGATATTTTTATGCAGTCTAATGTGCTTTCTTTACTGATAAATCATTCATTTTTAAAAATGTCTTATGCAGAGCTCATGAGTCAGAAAAGAAAAAGGGCACATATAGGACATTTCAATAAGAAGTTGGCTCAAAACATAAGGCTTGAACCTGATCTGAAGCATAAACAGGGCTTTGGTATGTTTTAGCCAGATTAGGTTTCTTTTATGACAGTCTTTTGGCTGAGTCTGGCTCATATCTACATCCCCTCAGTGTTCAGAAAACAGAAGTTAAAGGAGACAGATTTCAGGTAGGAAACATATGAATAGGGGAAAATTAGGGAAGCAAGCAAATTATTTCCTCTATCTATAGTAAATAAAGACTGACTTTTTCTAGTCAGAAACTGCTGAGGTCTCATATTTGGGCAGCCAAAGAATTATGAGTTGTATCAATCTTTTCCCTAACTGTTAAACACAAGTATTAAATGAAACAAGCAAACAAACAGACAAACAAACAAACAAACAAAAAAAGAAAGGAAAAAAAAAAGAAAATTAGGTTGGAGTAATTACTGAAGCTTTTTAAAGATCTGAACAAAAACGTCTCCTCAGATAGGTATGCAGAATGTAAGTTCTAGTGGCCAGGGGTAATAAAATATCTCATGTAATTTTGGCTTACGATAAGAACAAACCAGTTCAAAACAACTTTGTTTCCTCTGTGGCAAAAAAACAATCTTTGATGAAAAGTTTAAGAAGTATATGTGGTACATATAAGGTAATATATATGCATACATAAATTTCTATTTTTATTTTATATGATGATTTCAAAAGAAAATATTGAGCTGGATGGAAAGCTGGCTTGAAAAGGAGTATTTTGATAGTAAAATAATTATTTTTACAGTTTATTAAGAAATTGGAGTCAGTTACCTGATGATGACCACAGAGATTTATCTTGGACCAGTATCATTATTGTTAAATTTTGACAGACAGATTTTCAGCAGTCAGTATAAAATGTGTTGCAAGCAAATCAGAGAACAAAAATTCAGCAATTCAAAAGCACTGTCCAAGTTTCGAAATATTAAATAAAATAAGAAATGAGAATGATGATATGTCAAGGAAAAAAATGACTGTGGGAAATTTGAAAACTGTCTCATCTAGAGGAAAGACAAGGAAAAGCCTACAGAGGTCTGAAAGGGCTGATGCTAAACCAATTTTTACTTGGTCCAAAGGCCCAGCTGACTTACCATGCCTTTTGCATTTAACACCAGCCAATAAAAACTGCTTGGGAAAGACTACATGAAAGGAAGTAAGATGGACTGACCCCTCCCTAGTATATTCCCTGAAAATATACCATGCCTGAAATTACAGATTTAGGGTAAATGACAAAAAGAAACTGCTAACAGAGTTTAAGGAAGTTTCAAATCACTATCAGGAGACATTTCTGTAACAGTAGGTTATACAAATGTTTATGAGAGATGATAGTTGATTCTGGAATGATTCAGGATATGAATCAAGGTCTTGAGATCTCTTTCAGACATATGGTTCCATATTTTCTCAGTCATCTTCCAACCATCTTTCAGGTTTTATTTTTTTTAAATATTTTGGCAGAAAACATATGATGGGTTTCATGAACAAACCATATGCAATGTTTGGCTGAGGAAGATGAAGTGAAGAGGTTACAGTTCTTCTCAGGTAGAATATGACTCAGAAGCACAAAACCAAACTAGAATGAAAATAAAAAGGTCTTTTCAGAAAACTAGATAAACTTCAATATTTGTTCTGGAGATGCCACTTGAATTTTTTTTTTAAAGTGAATGAAACCCTAAGGGGAATTAAATGAGAATTCATACTTCACTTGGGAACACATCAAAATAGTATTTTAGGACAAGTTTGAAGAAAATTGTTTTTTCTTACAATAAATAAGATTTTTTTTTTCTCCCAATTATTCAGCACATCTCCATGCATTTTATTGTCTTCTTTCACCTACTATTTTAGTAAAATCTCTCTTTTTTTCTCTGTACTGGTCTTCCATACTCTCAGATGTAAAACCAGACACAGTATGTTTCTCCAGCATCATATGTATTCTTGCTAATAACTGAATCTTTAGCTATTAAATTAGAAATCATTTGTGTACAGGAAGTCAGCTAAACAAAGTTGCATTCATCACATTACAATTATAAAATACATATTACCTAAGGCATGACTAAAAATATGCAATATATAAGCTTAAATTATTAAAGCTTCATATAGAAATTTTCTTGAGTAATTTGCACACAGCCAGACACCAGACTTACAGACTTCTCAATCTTCTTATATCTAATTATATAAGGGGCCTGAGAATACTGTAGTTCTTGTCTGATGCCAATACAAGGCTTTTCTCAGTGATTTTTGAATGGGAATCTGGAGATAATTTGGATTAACCTGGAAATCTAGAAAAATTCCAGTTGACTGGAAGCTGGCTAGTGTTGCTCAAATTTTGAAGAAGAGGAAGGATTTTGAAGGATTATCCTTGAAACTACAGGCTTGTCAGTCTCACTGCAGCACACAGCTGGACAAACACATAATCACTCATGTGATGGGTGAACAGCTCATGGGTTGGGCACGAAGGGTTATGGAGAATGGGTAGACATGAGACTGACAACCTGTCACTAGTGGCATTTCTTAGATAGACAGGCTCTATCTTGCACTCTGTGCTCTTCAACACCCTCAGAAACAACTTGGACAAAGGACTTGTAGGATTACTAGGTAAATTTGCTTATGAAACAGTGTGAGGAGCTGTTGACTCCTTCAGAGGCAGAGGGAATCTGCAGAGACTTCAACAAGTTAGAGAGATGGGCAGTGACCAACCATATGAAATTCAACAAGAGAAAGTGCTAGATTCTGCACCTGGGATGAGGCAATCTTGGACAGACTGGGGAATGAGATGCTGTAAGGCAGAGCCATGAAAAGGGACCTGGGGATACTGTTTGATGGAAAGTTTAATATGATTTGGCAGTGCTGTGGAAGCCAGGAGGGTCAACCCTGTCCTGGGGGCATCAGGAACTTCATTGCCTTCTGGTCATGGGAGGGGATTGTCCTGCTCTGCTCTGCACTGGGGCAGCCTCACCTCGAGTGCTGGGGGTAGTTCTAGGTGCCACAATATAAAACAGACATTAAACCATTAGAGAGTGTTCAAAGGAGGGCCATGAAGATGGTGAAGGGCTTTGAGGTGAAGCCATGTTTGGAGCAGCTGAGGTCACTTGGTTCTGTTCAGCCTGAGGAGACTGAGGGGGGACCTCATTGCAGCCTGCAGCTTTCTTGTGAGGGGAAGAGGAGGGGTAGACACTCATTTCTTTGTGGTGTCTAGGGACAGGACCTGAGGGACTGGCCTGAAGCTGTGTCAGGGCAGGTTTAGATTGGATAACAAGAGAAAGTTCTTTAATTAGAGGTGGCTGGGCACTGGAGCAGGCTACCCAGAGAAGTGGTCACAGCATCAAGTCTGACAGTTTGGATAAAGCTCTCAAGCACAGGTGTGATTCTTACAGGTGTCCTGTGCAGAGCCAGGACTTGGACTTCAACGATCTTATGCATCTCCGAGCTCAGCAGATCCTAGGAATAAAACTGATAAAAAAGAAAAAGAAAAAGAAAAAGAAAAAAAGAAAAAAAAAAAAAAAAAAAAAAAAATGGAACATTTATTTAATTTATTTAGAGGAGATTAACTGTCATTTGATATTCCATTAAAAAAAAAATTGTTGTGGAATAGTAGCTTTCTTTATCTCTCATTACTTCTATAAAAGGTTTTTCTCCCTCCCATAATTATGGAAAGTCTGATGCCAGAAAAAATGAATTAAACCCCACCTTGACATTTATGCATTGATGCTAATTAAGGCTTATCAGGGTTGTCCCTGTAGCACATAGCAACATAATAGTTTTTCTAAACAGAAGTACACCCTACTAAGGTCTTAATTCACTCTTTTAGAGGCAATGACATGTTGAGGTTCAACTAGTTATGCTGTTCTGAGTTTGATTTCCACACACTGAAAATTTATAACTACATAAACCCCACGTTTACCTTAATTGATCTTCACAGAATCAGAGAATCACAGAATATTCTGAATGGAAAGGACAGACAAGGATGATCAAGACTAACTCTCATCTTTGCCACTTTTCCTTTACTTTCCCAACAAGGATAAGAATTTTGTTTGATCTTATCATTAATGAAGAATTTTCACTGGTGCATACTACTTCTTGACATATTTCCTTTATCTTCCATGTCTATTATCTACTTTTTTTGCGTTTACCAGTCCTTAGCCAGCTAACAAGTATATACAGGATTAACCCTTTGCCAGACATGTTACATAAGCAACTTTTTGCATATGACGAATATTCAGGTGATGAATGTTTCTTCATATGATGAATGTTTCTTAAAAAAAGCAATCTCTGTCACAAGTCTCAATATTGATTTTACAGTGAGACACACCAGAAGTTCCACCTGAAGGTGAGGTAAAGCTTCTTTACTGTGCAGGTCTCCATGCACTGGAAGATATTGTCCAGAGAGATTGTGGAGTCTCCCTCACTGGAAATATTAAAGCTGAATCTGGATGTGATCATGTGCCATGCACTCTGTGGTGGCCCTGCTTCAGCAGGGAGGTTGGACCAATGACCCACAATGGTTCTTTACAACAGAGCACTTTCTGGGATTCTGGGATTCTGTGACATACATTAGTACAGGATTACTCTTGTTTTTCTGAAGAATAGCTTCTGCTCATTTATGCTATTCTCTCTACAGAGCCAGATTCAAATGCAAAGTATGAAGAAAATGCTTCATGATACTTTATGGAGAGTAAGGTTACAGATGTTCCATGTCTACTATAAGCATTACCTACTCAAATTCACTATGATATATCATTGTCCTATGTGTTAATTACTGACAAATTGTTAGAATTAGAGTTGTTATTACAATTGTTAGAAATCATAATTACTGATTTCTACAGGGCAGTAGAAAAATTGAAGTGCTTTCAGAAATGTATATATTTGATTTTAAAGAGTAGTTTCATTTCACAAAATGCTTTGAAGAATTTACAACTTTTTTTTTTCTTTTAAATAACAAGTTCATATATTTACATTGATTATCTACAGCAATTTTGAAAACTGCTTGAATTTATTCTATAAATATTTTTTCACTGAGATGATTGCAATATAAATGTAAATGAAACAGCCTCTGTTGGTTTCAGAGAAATCTGGAAAGGCTCACACTATGCTCTGTATTGAGAGCTCAGACATCACTTTCCATGGAACTTATGACAAGGTGGTGGAAAATTTTAGATATATTTTGGCTGCTGCATCAAGGGAAAAGATTACCGTTGCCAAAATCAATTCCCTCTGTAATTCTTCACCTCTGTTATCTGCACTATTCTGCCTGTTATCTGTTTTCTCTCCCCATTGTTCTGGTTGGCAGGGGAAGTACAGGTCACTCTGCAGTGGCACCTGAACACAGCTGCACAGGCTGCTCCTTGTACTGACGAGCTAATTACACAATAGTGAGAAATCTAAACCCACATTTCCTGGTGAACTGAAAGGTATCACTTTCAACAGAAGGGTAACTAAAGCAAAGGGTAATAGAATCCTTCACATTCATATCCTTTTGTAAAAGGAACTGTTGCATAAGTTGTATCTTTGGCAAAATTTGTTGAGGTCTGATTATTAAGCAAGCTGACACAATGAGAGGAAAAATATTTTAGTGGATACAAAAAGTGTTCTGATCAAATTAAATACAGGGCCCATCAATAATGGCTTCAAAGGGACTGTTTTACTGCCTGCACCAAATGTGTCTTTTTTGAAGACTGCTTAGGTAAAGGTGAATTACACTGCTCATGCATTTAATGATATATTTTTCTATGCATGACTTTGCATAGATTATAACAGTGGATTAAAAACAGTCATAGTGATCTGAGGAATATTTTTAAAAATTTTTTAACTAGATAATTTGAATTTGTTTCCCAAGCAGTTGGTTTCTATGGATAAGAGAAGCAGAAAATAATTTCTCCAAATTGGAATTGATGAAATGTCTTTTTCTAAGCCACACATGCAAGTCATTACTGATCAAATTATGCATTAAAATAATAAAGGTGAATTATTTTCTCACTGCTTTTGTTTGGTTTTTTTTTTAATTTTTTTTTTGTTTTCATGGGCTCACTTATGTTTTATAAACAGACTGATATGCTTCACTCTTGTGTTTTTATAATCATTCTGCTTAACTGAGCTGTCAACTGCTTGAAGAAATACACCAAAAAAAAATCTTCTAAAAGATCTAAAGCTTGGGATTTAACTGAAAGACTTCATTTCAGAAAACAAACAAACAAACAAACAAAAAAACAAATAAGAGAACTATATTAAGAGGTTTTTTTATGGTAATTTTTGCAATTTAACAAAATCAGGTAGGTTGAAATAGAAGTATGTAGGTTCTTGTGCAGCTAATCAACTACAGTGGGTTTTGTTTGACACTTTCCAAATCAAATCCAACTTCATTTTTACTTTCCCATAAGGTAAAAATACAGATTTGACTGGGGCTCATTATACCTCTTCCTAGCTGTATGTATATTATAGCTGCAAAACTATTTGTTTATCTGTCAGATGTCTTCATCCATATTTAGAACTTGTCTCCCAAGGGAAACTCCTTGGGATTTTGATTTGTCCAGATATTTCTTGTACATTATTTAATATTTCTTGTCAACTTAGTTTTGCCATGTAACCAGGACATAGCAGTTACAGATGCTAAGAGAAAGATTTTTTCCTTTGAAGTCCAGAGCAGATTACTGTGGCAGATCACTCTTGCCATTTTGCAGGCATACAAGTTTCAGAGGTAATATAAAGAAAAAAAGTATCAAGAAAATCTCTTTTGCACTTAACTAGTCCAATAATTAAGTGGGCAATTGGTTTGAAAGTCCATGTCCATCATGAAATGAATGGTATCCATCTATATCAGAATCAAAATTGATATGCTTATCTTGGTCATTGCTCCTGCTTATGGATGTTAGAGAGAAGGCAGACATGTAGGTTTTAAGCCTCAGAGTGAGAATGCTCTCATGAAACCGTATGCAGTATATTCTCAGAGCTTATGTTAAAAAAATATCTAATCTTGCTTTTCTTTTCTTTCTCACATTATCTTTGCAGAGAAAAATTGTTATGGGAAAAAAGTCAAAGCCTTTGAGCTTTATTTTTGATTTTATTACTTTTCCACAACTCTTGTCCCTTCTCTTCTGTCTTAAGATTTGAAAAAAAGTAAAACTAAACTTATAATAATATACATATATTTTGTGAGCAATACATTTCCTTCTCTTTTTTTTTGCAGTTACTTGATGTTTCTCATACACAGCCTTACTTCACATATTCCTTTTTCTTCAGGATAAAATAGCATATTGTCTCATAAAATGCCTCGTTAGCAAGAGCATTTCAGCTCTTATAGTATTGCTTTACACACTTCTCCATGGAGTAAAAGGTTTTTCAGCCACTGCAGACCAGAGTCTATCTCTTAGGAAACGCTTAGGAAATCTTGCAGAAGTGGCTAGGAATTCTTTTCTGGGTTAAGCCACCTAAAATTAGGTGTCTTCAATATGAGCTAATATCTAATTTACCTTGAAGGTAATAGAACTCTAGGGCTTGGTGCAGTTATCTAGGCATAGGCATCCAATATTGTCTGAGGTGCCCTAGAGTTTGAAGTTCCACCTGCCACTCGAAGAACATTTCTCCTTAAGTCTTGTGACTTGTCAGTGCTGGTCTCCTCAAGGGAACCAACATTCTAGGGCATCCGAGATGACACTAGAGCTAGAAACATGGACTCAGGCTACACAATCCACATCCTAAACAATTAAGCCACTATAATCTTGAAAGAATTTAGGTAACTAATCTCTGCATATTCACTTAGCTGTGGATGAACATATTCTGTAATTGTCATTCAGTAGATCTCCATTGATGGAAGCTTAGGATTCTGAACATATATGCAAACATTTACATTAATATGTCTTTATTTCAAACTGATTCCCATCCCGATTATTTGTCAAATACTAAATTTGAGAGTGCCTCACCATGCCTCCCATTTTTCTTTTAAAAGTTTGAATTAAAACTTCTAGAAATCAATATGAAATTTCAGTATGGGGTGGAAATAAAAAACTCATTTGCATGTCAGGAGGCAATTTGAGTAGGTGCGACACATTGCTTCAGAAAGATACATCTCAGTTATCTTCAGTTTAACCAGTTCTTCTTAGGAGCTGAGGTATGCTGAGAAAATGTGTCTCTCTACAAGAAGCTAAAAAACATTCTTTTGCTCACAAAGAAAACATTAGCTTGCAGTTCCTTATCTGTTTTTATCTTGTAATTAGAAGAGAGAAATCAGGTCATTCAATGCGATATAACAAAAATAGGAATAGTGAGTTGGAGGGATCCATTCCTGAAATTCTTCCCTTGTGGTTATGTAGTCAGAAAATTTAAAATTTTAGAAGCTTTCTAAAATAATATAAAACTGCCACAGGATTTTTTCAACAAATGTTTTGATATTAAATCTCCTGTAAATGAACCAAAACACTTAAAAATTTAAATTTAAGGTCTCCCTCATTAAAAAAAACCCAAAAAAAACAACCAAAAACTCTTCAAATTCTTGCCAGTTGAGGCTAAATGAAGAAAAATAATGAGCAAAATTAATAGAAATTAATATTAGTATTTTAATAATAAGACAAAATTATCAGTGTAATCCTTAAATTTGCAGAATACTTAAAAGTGCACAAGGGCTCATTGATCAACACTGAAGCTTGATTAGGTGAACATTTGAATCAGCAAGGCATCCAGGCAGACTGTGAAACATTTAGAATTCATGCAGTGGTGCTCTATTTCAAGTCACGTCTTAGACTCTTACAGTGATGTGCAATAGCCTGAGAGAAATTTTTTACTGTCTTGCAGAGGTGATTTTCACAAGGCTGAAATTGGAAATAAAATAGATTTAAGGAGCATCCTGAGCAGACTCTAATTGATCATTGAGTTAATTGGAAATATTGAAGCTATTTTAAATGATTGAATAACTAATCAAGATTTATTAACCAAAGGTAACAAATCCATTTGAGAGAGCTCTGGAGAAGTAGGATAATCTGATTTGATAATTTATTGGAGAGGAAGACTATCATTTACGAAGAATGTCCTCTCACAGTTCTCATTTGTGCTCCCCATTGTAATTATTGCAGGTTTGTACAAGTTCTGTGGTGTGTCAAGCTCACTGATTTATCTGGACAATGTAATTGTCAAATATATTTTCAATGAACAGTTTTAATCTAAGTCTGTCAATAGAGAACAGGAATGTTAGACTATCCATATTTATAAAACTTCTCTTATCCTCTCATTATTGCTAACGATGTGTAACATTCTAAATATTCACAAATATAGGATTAGTGAAAAGTTAATTACAAAAGCTGTTCCAGGAATACTCAAAAGACTGCTACTTCCAGGCCTTTTTCCAAAGGCATCTCTGGCATAGGTGACTCTAACCTATTAGTTTCTGTTCCTTTCATCTGAAGAGAAGTGGCTATTTCATTATCACAGCACACTTTTTTGATCTTTGTATATCAAAAAGAGTTAAAAAATATAGCCACTCAACACTATTTGATTTTCTATCTCTACTATTACTATTTTTTCTTAATAAGATTTATCTGTTCAGTTGCATTATATGACTTGCTCCTGGAAAATCTTCAGACTTCAAGCAGCTTTTTTTTCCTTCTGCTTTTATAAGAAGCTTATAAGTTTCAGTTAGGCTTCAGGGCTCCCTTTAAAACCACAGGTATTTGGATAATCCTATAGCCACTACCTCAAGAGTCACAGACAAACATCAACAAGTGGACTGAAGGATCAGCTACGTGTTTCTACTTAAGCCAGTGAAAAGTTCCTCGTTGGAACTACACAGTTCTGGATAATAGCAATCTATATCTTAAATACCTCAACGTCCAAAATAAGTATTTCAAATCATGTTCAAAGATAAGCGTGAGACAGTACTTACAAAAGGGGAAAATTATGAAGGCTTTTTCTGGTGTTTTATTCTGGCTGTCATGATCATTCACACCAATACAATGCTTTCTAGATTATTAAATCTATTTTGAATATATGATTGCTTGAACTAGTAGTTATCAATCATATTAAGAAATTAATCTTGTTACTACCATGGTGCAGTCACTGATTTTCAGGCAGAGAAGGCAATCTTCAGGGATACTGTCAGGATCTACAGGCAGACAATCTGCACACTTTCTAAATGGTGGTATTATTGTTGTTATTATTATTATGATTATTATTATTATTACTACTGCAATACTATTACTACTACTACTACTGCTACTATGATTTTAGCAATCTCTGTACACTACTGAGCCTGAGATGTGTTCATACAGGATGAGCTTGGTCTAAATGTATATATTAAGTATCACCTAATGTTATCCACTATTCCATGAGCTATTTCTTGATGCTTTATATTTTTTTGTTCTTTTCTGCCTTATCAGATTGACTTGCAAACTGTGAACATGACTGCAAGGCTCTCACATAAACTTTCTTGGCAGCTCCTATAATCCTTTTTATGAATGTTTACCTTCTTGGGGATGGCATGCACAAGCCATGAATTATAGAATTTTTTTTTTTTTTTTTTTAAATAGCCCTGTGGTTTTGGTTGTTTTTTGATGTTTTTTCTGTTGCTGGTTATAGTTTTCTTATAGAACTGCAGAAGATCTTTATGTAGTCCAATGATATCATTAAAAATAGAGAGTTAAAGCCAGAGAGTTGGATTCAGGAAGCATCAAGAAGTGATCGAGTCTAGATTATATCACACTGAAGCTACTTAGACTTAGCATTGATTTACAGAAGCTGCAGTCTGAAATTTTAAGTTGAAGAGTTAAGGAATGGTTTTGAAAACATCAGATGCTGCAGCACACAGGCACATAGGCACATAGACACACAGACAGACACAGATGCA
>CM031879.1:39363061-39417581 GCA_018697195.1 Certhia americana
ACACACACACACACACACACACACACACACACACACGTTTATGTCATTTATTCAATTAAAATATGTTTAGCAGCTAGAAACTTTGAAAGCAAGAAGTGCAATATGTCAAGTTGAGAAGAAAGAACCAAAAACACATTCAATGGGTTATATAGAGGGCAAAGTGAAACTAGCAGATTAATTCATCAATAAATTTGTGACAGAAAGAGCTGCCAAAACATAAGTGGAAACAAGGCTTGAGGAATCAGTCAGGGATGAAAGATATAGGGAGGGTCACAAGTCTTTGATTAGAATTGTTAATAAATGATTTCTTTTGTGTTATGAAACATATTATAATCTGTCTAAATTTAGATTAATCTGATATTTTTCTCTCAACTAGAATTGTTGAAAAATATAGTCACAGAAAGCTGGATAGATAAATTTGAGGAGTGTCTTCTTGAAACAAGATTGTGTACCTCATCGTGGGGCATATCTTCTATTTACACTTACACAAATTAGAAAATATTCTTTCAAGTTCTGAGACGACACTATCTGACCCTTATTCTGAAGCTCTCTTAATAAATATTATGGTATCATCTAGATTTTAAGATGATTCTAATATATTATGCATCTTTTCTCAGTATTAAAAAAAAATGTAATTGAAGATCGTAGACAGACACATAAATCAAATAATAAAGAGAGATGAAAGACTAAGTAATACTATCTCTTGCTCATAACTTATTGTAAGTAAAGTTATGAGTAATAGTTTAGACAAATTAAATTCCTGTACATTTTAATAAGATAAATTTACAGCTCCGAAATTATAGCTTCTCTTTCCAGCATTTAATTTGTGAAAATTTCTGTAGTCATTATAATGCACATACAATGTACATGGAGCTACTGAATAACAGCATTTGCATCTCGAAGAATAAATGTTTAATAATCTTGATTAAAAATGAGTTGCAGAAAGAAATAAAAAAAAGAAATGTGCAAATAAAATGATTGTTGGAAATAAATTGATTGTTTTAATAACTAAGATTGTCCACTGATATCTGATTGTCTTTGCACAATCTGATTCTGGATGTAGTTAAACTAAAATTTGCTAGATTAATTTTTTTAGTTAGCAAAAAAAAAAAAAAAAAAAAAAAAAAAGAAATTTGAATTAACCTCAAGGTTTTAACAAGGAAGTTTTAATTTTTTTTACAAATAGAATTTCTGAAAGTCTAATTTTGAACAGTCTGAACTTCATTAAACATTTTTTTCTTGATATGTCAATACAGAAAAGACAGTATTATATTTTAAATTGAGTTAGCTAAGTGAAGCAAATACTTAGACCTTAAGTGTGTGAGTAGTCCTGACAGATAATTAATTCACTAATAAATTAGCTTTGATACACCCCAACTATTTGTGTGAATTCTAAATACTTTAGATTGGAAAAGGAAAAAGGGAGTGGCACTGCTGGACATAGATTTCAGAGTATGATTTTGCCAGTTTCTATGCTTCAGAGAGGGACACTAAAGTTGCAACAAGAATGGTAATTACAAGATGAGTGGTTAAAAAATTATTCCAGGTAGCTTAAGAACACAACAGTGAGGCAAAAAGTACCTGAATAAGAGCAACAATGGCACATCCATACAATCACAAGTTCAAGTGTTTTATGATGCATTTTCTAAACTAGCATAAATATTTGAAGCCTAAAAGTGAGAAAATAAAATAATGTGAAGCAAACCATAGGTAATTTTTCTGTTTAAACTGATTTAAAAGTTAAAAGACAAGGCGTTTCCTTAATTCATAAATTAAAATTTTATTTTTCACATTTTCCTGTCTCAATATGTTGAATAAATAGCTTACATTCAGCTGAACCAATACTTTGCAGCAAGTCTGAAAGACTACCAAACTTTTTTAGTCAGCCCTAGTTTGGAAATGTCAGACAAAATTACTAATATGTATTAAAACATCTTTATTTAAGCCTTGTCACTTTGCTGCTTGGTTTCCACTCAGTTTATTGTACCCTATAGCCAATTGTTTCATGGCTGTGTGTGTCTGAGGCTTGAAGTTATGCCCTCTTTCTGTTACAGCGTGAACACAACAGGATGGCAGCAGTTCCCTGAAGAAGGGCATTTCAGGAGAGAATATGGTGTGGAGGAGTAGCTTCAGAGCTACTAAGAAACTCAGTGCTGACTAGTCTGGGTCACTTTTTGCACCTGTCTAAGATGTTATCATCTCAGATATTTCTTTTTAGGAGGTGTTGAAGGTGTCTTTCAAACACATAGTTTCCTTGACAGTATATACAGATGCATATATCTTTTGGAACCTGGAATACAGAGAATATTCCTCTGCATGTTTTGAGGGATCCAACACCTCTGACAAACACTATTTTTAACCTTTGTTTAACCTAGGAAAGGTTTTCCTAAGCTCTGGGATGTAGCAGAACTTTCAAGAATATAAGATAGCAGCATAATATGTAATTCATCACAGGGTGAGAATTTTAGATTTTGGGTTTGTTAGCATGGTAAGTAGATGAAGACAAGATGGAGGATCCTTGCTGTTTTTAGGCTACTTCCTCCTTCTTCATCTGCTCCATGTTCTGCTCCATGTTCTGCAGGGTTGGGGACACAGAACAATTGGTCACAATTTGCCACAGTGTAGTATCATGTAAATAGAGATTTAGTTAGTTATTGGAAGAAAAAGAGAAATAATGTAGGTTCTTGGTGATAATTGGGTGAATTATCTCTAAGAGAGCCTTGCTTCTGTGTTTTTGGGGGCTTTTTGGTGTTTTTCTCCTATGTTCCAGGCTGGTCTAAAACCTGGTGTGTTGAAACTGCTGATAAGAAAATAACAATCGACCTGGAGAACAAGAACAACCAATAGTCCCTTTTTCATTCTTCTTTACAAGGACTTTAGAAAAGGCCTCCCTTATCGGGGAGAAGCATTTTGGAATGAAGAACTCCGACAATATCAATGCACCCACGTGCACAGGAATTTTCTTCAATTTTTGAGGGATAGAAAAAATGGTAAAAGTTTATTTTTAAGACATGAAACAGTGCAAGTTTCATCTATAGTAACCTCCATGTTCCTATTTCTTCACAGGCATAAAAGCTGCAAATACTTCGACATCAATGTGCACTCTGTGCTAAATGCTTCATTAGCTTATGCAACCATCATTTGAAGGGCCAAATGTTCATGCTATCTGATTCCTGTCTTTATTACAGGAAGTAAGTGAACTTCCCTTTCCTGGTGGTTTCCTGTAAAAGTGTTACACCAGTGTGGGCAGCTGGGCTGGCTTTTACAATTTGAAGGCACGAAACTGCAATTGTCTGGCCTGTCCAAACTACAAACTATCCCCATAACCAGTGTCTGTGATCTCTGTGAGGTTTCCAATTGAACATTTGGTTTCTCTAAACCCATACAATGACAGAATGGTGAATTATCTGTAGCTCAGACTTATCCATACATGTGCTCTTCATAGGCCTGACAGAGTTTGGAAAAATCATATGGTTTAATCATCCTTTTTTTCTTTTTTCTTTTTTTTTTTTTTTGTTCTGTCTTTCATTAGGAGGACAATAAATACTATCATCGAAATCTCTACTACTAAAAGCTCTTTGGTTGACTTGAAAGTATTACCCAATAGCATGTAATAACTTGACTCCATTATGCTAGAGACACATGAAAAATATATCATCCCAATACTCTATGACTGAAACAA
Organism: Certhia americana; assembly: GCA_018697195.1. Taxonomy (NCBI): domain Eukaryota; kingdom Metazoa; phylum Chordata; class Aves; order Passeriformes; family Certhiidae; genus Certhia; species Certhia americana. The sequence continues at coordinate 39,366,744 of CM031879.1, forward strand.
ATTCATCTTACTGTTTGCAAGAGTATGCAAGAATTTTCTAAACTTTCTGCTGATTATTTCAAGGAGACTTAATTGAATACAGATTATTCACATTGAGGGAGTACAGTGATGTAAGTATCCTTAATCTTTACTTTTCAAAGTGTATTGCAAAATATCTGCAGTCCTGGTAATTTTTTTAAGAAAAAATCACACGTCTCAGAATTGCAAGCACTCTTTTACCTACATATATTACTATCTTAATTAATTTTTCCCAATGTTTTAAATGAGTTCTCTAACTATTATAATTTGAAATAATCCAAAATTGGTGCTATTAATTTCTCACACTGGGATGAAAAAAATGCCCTGGAGGGTCAATTTAGTCTGTCACTATTTGCATTTGAAATATGTCAGTGGAATTACCAGCTACACCCATGGCAAGCTAAAGTGGCCCCATCTCACCTTTCTGTCCCCAGTAAAGGGGGAGCCAGATGTTCTCAGAAAGGAAGCTTCTGTTAGGAAACAGCTCTCCCCTTTTCAGTCCTTTGAAGTCTCTTTCAAGAGACCTTTAGGAAAGGTCATATATTTCATTAGGTGTACCAAGTTTAACCAAGAGTGACTTTTAAATAAATTATAGACAGTTGTTTAGGAATAGAAGGAAAAAAAACTTAAGAGTAATGTCATGAATATGATAATGTCCCAAAATTCAAAGCTTTGGAAATCATGTTTATAATACTTGAAAATCAGTAAGCAAGTACAAAGTATAGCTTCCAGGTTACAGGTCTTTTTCTTGAACTCTTAGATTTCCCATTTTTTTTTCTTTCAGAAAATGTTGAAATTGTGCTGCAATAAGTGTGTAAGCACTTATTTCAACCCCTTACTATAGAACTAAAATTTCTCAAAACACTAGGTAGGAGGAAATGATGTAAGTTGATAATTCATTTGAGCATGATGCAGTGCTGTGAAGTCTAATTGGCACTATGTTCATAGTCACAGAAGAATTGTGTAGAAGAGACATCTCTTAAACTAATTCTCATGAAGGTAAGTCTGAGAATGCAAGCACACAGTGGTGATTCAAAATCATTTTATTCAAGTATGTTAGAATTACAGTGTCTACCCTTTGGCATTATCCGAAAACTAGAAAATGAAACAGTTGACAGTCTCAAAGAGGTATCTTAAAGTCATTGAAATGAAAATCCACCAATTTCCATTTCTCACAGAGTATATAACTTAACAATAAGCTAAGAAATGTATTTGTTTTAAAAGTTTGGCTTTGCTATATTACCATTTTTCTTTAGCCACTATGATTTCCTCACCAGTGAGACATGCCACTGCTCTGGGAAATGACACTAGAAGAATTAGCTGCTATGAGATCAAAGGGCCTCACATGTGCCACACCAAGAACCATCTGTGTGTTACTGAGGCCCTTTACAACTTCATGGGGATAAGAACATGATCTTTTTTTAATCTAATATTTGTAAAAATTGCATAAAATCTGCTTTAGATGATAGAAAAAGACATAAATACCAGAAGCACAGCAAGCATTGAGGTGTGCCAGGGCTGCAATCTTTAATGATATAAATCCCCTTGTTATAGACAATTTTTTTGGTCAGATTATAGATGAAGTTCATGAGCTTTGTTTGAGAAAATGTAACCTGAAGTCATGACTTTTGATTTCCTAACATTTGAATCCTGGGGCCTTCTAAGGCACAAGGTATCAAAGCTTACAGGCCTATTCATGTTGTTCTCCTTCTTTGACTACTTCATGAATTCTGGAGGCACCTAATTATCTCTATCTGAGGAAAACACTGGTCAAAATAAAGAGTAACTTTCCTGCAGATTAAAATGAAATGGAAAAATTGCATCTGAAAGAGAACAGTCATGCTCTAGCAAAAACAACTGCTGACATTATTTTTTCTCATTGCTTAGAATTTTTAGGAGAAATATGTAATAACACAGAGAAACCTCACTTTAAGTACGTAAATCACATGAATTTAATTCTACCTTATATTTGTCAACATTTATATTATTTGTGTTCTCTTTAGACTTTAGGATAAATAAGTTCATTTGATCTGTTTACAATACCTAATTTAACAGGGCTTTGACTGGATTAATAGCACTCAAAGACTGCTTTCAAGGGCATTTTTTTAGTTTGGCATGATGTGCCATTCACTCTGGAGTAATTTGGAAGCAGCATCCTACTATGGAGCTACCGAGAATGGTAACAATGGAGTTACTTTAGAAAAAAAAAAAAATTAACTTATTTTTGGCCACTAATATAAACCAAAATCAGCTGTCTCTCAACAAAAATATTTATTGCAGCCTCTCAGATACACGTCATATTGCTTGCCACCTCTTTTTTTGAACACAAATTTAGTTCAATGACAACAATAAAAACTGGGGGGTGGTTCATAATATCCTTAAAGCATTTATGTTTCAGAAGCAAGCTAGTAATATTTTTTTTTTCAGCAGCTTTTAAGAGACACAAATCCATCCAAAATGACACAATGGGCAGGGAAAAGATAGGTTTTCTTTTATCAGCATGGACTTTTTTATTTCCAAGTATTTCAGTAATCTAGTTTCTATCACAATAAAAATTCTTCTTTCCTGAGTTTGGATGATCCTGGCTGTATTTTGCATGGTAGACTACATGGGAAAGTTCTTGGTTGATTCTCCTTAAGACTCTGGCTTACACCTTCATGGCCCATCACATTACAGTAAATGGTAATGATCAGTAAATAAGACTACAAGGCATGATAATGAGGATTCTAATGTATATTGTTCCTTCATTTTCTTGAATCTACCTTCAGTCCCTGTGGTGATAGTTTTTGCAAATTTCAGATTACCAGTCTCCACAAAAATGTAGCCTATGGTAGTATGAGGTATATGAAGAAATTGAATGTATAGAGGATTCAAAAGAGTGACCACTACATGCCACCCATGAGTATGTTATATATCACTTCTCAAAAATCCTTTAGATATATATGAAAATTCTTCTTCCCTCTGCTCTGGGAAAAGTATAGCCGACATGGTTTTTGTCCAAATACTGGCTTTATTGGGAAGTTTAATGCTGAAAATGTATAAGAAATGTAGAACATATGTGGGGTTGAACCATATCTTCTCGCTGTAAAAATAGGCACCTGAGGTCACCTTGATATCAAGGTTTCCGTATTAAACTCCCTGTCATCTTATAAACTCAATATAGTCATGTAAAATTTCCACATGAAAATACAGCTAAAATACTGATTAGTTGTAAAAGAATCTCTTATCTCCCATTAGATTTGTTTACAAGCACATGACTGTGTTAATTGTTCGGTACTGCATAAAACATGTATTTCAGTACTGGATCAAAGACACCTCACTTTGAAAAAAACAATTAAAATTATGATCAGAATTTAAAATTGAAAAGTGAATATCAATAAAATAGATTGGTGTTTATATAGAAAATGTTAAGAAAATATTTCTATGATTAGCTAATTGTCAAATTTCAGTGAATATGGATGTCAGTGATCAAAGAGAATAGTTCATTTTGATAAATTTTATGCTTCTTAATTTGAAATTAAGTGGTCACCGATTTTAAACAACAAACAAACAAGAAAAGATGCAAAACTTCTATTAAGAACCTAATACAAATTTCAAATGAATATAAGAAAACATATGCTATTTTAGTGGCTTATTTTATCTACTCTACCACTTAAAAACTTACTCTACCACAGTAAGTCAGAAAAAATTATGTGTTAAACCCTCAGAAAGTTTTCTGACTCTGAAAGGTGGATTTTTTCTTTTACAGTTATGTGGGTTTTATTGGTATAATAATATGCAAAAAATTAAAATAATACAAGGATATTTTGAAAAAAGTCTGAGGAAAATTCAATGCCAAACACAAAGGTATCAATGTAAAATTTGCCTCTGTCTTTTTATGACGAAAACAGTTTGAAGCCAAAACACCTTGAGAATATAAACTAAACTACAAGGATTAAAATATTAATCAGTTACCTTTCTGAAATAAAGCAAGAAGAAAAGATCAAAAATAGAAGAGAATACTGAAATAACTATTTATTTATGACATTGAGATAATGTTGTTTCTTAATCCTTTTAGACATTTATCCCTAAATTACATTTGCATCTTATAATTGTGCCTAATGTGTCATAAAAAAATTCCTGTGAACAAATACAAAAATATAATAAATATCTGGCACAGAATTAGAACAAGTGAATCAGAAGACTTTGAGAAGGAGAAAAGGCAATTTTCTGGCAGGATTTTAAAGGTGCTACAGTAATTAAAAAATATCTGAAATTACCCATAAGAAAACAGAATTGAAGTGAAATGCATCATCAGTGAAATAAATTTTTTCTGATTTGGTTCTCTCAGTAAGAATGAAGAGATAGAAATGAAACAAAATTTCATAATTTTCAAAAAACCACCACTGGCTCTACCTTTGCCACTTGTGACTCCTCTAATTTTTTTTTTTAAACCCTTGGTTTAAATCATCTCCAAATAAAACACATGCTTACACTTTCCAGCTTTCATTGACTGTATTCATTTCTCACAAGAACTTACGTTTTATCAAGTAAGATGAATATGAATTGAAAATAACTCCAGAATCTACGTAATTTTGGTTAACCCTTTTCTAATTTATATAGCTTGCCTTAGGTCAAGTAGCAACTTGCTTAGTCCCCAGACAGAACAGTAACTGAAGAGAACCTCATATCTAATCCAACCTTTTGTTCAACCCCCAAGAACAGTGCAGATGTGCCTCTATTATATCATGCAAGTATTTTTTTACTCATTTGTCTCTCTCTTTTACAGTTCTTCATATGAGATTGCCTTTTCTTTTCTCTTAAAGATTCCATTGAGCTATTTTCCCCATATTTTTTTTTCCTTCCACAATTCAGCTTATCATCATGATCTGCTTACATTTGGCTCTACTGAAGATAGTCAATAAGGAATGACAAGAGTTGACTTTTCTGGTTGTATATATATTTTATAGCAAAGTGAATATAGTCACAGTCTAAGAGTTGAAAGCACCATGAAAATTGAAAGCAAACTTAGTATGAACTATTTCTATCTGCAGTTTAGAAAAGTGAGAAAACAATCAGATGAAACACTCAGGAAAAGTTACAAAGACTCAGAGCCTTGTAATTGAGTAAACAAGTTTGCCATGAGAGCATTAGTTCAGACTTATACAGGCTTTTAGTTTAGTGAAAAACAATCTAATCGTACTCAATGTTATTTAGAGATATTATAGGAAACAAGATGGTTCATGATGGCATGGTTCATTCAGATAAGCCACTGAACAATTTCAATATGATTTTGAAGATAGTTAACAATAATCACATAAGAGTGTTCACAGGGCAAAAAATTATATTTCAATATCCAAAATGTTTAAAGACCAAACCTAAATGGCATTTAGGTTATATGGACTATGTGATCACTGCACACTTTTTTAAAGACCAGCACAAATTGGTAAGCCAAATCATATCCTGCCTTATTTTTGTCACTTGCTCTGTGATTTGATTTGCATATAATATTAAATTGCTATATTTTCATTACCAGTTTTCTGTCCCAAATGTGTTTTCTTTCATAGAAAACTCAATATTGGCTTAAGAAAACCTGCTATCAAATCATTAAGTGTTAGGACAAAAGAATCAATTGCCTTTGAAAATTGCACTAGGTCACTATTAGATCTGGCAACAAAATGTTCAGAATACTTATGCAATCCTCTTTTCCTGGTTTCTTTTGTGCCTATAGAGGTAAATAAAGGATAGGTATGCTATCTCTAAAAGAGTTTGATAGAGCAGATACAATTACCTCTATTGTCTTCTTTATCCTAAGAATGATTTGTGAAGCATAATATTTGCTACTGTGGACCTAATGCTATACTGTTATCTAAGAGTTTAATCTCATTATATGAGGTATTGAATGTCCATGAGGGATTGGAGTGCATTTTTATGTTGGTATCATCCCCAAATGATCAAGTCAGTGCAGTCTGGGTATCCTTCAAGACGCAAATCCCATCAGCAGGTGTGAACAATTGGAAAGTTCCCTTCAAAATCTCACTTCTCTCCAAATGAACATGTTTAGGCAGAGAAACATATCATCTTTATAACACTCAGGGTAAATTAATGATCATGGATCATTCCACCAGGTTGGTTGGAGCACTTCTCATTTCACTTTTACACAAGATAACTTAGAAAAACTGGTCTATAGGAAAGAAGTGAGGAGACGAGTAGCATAGGTAGAGAAATACATGAATAGACTTATATTTTGGGGTTTTTTTTCATTTCTTTATTGTTTAAACAGATAAAATGAAATGCTTATACTTGTTCATAAATCATTTCTCCATAAGAAATATTTGATCATTTACCTTCATTTTTTTGTAAACTATTCATAAATAAATATGACAATAAATGCCATCGGTAATAATCTGGTGGAAAATAGCAATTGACACTTCCACTCAAGGTTTTTTGTTATTTTACTTGCCAAATCATTATTCACTAAGTCCACTGATGGTTGAGATAACCTTTATGCATTTCTTCACTACTACTGCAAACTGTAAACTTGATGCAAAGCTTTTTCTTGCACCCTCAATTTTAAAAAAAAGAATAATGTTTTCTAGTCTAAAGACCAGGTGTTTCAGTCTGGTATATCTCCAAAACCTGTTCACCTCAGTACTGCTCTGCAATCTTTTCTTGTTTGTATGAAAACCATGTGATCCAAAGTTATATCATAGCATCTACTCAGGAAACTCAGAAAAAATACTTACCTTATTTAACCTCATGAATGATTCAAGCTTCCTTTTCCAGGAATCTGTTTTTGTTTGTCTATTCCAACCTCAAGTTTGCTGGGGTTTTTTTGGTTTGTTTTTTTTTTTTTTTTTTGACAACTCTTCTCCTCCTTTGTTTGTTCCAAACAGAGTTTTAAATTACCAAACTTTACTTAAATTTGAAACATTATTCTACTGTGGTGAGTTGATCTTGCCTGACCACCAGGTGCGCACCAAGCCACTCTGTCATTCCCCTAGTCAAAAGGACAGGATGAAGACAAAATGAGATGGAAAAAACCCTCATGGTTCAAGATGAGGGCAGTATATAAAGCAAAAGCAAAGACCTTGTGTGGAAACAAAGGAAAAAAATTATTCTCTACTTCACATCAGCAGGTGATGTCCAGCCAGTTCCTGGAAAAAGAGCTTTATAACACATAGCAGTTTCTTCAGAAAATATCTCAGTTATGAATGCACACAAGCCCACATTCCCCCTTTCTTGTAACTCACATTACTAAGAACATGGTGTGGTATGGAATGTCTGTTCGGTGAGTTTGGGTCATCAGTCCTGGCTGTGTCCCCTCCCAAGGTCTTACCCACCCTCAGCCTGCTGGTGAGGGGAGAATGCTGGAGAGACAGCCCTGATGTTGTGCCAGCACCACTCAGCAGTGGCCAGACACTGGTGTGTTATCAACACCTTTCCAGCACCAACACCTTTCCAGCACAGCACTGTGAGGATTGCTGTGAGGAAAATTAACTTCATCTCAACCAGACCCAATACACCCACAAATTAACCCAAAAAGCCTCAGCATCATTCATCACACTTAGCTGTTGACTCAGACAACCAGCAATTTCATGTAGGAAAATATTGTTAAAGCACTTTAGGAGTCAAAAAATGTTCTTCAAAATGCAGGCATCACTGATGACCTCCAAGAATAAAGTGCAAGGTAAGAACCAAGGCATATTACCAAGTATAACAAGGAAAAGATGCACTTCTTTTCCTATTTTCAAAAAGTTCTCATAGCTTCTTGTCAGAAGCAGTCCAGAAAAGCTGTCAACGTGTAGTAGGTTTTGAGATCTTTATCCTGCTTCTCAGAAGAGACTTTTCATTGACTGGGGCTTACTATAATCCTGTGCACATGAGCTAAACATACAAGTACTTTTAGCGCTAAAATCCCCTGCCACATAGACAAAGAAAAGGTTCTGTACTATATTAAATATTCCTGATGAATGAGACAGCTTTAAGTGTCTTACTACTTAATTAATAAAACTTCATAATACTTTAATTTCTAAGTTGCATTTTGAAGACAAAGCAAATTTACAACATGCCATTTTTTTACTTATTTCCGCTACTTTATGACAAAGTAGTCATCTAAAACAAGAACAGGAAATGAAATAGTTTCTATGGCTTTCTTAGATTACTTTTAGATGGCTAGTGAAAATGAGCCTGAAACTAACATTATCTGGAAAAGTAGTCATTAATGAATGGACTAGATGACCTCAAAAAGTTTCCCTACAAGGCATATTACCAAATTTATGCTAAATAGCCAACTAACTGAATAAACACATGCTAGCCCTAATGAAGGAATCATGTATGCTTCACTAAGACCACACTGGTCTGCCAAAGCCATTACAAATTATAACAGGGTGAAACCTACCTGAAATGTCTGTTTTCCACATATAATTGGATCTAGTACCTATTGTAGAAGAAAATCATCATACTATTCTGTCTTCCATGTCTTGGTGAAAAGGTGGGAGGTGAGGGAGAGAGAGCTTATTAGAGAAGTTCTGTCAAAAGAGTGTGAATTGGTTGTGCAGCAAATATATGCACTCTATTTACATAATCATTTCCCACAGAGTGACTGCTCAAGCCAGCTCTGTGGCACCTGTAGAAGCTATGAAGGCAAGATGTAGGTAGTAGTGTGTCACAATTTGAGTAAAATTAATAATAACTGGTACTGCCAAGATTTTTTGATATGCTGACAAAACATTGCATTTGTTGCACTTAAAGTTGTACTTTTTTTCATAGAAAAGTATGTAGCATAAGACAGAGAACAGAATCTGAGCTCAAAAATGCAACAATGCTAAAGGTGGGAGTAGACATGAAAGATGTTGTTCCCTGTAGAGGCTACATCTGTTTCAGTACAACAAAATCCTTTAGGATTGTTCTCTGACACTGAAGTCACCTTGAATACTTTCACCTACACTCGTATATTTCAATTTACTCATCCTTGCAAAAGGTCATGGTCTTGTCCTAGTTCACAATTCATTCATTTGAGAAAGAATTAACTGATTAGGGTCATGTAGATGATAGTTGAACAATTTTTTGTTATCAAAAAAATTTGACAGTTTTCCATTAAATGTGTCACCCCCATAATGGAAAATGTATGCAGACAATATGTTTCAAACCCACAAATGGTAGGGAAACATGCTCTAAAGTAAGCTTGCATCCATACTTTTTGCAGTTGCATCTATCTAAAGTACACAATTTCCTGCTGTGGAAATTATTTTTCAGTTATTAGGACAGAGCTGTAAGATCATTTTATTTCTGAACCACTGTCCATATACTATTTGAAGCACTTAAATTGTACATTTGTAGTCAGATAAGTCTTTCTTCTCAGGCTGCTCAGGCTGATACTCATGGTTTTGGCCCTATCTAGGTTGACAGATAAGACATCCTGTCTAGGTTGAACAGTCTTATAGGCAGAATTTCTAGATATTGCTATACATGCTAGGCAGCCTCAAGGAAACAAAGACAATCCAGACCAATAGATTATGTTTGCTTAGGAAAAAAACGTGAGAGAAAACACTACAGTGGACTCAGGAAGGAAGTGTTGCTGCCTACATGTACATTTTCTGATCATACCCATCATCAGTGATATTTGAAGTCAATAATTTTTTCCATTAGGTTTGGATGAGTGTATTACTGTATCTGTTATAAAGAAAAAAAAAAAATCAAGCTCAGGCTGGTAGATTGAATTAATGGATTGTCTGTTTCATCATATCTCTTGCTGTTTATCCATTTAGAATGATCTCACAATCAAAAGAGTTTATTCAATTATAATTAATTTAGTTGCATTAGAGCCTTTATTTATTTTTATTAATATAAGTCTAACAGTAATTGTGACTATTTTCATGTTTACTTCCAGGTCTCCTACAGCTCGATCAGTCCTGTGGAATTGCACAAGTAAATAAATGATTTCCTTTCTTGAAGATAAAGGAAATCTACCACTGGAAAAACTAATTTGCTTCCTTTAAACCTAATTCAAAGAATTGGATTCTTTTTTTAAGTACGAACAGATTTTGGTCTTTTCAAATGCAGGATAGCGTTTGTCTTTCCTTGGTATTATGACATCAGAGGACAACTGAATCCTCATTTCAATACAGTACCCTGCTACATATCAAGACTAAAATGTCAACACATGTGAAGATTATATTTAATATTATAAAAAGAGAACACAAAATATTCTAAAGTATACTAAAAAAAAAAATAAATTAATGATTTATTTACTTTCATGTTTAACACAAAGAAGTAAAAAGAAAAATGATATTCAAGAAATATTATCTGAAAAGAGTAATCCTAAGTTTATCAATCTTTATCAATCTCAAAAAGGTTTTCTCTGAAAATATACTCTGATCTTAAAAACGTTACAGATTTCTTGAGTAAGCTAGAGTTATTCAAAGGAATACTCTTTAGATCTGATCTCATAAATACTGAATCTTTTAATTGAAATCAATTTTCCTCTGCTGATGAATACATAAACATTTTACCTCATACACAAGTAATTGAGATAATTAGTGTCATGTTTATGATTTAATAGATCATAGATAATGCAAGAAGCTAGTATGATAAATGAGAGAACAAACTAATAATCTAATGATGACATTCTTTACCTATATCACCATGGTACTGAACATCCCAAAAGCCATCTCACTGACAGATTTGCCATGACCTATCTTGTTTCATTTGCCATTCTAGTGGAAGCTACATCCTAATGAAAGTGAGTAAGTATGGATCCATGTTTAATCCAGAGATAACAATAAGGCAGATTAACAAAAAGACTGCAGCTTTCAGACAGTTAATGTCTCATTTTTAATATAAAATATTTCATCAGTGGAAAATTTTTAGACCTGAGTTAGCACAGTTATACAATCACTAATGATTGTTTCCATTGATTCATAACTTTAAAATACGTGTATCATTATATATACATATACCATTAGTGTTTCAGCCAAAAGAAAACCACTATTGTTCAGAGCAAAGTCTGAGCTGGAGACTCTATCATAGCATACCTCAGTAAACTGTTTTTTAATTAAAACCTTTAGACAGTAAGACACAAATGTACAACATACTTATAGCTGCAGAAAATGCAGCAATTTTGCTAATCAAGCACTTGAGGAAAAAAAAAATGTCTGTAAGACAGTTGAGGTGGAATGTTTTCAATAGTACTTTATAAAATTGTTGATAGCTGCAAAACATGCAGTCTTTTAGAGAGGACCAACATATCCATTTTACTATTTAAACTTCTCAAGAACAAAGAAGGAAGTGAAAGAGATAAATAGTGTCACTGGTGAAATGAGTATTCTCTGAAAGGATGCTTTCTATGATACATTCACAACTATGCTCACTGCACAGACCAGCTTATATTATCAACTCAAAAAACCAAGGATGATGTGAGGAATTCAACTTGTTTTAGTGTGAGAAAGTGGATAAAAGTGTTGTACTTTTCCAGAAGATATTTTTAAAATGTTGTCTAGTTTAATGTCACTCTTTATTCATAAGAAATTTTAATATGGGAGAAAATAAAATGGAAAAAGCATATATAGTCCTACAGGGCTGCAGTTTCTACAATTATGAGTAAAAATACCCCATACTTTTATATGCATAATTGAAAAAATAAAAAAGTTTTAAGTGGGAAGGTGAAGACTCAGAACTAGAAATAAAACTATTCAAACTTCATTAGGAGTCCCAAAAATAAAAGCAGGTTTATTAAAATAATTCTGGCATCTATGAAGTTTCTCAGGTTTCAGCCACCAAAGTAATTGAATCAATACTACAGAGAAAAATAAGTGGGGTTTATTCAGTACATACTGAATGTACTTGTACATGTAATTAGAAAAGGTTAATCAATTTTACTACATAGTAAGACAGACAGAATACGGTATTTGCAGGAAAGCAGGTCTTTACAACTTCAAAAAGCTGCCTATTAGGGAAACTTATAGATTACAATTTTATAAAATTAACTTTTTGCTAAAAATACTATCCCACAACTACATGCAAAAGGAACAAGTTTTTCAAACAGTTTTACATAGAGAATGCTATGTAAAACCATTTTGTTTTTTTAATGAGTTGTTGTTATTGTCTTGCTAAAAGTTTGCTTTAATATTTTTTGTTTTCATTGATTATTCAATTTTAGTAAATGACATTTCAAATAAAGAAATAAATAATTCTTTTTATACTGTGCATGATGAAAAAATATCATCAGTTCTAGCAGTGAGGACTTTCTGTGAATTCATTATACCTAGATGAAAAATTGCACAGAACAAAAATTATGAAAATAATTGAGATCTATTATAATAAAGTAGGAAAAATATTAACATTGTTCTAGAATTTTATAAACAAAATATACGTAGAGTAAAGCTTGAAGAGCTCCCTAAATTTATATCTCTAAATCACAAGGCCATGTCTGGAGCATAGAAAGCATATGAAGCATATTATTCTTCACTTAAACTTATTAAAATATTTCTAATTATCTTGGTTAAAAAAAAAGAAATAATTTTTTGTCATAAAATATCAAAAGAAAGTGAGACAATAAAAGTGTTTTTATTGGTAAAATCCTCATAGTGTATTACATACAATAATTGCTTCTGGTAAGATCAGACAAGTTGTTTTGATTGCTGTAATTCCACTGTAATTAATTAAATTCAAAATCATATGATATTTTTTCTTGAGGAGGGCAACATCTGCATTCTAGCATTGAAGTGTTTAGATATTAAATAAATATTTTGCCACCCAAGTTATAGGATTTCATCCTAAGCAGAAATTGGTAGAGTGTTCTGAGCAATACCAAACAAAAGCTGTAGACAACTGAAGTTTGTCCTAGGCAAAGATAAAGTCTTTAAATTTTTCCTGTCTATATTTTATTTCAGATGAACACAAATGTGCAGGACATTTTTTAAATAAGGTGAAACCAAGTTCCTACAGCAGGTTAATTGATTTTGCTTTAAGGAGAGCAATAATGGTTTAATGAGAATTCAAATCTTTGGTGTCTTGACTTATGTCTGTCTTTTGGTAAAGACCTTCCACATGTATTTTCTTTTGGTCTTCTGCTTTTGAGATTCATAATGGTTTAGATCACTAGTAAATTGATGTTGAAGTCAAACAAGACTATAAAAGGAAACCTTTCCTTACAAAAATTAATGTTAATTAAAAAAATGTATACCAAAGAAAATATAAAAAATGCTTACCAAAGAAGTGGGAGTAGGAAATGGTTAATTAAAGTAATACCCTTTTTTTTTAAATGGATAAAGTAACAGCTGGCTACAACAGCTGCCAGTGTTCTGATTTTTTGACAGATGTGTTTTCCATGCAATTTTAAGTTCACAAATACCAGATGCTTCCCATGTTTGCTTGAAACATTTTTTCTATTCACTAGTCTGTGATTTTCTTTGAGCTAAGGCTTTAGTTCTGAATTTTTCATTGTTTATATTTATAAAGTTGTCAGACAAGACAAGAGATATTAGGTTCAAAATGGAATTCACTTTGACATTGCACTGCTACTTTTGATGAATTTTCATTTAGACTCAAAGGTAAAATTATCACACACGGCACTGTACTTGCATGTATATGTGTACATACATAGATAAGGTAAAGATATAAAATCAATGTTTCATGTAAACACTTATTAAAATTTAGAAATTAATTTGCTTTAGAAAGTTCCATGTTCCTGGTTTCATCACGTTGAGGAAAATTTGAGTATATGTATCTATTTGCTCACATGAAGGTTGGACTACTTCCTAGAATTGTACTGGAAAACTTGAAAAGAAAATGAATACAGGATTGAGTTCTAAAATTTTCTGGACCTAATCTTGATCTTACGAAATGCTGAGCATGCTGTCACTGATCCAAGAAAATAATTAGGCCCAGAAATTACAACTGTTTAGCCTCAAGGTTGAGGGAGATGTCTCCTTGGATTCAGCTGGACAGTTCCAGTGTTTTGCTCTGAGTCCAAAAGTAGTTCTGCTGGAAAGAGTTCAGAGCACTTAGTATATTGTTAGATAGACACTTAAATAAACCACAGATTGATCTTGTCCTCATGTTTAGGGCTTTGCAACTCGTTATTTTTCAGCATAGGCTAAAGTGATGACAGACAATTAAATAGAGGTAATTGCAATGAACTCTGCATATTTCATATGTGATGGGACATAAGGCGATGCTGTGTTCCCAAAGTTTGTTGCCAGAGCCCTGGTATAGAGGTAGTTAAGACAAAAAATATCAGACCACACCCTTCTCAGTGAGAACAGCACATCCATATAAAATTATTTTGGCTGTGCTGAAAGAAGAATTAAGCACAATATTTTGCCTACATAGCAAAGGAAGTAAAGATGAAACAGTTTCATCTTTTTGATTTTATGTATATCTTTTATTCAATTACTCATTCTGTTCAAGAAATTTACAGCATGTATGTCCTCAACTATTAATAATGTCTTATCTCTCTGGTCAAGGATAAGAATGACAGAGAGTAATAAGAATGACAGAGAGTAATTATAATATCTCAGACTTTAAATATTTAATGGCCATAACTGATGAAGAATACCTGATTCACACTGTTTTCAAAGAAAGACGTTCACACTACTAAAGTAATGGAGGCAGTTAATCCTCGTATGGAAAATATATATAAGCTTCTCAGATTGTCCTCAAGCTATTTTTATTTCTACTACTTTCATGCACTTTGTCAATTATTAAATGTATTGTAGTATATATGCCTGAATTGTATCCCTGTGACTGATGTACTGCATGCTAATTTTTTAATTTCCTGTTATATCCTAGAGGCAACTGTTTATGTGTTTTGTGACTTGTACTCTTTTCATAGTTTGGTGCAATGGTGTGTCTTACAATTTTAGTCAATTTTTTTGTGTTTCTTGGGGTGTCACAGAAATGATATTGTTAAAGCATATCCAATGGCTATTTAGTCAAGTCTGCTGATGCTGACTGGGGATAGTATCAGACAGAATGCAAAAAGCAAATTCCTAAGCAATAGCCATGAAAAAAAAATCTGGCTTCCCCCATGGCAGCTGAATGCTGGACTTAAAAACACTTAAAATTAATTAAAATTCTGAAAGTCTATAATTTAGGGCTCTCCAAAAATTATGTTCTACTTTCACTTCTCGCTGCTTTGAATTGCCATAACTCATACTTACAGTCCTTGGATAGATAAAAATATTTTTTTATACTTCCTTTTTTTAAAACTTTTAATATCAAAGAATATCCATGTATTAGGTATGCAATGAGGAACAAAGGATTTATGATCTTTGAATTTGCCTCAATGACATTTGTCAAGGGCATTGTTATGCATAATAGGATCTCCTGGTTAAACTTCTCAATCACTACATCTAATAGTTCTTGTGACACCTCATTTGGATACTTACTGGGAATTTCTTTCACAACTTTCTTCATTGATACCTGCTCTTATTTCAAAATTAGTCTCAGGATAATTCCTGGAGCTTCTTTTAGTAGTCTTGAAAGGGACTGAGCACTTTTTCACATGGTCCTCCAGCAAATGCTGTATGAGGGCTAATCCTTCATACATTGTAAGAACTAGATAGAAAGTACTTTAGTTACTTTTGCAGAAAATGACATTTTTCATAAAAATTCACAAGGACAAATTGGAAAATAAATAAAAGAAGAGGAAATACTCCTGCTTAAATAAGTAGCATAAGAGAAATATTTTAAAGATAACCTTGTATCAGGAACACGGTGTTTCAAAATCACAATTCTTGCCCCCTAGTTCTTCTCCTGGTTAGACTTACTGGGTAATGAAACAGATTTAAGTTCTCTAGAGACATTGTTTCTACTCTCTAAAAGAGTGTAATGAGGAGACAGCCATGTTATGTGAAGCAGCATATTAATAACAAATTTAAAGATATGTTGGGTTTTTTTGTGATTTATCATTTTTCTTTTCTTTTCTTTTCTTTTCTTTTCTTTTCTTTTCTTTTCTTTTCTTTTCTTTTCTTTTCTTTTCTTTTCTTTTCTTTTCTTTTCTTTTCTTTTCTTTTCTTTTCTTTTCTTTTTTTCTATTCTCTTCTGTTTTTCTTTGGGTTTGTTTTGTTTTGTTTTATTTTTCTATTTTTTGTGCCTTTTTTTTTTCCTTTTAAGACAAACTTTTAATTTGTTGTTATTTATACATATCTATATTGCACATTTTTATCCTGAACTCATGTATCTAAGAATGCAAGTAGAGTGAATACATGATTTAATCATAATGGAACCTGACAGAAACACAGAACTAAAAAACCTTTCACCATTCAAATTTCCTTTCCACTTTTCATAAATAGCTGAAAAAATGGCCTTCCTTGATTGGTTTCTCTTTTCTTGCTTTTTTCCTTCCTTTATTTTTTAGTATATTAACTGAGTAGAGTTCATTAGACAAGAGTAGTTAAGTATATTTTGCCTTAAAATGTCTGACTCTATATTTGAATTGCAAAATGCAACTGTGTGTCCTTACAGCACACTTTGGTGGATTTTACAAGCACTAAAGAGCATTGAACCACTAGGTTAATGTTCCCACAGACAGAGAACATCAGATTACTATTTCAAAAAGCATTACCTACCATTTGGTATACTCAGACAGCCATGTGTACATAAATTGGTAACTGGTGTTTGACTCAAATTATGCAAAGTAATCAAAACTTGTTCATTCAATCCATTTCCTGGCAACTACAATGACTCATTAGTAAATTGTCTGCCTATAAGCACTCCAAAAGCATGGCTTCTTCCCAAAATTGTTTGCATTACCTGAATTACCTTTAAACTTAAATAGGTATTCCATAAAATGCCAAGAAATGGAGTCAGTTTTATTAAGTTAATCATATGATAGCGCACTTTTATGGATGCATAGTTCAGGGGAACAAATGGATGACTCAATTTATGCAATTTCAGAGAAAAAGAGGATTCATACAATGTTCTTCCATAAATCCAGAACCCTCTTTCTCTGGCAGAAAATACATAAAATAAAATAGTCCTTTGCTACGCTTCCAACTGAAGAGGAGTGTAGGATCAGGACGCTGATCCCCAATAGGTTAAAAACTCTGATAGGCTTCATGGTCTTAGGAAACATTGTTTCTAACTACTGTGTTAAGAAGTAATTCAGAGAATTTAAATCTCTGCCACTTCATCCTTCACCACAACAAGTTTATACATTGAAAGCAGAATTTATTTTCTCTGTATACTATATTGAGATTAAATTAAAACAATGTTCAGTACATATTTTTGTGGTATGCAGTTGCCAAGGAAAATTGGAAGGATTGCAAAGAATTTAAAGGAAAAAGAAACCATCAATTACACAAGGTATTTGTGTAAGACAGCCTGTTCAAACATCCTGAAATTACCCTTGAACTGAAATTTCTCAAATTTTTATCACAATAGCACATAAAATCTAGATTTTCCTGCCTGTTTACACCTGTTTAACGAGTCCATAATACAACACATAAAATTTACTATATCTTCCAAGGATTCTCATTTACTTTGGTGGTTTTTTTTTTGTTTGTTTGGTTTTTTTTGTTTTTTTTGTTTTTTTTTTCCTTCTTCTTTTAAAGGTTAGAAATTGAAAGAAAAGAAAAGTTGAAAGAAAAGAAATCTTTTGCTATAGGTTCAAGTAAGAACCTTGTGTTACCTTCTGGGAGGGAGTGTCTTCACTGCTCCTTCATGGGCTTGGAATCACGCTCTGGCATTGACTGGGAGAGTGTTTGTGGCCCTGGGCCAAACATTGGAAGGAGCTGTGCAGTCAAACAGCTGTGGGTTATTTGCACAGTTATTTAACAGCTTGATGCCAGTCCGTGTTACTGAGGCATATAGCTGCTTGTGTGCAAGTTTTCAAGTCTCTTTCCTAGCCCTGATTAGCTTACTAGGGCACCTATAATCAACACAGTCAGATTTTGGTCTCTGTTTAATTGTTTGCTTCTTTGTGTGTTTTGCTTTCAGATACCAGCAGAGCAACAAGTTCTGGAACATTTCAACCTGGCCTTTAACAGAAGATGACGTACTCACACACACAAAGATTAAATGAGAGAAACAATAATGCATTACTTTGGATGCTTATGTTTGGGCTTAGAAGGTTTTGAATAATTCCCCATTCCATCAGACCTTCTGTGAGACTACCAAATCACTTGGCTTCTCTGTGTTCCTGTTCCACACCTGCAAAGCTGTACTTTCCATTCCTCCCAGGAGTCCTGTTAAAATTATAAGGCTGTCTGGGTTTCTGACAATTGAAACTCTGTCACAGTGCACAAATAAATAGAGAGTGATTGTTCCTAGCTCTGATTGTTAGAACAAATTTAGTCTATAACTGTCTTGATTATTCTGGAGTTCAACAGCTATTGCCATAGCAACCTGTTTTAATAACTTCCGAAGTGCAGAAAATACACTAGAATTAGGTTAATTCTGTGGTTAGCCACTGTACATAATGCCACTATCTGGATCCCCATAGAGACTACAAGGAATGTACATTCTAAACAGGAGCTTAATCAACAGATCAAAGCATCTTACTTACCAATGAATGAAAATTTCTTCCTCTTTTCTACAAAATGCTTGTATTATCTGAAACTTTTATTTTAAAGGAGATTATTCATTTCAAACTGGGATGTCTTAGTGAAAGTAGTACTGTGTACAGAAACTTTTGGCTTTAACTATCTTATCTGTGGAAAATATTATGATTCTGGATTGAAAAGGAGGTTATTCTTTTTCTACACCTTTATGTCCCACGAAATACCAAACCATTGCAAGAACATATTCTTTCTGGAAATGTTTTAAAATTTTTTTTTGATTTACAAAAGGAAGAATTCTTCAATTTCAGCTATGCTTTCTTTTTACTGTAGTGGAATTTCTCGATAATTGGGGCTTTTTTAAAGCCTTTATCATTTCATTTTGGATCACTGATATTTAAGATCCAAAGTCATTAGTACAGATACGTAATATATTGGGAAGAATTACTTTGATAATTACTTACCATAAGAAATAGACGAAAAAAAAAAATCTCATTTGTTTTCAGTAGAAGTCTTTTAAAAATAACACAGTAAGACATTTGTAATATAGCATACTTATTGATTTTTGTGTGAGTCTCATCAAGGTGATTTTACAATGAAGAAAATATTGTTATAAATGTCTCCTGAGAGTTGTTACTTTCAAATTGAAAGTTGGTAGAGTATTTTGATATTTTAACTTTGATGTTTGAACATAGACCGGGAAGAGAAATAGAAGTGTGGGGAGGAAATCCAGAACTCAGAATATGAAGTACTGGGTTCAATAAATACAAATATCAAATTATTTTGCAGTAGTAATAGTAACATGTTTAAATGTTATTATTGACACATCAGGAATACATACATGTATACTGACTGCAAATGGGTACTGAAATCACTGGTTTTATATGAATTGTTTTAAAAATATATAAAAATTTCCAAGAACAGTCTAGCTACTGAGGAGAAGGATCCCTCTGTACCTGTGCTCTGGTTCATCACAGTGTTTAAATCACACCAAGTACAGAAAGGATAAACCATGATTTTTGAGTCCATGACCAGGAGGCTAGGTATGCTGGAGAAAGATAAGTCATAAACCCAGCCATTTTTAAACTACTTCCTATAAAGAAGTGCATCTTCTCTTTTCTTAAATTTGGGCTGAGTTTGTTACTTCAAGATATAACTATGAAACCATATTTTTTTCTTCTAGTGAACTTAATCAAGATTTGCATGAAAATACAAGCTTGACAAGCCAGAACAATGCAAAAATTTCCTAAGTTAGTGCACCACCCACTGAGAATATTGTTGTATATCTGAATCAGACATGAGTCAACATCTAACAATTATTTAGAAGGGGATAAGGTAGCATAATGCAAAACAAAGCTCTTTATTTTCAGTAACTGCAGAATTTAAAAAAATATTTTAGATCATCATTTCCTTTTCACTTTGTTGTGTGATTCCAAGGACTAAGGGATGCAGTGCAATTATTGTTTATTTTTGATTTCTATCATCAAGTTTAGATGAGCTAACACAAATCCCATCATCAGTCAACAATGACCTTGAGGTTTTGTTGCCTCACCCATAGACCCAGGCAGGTGTAGACTAGAATGTTTGTTCTTACCTTTAAAAACACTTCAGAAAGTGATGTTGGGCAACCACTGTGACTCTGGCCTGTCCACTGAACTTCTAATCTTCCACCTATCATGAATGAAGAAGAAATATTTCTGTTTCTTCTTTAATTCAGCTCTAACAGTCAGTCTTAGTGCTTTCATAAATGTTTTTTGAAAATGTGTTTAACTAAGATTTGATTCAGAACAGTTCCTGAAAGAAACAAGAATAGGAAATGAAAAAGTTTATGTGTATTCATAGTATTCGAAAGCTTTTAAATCCTTTCCTACCTTTTCATCCTTTCTAAGTACTGGCAGGAAGTTAAATGCTTCAAACAACCTTCCCTCTCCTCTGAAGATGATAAAAAGTTTATATTAATGCTGAGTTGTACCTGTGTTGTTGCAGTTTTGAGCTGAATTTTATCTTATTGTTCCCCACTGATTAGGAAACATCCTAATATAACTCTAATATTAATAAACATCTGTTGCCATGACATTTTATCTTTGGCTACAATGCCATAGATAAAATTAAAAATAAAAAAATTAGGGTTTATATATATGTGATATAAAAATGTATGCATTCAAAATTAATTTTGATGCAGGTTGTCTGATACAGCTCTTTGTTTATTTTCTTAGATCCACACATGCTTATTCTATACCAGAAAGTTGTTGACTTGCAGAGTGGTTGTGTTAAAATATAATCTATACTTCTTTTTGCAATAAGGTTTTTTTTTAATATTAGCAATATTTAGATTATTGCTATGCAGAAAAAAACCCAAACAAACAAACAAAAAAAACCTCAACAAAAACCAAGAGTAATGATCACAGGACAGAAGATTATTTCATATGCAAGTAATAGTCTCAAATCCTAAGAAAAATTGGATCAACTACATCAAAGTGATGCATCAAGTAATTTAAGGAGAGACTAGTAGGACTTATTTTAAAACTAGATTGAACAACAGGTGAGAGAGACTAAAGAAAGGAGAGGTAAAAATTCTCAGTTAGTTAGGTAGGGGATTAGAAAAAGAGAAGATATGTTGCATAAATAGATGAAAGTAGATCAGTAATGCATACTTCAGGAAATGTGAAGAGCAAATAAAACCAGAATAGGAAAGAGCCACCAAAGTCCTCAGAACAAAGGATGATATAGTTAGAGGAGAAACCAAGGTAGATTGCTTAGCTAAGCTTATCAGTACTGAAATGACTAGAATGTATAATATATATAAAATATGTATAATTTATATAAAAAACCTCAACATGCATGTGATATAAACATGTAAATATGTATGTTGAATATATAAATATGCAATACATGCTTAAAAGCTGAAAAAAATAAGGCCAAAAAGAAGAAATATATTTAATATTTTCTATGAGAAACCAAAAACCAAGATTAATATCAAAATGATTAAGGGAGGAATCCAGTTATGGAAAGCTGCCTTACAACATTCTGTGGTGGAATGAGAGGCAGGGAGGAAACAACTGATTTTTAAGAAGAATCTTGATGTGTTTATGACATGACCATATGACATGATTCCCTCACATGAGAGCATGCTAGCCACAATGACTTCTTCAATATTTGTAGCTCTCTGAGATGTTGACCTCCTAATGCTGCTAAGTAATATATTCTGGCATGATTATGTTTCATGACCATTTTGAATTTGAATGGTCCATTTCCAGGCTATAGACTCAAGATTCAGTAAACACATTTCATATGATTGTCACCCATTTAATATGCATAACTCAACAAGACTGTTGAAAAGAAATAATAATGAAAGTAGAATATAAAGGTCTTAATATATAATGAAAGAGTATGTATATGTTAATTCTACAACGTAATACTAATATAATATTTATATACACAATAGACATGTTTAAAGGCCTAAATATCTTCCATATGCATTACTTGCAGAGAAAATAGCAAAGGACAGTGTAGTCCTATATAAGTCTTAATTGTTCTGGTCATCTCAAAGACAATTTGGCTTAAGCAAGATAATGTCATCAGCTGAAGGTAGCACCACTGGCTGCTGGCATTAGAGAGAACAGAAAAAACCAGAAAACATTAGAGAGAACAGAAAAAAAAAAAACCCCAAACTATCCCCTGAAGTTTCTTCCCAAGAGTAAATGCTATTTTTAATTGGTGATAAATAGAGCATACTAATTCTATCAAATCCGTGAATGAATTACATATGTGACTGTTCATTTGATTAGGGTATTGCTTATGAAGACAGTTTTGGGAATGGAAATATATAAATAAGCATCTAAGGAAATTTTGTCAAGACAGCACTATTTGCAGAGCAAATTCTGGAGGAATTATAGTCTCCTACCCTTCCAAAGTTTACTGTGTCAGTTTTTAAAAATTCATAAAAAGCTGAAGAGCTCCCCCCCCCCCATTTTTTTCTTAAAGACAACAACAAAAAATAGTATTCCTCCATCAGAAATTGCTAAGAATTAAGAAATTATCTGTTCCACTATTTGAAAAGAAAGTAAATACTGGAGACTGTGTTTCAGGACTTTTTGGTAGGGGAAGAAAGATAAGATTTCTTCCATTTAATTAGAAAAGAAGTAATGAGCATAAGTTAAATTAAAAAAAAAAAAAAAAAAACACTAAGAAAAAAATTAAAAAATCAAATAAACCCAAAACACAATAAAACAAAACCCTCTTAAAAAAAAACCCCACCAAATAAATATAAAATTCTTCCTGAAACAGAAGAAGACACTATTTTACTGTGAGGTTGATCAAAACTGGCACATGTTGCCCTGAGATGTTGTAGAATCTCCCTTCTTGGAAATATTCAAAAGCTATCTCAACATGCTCAAGGGCAGCCTATTCTAGGTAACCCTTCTTTAGCAGGAGGGTTGGACAAGACAATCTCAAGAAGTCCCTGCCAGCCTTAAGCATTCTGTGATTATTGTGTCTGTGATAACTCTGTATAGTTTTCTCAGATATCCAGATTGACACTTGCTTGTCTAAATCTGTTATTTAAAAAGTAACATGATGATAAAGTTTGAAATTTTCAGCATGTTTTCAGTTGGATTAAGAATTAATCCTATTTTTCACTTACTAATACCATGCAAAAAGACCAGATGAGCAAACGATGCATCCTATATGTCAGTGGTATTAAAAAAAAAGCCATACCAACAAAAAATGAGGAGAGATTAATACAATCAATTAGAAATACTTCTAGAAGTGTAATACAATAGCATAGAACAAGCCATAATGTCAGCTTAATTCTTCCTTGAACTAATTTGAGGTGCTATGGTTTCTGGTTTCTGAGCAACTCAGTCTCTAAGCTGCCTGCTTAAGTTAATGTGCAAATGACTATTCATGCTTCAGTGCTTCTATATCAGCTTTTACTGAAGGTTGTTTTCAGAACTATTTTTACTATGTTTGCTGATTGATTAATATTTCACTTCTTAGCAGCAATTGAAAGAAAACTTGAGTTGATAAAACAAATTAAACAGTAAGCTTTCACCATACTTGGATTGCTGCCCGAGACTTATATAAGTCAAACCAAAGATCAACATACGTGTCAAACTTTATCAGCAAGATTTTAGGCATGCATGTTGTGGAAAGAACTTTATTTTAAGTGAATGCCAAGATTTTTATTCATAAGCACAAAATTCCAATAACAGTGTAAGAATATTTTTAAAAAGTAACATCTATGACATCAATCATAGATTCAGAAGTGTTACATTTATAACAGTGTACAGGCTTGTTTTCTTTAACAAACCAAGAACTTTATAAGAGTATGCTTCAAAAGTATTGCTTGCTGCAATGACTGATCTTCACAATAGTGACCCTCTGAATTTCTAAGTGTTGGGTCTCTGGATCCAAATTTAAAGGCAATGTTTGCTTTGGTGAAGAATAGGTGGACCATATCAAACACAAACCTGCAAGTCTGCTTCCATTCACAAGGCTTTGGGTGGTTCATTTCATTATAATATGCAATTATTAATATATAATATGCAATATTATAAATATGATTTAAAATGAAGAACAGAACATAGCTCTAATTTGAATAGGGTAAGGAGGGAAGGGTATTGTGGGTAAAGTTCATTATATGATTGGTAGCATTCAGTCATTCTGTGCAGTTGCCCTGAAGGGAAAGAAGAAAATCTGCTAACTGCTTGGAGGTTTGGTCTGCCAGTAAATCAAAACATAAAGATCAATTCTTACCAAAAAAGGCTCAACTGACAAAACTAGGAGCTACATAGACAAAAAAAGGTACACATGCTATAAAACACACAAAGGCAAGGTCACTTGAGCTATATATTGACATATATTATGTCCATGCATAATATATACAAGCATACATTTAGAAGCAAGCATATAAAATGTCATATTTTATGTCACAGATGAAGACATAGGTATGATTTTGAATAATTGTTTCTCTTATACCTGCATTAACAAAAGACTATTAGGAGGAAGAAAATACAACTTTTACTCAAAAGTAAGAATGGAGAAATGTCCATAGAACTGATGGACTGTTCAGGTTCAGACTACTGGCAATCATGCATCAGCTGATTTAGCACACTGATATTCATACTGACTGTATTATTACTGATATTCAGAACCTTATCAATGTCTGAGATGATGGAGTAAACTTTTCTCTATGAGTATGAGTATATCAAAGCAGTAATTATTATCCAAATCATTCTAGAGTTATCTTTCAAATGAGAAAGACATTGACAGAGTAAATTGTTCTATAGAAAAATTTTCCTTTTCCACTTCAGAGGAAGGAAAGAAGAACTAATACCAAGAAAATGTCTGTGGAGCAGGTCTTCTGCTCTTTGGAGGATGTCATTTAACCTATTTTTACTAATTAAATTAAAATTATAGTTTGGACAAAGTTTAAACACTTACAGCTGAAACTAGGATCCTGAAAATCCCTGTTATTCTGGCACTGAGCCCTGGAGGAAATTCAACTCTTTAGAAGATGCAGATTTTTAGCTGAAAATTTCTTAGGCTCCTGAAGTTTTTCTTCTCTAAGAGCCCAAAAATGGCCTCTTTTTTTTAGAGTTCAAGAGACAATGAAAATTTTGCATCAAAACCTTACAGGTATCCCAATATAGACTGTTCCTTACCTACTGCTCCTGATGAAACCCAGCCACCACAAGAAAACATGGAAGAAACATTAATCCAGAAACAAAGAAAGGGAAATAGAGAACAGAAGCTCTCTCATATAGATGAGAAAATGATAACTTGCAATTCTGATAGAAACCTAGTTTCAGTGACATTTAAGTGTAAGGCAAGTCAAAGCAGGAGTCAGAAATTCAAACACTGTGCTGCAAAGTTCCACTTTTTGACTAAATGCCTTCCAAAGCTGAAGAAACATTTTTACCCTTAGCATTCCATACTAACTAGCTCAGATGAAGACTCTGGACACCGTATCTATGTGCTTAACTTTCCCTGAGTCCAATATAAAGCCTTGGCGTAAGGTTTCAGGCTCATCTTCAGGGACAGACATCGGGAAGTGGGCAATTTGGTACATCATGGATAGACTTCTACAGGGATTGAGACCTTTTGGATCTAATTAAAAAGGAAAAGCACCATTTATAGACTGTGTGCTTAATAGACAGAATATGAGGCACAAATCAAACAGCCACATTTATGCATGTGATCTGTGACGCATCTTGACCTGTTTTCCAAACTGTCTTGATTCTTTTTGTCGTCATTTTTACAATAAAACAGACAAAACAAACAACCTGTGCTTATTCCTCTGATGATTTACTATCATTACGTTCACAAGAAATATATTACTGGACTACATTTTAAACATATTTTTATACATTTAGCTCATGACAGAGGCTGACTTCATAAAATATTAACAGTTGTACACACCTTCCTCTAAATTTTTGTTGCTGTTTCTCCCCCTTCTCCCATAAAAAGTAGGAAAAATATCTTATTAGGAAACTATACTTACATAATAAATAGCTAAAAGAACAATGCCTTTAGACTTGCAAAGAAATTAATTATACACACCTTACACTGTAAATTAAATTGTTGTTGATTGTTTGATCTGCAGATATATATTACATCATATGTAACTCATTGAATTTACTTTTCTGTTGCCTTTTCCCAGTTTTTTACATAAAGTTTGGATGTGATTGCTATTCCTGCATACATGATTCAAAGGTAAGAACTATGGATTTATATACTATAAAAAATAATTTGATTTGAACTCAACTTCTTCCCTAATCTTTCCTAACTTTCCACTTTCCATTAGATTTGCCACAGAACATCAAGTATTTCAGACAGCTATCTGCAATAGCCTATTTCCAATATCATCCTGATAAAGGAAAATCAAATCCTCGTGTATCCAAGTGCTTCTATTACTTGCCCTGAAAGATTCTAATCCAATATCCAAAACACAAGCGATGCTATTTTTTACTTTTTATAACAGTTTCCCCTAAAATGAAGTTGAGACCATACTCAAAAATGGAGACACAGTTATATGTACCATTGAAAATTGTTAATGAATTTTAATACTAGAAAAACCATAAATGATTTAACTAATTATGGACATTTTGACTAACTCATTTCTTTCAAAAGTTATTGAAATATTCTAGGCACATCTTGGACAGCACTGCTCCAGACAGCTTGAAATTGAATTTCTGCAAAAATAATGCTGCTGAAATTCTAAGGGTGAAGGGTTGTTTGTATCATAAAGACTGGAACAATCCACATTTGAGGATGAAAAATAACATCTCTGGGTCCTTGAGATGAGATAAGTGTTTTCAATGGACACAATTTAAGCGAAGTGCAATATTTCTAGAGATGGAAAAACTCTTTCGGGAATGGAGTAGATTCATTACAACAGTTGGCATTAGAAGGTTACATCTCTGGTGAGTACCTACCCCAGAGAAAGTGTTCAACACAACTGAATAAAAATATGGGATAAAAATGTTGTAGACAGCCATTTCATTAAAAATATCAATGTAATAAATACAAGATGCAAAATCAACTGGGTTAAAGAGAATTAAGAATTTCCATAAGAACAATTATTTTAAGCCTTCTAGCACCCCTTACTGGAGTTCTATTTTTAATACCTATTAGATAAACTAAGCTGAAAAAAAATAAATAACCATTTTAAACAGGGAGGGGAGGATGACTGAGGGAAGGATACATAAACAGATTCTAAACAAACATGGAAGAGGACCTCAGCTGATATAACCCAGGGTGGTTTTACTGATTCAGGAGATTACAATTAACTGCTGTTTAATTTCTAGTAGAAGGAGTTTATTCTTCAGAATATGGTCTCAGCTTTGCATTTTAGATGTCAAATATGCTCTCTTGCTCGACAGGTTTCAAACAAGACTTGACTGAAGATCCTTCTAGAGTGATTTATTCTGTTTAGTACTAAGAAAGCTGAATGACCCCAGTTCTAGGATAAGTAATATCTTGTGATTTCATAAACTCTTAAATTAAGAGGAATATAAAGGATCCTTATGAATCCTACTGCTCGACCTCTTGTTTAGCATATGCCAGAGAGCTACATCAACTGAAATACAGTGATATGCAACCTCCATTGCCCTCTATTTAAATGCCTGAGATTCTTGTGGTGCTGAAGACTGCACTTGGCAGGAGTAAAAGCAGATAGTCTGAAGATACAAAACACAGTTACTCAGGATCTTTTCCCTCTTCCATTGTAGTGCATCAGAATTGCATATGTTCTGCTGTAAGCCTGGCTCTCTTGGGCAAAAGAAAAGGCATAATTCTTTTGTTTACCTCCCCATGGTCTTTATTAACACACATACTTGGAAGACATTATGTTATTAGTTGATTAGTAATGCAGGAATAGTTTCCAACATGAACTTGAATTTCACATATGCCAATGATGAGCTTTCATTATTCGCTCCTTATGGTCTTGGCTTTTTAGACAGTTATTTGACAACAATAAAGCTTTCCTTTTGAGAAATACAGACAATTTGTTTTGAAAAACTTTTCTGTAAGGAGATGCTGTGCAGGGAATCGGCACAACAAGGCAGTATGGAAATAAAAATCATCCCACTGATTCCAGAGGGTTGGAATGCAGATGGGTTGTGCATATATATATTGCCTTCCTGACCACAACTTGATTGGTCAGCCAGTACAAATAAATTCTCTAATGACTGAGCTAATCTTCATATTACATTTATAGCTGCCAAGGTGAAAGGAGTGACCAATGCAAATACAGAGAGCACTGGCCAACAATAAGCTGTTGCAGCTGCTGTTTTAGCTCTGGAGGACAAATGTAGCTTAGTGCAGTTTTTTCTGAAACAGGCCTGAACAGCTCAGACACAATTTTGAGAGCAGAACACTTAAAATGGGGAGCTTTCCTCCTTCTCTGTACCTGTGACTATGTCTAAGTGTTCCTAAACCATAAAAAAGAACCCAGCTTAAAATTATTTATAAATAATTTCTGCCTGAGGAATCAATCATGGAGTCAAACCATACAAGAAACCAGATCCTACTTCTGAAACATTTACCTTCAGAAGAAAATCAAAAAGGAATATATTGAAAAATATACACTCAGACAAAAAATATTGCATGATTAAATTCCAGACTAAGGAACCCCTGCAGTGTTCTCTATCTCCAACAACCACTATTCTACAATGTGTTAATTTATATCAGGCTGTTTTTTCTTCTCTGGGTTTAATAGAATAGTCTCTAATTGAATCCTGTAGAGTAACTACTGCCTCCATAGTACAGATTTTCATTCCTAGAGGAACATCCAATTACTCTGAGTAATTTTTGGCTATTCTGTTTATTATCTTTCATCATTCTATGAGTTATTAAATCTGAATTTTTCCATTATTTGCAAAGATTTATTTCATCGTGGTCATTTAATTTCAGCCTATTAATTATTTTCAAGAAAAATGAGGAATTTATCTTTCTTAAGACATATTGTAGTGTATAAAAGGCCTTTTGAGGTAAATATAAACATATACTATGTGAATGAAATTTCCCTTCAAATGACCGGCAGCTCTACTGAGATGACTGTCATGGTTCTTCATTTTCCTATGAAAAGGAAGACCAACAACCTTCATTCTAGTGAGAATTCTGTGGGAGACTAGGCCAGTGTTAAATGTAGGACAATCCATTTTGAGAACTATCCATTTTGAGGATACAACAGATATCTAATCCTATATCTTTTTCAATAGAAGATATAATCTTAAATTTTGTTCATGCTTTAGATTAACTATTTGCAATACCTTCACTTCCGTGGATAAAATAATTTGTTGTGGGTTGTTTTAAAAAGTGCGGTAAGATTTGTAGCTTTACAAACCAGTCTTGTTTCCTTTTTTTTAATAATTAGACATTTACAATTGTACAATTAATATGCATTAGTTATTTAGGAATTTTGCATGAGGTATACAAAACTGCATTTATAAATAACCCTTCATGGCCAGCCTATGGGAGAAAGAGATATGATATATTTCTTAGACACATAAATACCTTAACTGTTCCTCCTATTTGTCTTGTACCATTTTAAATTCATCTTTCCATGCTCTATTGATCACTAAGTATCTGATCATTTGATCACGTTTATGAGGTCTCTAGGACATAGCTCAATAAATTAGAGTTTTGAAATGTCATTGTGAGTTTGGGTTTCTCAGTTTTCAGGTGTTCCAATTCCAGCAAGGGGTTCAGATTGCCAGAATGCATCCTCCAAAAATAATCCTTCTTATGAGTACCTCAAGTTCTGGAATTCCCAAAATAACCTCTACTGTCCAGAAATACTTGATAAAATGCATTTCTTCATCATTTGTAAAACACAAACCAGAGAGTGAAGACACTGTTAATTAATTAAAATCATAGCCAAGAGTAATTTAAACTCATTATTATTAAATGTTATTATCCAAAACTTTATTAAGATATTCCAATCATTTTAACCAATACCCTTTTCTACTTTTTTTTTTTTTAGCCTTTGTTTCTGTAGAGTTTCATCTTCTTGAATAATTTAACACAAAAAACCACTGTGTCTTTGTTCTAAATGGGACTATCCAAATTATAAATCTACTTCTCCATTTGCAGGTACTAATAAGACAGACGTCAGTACTTCATCAAAATTGTACCCTGTGCATTGTGGGCACACACAAAATGGTACTTAATTCCTGTTCTCACTGCTTCCATGTTTATGTTTTTTGCACATAAAACTGTTAAGGTTATCTGTCCCATACTCATTGTGTATTTTTGTTGGAGTTATCTGGTAAAGCTGATAAATGCTATCAAATTTCACATGAAGATGTTAATTATTTGTTTTCTACTGGCTTTATTCCTAAATTTGTTAAAAGCTGCACTGTTTTCATTACTATTAACTGTTATCCATCTGCTCACACTTTAAACCTGTGACTTGTAAAATTATTTTTCATGCGAAAGGTAATAAAATACATCAGGCAAAATTACCAGATTTAAAGATAGATTTCTGTGTTTTCTTTATTATACAAATCAAAATTTCCATACAATTACTGACTCTCTGAATTTTTATGCAGAATATAACTTGCAATATAACATTTGTCTAAGCTGGTACAGCACTACTTCATCACAGTCCCATTTTGTGCATAATGCCTAGGGGTAGGATAAAAGGACTCAAAAAAGCAATGCCTTTTGAGTCCCAGAGCTTCTGCTCCCCAGAGGAGGAACATAAAACCATACAAAGAATGCTGGAAGGGACTTCAAGATATTGCTTAGTCATTCTTCCTTTTCTCTCAAGCAATTATGTCTGGGGCTAGCTTGAAAGATGCTTGTTTAATTTTAAAATTTTCAATGAGTAATGTAAATCTCCCCTGCTGCAATTTAAGCTCCTCATTTTTTCTATTGATCATGAACATAGTAAGGATTCTTCCATTCCTCTTTGAGACAGTTTTTATGTACTTGAGTGCCATTAACTTGCTTCTCTTCTTTGTTTGAAAACTCTAAAGAACCTAAGTAATCCATATTTTCTAAAAAATACTGGTTTTTAAACCCTCAACCATTCTTGGCTATTTTTCCCACTTTTTCCAATTGTTCCACATTATGCTTGAAGTACAAAGGTTACAGCTCAGAGACTACAAATTATATATTACATGTGACAGGGAAAATATATTATTTGAACGCCTTAAGTATAATTCCCTTTTTTGCTACAGCACGAAATTGTTAATTCACATATAGCACGTAAATTAAAAGGACAAACATATTTTGACAGCCTATTAGAAAATTACTTTGCTCTAAAATGCCACCTAAATGCAGACCACTTGTCTACATAATCACTTAAACAGAGACCACCTGTCTGTACTAAATATAGCTTGGTCTCCATGTGTTTATGTAAATGTAAATTTGCTCTCAATTTTATATCTGAACAATAAAAGTAGTTTTCATTAATTAAATATCAGCCAGTATACCTCCCAGACTAATGCCTCTGTAAGGCTGATTCATTGCAAACATTATTCTATCCTGAACCATCAATAATACATCTGGATGTGATCATCCAGCTAATTATGCACCCACTACTAAACAATTTCATTTAGACTATTCTTATCATTAGAAGTCTTGTTTGGTGTCAGTTGGGTTTTTTTGTGTGTTGGTTTGGTTTTTTTTTTTTTTTAGTATGTCAATATCTTAGTAAGAATTTAGATATAGTTCTACTACTGTTCATCCACTGGCCACTGAAGATGTCATGCAACAGCTGCTCAGCAACAAGTCGGGCCAAATCAGTGCAGTCTTTTATTTTGCTTATATTTTTCTAGGAGTTTGCAAACAGTTTCACAGTTTTCAATATTTTTCCATATTCAGCTTACAGTTTTCTTCTCCTCCCTTTTCCCACATTTTAAAGGGAGGAAAGTATTTCAAGTTTACAGCCTCCAAAAAATGTTACTTACCCCTTTGCTTCTAAAAAAATATAATTCTTGTCTCTGAGCTAGCTTCAGATATAATTCTGAGATTAATTTTATCTAAGTTCTTGTCTATAAAGAATTCTGCATCCTTCATATTTTCTCCTGTTCTGGGAAAGAAAATTCTGGGTGGGAATTTTTTCCTTTTGATTTGTCCTTAATTGTATTAGTCAGACACATAAAACTCTTTGACATTCTCAGCATTATCTACTCCCCATTACCTCCTCACTCAATTTTTCCTTCTGTTTGTATTTTTCTTTTATATTTTATATTTCTTTTATATTCATATTTATATTTCTCAATGTTTGAGACGTGATTAACTTGAGATTCAGCATTTCTTTTGTAAATTGATCTCATGTTAAACTTCTTGTGTTTAAATATCCCTTGTCTAGAAGGAAATTGTACAAAAATTTTGTGAAACTTTATTGAGCAAATTAAGGTTTGTTTTGAAAATCAAGTATTCTGAGTTGGAGACTAAAAAACTTTAGAAGTTTTGTGACCTTAACTACAAATCAAAGACAGCTAACAGATTTCTGAATGGAATCTGAATGCAGGTTCATCCAAAGTAACCAATCTCTTTCATGAGTTTTCTTGAAATTTTTCCTTTGATCAAAGAAAAAGTGTTTAGCAATTGAGCCAATGCAAAAGGAATCTCACTGCAATCATAATTTTGAGAGAGATGATTACTATTTTTTCATCATTTGTGTGATATGTTTTAATTAATTTCATGGAGTGAATAAAACAGAAATTTGTATGTTTTATATGCTGTCTAAAGCTCAAGAATGTCTGGATCATCCTCAGAAGATGACATTTCAATTTAAGTGGCTAATGCTGAGGATACTTTAAAATTGAAAAAATTAGAGAGGCTTGTGTTACTGCATCAATATGTTATGTATATCCACTTTTCTTCAGTTTCAACTTAGGAATATTCATTAGGAATATTCATTTTCTCTTCTCATCATATATCGGTCATTTCAAGTATTGCAGTAAATTTATTGTACAATAAAGCTGATATTACTGTCTAGTTTCTAAGCTTAACAGCAAATAAGTTACCAAGCAAGGTATTAAAGACTGCATTACAGGGGAATAGCTCTTTAAAGCAAACAACAGTAGTATTACAGTGCTAAAATGATGATAATGTCCCATCAGGAACAGTGTGCACAGTGCTGATAACTATCCCACAGGAAGGAAGTTACCTCAGGAAAGGCAATGCATAATGAAACACAATACGACATCCCAGAAGCCTGATTTGACTTTCCAAGAGTTGGGACTAAGTTTTCAGAAAGCAGAATAATTATTCAAAGTTGTATAAATGTTGTGAATGGCTTGTACATTTTTGTTTATTCATTCATTCTAGTGAGAACAGAAGTACTTGTCATATTAGTGAAGTGTAAGGTGGGAGTGAGGTCCCTGATGATCCTATTAGCAAAATTCAGAATTTGCTGTACGAGCCAGATAGAAAAAAAAAGAAACTAGACATCTGTCTAAAAAGATGACTAATAAAGAGCATGCTGCAGCTTAGTAGGGATAATTACTGTAAAGTATATATGCTAATATCAAATATTTTTGTTCACAAATAAGTTTTAATGCATGATGTGGGTAAACTCTTCTTGTGAGGTTTCGATTCAGTATTGCCAGCCGCAGGCACTCAAGTTATTTTAGTACCACGCCTTGTGCCCACCCCACCCAAAAGTTGAGATTTGGAACAGAGCACATGTCAGGGTTAGTGAGTTTGTTTGGTTTTGTGCCTCAGTGGGAATGCTTATCTTGCAATTAATATTCAGTCTGGAAGGCTAGAAACTTTTTTGATTACAAATGAAGGCTGAGGTTTCTTAGGTAACAATCTGTTTTCAGCAGCTCAAATTTCAAGCAATAAAATAAATGAAGCCAAGCTCAACAAATAAAACTCCACCTATTATGTGATTGATAAGGAAAAAAACCCTCATATAAAAACCTTTTCAACTCAACTAACGAATCCATATAAGCAAAAAATAATTAAAAATTTTGGATCTTGCAGATTTCACCAAGAACATGCAGCAAAGATGATGCCTTTTCTCTGAAAGCACAAGGCATGGCACACAATGAAAACCATGCAGTTCTTTGAAAATCATACAGAAAATAGGTATTTGTGTAAGGATTTTGGAATAAGCTTTACCTCCTTGTAAAGAATACATTAGTGTCCTATGCACTTCTGACAGCCCAGGAGGATTCTACTACATACAGAACAGCAAAGAAAAGAGGGAATAATAGTATTTAAGACAACCCTGCTTTATCTGTTGACTCTCGAGAACCCCATTCTGAACCTCTTAACTCTTGTAAATTATGCATAAGTTGGAGACTCAGCTATAATTTATAACTTTTATTAAGTGTGCTGATTTTGGCTGGGGCAGACTTAATTTTCTTCATAGTAGCTTGTATGGTGCTTGTTTTGGATTTGTTATCAAAACGGTGTTTATGTCACAGGGATGTTTTAGCTATCTCTGAGCAGTGCTCACACAGAATCAAGGCCTTTTGTTTCCTTCACACTGCCCCACCAGCAGGGGAGCTGGGGGTACACAAGGAGCTGGGAGGGGACACAGCTGGGATAGCTAGCCCCATTGACCAAAGGGATAGTCCACACCATATGATGTTGGAGAGAAATATGGAGGGGACATAGGGTCAGTGTTGTTTGCCTTCCAAAGGAATGGCTATATGTGATGGAACCCTGCTTTTCCAGAGATGGCTGAACACCTGTATGACTGTGTGAACCAGTAAATAAATTTCTTTGTTTTGCTTCTGCACACAGCTTTTGTTTTCCATAAGACACTTTTATATCAAACCAGAAAATTTCATACTTTCACCCTTCCAACTCTTTCTGCCATTCCACTTGTGGGGAGTGAGTGAGGATCTTGACTGCCTGCTGGAGGTTAATCCTTAAAAAGAATGGAGACATTCAGCTTCCCATGCAGAAATACTCAGGGATATCCTAGAGACTGTAGACTATTTGGGAAGCCCAGAGGGGAATATGACCTATAGCAGAAGACAGGGAGAAAAACCTTGTATCTGGGTTTAGATATCCCCATTAGGGTATCTAAAACATCACTAAAAGGGTATATTTAAAGCAGTAGAGTCACTTCCTGTGATTTTTGAATTCGGTACATTTTAAGTAAACAAATATTTTTAGTAGGATAAAAATCTTAGAATGTAATGTGAATGTAACTAAAAAACAATTCCATTGTCTACACCATCTGCACTGCACCTACATAAATACCAACATCAGAAGCAGTAACACTAGTTTGGTTATATTTTAGTACACCCACTTGCTGTTAGCAGATTCTGCTTCTAAGGCAAGGGTAATTCATAGGCAGAAAAATCCTTTAAACAGGAGATTATATAAAGTTTATTTGACTTTTGCTCCATGTCCACTGTGATAGTAACACAAGTAGCGTTGAATTAAGCAATGCCCAGAATGACCTTATCTAATTGCTATGGGACCATATCACATTCAGAAATCCCTTCCAGCCTTGATTTCTATGATTATAGCATTAGGGATTCATTCAGGACAATCTAAATTCTTTTGTCCTACTGGCTATTAATCTTATGTTCAACATAAAAGCAAATAAAGAATTAAGTCAATCAGCCACTTAAACATAAGTGTGTGCCCATGTACAGACACATTCAGGTCATAATATACCTGTTCTATTATATTTTTGAAAGATCTTCTCTCTTGCTGATATAATTTGACATACCAAATTGATTCTATGACTGACAGCCTGATCTCTGACTACATGAGCCATTTCTAGGGCTCTGAGGTTTTGACACTGTTGCAGCAGAAACAGGATAATGTAGAAATATTTTTCTTGCCTAAAGAAGGGGCAGGAGAAAAAAAAGTCCCAGTGCCTGATGTGTATTGCGAGAGCCACCAGAGGTCCGAGGCTTGAAGTGTACTCTAACTTCAGAATAGATATAGCTGTCCCTCCTCTGTTAGCCCACACAGCCCCACACTTCCCTAAACATTGAGCAAACCAGTGTTGAGGTGGAATTTAATCAACCTGCTTTTGTTTCATCCCTCACCTATATTTTGGAGCAAAGTTGTAAGTGAAAAGAGCCCTTGAGTGATTTGTGGCTTGCATTAGTTTTAATTTACTTTACCTGTAGAGGCATATATGTTAACATCTAATAGATAGCTTGATGATTCACCTTTGCTGCTGAGGGCAAAAAAAATTCTTGCTCAACTGAAGTGGAAATAGCTTGCTCTTTAAAACTTTTTGTGTCCTAAAAGAGTCCTAAAAGAGCTGTGCTCTTACAGAAATTCTGACATTGTAATAAATGATCACACCTGTGATCAAAAAAGCCTCAGAAATGTAGAATCATCTAACACAGCCCTGATGTGCTAAAGATGAGTGAGGGGAAAACTCTACCTGTTATGGCAATTTTTGACATTGTTGTAATAATAAGTAGTCTTCAAGAATTAGGAGCAAAAGCAGCTAACAAAATTTTCAAATTTTTCTTCTGATGAAAGATCAAACTGACCCATTCTTGAGTCCAGGACCTGGATGGTTAATTTGGAGGAATGGTGTATAAAGATAGAAGTAGCTTGATCACTGCATGCTCCAGAGACAATGACAGCTGATCTGAATTATTTTTTCAGTAAAGAGTTCTGCAATCTATATTGTTTCTAAAATACTGAAGATTACACAAGATGAGCAGTCAACTTTTTCTGTTCCTAAATTGCACGCCTACCAGGGGAAACTAGAGATGACTGTTATTGGTTGGGTTGGGTTTTTTTCAGGGGGAGGAGAGGGGGCAGGAAGCAGTATGTGTGGTCTTCACGGTTTTGTGTTGTTGTGTTCTAAACACTTGTTGTTTTTTAATTTTTTCTTCAGCATTATTCAAGGAGTGAAAGTTTGGATGTGCAGGCATTAGCATGTTTATACCCATACTCTAATCTGATTTTTTGTAGCTTTTAAATATTGTCCAAGGTTATGCACATTTGTGCAGAGCTTAAATGTTTTGTAAGATATTACGTTATGTCAAAAGAGAGAAGCTAGCAGGGACAAATATCATCTTTGTGCTGCTCTTGATGGCAATTTGAAAGGAATCTAGATACAGTGGAGACTGAAAGCTAAGCCTATACAAAATTACAAATTTATGATGAAGTTTATAGTTAAGCATGTTTATGTTGACTCATTCTCTTCATTAGTTCATGATTTTAGAGATTTTTTGTAAACTTTACTTTTTGTTTCATTCCAAATAAAAAATTACTTTTATTATTTGTTGTTTATTAACTTCAGCACAGTTTTGAGAAAGTATGACTGTCTTCATCTTACAAAATTGCCGCAAAAATAAAACACAATTATGTAAAATACTTTAGCCTACTCTGTCTCTTTTCAAACAGTGTGCATGACACTCACAAAGTACATTTAGCTCTCTTGGATTCAAAAAATCTGCCAATTCAAATTTGAATATAAAAATTCTTTCTTCAAATATGTAATACTCTCATTGTGCAAAGTTTAGTTATACAATTATAATGTTATTGTATTAACAACATAGAACTGTATAATTGATTAAATGTGTTTTCATGCAACAAACCTCGGGTTTTTGCAAACTAATAAGAAGTTTGGTTTAGCTAATATAAAGTTTGGGATTCCACCAAAGAATTCCACCCAAACTAAAATCATATGTACAGCAGGAAAGAGTGCAAAAGAAATAAATCACTCTGCATAACATATATAACAAGAGCATGTTATAGTAAACAGATACTTAAAAGTAAAAATAAAGCCCATTAGGCCCAAGGAACTGCAAGTCACATTCCATGTTTTTTTAAGACCAAGCATCAAATATCAGCAGTAAACTGGATTTGTCTTTATTTCTAGCCACAGCAAGACAAAACAGTCCCAAGTATCTTCTGAACTGAGCAAACATTCAACAACTATCCATGTATTTTTATGCCAATTATCTTTCTGGCATATTCTTCACTATTCTTCCTGACTTCTGTATACTGCTTAAGCATCACAAAGAGACAGTAAACAAAATTCACATCCATTTTCAACAGATGAGCTTAGATTTAAACAAGGGAGGACTAGGATTTCATATATTTTGTTCAATTGCAAAGAAAGGTATTACTTTGGTTCAGTCTTTTCTATCTGTAGAGATGTAGTTTCATAAATTCTTTTAAGAAAGTTGTACTTAGATTAAAATTATGAGGTAATAAGACTATTTGGACTTCTAAAATTACACAGAGGTATACAAGCATATGCATTTGTGTGTGTGAAGCTGCTGGCTTGTTATCATGTTATCAAGAAATTTAACATATTTAAGAAGAGAATTTCAGAGATCTTTTGTATGGCAATAGTGGGAATTTCTGTAGATTGGCATTTTTAGCACAGGCATATAAAAAAGTTTATTCTTTCTTTTAAATAAATCTTGGAATTGTTTCATAAAGTTCACTGTTATAAACTGTCAGAATAACTGAGAGTAATGGTACGAAACTAAGAAAAAGTAAATTTAGGCTGAACATCACAGCAAATGAATGGTGAGGAAATAACTTGAAGTCCCAGTTGGAGAAGATAAAGCACTTTCATTTGAGTGATTTAGAACTTGGAAATTCATTTCCATGAAAAATCCAGCTCTTGAAAAAGAATGACCCAGATGAGTATTGGTTTCTTAGCATCCTTTCTAAGCTGATTGTGTGGTTCACATGGTAGGCTATCATTCTATCTATTTACTTCTTACTGCTTCTTTATGGTAATGTAGTTGATACCAAATAATGTTACAGATTCATCTCTGCAGATTTTTTATAGAACTGCTCAGGCAGACAGTTCTTAATAGAGCTATAATCCTAGCTGAAGAGAAACCTGATGTGAGCTTTGCTCAAAGGGTAAATGTAATCTGTTCATTATTTATGTGGGTTTTGATAGTCTCTTGATATCATATAACAGAGAATATTTATACTGAACTATATCACTGTAATAAATAAGAATATTATTTAAATTAAAGTTGCATTAAACATTTCTCTACTTTTTATTTTAAAATGGTGACATTAAATATGGACTATTTTTTTATAACAATAATCTGTAATAAAACTTAGTATCCTAAATATCTGCAAAAAAATCAGAGAACATTCAGATTTATTTATTTTTTTTTTAATTATTATGTAATTTCAAACTCATCCTGAGTATCCTTTGAAATTTCTCAGAGCTTCTAAGGTTCTGCTTTGGTTATGTTTTGGAGGATAGCAAATACTTTGCCTAAAGATTTAATAAATAACCTTTTATTTGTCAAAAAATGTTACACAGACCAAAAGGTGCACTGAAAATTCCTGGTGAAATAATTCCTTTTCCAGAGTAGCTGGGATGTTACTACAGACAGCTGGTGTTTAAGAGACAGGACCCTGCATTGCAGAGTTTTCTGCATTGCAGCTTCATCTCAGGAACTTCACTTTCCTCAGCTAGATCTCGAGGCTCTACACAATCACTTGCAATTCCTAAATAAGACCTCAATGTTTCCCTCTCTCCTTGTGTATCAGTACTTGAAAGTCTAGCCAATGGAAACTGCCAGGTAAATCCATGTAACTGAGAAATGAGCCTGGTATCATACAGCTGCCTTTCTAAATTGTAAACTATTCAAATAAACAAACCCCAAATAAAGACCACCAAAAGGAAGAAGGAAAGCATGTGAGCTGGCTTGTTAGATGTGTTGTAATATTCAAATGTTGTTTTCTTTCTCCAAGAAGCTGCCAGATTGATAATCACAGACATAGTTAATGTTATTTTTTCACATATTCTTTTAGCATTTTGCTGTAACATTTATTTTGTATAATCAGTCTGTATTACATTACTTTACAAAAAGTATTATCCAAAATCAGAGATGAATTATATCTTCTGAACCGGAACAATCAAAGTTTAAGCAAACTTATAGATCTAGTTTGGCATATCTAGAACTTTGGAAAGTTACAGAAAGAGAGAAGTTATTTTCTAAAACTATTCACTTCATGGAACAAAAAAACAGGATGAAAAAACCATCACAGAATATTCTGTGTCGGAAGGGACCCACAAGGATCATCAAGTCCAGGTCTTAAGTGAATAGTCTATACAGGGGCCAAACCCACAACCTTGGTGTCATTAGCACCAGGCTCTGACCAACTGAGTTACTCTCAGGGTCATAACTGTGACTTTGAAAGCTTTTGGACTCACTGACGATCAGAAATACCAAATGTTCTCTCAGTTAAAATAGATTTGATAAGTCATTTCTTCAAGTACCAGTAACAGATGCTTGGTATGTTGGAGTGAAATAAAGTACATTCTCATTTGCATACTTCTGTGGAATTTAAACATTCAGAATAAATAGATTTTTCTCTCAATTTCTAGGTGCTCTCTGATATGTTTTTCCCTACTCTTTCATGCTATGGCTTGATAACAGTACTCAAAACTGATGAAGAAATAGTTGCTCTAAAGACCAAGCCTTATATACCTTAATTTTAAAGCCCTTGACTCGTCTTTCTCAGAAAATCTCCTGAATTAGAGGATTACTAATGGGTTAGTTACAGTTTTTCATCTCTGGCCCATGTCTTTCATATTACTTTAATTTCTCAGATATTATTCTCCAATTATTTTAGCTTTATTGATTAATCCTGATGATATGGATATTGATACATGTACAGCAATTTTCCAGGATCAGATTACACCTGGATTTAGCAAATCATGAAAATCCCTGAAATACCTACATTCATTTTTAAATTCAGTGGAAAAATAGCAGCAATAACTGCAGTTTGGACTGATGACACACAATTAGTTTTTTTCACTAAACTGTCCATTAACAAAGTTCTGCCTAAGATATCAGTACAAGAAATATGACCAAATGAAAATGGATTAGTAATAAAATGTAAAAGTAGAACTCAAACTATCTCTTTATTAATTCTATTTCAATAATGTAATATTTGAGTAAACAATGTTAAAAAGCTAACCATTTTTCTAACCTCATTCATCTTTTGATGAATGGAATTAAAATGAACGGTTTGTCCTTTTGAAATATTCATCAGATAAACAATGCAATACTGATAAGGTAGCAAAGAATTAGAATCAGTAGAGTGTAGCTATATTTGTAACCCTTTAGTAATGTAGCTCCTAAGCATTCTTATTTAGCTGCAAGTGTGTATTAGCCACATTTTCAATGCTCTAGAGCATCAATTAACCTCCTATACCTTCATGAAATATATTTTGCATGTTGGCAACCTATTTCCTTGTTGAGTCCTTGGCACTGAAGTGTGATAACATCAAGACAAGAATAAACTATGTATTTCAGACTTACCACAATTTCTAAGGTTTTTTTTTAATAGGCTTATTCCAGGAGAAAAATGTCTTACTGCAATGGGAATGCTTTCACAGTGAGATTCTCTGAAATGCCCTCAAACTGACTGGGTAAAGAATAATGACATTTTTCTCAGAACACTTATGCCTCATTCCAAGGTGGATAAAGCATTCACTGAGCCAGTGAGACCAGCAGGAAGCAAAGAAAAAAACCAGCAAGGATCACTTCAGGTAACTTTGCATAAGCTTTCACATTTGTCCTTCAGACTGCATTGATTGCTCTGCATTTTCCAGAACTTGATTAATGCTTTCTGATGCTGCAAATTAAGAGGAGATTGGATGGATTTTTAGGACATGAGCTTGGATTCTAGGCCTTGCTTGACCTGTTACTGTTGATTTTGGGGATAAGTACAATGTAAGGGTCTAATTATACAGTACATGGTCTATCAACAAAGCACCTGTGTTAGCTCCAGAGCCAGCCATTGCTTTTGAGATTAAATTATCTTTTCCTCCCAGTTTCCATGATGTTACCAATCAAAGTTTCCTACCTGTATGACTGTTTTTGTATAGAAAATAACACAAATTAAGCTGCATCAGATAAATAGAAAAAAAAAATAAAAAAAATTGAGTGGAACAAGATTGAAGACTTGAAAAGATTCACCTCCAGCTTCCTTCTTTCTTCCCTCTTCCCCTCCCTCTATAGCAATTGTGTCTTTTTCTCTTTTAGAGTTAGTCTTTTAACTGCTTCTGATATTTGTTTTATCTCCTTTTTGCAGGTTTCTCTCAAGGTAGAGAA
Source organism: Certhia americana (assembly GCA_018697195.1). NCBI lineage: Eukaryota > Metazoa > Chordata > Aves > Passeriformes > Certhiidae > Certhia > Certhia americana. The sequence continues at coordinate 39,408,760 of CM031879.1, forward strand.
TCCCTCCTTGCTTTGTCTCTTAGTTTTTTTGCCAGTACTGCAGAAATTTTTCCTAGCTGAGCATACTCACTTGTTCTCAGGGCATTTTTTCTCTGTCTCCAGGAGACTCTGCCGTGCCCACCCACAGCAGGAACACACAACCTGGCAGCCCTTCTTCCTACCACCCAGCCACACCTTCTTAAACAAAGCTTACAGGAAACGACACACACAATGGACCAAGAACAAACAGATTTAAAATTTCTGCCATCTTTCACAGAGTTCACACCCTCCTTTTACCTTAATTGCTGCATCTGGGCTTGTGCCAATCTGGGCTGGATTTTAAAGAACATGAAATCAATAACATGAAACTGGAAGATTCTTTGTTTCCTATCCATATAGGGATTTAGGTAACAGATTTAGGCAAATTATAGTATAACTCGTTGAATTACTAGAATACAATTAATTAATTGCAGTTTATCTCTTATTGCTTCCAAGCCTACACAAAGGAAAGTAAATCAATATTTACCCCTTTAAAAAAAGTTTAAAAGATTTATTTCTGTCTGCTGAATCTTATCACTTCATTTCAAGTGAAAAGTAAATAAAATTATACTCAAGAATACTTGATATCTCTCCAAAATTTTTTAAGATAGTTTGTAAGGCTGGTTGTTTTACTTCAGACTTTGCTTTAGAGGCTTTTAAGATCATATTTCAAAAGCTAAGAATATTTAAATAAAAAATGGGCACTTTCCCAAATGCAAGAGACACCTACTTGCTTCTGATTAGAATGGATTTTTGGCACCTGTTAGCACTTGTTACACTTGCTACCTACAGGTGATACCATATTGTTCTGCTGACATTTTCAGGTCAATTAAATTGCCTTACAGAAAAGGGGGAAAAAAAAGGTGATTTTCCACAGGAAGCAAATGTAATACATAATTAAAATTGTTTAGAACGTTTTCTGGAAGAAGACTTTGTTGAAACAGGATTATATCAGAGCTGAAAAACCTACAGTCATGCATTTGTTTCACTCAGGTTGTTAATAAGAAAAGTCTAGGTTTGAAACTCGTCCGGAAAGCAAAGAAGTGATGCTTGGTATGTATTACCAAGTGATGCTTGGTAAATGATGCTCTCAGTATTTCTGAATATAAAGGAAATTCCAAACAGCCAACAGGTTTCTACAGGTAAGAAAATAAACAAGCAAACAAAAATTATTTTATTGTTATAGTATGAAATTGGAAAAAAAGAAAATTAAACTTTGAAAGCTGTTCACAAACTAAATCATTCGTTATTGTAGGGCATTTTTGTTTGGATGGGCTAATCTTTCTGTGCTTTCAGGTCAGATTGAAATTACACAAAGGAAACAAATTATGTTTTAAAATTTTTTATTACATCAATACTTAGATTTTAATTATACCTAAACATGTTTTTATGTTTTCATAAGAAAAAATATTTTGCCACTTGTTTTAGTTTCAATTTGTGTGCCCTGGGGCCTTCCATTCATATTCTTTTAATGCCTGAAATTAAATGGATAAATTCATGTGATATAAAGTTGAAAGGATTCCTTCTTATTTTCAGTTAATTTAAGCACACTACTAGGTTTTTTTTAATTATGTTAGAAGAAGGAGCTTGTTCCAAAACTAGTGCCCTCATGGAAAACTATGTTCTTATGGCTTGAGCTGAACAGAGTGGAATAATTCTATTGCTTTAACTTTCTTGGAAATACAGGAGATTTTGGAGATTAAATACTGTCTCTGTTATATTCCATTCCTTTCACTGTGAACAAATAATTCAATTTCTTTCTTCAGTTTAGCACATTTAAAGCATTTAAAACTGTAGTCAACTTTCCCATCTTGTCTAGTTGTCTTGGAAACTATCACAGGAAGGAACTGGAGCTGATTTTTTATATCTATTATGCTTTTCAAAATTCTCTAGTTTAGCTATTGACTAAATTACTGAGCACTACTAAAATATTAAAATAAAATGCTTACTGGCAGGCAAAAACTGAGGGTCTTTTGCAAGTTGGAAATGAAAAAAACCTCAAGTCCAAAAAAAGAATTAAAGATGCAAAAGAAATCTTGGACTCATTAAGTTTAGAAGTGACAACCTATTTTGTCAATGGGTTTGTGTTTATAGGTCTGATTTTGTTATTTTAAGGCTGGTTTAATTAGTAATGCTAATTACTTAAAATAAATGAGATTCTCATACATACAATTAAGGAAGCTTCAAAATCAAATTTTCATTAAAAAGTACACTTCTGACAAATTTGGTCAGTCTGGTTTTTCTTCGCAAACAGGTTTTCTAATTTAAAAGCAGAAATGTTCAATTTCTTAGAAAAAGATAATACATAGTTTATTTCCATGTTTTATGTTTATGATTGTTAAATGGTATAACAGAAATTTTAAACTGATGTACAATTTGATTTTTTGCTATCCATTATAGGATTTCCCTCTCTTCACTGTCACCACCAACTCTGGCAAATTTATTAGCATAGAAGAATAGATAATTACCCACATTAGGTGTCTAATTGTGCTAAGTGCTGCAGTTAATAGCAAATTGTGACAAACATTACCCAAACAAATATTTATGCAGAAGGCATTGCAAGTTAAAAGAGAATTGTTTATGTTGTTTTTAAGTGTCAGGCTCCTGAACACAAAAAAGATAATAAGCGTTGGTGATGAAGCTGAATGACACCAATAAAAGTGTTTTCAGTGTCTGCCCAGCCCAAACATCTTGGAAGAAGTGACTGATGTGTACTATGGCTGCTCTCTGAAGAGAAAGGGGAATAAACAGTTCTTGAGCACTGTCATTATTCCTGTGCGTAGAGGACTTCAAACTCTTATCACAGTGACATGACACTTACTTTAAGTGGTCAAAGCTTCTATAATATTTATAAATTTCAGCATTGACTTAATTTTGGATCTGTTAAATTTCAGTGTGAGTTTGGGACCTATTGTATCACCTCAGTTACACACACCATCTTTGCAATTTGTAGTGAAATCTAACAGGTAAGGAGCTAGTAAAGTTACCAATGAATTTATATGTGGTCTGAAAGATAACTGCAATATTGAATTTATGAATCAGAAAGCATGTTTTCATAAATATGATTATGTTTCACACACATACTTTTATGAAAATGAATGCAATTACTAGCACATGAACTTGTTCCATGTCTGGCTGTCTCTTCCTTTACACTAGCATTTCCCAGATTCATGGAAAATATTTAAGCCATGATGATCTAAGCACATTTGCATTTCCCCTTCTCAGATAAGGAAGCATGTTTGCCTGGAATTCATAGATATTCTTTTAGATATTCATAGATATTCTTTTAGAAAGGGCATTTGATCAAACCCCTGAAGAATCCCCTCCCTGATATCTGGGGTATGAATAAGCCAGTTTATGACACAGAAAAGTAGAGCAAGTGATAGCTGTAAGAACAGGTCCTTCAGATGACTCGAAGTGGATCAAAGAACAAATAAGAAATCAAAACCAGTAGTCTCATATTCTGAGAGAAAACATCCAGATACATGGAAAGAGTGTGCTAGTACCAAACTAGTCCAGTGGCCATGAAGGTTGTTCTGTGCCACCTCAAGTAATTGCCAGGGGTGGGAGTGAGGGACTCTCCCTTCAGAAGAGAAGGGCATTCCTTCTGGTGGGGAGAAAACATGCTGGGGAAGAGCTGGTCACATTTTCATGGACTTTCCATATATATAATTTTTTTGCTTTATGCTTCTTGTTATTAATATTGTAGCTGTTACTGTTCATTTTCTTATCTCATTGTTATTTCCAGTAAATTGTTCTTATCTCAACCTGTGATCTTTCCCTTTTGTGCTTTCAATTGAAGGTGGAGAGGGAGCAAGTAGTGGCATGATTTTAGTGGGATTACTAAATTGGAGAATACCATTCCTAAACCATGACATATTTAATAAAATCCATCAGGACAGTCTTGATAAAGAATTAATCTTAAACTATGCTAAATTGAAACTTATAGATGTAACTAATATATGACTCCAGCAACCACTTCCCTTTGTGTGTTTTGATCAAGATATATAACAACAGATTTATCTGTACTGTCCTTCAATGTATTTGTATTGTGCTAACATGAGCAGGCTCACACAAGTTCATGAAAGAGAGAATTCAAACAGACTCCAGGAACGGAGCATAAGTGAGATGTGACCTGATAGTATGGGTAATTTGCTTTAAAAGAATTGTGAAATTTTCTTCACATAAGGACAGAAAACAAGAAAAGGGAGAAGCTGTGCTCTTCTGCTGAAAAATAAGGAGATTTTAAGATCTGTCTATCCTGTCTATTTTTCTATCGTGTATTTTTAAATTGACTCTTTATGAAAGAAAGACACTTGGTACTCTGACTCAGTGCACAGTATTATATCCACCAGCAGGTAATGGTTTTTCCATCTCACAGTTTTGCTACACTCCAATTATAGGAATGATTTATTGTTTCCATTTGTGTCACTTTTCTTGTAAGAAAAATAAATCATAGGCTGACCAATTCTGTGGCACAAAGAACTGTGAGACAGGACAGGCAATTGGTGCTACTCAATTTTACACACTGGCTTTTAGTCACTAATTTTTTTTAACCACGTTTCTTGTAATAAGTAGTGAAAATATTGATTGGACATCAACCCGGGTAGTTCACAAACAGGCAGCATTTAGCATTGAAAACCTAATAGAAAAAAAAGTTGGAAAAGAAACAGGGATATTCTAGTAGCATTCCTGAGAGTGCTAGTTGAAGATCTCATTAAAAAAAAAAAAAAATCTAATAAAGATCTAGGGCAGTTCAAAACCACATATCTATCAGATGAGAATCAGTCACAGAATGGTTGAGATTGGAAGCATCTCCTGGACCTGGTCCAACCTCCCTGATCAAGCAGTGCTACTTATAGCCAACTGCTCAGGCATTTGAATATCTCCTAGGAGGGAGATTCCACAACCACCCTAGGCAGCCTGTGCCAGTGCACCATCAACCTCATAGTAGAAAATTGTTTTGTAATGTTCAGACAGAGCACCCTGTGCCTCAGTTTGTGTCCATTGCCTCTGCTCCTGTTAGTGGGCACCACTGAAAAGAGCCTGGGTTACTCTTCTTTACACCCTCCTCTCAGGAATATTTACACATAAATGACTTCTCATAGCTTTCTCTTCTCTAGACTGAACAGTCCCATATTTCTCAACCTTTCCACACAGGCAGGGTGCTTCACTTCCCTAGTATTTTTAGTAGCTTTTCACAGGACACTTTCTAATATATCCATGTCTCCTTAACTGGGGACTCCAGAATAGGACACAGTATTACAGGTATGCTCTCAACAGTACTGAAATAAGGGAGAAGGATCACCTCTTCAAACTTGCTGACAGTGCTTCCCCTAATTCAGCCTGGAATACCACTATCCCTTTTTGCTACATTCCTGGCTCTGCTGTAACTCCTAAGTCCTTTTCTGCTCCCAGGTCTCAATTTCCAATGGGGTGGCCCCAGCATCTGCTGGTGCACAGTCTTTTTTGTCCCCAGCTGAAGGGGCTTTGCACCTTGTTGAATATCGTGAGGCTCCTTTCAGCCCATTTCTTGAGCCTGTCAAGATGACTTTGAATGGTGGCACACTCTTCTGATGTATCAGCTACTCTGCTCAAGCAAGTTTTGTGTCACTTGCTCTCTTGCCAACTCTCAGTCCCACCATTCAGGCAATTAAAGAAGAACTAAACTGGACCAGATCCTGCATTGTTCATTGGTGCACACCACTAGCTACTGGCTTCTAGATAGATATAACTCATCACCACCCTCTGGATGTGGCCATTCAGCCAGTTGTCAGTTCAACTCTCTGTCTGTCCATCTAGCCCATAGTTCATCAACTTCTCCATGAGGATCCTATGTATGACACTGTTGAAAACTTTACTGAAGTCAAGGGAGATAATATCCTTTGCTTTCCCTTCATCTATCAAGGGAATAATTTCATTATAGGAAGTCATCAAGTTGGTCAAACATGATATAAAAATAGTTCTTAATATGCCCAAATCAAAAGTGTCTTTTTAGTACTTAGTTCACATCTCAGAAGGTAAAAACACTAAAATAAGAACAAAAAAGAGTATACCATATAAGCTTTAATGTTGCAATTAAACACTGCCACTATATAAGCCGTGAATTTTTTTTTTTTTATCTTCATTACTGGACTTGAGATTGAAAATTTTATTAAGAAAACACCATGACAGAAACCTGGTTCTGATATATATAAACCAGAGTTTTCTGCTTTGTGAGTTCTGGTCAGTTTGTCAGTAACCTCAAGTCATAATATTTCAAGTATTTAAGTTACGGAATTTCTTTCTTCGTTTTCTTAATTCTTCACAAATGATTTACTGCTTGGTCGCCAGTGTTAAGCAAGAAACATATTCTTGAGCTTGGATGATACTGCTTGATATGAATGTTCATTGCTGTTCTCTGTGCTTTCATGTCTACACTCAAGGCAAATCTTATTTTTTTCCCCCTAGATATCATTTCAGGCTTGAGCAGTCCTTTGATCAATAGTGCTGTCATCTGCAGCACTATAAGTTAAAAGTATAAATTCAGTAATGGAGAAATGCAGTTCTCTGGGTAAGATTGGACACAATGAGATATAAAAGGAGCAAGGGAGATGGGTGCAAAACAAAGCAAAAATCTCAGTGCTGTTCTATGCTGATTTTGTTCTATACTCTTATTTTCTTTCAGTTACTTATAAAGTATGGCAGGCTATCAGTGTAGCAATTAATTGTTGGATTTAACTTTTGATGGAGCAATACTCATGAACATCTGATTTCAGTTATCTAAAAAATTCTACATATGAAATACCACTTTGTTTATACTCATTCTTGGTGGTGATGTATCTATTGGGTTTTATCACATAACATGCACATATTTTTTGAAAATGAGTCAGCCCTTGCAATTGCCCCAAATTTTGTGTTTGTTCTTTCAGTACCTTCTTGCGCACTCTGTTATCATAACCACTGTTTTTTCAATGTACTCTTTGTTCTCTTTGTCATAGTCAGTTCAGGAAAGTAATGATCAAGGTGACTTCTCTTTAGGAGAGGTGGTTTCATTTCTCAAAAAATTCATAAAGGTAGTAGATGTAGAGTCAGACTCCAGTTAACAGCACATATTCTATATTTTTATATTTTTATATTTTAAGTAATGATAATTTTTCTTTTTCCAGACACATTCTGCTTGTCTTCATTACTTGACTTTGCAACTATTTTATTTAAGAGGAAGAAGAATGGGGAAAAAGGTCTTACTGAGAGCTTTCACAAAAGCAGGAAATCAAGCCTGTGTTGCCCAGGCTGAGGATCCTAGCAACTTGTGACGTTTTAAAAGATGGGCTCAATGATCTTAAAGGTCTTTGATTCTATGATTCAATACTTATCATGTCCGTTAAAAGAAAAAACCCTCAAAACTTTGAGGTGAGCCTTTTATGTTATCCCTTCCTAAATAGTGTTAAAACAAACACTATTTAGTATTACTGTGTACTGAAGTTCTTGTTAGATTATCAAAGCAACGCTACTCTATAATTTTAAAAGAGGTGAAGCCTCTTTTATGAATACATGCTATAGCCCTTCCCTACACTGAGATACTGTCTCAGCCATTTTATCCAGTGAAAACGAAATCTTCTTGATTCTTCTTGCTATACATGAGTAAATCTTTTCAGAGTATAGCATGTTGCGTTCCCTGAGACAGTGAAGCAATGTTAGTCTTCTCTAGCATATTTCAGCTCACCTTGTAATTTAGAGTTCATTTAATATCCTTTAGACACTACTGAAACCTTTCATTACATGTCTGAGGAGCTGAGGTCAGCAGTATTCTTTGAAGTTGCACAGCCGCATTGCTATATATGGCGATCAATAAAGTCAACACCAGTAAAAATGTTTAACATCATTTTGTCAACTCTTAATATTTTTTGCCCATTTGAGAAGTTTTAAAATTGGCCACAGTTTATTGCAGACATCTGTTTCTGCTTTTCTGCAAATAATGAAAACCTTCTCTAGCAACATCCAGCAAAGGGACCTTACAGTGCACTAGTTTTTTTTTTATTTTGACCGATGAAGTCACTTAAATTTTCTTTCTTTACCTGAATCAATTGTTTCAGGTATTGCCACCAAGTATTTTTAGTGATGATCCTCCTTAAAGAAATTCTGAAAGAAAAATCAAAACTAGATCAGTAGCAACTGTATGGTAGGATAAAATCAGCTCCAAATACTGTTGAAAAGTTCAATGTCATAAGGCCTGGAGGCAACAAAAAGGGAACGTATCTACTAACAAGATAAATCCTGCATATGAGGAGGGAATATTAAAAAAAAAAAAAAAAAAAAGCCAAAAAAGTAAATCTGAGACATAAAAAAATCAGTGGCAGCTATTAGATTGTAAATAAAAGTTTTGGGGTCTTTTTTGTCATTTCATTTCTTTCATACAGAACTCAATTTTTTTTTAAATTTTTTTTTTTTTTTATTTTTGAAAGTGTTTTTTTTTTACACACCATAAAATGAGACTTCACATTTCTTATCTTTTGGAGCTACTGTGGTTGCTTTTTAAGTTTATGTTGGGCAGAGCTGCAGTTGACTGTTGTATCCCTTTTGGGAATGTTCTCCTCCCAAAGCCCCTCCCCCAGAAACTGTTACCTGGCCTGGGTTACCTGCCCCCTGGTCTCCTGACCTATAGCCATCGGACAGGTAACCTGACCCCGACCCCAAAGGTGATAAAAACCCCTCTCCCCCCATGTGACCCCTCTCTCTCGCCTCTGGATCCCCTTCAAGGAATAAAGGCCTTGGAATACATCCTGGGGTAAGGGGGCCTCTTTTGTAACTCTCTCTACCCTATT
>CM031879.1:39424121-39514103 GCA_018697195.1 Certhia americana
CCAATTTTTTTTTTTTTTTTTTTTTTTTTTTTTTTTTTTTTTGATGAGGAGCCAAACCAGTACAAAAGGTGTTTTGATGAAGTTCTGCATTTTGTTTGCAAAGTTTGGTTAAAATTATTATAGCCATCAATATTAGTACAGATATGTTTAAGGTGAAGAAATATATGTAGTTATTATATTACTATAGTCCTATCTTACTACTGGAGCTAATAAAAGATGCATGTTCTAGACATTGATGAGAAAGTTTTATTCTGGAGATGATGACATGGTTTAACTCAAAGCAAAACTGCTTCAAACACACTTCAACACAGGTAGATCTGAAAATTAAGCATGTACTCACAAGATGTCTTAAACAGGGCCTGAGCTTTTTATGTGGTGCTTGCCCTAGTCTTCATCTTTTTAATTTCCTCAGAAATACGACATGCCCAAAAAAAATACTTTTGTAGAGCATTGATACGTATCATCAACAACTACAAAGTAAAATATACTTGCAAATGAAAATGATGAAAGCAAAATTGTACTCTTCTATATGATTTGCCTTGGGACATGCTTATCGGATTCTGGAATTCAGACTTTTATCCCACTACTTATTGGCAAGGCTGAGAAACAGCATGAATATTAAGAGTATTATTTTCAAGTATGCTTTTTCACCCCAGTTCTTTTCAGTAACAGATATAGGCTCAGATAAAGAGTTGTGTTTATGCCCATAGGTGTGTGGACACTATGATACTGGGTTCCACAACATCTAAAAGTTTGAAAGATGTATAAAGGATTGCGATCATAAATACCCAGATCCTGAGATATGCACAGGGAAAACACACTGATATAAGAGGATTGTTGAAGTAAGAACTCGGGGTTTTAAGGTTGTTACAGTGCCAACAGGATAATACAGGGCCTTTGCAGATGAAAAAGCCCCCAGGTCCCTTTCTGGAGTTTGCCACTCCTAACTACTATGGCTCTTCAAAGTTGGAGTTAAGTGCATATATAGGTAATAGGAATTGAAAAAGCCTTTGGATAAGGCACCTTAGAAAATGCTGCACTATTAAAGTATAACAGCTGGTGCCTTCCATTTGTTTTATCTATAACATATTTCCTAGCAATTAACAATGTTTTATGAAAAAAAAACCACAAAAAAAACCAACAAATAACCAAAACCCAACAAAGTACAGCTATTCTGGTATTATATTTTGATGGGAAAATCACATGTAAAGCAGATTGGTATCAACACTCTTAATGTGTATAATAACCATAATTCAGTAATGTAATCTGGTAATCTAAATATTGAATCGTGCCTTTTGCTTGGTCTAAAGTCCATATTTGATATAATCAGATACCTAGCCAGTATACTGCTCTAATGTAGGGTGTACATGAATGAATTCCAAACTCACTCTACCTCAGTGATCTTTTGAGATAATTTGTGGTAAATGTCAACTGCATCTTCAGGGTGAAATAAGATTTTGATAGAAAGCAGTATATTCCACTTTATTTGTCACACGATATTGATTTACTATCAATCTTTCTTTTCATTAATCTTTCTTGTCTACATAATTTGCCAGCACATTGGACGTCTTCTTGTCTTCAGTAAAGCAAATAGACATATAGACAACCCTCCCTCAAAAAAAAAACCCAACCAAAACAAAACAAAATAAAAAAAATCAGTTTGTTGCTGGTTCCTCTGGTTTAAAGGGTAAACAAGGATGACAGAGCTGGAACAGAATCGCAATTTCTTCCTCAAAATTCTACAGCAGTCATTATATTTACTAATCCAAACCTGAAAAATCTATGTGAAAACTGAAAATATATTTGCATCTGCCAACAATCTTTATTAAATGATTGTTCTCCTTTTTCTTTCCACAATCAGAGAGCAAGCTTTAATCATTGAGCAACAGCTATGATCATTGTGCAACAAATCAATTTTTTTTTTTCAGTCTGTAACAGCAAGCAATTAAATATTTGTATCAGAGTTATAAATAAAGGTAAGAAATGGAGTTATGCCCACTAAAGATTGCTGAAGAGATTGCATAAAGTAGGCAACATGGACTTCTAGATGAGGGTTCCACTCCTACACTGAATATTGTAAATATTTGGAAATGAACCAAGAAAGATGTTTAGTCTGTGTCTGCTTTGAATGCAAGTTTTAGTCCAACAAGAATGCTTTGAAACAGTTTTATGATTGGATGAGATGGAAAAGAGAACACATAATTAGTGGAACATATAATTTAAGGAAGAGAGAGAGAACCTATGAGGAAACAACATGTACAAATGAGATATCCAGCAGCAAAAGGGATCAGGGAGTGATGAAGCTTTGCCAGATATGGTAGCAGGTAAAGTTAATTATTTTTAAATAGTCAGCAAATCTATATGCTAAAAAAATAATGAGTAATCTACACACCTGAGGTTTTATTTTAGCAGTCCTCAGTAACATACTTAATCTATGTTAGCCTCATTTTCTTAGTCAAATGCCTCAGGCTTTCACTTAATCCAAAATTCCAGTTAATCTAAAAGACCACGAAGATAGCATCAGGGTGGGAAAAGCTTGGCAGGGATCTAGTTTGACATGATATGAGCTGCATACATTAATGAGTCAGCGGCAAACTTAGTAGCTAGATAAAACATGTAATACTGACAGGTAGACAAACAGAAAATGAGTTGCGGATCTCCTTGTTAGTGCACTATCACAAATTACCAATTTAGCTCAGAAAATGGCCAAATCATTTTGCAAATCCAAGAAATGCAGCAGCTTCCTTGAAATTTTTCTAGAGTAAGAGATGTGTTAGAAAACACCCTCATCACACACACACAATCACAGCCCCCTATGCTCTGCTATGGTGAAGGGGCCATGGTGAAGTATCGAGAATGAGTGTGACAGAAGAGGAAGTGAGAAGCAGTTCATTTTGCAGTACAACCCCAGCATGATAGTAAAACGACTACATTGCATACTACTGTAACAAATATATTAAATCTTCACAATAAAACTATGTATGAAGTGAAAACTTCATTATAACTATCAGAATATATATATATTCATAGCACTAATACTTCAGTATATAACTATCACCTTTTTCATAACCCCCCTTGAAATTGTTCTATTTGGTTTGGATTGATAGGTTTGGACCAGAAACATTTTTTCTTCTTTCCTTGTTACTACTCCTGCATGCACATCTTAGATGATGTGGACCTACATTTTCCACTGAAAAACCGCATCTATAGGCTAGAAGAACTCCCTTGTGGATGATGTCAAAGTAGGATTTCTAGTAAAATATTTTGGGTAGGCTGTCCCATCTGTAACCTGGAAATCTTTCTAAACCTTCAAGAAAAGCTGGGATCTTACCTTTAAGTTTACAACTACTGGCACTTGAGATTCAGCAGAAGCTGTTTGGCAAGTAGAGATAAAGAGGTAACAGACAGACAGAGCCATCTTTTCTCAGTCTTTGTAAACACCCTGAGAAAGTAATTAAGAATGTTACTGTGCTTATAGTGCTTTTGTAAATAAGATGTGTGTGAGCTGATGTACTTTATTCTACTGTTCCTCCTGACTTGGTGAGAAGAAGTGACTTGATCTAACTTGTAAATATAAATGCTTTGATGTGAGACACACAGAAGGGGAGTTGGAGGATTTATTTTCTTGCAGACAAATAGCATTCCTTCAAATTGCAGCTGTTCTGGACAAGAGGAAGACACTTTGGGTTGAGCATTTACAGCCCTGCTTTTACATGTAATCTTTTTCCTGCAGGAATAATGGCAGAGGTTTGCTAGGCCCAGTTTTCCTTGTCAGTGATGGCTGCAGCAGAAGTGCACCATGATGGTGACTACTGGCCTTGGTTGGAAGGAAGTCAAGCAGTGACATAGCTGTGGCTGTGTGGGAGAGTTGCCTGGATGGAGCAGAGCTTTCAGGGAATAAAGCTTGGAGACCTGCCAATTAAGGAGCCTTCTCCTCATGCTGACTGCCAATAGCACTGGCAGGGATAAGCAGGGCTGGACATCTGCCAGAGCAGGGGGTGCCAAAGGGTGCTGACTCCCAGAGCCTTATTCTTAGAGTACAGCCCTTGTTCCATCCTGAAAATCTGTCCTTTGGTGGTGACGAATTCATCACTGCAAGACACTCACCAAAACTCCTGTTGGGTGATGCACAACAGGATTTCCTGGAAGTTGTGGCCAGGAAGAAGCATTGGAGGATGGTCTGTCAGTTCCCATTTTATCTGGTAGTGGCAATTTGCTCACCAAAGTTCTGACCCAGTGATGTGAAACTCTTCAAGTAGCAAAACACTGTTTTCTCTCCTAGTGCAGCCTGTTTGAAAATATGGAATCTTCTGTGCATCTATCTATATTAGCAATTTCTTTCTCTTCATGATAGGTAGGAATTGTAAAACTAAGAGGAATTATGAAAGAAATACTTCAGAAAATGTGAGACTGTGGACTGTATAGCAGTTCCAGTAAAGGGTGAGGTTATTCTGAGGTTTGGTTGGGTGGTAGAGGTTATGATGACTTCCTTGAGCAAGGTGGGAAGAGAAATACCTATTGCAGCACTCATCCACATCACCCTCAGAACAACTGCACAGATTAAAATTTTTTAGTTGTTGCTCTATGGGGAATTTAAAACTCATTTTCATACCCCAGATGATTGAATGTTACTCCTCACAAGATTCCAGACACTGGTCATTTCCACACCTCTGAGGACCTAGTTTGTATCATCTATTTTGACGAGCTACATAGCATTGGATAAAGATAAGCAATTATTTTTGAAAAACATTTTTCAAATTATATTTTTCAGTTCATCAACTGCAATATAATAATCCATTATTTTTTCTCTTGTATACAGTGCCACAGGAATCCTCTCTTGCCTAGATAAATGGTTGCATTTGCATAACTGAAGTTTGAAAATGAGGCCTCTCGAGAGTTTTAGAAGAAGAATATGATGCAAAAGTAGATATCATCATATTTTCCAGTATTTTGGATATGAATTTCAGATACATTAATTTCTCATAATAATTGGTACTTAGTTAAAGCCTTCTCTTTTTTAATATTCTTTACTTATAATCCATCATGCATATAAAGAGTTCCAGGAAGTTCTATCACATCTTATAAGAAAAGTTTACTATCTGAAGTGCTTCAATGATCTTCTACTTTATGTAAATTAAATTAAAATTTGAAATTTTTTTTATCACACCCCAGAGTCACAATTTAGTTCCCATTAAACTAATTGACTCAGCCTGAAAATCATGCTTCTAGATAAAAGTCACCTTTATTTTCACTGAAACTAACAAAAATATTTAAGAATTGGTTAAAACTATTATAACATCTTTGTTTCAGGAATAATGTATTGATAATAAAAAGTGTTCTGTTTGATTACAAAAGAAAATGGAAATTAATTATTCAAGAAACACAAAATCTTTCAAAAGCTTTTTAATTACTTTCTGCTGGATTTTCTTTGCTAATGCCTGATTCCTTGTACAATTTTGACTGCAAGTATAGAATGTAATATAGAGGAAACCCTAACCTTTACTAGGAAATGGTCAGAAGACTGATTTTGAAAACCATCTATTTTGTTAATATTACATACGCATATCAATAAAACTTTAGATCAGTTTGCTTCTAACTTTACCCAGGCTACTTCAGTCATCCAGAAAGCAAAAAGCTTATCCAGAGTGACAAACTCAGCACATGGAACTTTCACTGCCTTGAACACAGCATTTTTTCTAGTTAACATTTTCTACAAACAGTAAAATCTGTATCTATTATGTCCATATGATACAACTAAACAAGGTGCAAAGTTCTAGCAAAACCCATAAACATGCAATGTTGCCACCTTTATTTTATGAGTTTTTATGTGACATACTGGCATCAGTTAATATTCTTTGTATCAAGTTACTTTTAATTTCTGATAACATTGTTTGAAACACATATATTTACACATATACATTATATTCATGTCTTATGACATGCAAGAAGAAAGGATTCATAATGGGAGTTAGAAGGGTGGTTACTTAGAAACACCACCAAATCTTTTTGTCATGAAGCCTTGTGATTTTCTTTGTGTGATAGTAGAAAATTATTTCAGACAACTGAAAGTTTCCATTCTCTTCTCTTCCTTGAAGAAGAAAACCATGGAGGCTTTCGGAGTGCACGTTTACTACTGCACTTATCTTGTGCAGGATATAGGAGTCTTAGGTTATCTAGTCATTTCCATTTGCAATACTACAGCATTGTATTTGTCCCTTAGCACAGACACACAAATCCACTGTGGTGTGTAAGGCTTCCTGTATTTGACACAGTCTTCTGGGAGAATATCTCAAAAATTTTAATGCTTCACTAAACAAAGTGTTCATGGGCTGGTGCACAAAGGCATTGAGCAGTAGCAGGTCTGTTCTTCCCAGAGTAACAAATGGATTTGGATCATTGCTGCTTATGTGTCAGGTACTCCCGGCTCTGAATATGTAGATAAAAAGCTTGCATTCTCTGGGAAATAGCTCTTTGAGTCTGATTTGTATATGGAATTAGTGTGTTAATTGATTAAAGGGTAATCTCCATGAAAACTAAGAGCTAGAGGAGCACCGACAAGCAGAAAACACAGAAATGTCATTTTGAACTGGAGACTCATTCAGCAATGCCAAGTAGAATTTACTAGCAGAAGATCGGAATAGCTACCTTTGAAATAGAAGTCTGCTCATGGAGAATAGGTTTTCCAGCCTGAAGAAGGTCTCGCAGCAGCATAACAGCTAGCAGTGATCCTCTGTTTGCACACATAATTCTATGTTAATTTCAATTTTTAATTTTAGAAAACGCTTCACATTAAAGACGTATTTTGAAAATTTGCAAAATTTGCTACATAGGATTGCATAAAATTGGTCTGACAAAAAGTATTCTTTTGTACCTATTCAGCAAGAAAATACTGTAATATAATTATAAATGCACTTTTGATAAATGAGGGAGATTTGCTCAATTCTCAGCAGAGGAAACTAAATGATGATCTTTAAGCATCTGATAGGCTCCAGCTGCATGAACAATCATAAGAGAGTGCAGATGTGCCTTACACATGTGAAGGAAAGCTAGATACTTCGAAGGAAAGTGAGGCATATAAACTTAACATGCCCTAGACAGCTAAATATGGCCATTTCACAATGACTGGTATCAAGAAACTGATGACTGCAACTCTGGTCCATATAATTGAGAAATGCTGGAATAAAATCAGACATTGCAGAGAGGAGAGTGATTCTCTGTGTCTATAATTATCTTAGAAGGTGATTTAATTTAAAAAAAAAATCAGGAGAATTTTGATTAAAAGAAATAATAGAACATATGAGAATCATCGTACATTAACCAAATCACTAAAGGTTGATCATTATATAAGGCTTAGAAACAATATTACAAGCTAGACTTTCATCTTCCATTACAGTTCACCTCCTTGAAAGACAGTAATGATGAAACTGCAGTATATGCTTTATATCTTATTAAGGAATAAAATGACTCATTTCTTGTTTTGCTACAAGATTAAGGCCATGATTTAATATATTGCTTATCTTGTATAATACTCTCCTGCATATCATTTTACATTCAAATTTGTTGGTATATAGAAGTCAAAGAGAAATATGTTTCACAACATATTTTATTTCTATATATATATGTATGTATGTATATATATATGATATACAAATATATTTAGATGCTGAAAAAAATGTTGAAAAATACAGTTGTATTAAAAAAAAAAACAGTTAAAAAATATAGTTGCAACAAAACCATCTGCAAATATTGTGACATTATTGTAATATGATTTTAGTCAGGTCAGTTCCCAAAGTGCTAATCTACATGCAATGTAAGAAAAGAAAATTTTTCATTTTTCAAGGCGTGAAAAAGGCATGCATCAGGTAGGGTGAAAAGCTGTTTAGACTACGACAAAAGGAAGAAGAGCCATGTCAAGAGGCAATGTCTTCTGTGTTTACATTCTTGCCTCACAGTGACTTGGCTGATGAGCAAGGGCAGGTCAGATTGCTGAAGGGAGATAGAATGTGTTCAGTTGTGACATCCACCTTTCACTGGCAACAATCCTGGGAGCTGCCTTCACTGAGCCACCTCCAGGGTAACCACCCTGTGCTTTCCTGCGAATGGCCCCTCTGCCAGGGATGACCATGACCAGAACATGCTTATTCTAACCAGTGGAAATCACTCTGAAGACCTTTCTAGGGAGAGGTACAGGTAGCCACACTTTCACTGGTTCTAGAGATTTCATGATAATTAGGGATGGAGCTCACAATTCAGGACTGTTCTTTATACTTTGAAATCTTTAAGTGAGAATGCAGCGTTAGGCACAACACATGCCTAGCTGACCATTTGAGTCTGGTGTTCAGAGAGGGATGGGGAATAGACAACAAGCACAGTAAATCTGTAACAGCAAGATCTGGCAGTGCTCTCTGTTGATGCACTTTTTAGGCTCAAGGCTGACATTGTAACCCCTATGTCCTTAAAGCCAGGACTATAGACACCCCACAAAAGAGACTTGGATGTAAAAAAAAAACCCAAAAACATAAACTGAGAATTCTGTTTAAAATTTCAGCTCCCTGGGGGTTCCTAAATTAGACTATATTAAACTAAGTATTAGTTCAATGTTTTCTATTTAATTTTCATATTGAGAAAGCTTGTCTTTTTTTTATTGTGTTCTGGAGGGAATTATTGGGCTAAATTTTCACTGGGGAGAGAAATTGCAGACAAAGCCAGATGTCCTTCCATAAAGAAAAAAAGTAAAGATTTTGTCCTATATTCAGTGATGCAAGGTTGAAAGTCTAGTACAACTTTCAAACAAATGGCAAGTTCCAGGGGTTTTAAAATGTATTTTTAGAAGAAACATATGCTAATCAAGATATGCCCCACATAGTTCAAACAGCATGATTCTCAAGGGAACTTCATTAGCCTCGAAGATGAATAGTGTTACAACTCCTGGGGGATCCAATAAAATAGGTGATTTAAAAAAAAAAAAAACCAAAAAACAACCCTGCATTCTTCTAGTTAATCCCCATGGGCTTCCAAGAGGATTGGGTTTTATTTTCTGTTCTTCCATTACTGTTTTGCTCTCACACAGAAGGTAGATTTCCATCTCAGAAAAAAGCAGCATTACTTTTCATTCTTCCTGGAATGGACAGACAGGTCATTAATGCTGTATAATAGCTGGTTGAGCACATTTTCTCTTCAGCAAAACTGACAGATGAGCAACTCATCATCCAAAGGGGACTAGACAGGAAGGGTCACAAAGTGCCTTGAAACCATAAACCCAGCTGGTTTACTAGAATAAAAGTAATCATTAATTTGTAGCTAATTTTATTTTATTTTATTATGACTTGATAAAATAATGCCTGCTATCTCTGAACTATGATAAATCGAGAAAAAGTAAAATTATAGAATATTAAGATTATTTTTTTCCTAATCTGTTGTAAAAAGAGCCATCATTGCCAAGTTACATGATGCAACATCTATTGTATTCCTTTTAACACACAATTATGAATGAAATTTAAAAATATTATTTTTACTTTTTTTTTTCTGTATAAAAAGCTATTTTTAGAAAATGAAAATGAAATGGAAAGCAACAAGAGGCAGAAAAATTTCAGCATTGTGCCAGACTTTTTACGACCTGTGAACTTTTTCTTAAACAGAGAGGCCAAAGGGTAAAACCACTGCTAACATCTTGCAGGCTTCATTTAAATCCTAAATCAGCCTCTCCTCTGTGACAGGAACTAATTCTGAGATACCAGAACAAATTCACTCCTGGAAAAGTTTCACAGAAGAGCCTCGGGGCTCTTGTGATATATCATTCCTGCACCTGAACTGCGAGTAAGGATGCATGAAAGCTATTCAGGAATGACTGGGAGTAGGATGAAGTCACTGTGTCTTCACTGTCAGGTCTGAAGTCAAACTGACTGCTTGTCCAAAATCTATTTACCTTTCTGAACTCACTAAGGTCAAGCTGCAGAATATTAACAACTCCTAGCTTTCTCTAGCACACCCCTGGGCCATAGCAGAGAGGATTTATCTGAAGGCTCTTGTTGGCGTGAGAGCCAGTGGGGCTGATCCCTGTCTGTTTGCTGGGCTTTGGGCCAGGATCACCCAGTGAAGGAATGCTGTAGCTGAAACAGTTTGGCTTCTGGCAGCAAGAAATTAGCATCTGTGCATGGACCATTAGTCTCATTAATCCCATTCTCCCCAGCACTAACTGAAGAATTCCTCTATTCTTAGTAAGGTAGCTTTTCTGTGTTTCTGTTGGAGAATTAGCAAGGCCTTTCCCTTTAAAATAATTAGTAAGACCTACAAAGGAATTTAAGTTTCCACATGGCTGCTTCTTCAAATGCATGTGGACGTTTTTCCTTGAAAACAGTGTTCAGCTGGAACCCAAACTGAACCTTTTTGCTGATGGTAGGCATTTTTCCTCTGGTTCTCCAGTGTTCTGTGATTTGAATCTTTCCATCTATATCCAGTCTGTATTAAATTTTGATTTACAGGTGCCAACCATGCTATTTCTTTCTTCGCTCTATGTTTTCTTGGCAAACAAAAGATTACAGAGTAAAACTTGTATAATTTTCTTACTAAGTGTAGAAAATGATAAGTTACACTTTCCATTGCTCTTTACCTGAGAGATATTTTCCATTTTTCATGTATATTTTCTTGTCCAGTGACTCCAAACAACTACTTCCTAACACACATTTGGACTAGTATTCCATTTCAACTAGCTTTAGCATGTCTAGTTCCTACTGATTTTCATCTTTGACTGTGTTGTCAGCTCCAGAGTACCATTTCACACTAGTGTGGAATTTAGAAGTGTTTCAGTATTAACCATTAAAAATAGCTACTACATGTTAGACCTAAAACTAAGTGCAATTTACAATAGCAAAATGTACAAACACACTAAGTATTCTCATCATTTAACCTGGTTATTTCACTTGGAGATAATTTTGATACAACACATTACTAATAAAATATCTCTTAAAAGAACAGTTACTAAAAGTGTAGAGCTAAGAGAAGACAATTATTTCAATTATTATTCAATATTATTCAATATTCAAATATTATTCCATTTCAATTATTGCATTGAAAGTTGAACAATAACTAGTAAGGACAATAAAACTTATTGATGAAATGGAACCACATTGCAGGATGTTAGAGCTCTATGGTTTGAAGAACCTTATCCAAGAATCAGGCTGTTTAGAAGAGTTAGAATTTGTAATCAGAAGATATCCTAAAACTCACATACTTCTTAAATTGAAATTAATGAACACAAGGTAGTCCACAGAGTATAGCTTCTAACCATCCATGTTGTAGGGGTTGAAAAAATTTTGAAACAGAGCAGAAACCAGTAATTGCATTGATTTTCCTTCTGGTAACATCAAACTTTTCTCTCACAGTACTATTTTCCTTTTTATTGCTGTGTGAATAAAGATTTGTTTGGAAAATTTTGCCTTAAAAGACTGTTGAAAAGTTAGCCCCATGAGCTGCTGATATCAGCAACTGCTGCTCTGTTTACTTGTGCGTTGAAATACAGGATGGAGTTTCCTGCTGTAATTATGTAAATTCCAACCATTGTTAATCAAAGGAAACTCCTTTCCCTGATATCTGGATTGAGATCTGATCAAAATATTCCAGAGAGTTACTAAGGTTGGACAGAGTTTTAACGACAGTCATTTTTGGCAGATTTCCTCAAGGGCTCCTGAAAATATTAATCTTCAAGGAGGAGAGTTTGCAGATGCTGGAGAGCTCACAGCTCACTCTGAGTGCCGCAGTTCCCTGGCTCTGTGCAGCTGCCCTGAGCCCATCAGCTTACAGCTCACATGGAAAGCCAGAAAACACCAAGGGGGCTGCACCTGGGCTGCTTTGTCCCATGGAAAATGCCACATATACCGACACCTTGTCAAAAGTAATAATTCATAATAATCCCAACAATCATATATTCATATATTATGAAATGTACATATATAATATATATTATCCATGCTATATATAATATATTAAAATATATGCTTACACTAACTTTTCTAGAAGAGGAATTATTTACTGTTTTTTCTCCATATTTTTACAGACAATAGGCATCTTGCAATCCACCATTAGAAATCTGCATGTGCTATTTCTCACTCTTTTATACATGAATATCACAGGAAGGGCAAAACAGTGCCAGAGTGGTCTGAATTTAATCTACTGACTTTCCAGGAATTCTTCAGCTATAATACAGCTGAAAACACAATTCTAAACCAGGATTTCTTTCTTTTTGTTTTAGTTACTGCAGTTAGAACTTACATTTGTGATAATGATAACTCAAGAAAAATAAAACCACATGACACTGTCTTTAAGCTGAGACTGCATATTTTAGGGTACCACAAAACTCTTGCTTTCATATATAGGAAATACTGTATACAAACAAACTGTAAAGTTAAGATGATGTTTAATATCCCTTTAACCTTACTGTGAAATATTGAACTATATTTTAAGGTATATATCAAGAAACAAAACCTGTTAGATTATGCATTCACTTGGCCAATAATTGAAATTGTTACCAAACCATTTAAATGCATATTAACAATTCTTGTTTTGTTTTAAATAAATTGCTAAAATTAATTTTATTTGGAAACCCATTTTTCTTGAGATATAGATTTCTTATTACTTCAGCTTTTTCTTCTTTATTGCAGTTTTCTCTTTTCTCTTAGTATATTCACATTCATGATGTTTTCATCTAATATATTCCTCTCCCTTTCAACTGTTTCATCTTTAGACAACACAGTATAACAGCAGAATGTAATACCAAGGACTAGTGATATGCTGTTCACTGACATACAATAAACAGCTTTATTGCCAATACTTTTTAAAATTTAACAAGAGACTAAGAAGCATATATATATATATAACAGCATTCCAATGACTGGCTTATAGAAAATTAAAAAAACCCCAGACTTGTGCCAAGTAAATGAGCTGGATAAAGTCTGCAATAGACAGGAGTACAGGACTCTACAGGTAGAAAAGTGTTCCGTCTCTGAGGACAGAATACACATATAGACCCATTACCTTTTCTTACTGAAGAATTTGAAACTGTCTTCTTTTTTTTCTTGCCTTGTTTTTTTTATGGTACCTTTTCAACTCACACAATGTTTCTAGGTAAGTTATATATTTATTTTCCAGTCTGTGTTCCTTTTAATTTCTGAGACATAACCAAGATCAAACATGGTCAGACCCAATTTTGTATCCTCTAAAAATCTGTCATTATACCATTGAAGTGTCTCCCTAATTTATAAATTCAAAGTGAAAAAATATTTTTAAAGACCAGATAACTAATAGAAACAATGTGGGATTTTTTTTTTTTTGTTTCTTTCCTTGTTTGTTTTTCCTGGATAATTTCTTTTTCCTCACTGGAAAACATCTCTAATAAAGAGCACATATTAAAATCTGAATTTATTTTAACTTCCCATTGAAAGAAAAAAGCAAAATTATGCAGGTGTTTCTGTTTTCACCTGAATTACATTACTTTGATGTTTTCAGCACTCATCTTTGCAGTGTTATATTACTGCTAATGCTGGGAGCTTCCAAAGGACATGTTCTCCCTCAGCCTGTGTTTCCTAGTTCTGCCTGTCTGACAAGTCTGTATGTACCTTATTATATGTAGATGGCTGTAAACTGTTTGGAAATGTAGGATATGTGTCTTACAAACTTCTAGTCCTTGCTTCTTAGAGGTACATGTATTAAAACTGGAGGCAGCTGGGTACGTAAGGACCTAGTAATTAGCCTAAACAGTATTTCAGGGCCTAATGTCCATCAGTTTAAATATCTTTCAGGATCTGGGCTTCAAAGACTTCAAATTTGTTTTATTTCCTTACTTTCTTAAAAAATCTCAGTTGCATACTACTGTGATATCGTTTCACGTCCTTCCAAGCAATAAATATTTTTAATAGAGTACCAGAGGATTTACATTATTTCCTACCTTTCTAAAATTATAATGTTAAATACAGTCTTTGAGTGATCTATATGTGACATGCTGGAACTTTTTTTGCTTCAGGAGAAGTGAATATAAGAACTCTGGTTGGCTTCCTCAGTTACTAGAACTGTTCTATAATAATGTGTATGTACAGCAGACCAAAGGAAGGGTCCCTCCACAATATCTATCCCAGAGCATGCATTCTCTGCCAATTATTATTGGCACTGCAATAAATATCCTGCAATTTAATGGGACACTACACATGAAATAAATTTCTGTATATTTACCAGCATTTGTGTTGCTATATTTTGATATTAATGATGTTTCCTTATTGTTATTGTATAATATTGTATAATATGATATGATTAAATATTTTCATTTAAAATTGTCATGAGAATTAACCGATTGTCTTTATCTGTTGCTTGGACAAGCTTTCCTTAAAAAATGTAAGAAGCATTTATGTTTCCCTCATGTGCTGTTTCCATGATGAATCACTTAATCAGAAGGCAGCATTATCCCTGCAAGATAAAAGAGTAAGGAAGGCAGGCCTCTTCCTATTCAGGATAAGATACATGCAGAATCACCGCAATTTGAGAAGATCATGATGCCTGGGAAAAAGCTTCAGGGCAAAAAAAAATGGGTGGAGAGAGGAGGAAAGAAATGAACTGGGATGGCTCTGGGGTTTTGTTTTGTTTTGTTTTGTTTTTTTTTTAACTACTTAATTTAGTTCTACCACAGAAGCAAATGATGACTGAAAAGTCTGGTCGGAAATCTACTGCTGTCTAAACACTGTTGGGAACAGTGAACAATTTTGAATCCCAATAGGGCCTTTCCAAAGATGAAAATAATGTTGTGTAGCTTTGGACCAGGTACCTTATGAGGCCAGCTACTACATGGCTAGGAAAATGATTTGAAGCCTGTTACAGAAGGAGAGAGCAATTGTTTGAGGGAATATGAAAGTACTGGCAACAATGAAAACGCCCTCAAAACAGAACTGAGAAAACAGTTTTTTAAAAAAGCAAGAAGGAAATTTACATTGATTTAAAAAATATGTGCAAATATAATAAATCAGCTGGTCAGTTTAGAGAAGGTACATAAGTAATCCAATTTGCACCCTGATACTTGAGAAACTGGAATGAGAAAATGAATTAACAATTTGTCCATTACAATTAGGCCAACTTAACCTGGAAACAATTTCTCTTGGCAGGAAAGAATGAAGCAATATTTTATTGAGAGCTCTGGAGAGAATTGGGTTCTGATTAATGAGAAACTGAAACACTCAACCAGCAGCAAAGGGTTTGGACCTAGTTATGATTTTAATTACACCAATATGAATAAGACTAATCTTTCTAATGCATTTTCCAGTAAAAAAGTCACATCACAAACAAACCATTCAGCCTTCAAGAACTACCTGGAAGAAGTCAGCAGTGAATAGTAAAGAAAATTACTTGCACTTACAAATTATGCTACTTAGAAGAATCACTATGGAATTTAGAATAAAGAATAAAAACAGTTCATTATTTCCGAAGGGCGGCAGAGGAACTGAATTTCCTGGCAGGGAAAAATAAAAGAAGGATTAGATACGAAGGATTAGATACTACTTACATTGTTTCCACACTCACATAATATATTTCTCATGATTACCTTGATTATGACATGTGACATGTTAACTTTCATAAATAAAATAATGATAGGTGAAGTAAATGTGATAGAAGCAAAATTAAGATGGTGTTTTACCCTTTTTTTTTTTTTTTTTGTAGTTGGAAAGTTCCAAGACAGTCTGAAGTGGTGTCGCTCAGGGTGATTTTCTAGGTAATAGCACCAAACTACATAGATAGCACAGCTAGTGATCTCATAACTGTATTAAAAAGAGGGAATTTTTCACTGTTACTATACATGCCTTGTGAGTTAGTTTGGGAAATATGATGTGTAGAGGGGATTGTAGGGTTTTGAGCGATTTATCATCAAAAGGAGACTGCATCTTCATAATACATGAGACACACACAGCTCTTCCTTCATTGTTTTGAACTTTGCAAAAGTCTGGATGTCACAACTTTATGATATGTTGCCAATGCCTGTTTTTTTTTCCCCAGCTTCATCAGTGATTTTTCTTTGCATTTGTTTTTTTCTGTGAGGTCTTGTATCCTGGCCATATTGCCAAAGGCTACTAGACTGTAACATGCCCTTCATAAGAATTTCAAAAGCATTGCACTCCACAGGAGAACATGAAAGAGTCCTTCATGTTCTTTGGAATAATAAATGGAAACAAAGGAAAAGATCATGTTCTTGTCTCCCATGCTACTTTGAACACATGCTCAAAATGCTTACAAACTGAAATACTGCTACCCAAAGCAGCCAGAACAAAGATCTGTAGTGGAATATTTACAGAAATGATGCAGAAACATCAGTTTATTAATTTTCTTCTTTTTCTATGAGCATGGAAGTCCAACCCTTGTGACCACATTATTCAAGGAATAATTTCAAGGAGAAAATTTACAGATTTCATTGGATACGGTAATAAAACGGAAGTGAAAGCAATAAATGCAAATAACGTATCCATGTTCATAGTAACTTGAGGTACATTCCCATTTTTAATTGCTGTCCAATCCACAAAAGCACTTTAAGCATGTGCTTACTTGATTACTGTATTAAAGTTTTAAAATTAATAGTCCCATTGGGGTTTTTAACATTGACTTCAAAGGGAACCAGATTAGGATTTATACAGATTTGGCTAGTGGTGCTGCTTGTTATTAAAAACCTGTTTTCATGTTGCATAAAATTTTGCCAGATTTTAACCATTTAAGCTGAAATTCCATATACTTCATAGCTCCCTCAGGCTGAATTCTTCTGGAAGAATCAAAACAAGACTATTTAGCTCATTTCAAGAGTGAGGACTGACTTGGCAAGAAGCAAACCAGGGAATGTGAGTGGGACTGAGAATGTCTGGAAGAGAAAACTCAGACTGGCAGTGGCCAAAGCAATCTTGGACTACAAGGAAAAGCTGAGAGTGACAATCAAGAAACGTATATCCTTAACAAAGGACAAGCCTAAGGAGCTGGAGATAAAATATTATGGATAGGAAAATATGACTGGTACAAGAAACCATAAGGGGAAAAGATGCAGAACTGGGAAAGAGAGAAGCTGGGACATGAGGATGGACTATAATTCTGGAGCAGCCTGTGCTTTCACAGCATCACCACCTTCTCTAGAGCTTGAAGCAGAGCCCTGAGCTCCATAAACTCATTGTTTGTTCCTTTTGTGGGCAAATGGCTATAAAAGCCACTAGCAAAATTTCTCATTCTCCTTTATTACTTGCCCATGAAGAGATTTCATTAGCTTTGGTAAGCTTAAAACACGTTTCTTATTCCATTGGTTTAAATAAGGGATATAAATATTTCAACTTGAGTGAGCCATACATGTTTCAATTGGAAACCACATCACACAACTCATTTTCCCCAATTTCTTCTTAAAAATTTTTCACTGCCCTCCTGACTCCCTTGATAAAAAGAACATAATTTTGCCTGTGAAATATCAGATTTAGTGGCAGATCTTGGAAACAGTTCCTTTTTGACTATGTGATTCCTGCTGCCACCTAAATTTTTTCTAGTAAGGAATGAGAATTCTACGCTAATGAGAGACCAACAACAAAAAAAATACAAGAGACTTTTTGCAAACCAAGCAGGAAAACTCAGGAAAAGTACAGAGAACTGAAATTTTAGATAGCAACACAGATTATTCTCAGAAGTTCTGGGAAAACTTTGAAGAAAAACATATATTATTTATTTGCTTCCAACTTGCATGCCTTCTTCCTTATCATAGAGGGTGAGGAAGACTGCAGAGAAAAGCAGAATAACAAAGAGGAACAACAGCAAGGATCTGGGAGTACAAACAGCTATTAAAGATCAGAGAATGGATGTCACTAAGGTAATGGAAGGAGAAAATACCTAGGAACCAGCAGGGAACTGTGTCATTTACTGCATGATTCACTGGCAGAAAGCCAGGAACTGTTTTTAGGGACACAGTGGACAACCAAGTGTGACTTTTTTTGTTGCTATTATTTTTCTAATTATTTTTAACTGTGTTGTAATGTCTAATACAAAATTAGCTAAAGGTTTGATGGGCTTGCTTTGATAGATTTGTTTTGGTTAGAATTTTTTTTTTTTTTAACTCTAAAAACCTCAGGTTACTCACCATAAGAAAATTATCTCAGCCATTGGCTGAAAGATAAGAAAATCTTGGGTTCTGACATGATGAAGAAATAGATGTTCCAAGGGCAATTAGTGATCTTGCATTCCTTGACTGCTAAACAGACAGAGAGTTCATAGGAGGAATCTTGATATGCCTTCTGTCTTTGTGACAAACAGTACCATCCTAAATTGTCCCTGTGTTGTGCATCCTGCATGGTTGCAGCGCTGAAGCGGCATTGCTTCCCTCCCTCTCCAGCTGGCCCATTTTTACTCCTGGTAACCTAATGTCTGAGACCCAGTGAAATGTAAAATAAATCACCGGAGGGCAGGATTTTGAGCTGGTACCTTGTATCATTGACCTTGCAGCATTGAGGGCTGTACATTACTGCTATGAGTCAAGTGCTGAACTTGCGTTTAACATGCCATACTAATGGAAATATTTGACCCTAAGCTCATTCTGCTTCAGCTTCCCCTCTTCCAAGAGAGACTTCTGAGAAGAAATTTGTAAGTTTTTGTGAATCTTATGTGTCTTGATTTTATGGATGCTTCCCACAATGCAAGAAAAGGGAATGAATAAGTTTTCTAATTGTCTGTGTATTGTGCAACACATAGAGCAGGCAGCTACACCGGGAAGAGTAGAGAATAATACCTGAAAGAGGGGTACATTATCTGGTAAGAACTTTACCTGCACTGCATAAAGGAAGGTCCTACTGAAAAACAGTATGTTAATGTGATTGGTGCCTGCATATTATAATGGAAGAAGTCAAAGTAAGTGAATTCATTCTGTGAAAGGAAACTAACCCTGGCATGCTTAATTTTTCAGTGAAATTACGATTTGAAGTGCTTTTCTTGAATAGTGTATTTTAAAATAAAAATTATGCCTCCCTAATCTCCATGCAGATACAACACATATATGAAAAAAAAATAGGAAACTATTTAAATCTACCACATGTTAATTATTGAAGAACTATTTTTATTACCTTATTCAAAAATTTACAAATCTTTGATATGCAGTACTTGCACATTGACAAAGTGAAAAGACAGCACTGTTTTTTCCATATAAAAGTTATAAATTATCATTTAACATAGGTTTGTTGCTAAAAATGGATCAAATAATTTTAATATCAAAAAAGGGGAAGCTTTATCTTTGAAATGCTTTACAAAATAACTATTTGCTACTTTATACAATCTCAGAAATCTCAAAAAATCTGGGGTTTTTTGCCATTTACTGTGTTCTCTGGATTAGATGGAAGAAAATCTTTCTGAAAGAAGGCAGAGTTAGAAACATCTGGTCCAAGCAGTAACTATTACTGAGGATGTTTTCATTCACCTAAATGGGAATGGGTAGAGAATAATGAGCAAAAGACTCTTCTGCAACTAAGTGTCCCCATTAAAAATCCCAATTCTCCCATTGACTGAATGGCTAAGTGATCCTGAACAACTTCATTTTCTTCTTCTGCCTAGCTTTACCTAGGAAATAGTAATACTAACGTGTTCCATACAGTGTTGTAAGGTCTCAAGATGAAAACCATTAGAAGAGCTATGCTTTCCTAAAAGCTGTCACTGAAATGGTCAGATGTAATTAAAATGCTGCTGTGTGTTATGAAATTCGGACATTGTCATTTTTGCCTCTTTTTTTCCTTATTCATCCTCCCCAGTACACACCCACATATGATTTTTTCGAGTCTAAAGCCATGCTTATGAATCTATCCCACACTCCTGAGGGTCCAATGGCCTCCCCAGCATGTACATGCAAAAGACCTCAGCCCTCTCACTTGAACATGGATTTTCTGTTCAGCTAGCATATAAAAGGGGAAGTTTTCAGAACATATCCCCATGTCACTGCTTAATAGACCCAAGTCATAGTCACAAGTGTCAATGACTGATATTAGTACCTGTCTCTCTTGCTTTTGATTTGAAACTGTTTTAAGACATGATCTTATGTTGATAACAAATGCCATGAGAACCCATTATATTTGGAAACCATGGCAGATTCTGTGTTATTTGTTGCCACAGCAGGAAATTCCCAACCATACCCCAGATGATGCATCATGAGGCAGAAAATTTAAAGGAATTCCTACATGCTCTTCCTACCTCAAAACCCACAGCTCTTTTTCAGTATAGAGCTAAACAGTACTACAAATATAGCAGAGAGGCTGTTGCATAACCCCTGTGCTCTTGGCAAAACCTCTGCTATTGTGTTTGGAAAACAACAGCTGGTAAACATTGAGAATTTTTTGCAATAGAGACTTCTGCATGAAGAAGTAACTGGCTGTAAATCTGCAGGTTATCTTATTCCATATGTAATCAATACCCAATGTTCTGCTTACCTGGTGTCTGTGATCAGCCATGGAACAAGTACAAGCCTCCACAGATGGAGAAATGCCAGCTTGAGCTCTAGAAGGAAACCAGACCAGAGAGGGGTTCATCTTCCAGGGCATCGGCACTGCCAGCCACATTACACTGTTTTTTACCTTCTTGTGAGCTGAGAGAGACCTTTTCTCCCTTCCTCTTCCACATCCTCTCATCTTGCTAGTGCTAGCTAGAGAGTATGGAGGAAATTTCAATACTGGTGCAACTTCCATTAGCTCCACTCATTCCTTCTTTGTGATACAAAATTCTCAAAGAGTGCAAAGGAGACCTTCTCTGTTGGATGTCTGGATTGCAACTGACCCAGAATTTATAATGTAAATCTTTGCATAGTGCCTTCTTATTAAAAATGATTACCTTCTGTGGGTTGAGATCAGTATGTCTAAAGTGAGTTGCAACTGAGGAGATTAGGCAGACTTTAAGACTGAGTATTTTTCAGTATCTTATATTTTTCTTCTCACCCTTGTGAAATGTTGTTTTTTAGAAAACTACATTGCCATAACTAGTTTTGAATAATTATTCCCAGATCAGTTTTCTCTCTAGCACTTTCTTCCTTAGATGTATTTATAAAATACCTTATGCTCCTTAATTCTTTCCTCTGACAGAAATAGTTTGCTACAAATTACTTCACTGTCAATGTTCCTGCAAAATTTTACACTTCTAAGTCACATGCAAATTTTCTGAGATTTATTAAAAAACCTCAACAGCCTATGCAAAGAGAAGGAGCTCATTATTAAAAAAAACAAAAAAAACAAACAAACCAAAAAAAAAAAAAAAAAAAAAAAAAAAAAAAAAAAAAAGGGGGGGGGGGGGGGGGAGGGGAAGCTACCAGAATTTTCCATGTTTAGTAAAAGGTCCATTGCATAGGCCTGCAAATTACACAATTTCATAAATTACTTGCTCTGGACTACTTGCATCCTAAACTGGGAGAGAATTATGTTGCATCTTGTGTAAACACACCAAATTTTCACACAGAATAGAAGAGAAATTGCTTCTTGGTGCTTGTAGCATCATATAGCATTTCATCATTACCATATTTGCTGTATCAGCCTTGAAACTGCTTGAAGTTCAACATAATCTTTGCTGAAATTTCAGTTCTGCTTATTTAGAACTAAGTGTACCAAGTTCTCTGCCAGTTACATGAAGTTAAACCATGTTTCCACACTGACAACCCCTGAGCAAACCTTTCTTTCTTTTCATTGTCTCATGGCTTATGCAGGCTTCATGGTACAGTTTCTAAGTAAATCTAGACTTTGAGAGAGAGACTATCAAAGCAGCAATCCTAGTTCTTCTTTTGGTCATCTATTTTCCCAAGAATATTGTATCATTTTCCAAGTTAGGTAAGGAAAGGTGTATTTAAATAGTGAGAAAAGTCATGCAACTCTGTATGAAATAGCTATTCTGTAAGTAATAAATTGAGCTTAAATTGCAGATGTTCTTCTGCTATCACGTGTAATTTGCTTCTCAGCATGGGTGTGTATACTCAGAGATCCACAGTTCTGCAGGGAAGCTGGCTGTTTTCAAATAAGTTTATTCAATAGAAGGCTATTTGAAAAATTACTTTCCAGAGGGTGCTACCCAAAAAGCACATTTGCACCAATAATCGAACAATTTCATTGCATTGTAAATTATCCAGTTTCCATTACAGCTGATGGAGTGCAGCAATTAGAGGATGCCTCATATGGGACAACATGAATTTTATTAGCTGATATCTTTGTGGAAACTAAAGCAGAAAAATTCTCAGGAGCATTCCTACTTACTGTGATCTCTTACCTTAAATGATCCTTCATGTTACTTTTGTCAATCAGAGTAAACACAATTATACAGAACTCTTTGAGATGGAACTGTCATTGTATTGAGTCCTTCATGTGTTAAATCCTGAACAATACATGATGGATTGCAGTTCAGTGCACCTGAACCTGATGTTTCAATGAAGTTCTGTAGATAATTTAAAGGTTGTTTGGCTCTGATAACAGCTGGGTTTTGAGCTCAAAAAAGTGATACTTTTATGGAAATGATTTTGCTTTCTTTTGCTTCACTTTGACTCTTTTAACTAAATATTCTTTTCTTGCAATACAGATATTAGAAGTATCAGTAGATAAGACAAAGAAAGCGAGACCAGATATTGATGCTAAATGAGTTTTGGTTAAGTAACTGCTGGTAAAATAATTTTCACAAAATGCTTTAGAAACTATGAGTGGGGAATACCATGTAGGAGGGAATATTTCTGTAAAAATAGATTAAGAGAGATAAATCCTTTTCAATCTTTTCATTTTACTGGCTAACATGTGTTGTCCACAATCCCACCAAGCATCTTAAAGCATGATTTTGAGGTTGTTAAAATTTCATGCTTTGGTGACTAGATATTATCAAAAACTCCAGATTTCTCATCCTATATTACTTTTTGAAGTTTTTTTACCATACCTAGGTGTTAGGCCAGGTACCTTTTACGTGTTCTGATCTGCCACTTTTCTTTGTCAGTGATAAGTTTTCACATGTTATTCTTCTGAGAAAAATCTTAGATCCTTTTCCAGACATGACCAGTGTGAGATGCAGAGAGAGTTGAAAGGAAAAAGGGACAGAAAGATGTTTTTCCTACAGTTTTCTGGCATGGGTTGATCTGAAGGATTCATTGTGTATAAACTTCTGGAAACATTCTGAAAAAGATGAAAAACTCATTTTCCCTTGCTGACACGAGGTTTCTTTTTTTCTGTGCAATCTCAAGACAGTAGATCAATACTTTGTGGTATAAAAGGATATAAAAGGGTATATGTCAATACTGTGACTGTGTTCTCATGTTCTTGACATTTGCTCCAAGTACATGTAATGTACCTCTTATTCTGTAATCTTATAAACAAATTCTGAGAATTTACTAAGCTATGCAACTGGAAGTGCAAGTCAAACACAATTGCAGCATTTCTGTTTGTGTGCTCCATGACTTAAAATGAATGTATAAAGAAAAAAATGCATAGTCATCTTTGCAGCTACAGTTTTATAGGAATAAGTTAAAGCAACTTGACCATGATTACATGAAAGAAAGTTTAAATAGATTGAATCAGATCAGATTTTAACCATAATAAAATAAACCCAAGATTTACTATTAAAATTTTGTGTACAACACACTTATGCACAAGAACTGTCTCAAACCTAAACAGAAATAGTGAATGGAGACTTAAAAATTAAAGTTGCACTAGTTTGAAAATTTGCAATTCATTCTAAAAAGGATGAGGTGTACAGGTAAAAGCTAAAGCAGAAGAGAGAATTAATAGCTTTTGGCTTTGGTATTTGCTTTCTGTATCTTTTGCACTGGTTCAGAAAAGAGGCAGAAATTGCTTCCCTTTTCTTATTTCATATGATAAATTATTTTCATTTTCCATTCATCCATTCTCCCATCTTTCTGTCTGTTTTAAAGTGTTGCATGCAGAATTCTCCCACTGTCTGAGCCCTGTGTAGTATCACAGTTTCAGCATGAGGAAGCAAAAAAGATTTACTGTGTGCCAGGACTTTGACAATCTAGTTCCCTAGGACCTATTTTCTTCTCTTCCTCTCTTTGAATGCTCCATGATGTGAGACAGAATGGCAAAAACTGGATAGGAGGGAATGCCTTAACACTAGCAGCATGATAGATTCATGCCTAGTTCTATATATTCCCTGGCTCTGACAGAAACTTCACAACTTTGAGTGACTCAGTCATCCTGAACTTAGCTCCTTATAAGTAAGACACTATTTCTTTGTCTGCATAGACAGTCATTGCACAGGCAGGTAAGTCTCTACATGGCTTGACATGAGTGATGCACACTGCAGAGGTGTAGGCAATATTTCTTTCAACTGCCAGAAGAAAAAGTAGTAGAGAACTCACAGTTTGCTTTTTATTGTTTATGAAATTTTCGTTTGGGCCCTGTCTATGAGCAAGTCTGGGGATGCAATACTTCCAAACAGACAGAAATGCCCAATGTTCTTGGAAACAACAGTGCTTTATTAGAAGGAAAACATTTCAGATTGGTGTTTCAGTCCTCCTCTTTCCCTTCATCATTTTGCTTACAAAGGGTTTTCTGAGGAGCTGTAAATTTTAAGGACAGATTTAAAGACATAAGGATCATCTGGTTTGATCTTTGCCTAACACAGGCCATAAAATTTCAGCAATAATTCCTGTAGTGGAACATATCATCTTCCCTTAAATTGTAAGTGAATACTGTCAAACCCAATAACTTGTGGTTTACTAGAGCATAAAAACATCCTGTCTCAATTTAAGGAATCCTGGAGATGAGGAATTTCCTTCTTTCTTGGCAATGGATGATTACTGTCACTACAAACCAGTTGTTTCTAATTATTCTTCTGAATCAAACACAAATACAGGCCTGCCATATGATACTGGTGAATATGGCCTGAGAGTTTGTCACACCCACAACAAGGAACAAAGTATTCTGCTTTCTGTCTCTGCATATGTCCTTTGTCTGCCGGCCTTTTATAACTATGTTTTAAGGGTTTTATGCTACGGTTGGCTCCAGTTCAGCCCTTACTTTACTTTTATCCTATTTAATACTAAACCACACTTAAATTCATTCCTTTCTCAGGCCTCACAAAAGTGGTCCCAGATCACAGAAAAGAGAAGTCAGGAATTGTCTGGTATGTCATGGGATGTACCAGACAGTGCACTGTGTCATGATTGTGCTTTTTACTCATGGAAGATTACGTGTTAGGAGAAAAAGCTATGGTAGCACAAGGCAGCTATCTGCCTTGCGAGCCAAGCATCTGCCAAGCATAAACTGACTGACTTCTGTGAAAATCACACTGTGACTTCAACTACCAGGTACAACTGGTCATTTCTGAGCCTGCCTGCCTGAATCAGACACAGGGGATCACAGAGCAGCACTATCTCAGCACAGTGGATTCCAGAAATATTAGTGTTGTAACAGGAAAGCTTCATATTGAAAAAGATACATCCAAAAGCAACAGTCATAACACGATCATTCCCAATGTATTTCCATACTCTTTTGACTCCTAAAAAAGAAAGGAACAAATCCCCTAACCTTTCCCACAATGAAATACTACAGATAGGATCCCTTTATTCTCTTTATGAATTGTCAATTTTCCAATTTCATTGCATCTATCTGTAACTGGCAAAATCATGTATTTGCCTTCGATATAGAAGTTTTAAAGTATTGCTACAAAGTTTATCTCAATAGCTTAATTGTTGCATTAACAAATTAAGGTGTCTAATTCTGTGTGCACTGATGGGGTCAAAACGCTATTTTTGGAGAGTCAAAGTCTAAACAGAAGAAAAAACAAATGTCAATTAACAAAGTACATATGAAACAAATCGTAAGATTATTACTTAGCAACGTAAGTATTAGTTAACATATAGGGTATAAAACTGCATACGTTTCAAAAAAGAAAATGCAAATAAGGTAGCTAATGCTATAAAATTGTGGAAAATCAACAGGTAATCACAACTAACTTTTGTGCTTTTATGCAGAAATATTGGGATATTAATCCACTCTTAGAAATCAGATGAAAATATTCTTTCTTTTAGTCTGAATTTGCTCATTGCACAATTGTGAACTATTGTATCACTCTTTCAATATATGAAAGAGTGCAACACTTACTGAGGAATTTACAGCAATGAAACAGTTACACAGGCACAGGACTTGGCCTTTTCTAAATGCCTATGTTGCATAGCTCAAATATTGACTTAACTACAAACACCCTCAGACTGTAATTTTAGACATCAAATCCAAATATATGAAATATGTCTTGGAAAAGAACACTAAAAGCAGCAATAGTACGCAAGCAACTATTATGTACAGAAAGGAATAATAATATTTTTAAAGAACACGAGTTAAATTAATTTATATAATTTTTCTTTTTCAAAAAATGAGAAATGTAAAACAGCTCAAGATCTGCTTGTTAATGCTAAGTCCTTCCCAAAGAAAGGGGGAACTGAATTTTTTGCATAGTAAAATAATCATCCAGATGGCAAAAACAACCAACCCTGAAAACAGAAAATGCTAAGATGAAGGTTATGTTTCTTGAGGTCATCATCAGTAACAGTTTCATAACAACTCTTACAAGCTCTCAGCTGTACGGATACCAAAACAGTTTAGTGAACTTTAGCCAAACTGTATTGCTAATCTATTATTCTAGAAATGTGTGACTGCAATACAGTTCTGGGTTTATGACTGATCTGGCCCTGTTTGACATGAAATTACTAGAAAAGAAATAGCAGTTCACTTTTCTTTTTTTTTTTTTTTTTTTTTTTTTTCACAGAGCTCCTCTGCTTTCAGACTTCATTATTGCATAAATATAAATAATATTACAAATATTTTAATGAAGACATTCATATG
This sequence comes from Certhia americana, assembly GCA_018697195.1. Lineage (NCBI taxonomy): Eukaryota > Metazoa > Chordata > Aves > Passeriformes > Certhiidae > Certhia > Certhia americana. The sequence continues at coordinate 39,450,956 of CM031879.1, forward strand.
TTACAAAAAATCATCTTCTGATTCACATTTTTTTTCACACATAAAGAGCACAAGTTAGGACAATTTACTATATATAAACTATTAAAAGGCTAATCACCTTGGTGAACTGAGATTTAAGTAGTAACCTCCTTCTCCAAGTAGTATGTACATCTATTTTGTGACCATTTGAGCAAAATAAAATATGAAGCTATTTAATCTACAGTTTAAAACTAATGCATGAACTCAGAAACAAGAATTTGAAATATAGATGTTCTGAAGCAAAATAGACATAACATAAAAGAGCAGGATATTTGATACTGGAAGACATTATTAATAAAATCTGAATTGACAACTGAATAACTCAAAAAATTGCTGACATGAACATAATGAAATGTTGTGTGGAGCTGAAAAGACATAAGATAGGCAATTATTTAAGGTAATTTATGGAAAAAAGTCAAATCAGAATGGGAAAAATGGGCAAATAAGGTTTACATTCACACTATCAGTGGCCATTTGCAAAAGAATTAAAATTATCACTTGTAGTATTCTGTCACTGTAGTCTAATACAAAAAGAGTCCACATTACTTCTAGGTCATGAATGACAAAAGCTCTCTAAATCAGAAGATCCTTCTCTTTGCCTAGCAAACTTTTGAATACAGATAGAAAGATATTAACAACTACTTCTGCATAGCAAGTATCTTCCTAAATAGCTGTGTCCCCCTATAATCTGCAAAAGAGTTGCTGACAGGCATTATTCCTAGGAATGCACTGGTAAAGGGCTCAGTTACTTCTGGATCTTGTATACTATAATTTTTTGCACTGTGGAACAGTTTTATGTCGTGGAACAATCATATCAAGTGATTGCGTGACTTTCTCCATAGTTAATATTATATGATTTATCCAGCCTCAATACTTTTTAGGATTACACTAAATTTATAGATTAAACTGAACTTCTACCAGCTAAGCTTTTTATTTTATTTTAACTGCATCCTAGCAGAACAATCACTGTATTGTTCTTAACAAATTAATTCCCCCCATACCCAGAATTATCTCCTGAAAAATGGATGTTGGGGAATGGACTGAAAATCACAAGTTTTCAAATATTTTAAAATTTCAACCAACAAGCTAGTAGAACAAAACATGCATATTGTCATTGTATAAGCAAAAACCTGCATTTGCATGCACAAAGTTTTTATATTTTCCCACCCTTATGTGGACTCAACAAGCAAGAACAGCAAATTCAAAATTCTTGCTGTAAATGTTTTTAAAAATGTAATGATCATATGCTTTTTTAACAAATAATTGATGCAAAACCCTTTAAATTCCAGATTAATCATAGAAAACTGACTAGAATACTGGTCAGATTTTTTGAACCTGAAAAATAAATGTAGTGAAAAATGTAAGTATATCATTCACAATTCAAAAAAACCACTACCCAGACATAAATAGCTAGAGGTTCCTGTGAAGGTTGCTTGAACTAAACCTGGATGTTTGTAAAACGTATGCACAGCTCCCATAGAAATTAGTGACTGGATTCTAGTTGGACTTGATCTGTCAGCAATGCAAGGCAGCTACAAATCTAATTTCAGAAAAACAGTCTGTAATCAGCTGTCTGAAATGCTATATTTGATGTAAGGTGTATTAACTATATATTAGAATCTGTTAAGTGTAACTGTCAAGAAAATATTGATGTTTTTCCTTCAAACACTGACAATTCTCCTTTTGGAAGATAATAATTTCAGTCATGGACAGTTTTGTTTGAGATTTTGATACAGTATAAAATATTCTTCATTGCTTATTAAATAAAAAAAAATAAAAAAACCCCACCACCACCAAACTCCAGAATGAGACTATTACATTTTGGAACATGCTATATCACAAAGGCATTATAATATTAACCCCCATTGTACTAATTTCAAATTCTTTCAGGAAAAATTAATGGGTTTAATATATGGAAAAGCCATTCTATTACAGACATTGAAAATTTAGTAATATTTGTTTTGGGCTGTGTTTATGTTGTCAGATAGTGCCCTGAGAAAGATAGCAAGTAGCAATTTCTCTCTAGAAGTTATAAAAGGCAAAATGGTGTAGATGTCTTTTAAATGACATAGTAAAATACCCAGAAGGATAAACACCACAGCTCTAGGAAAAGAAAAATACTCTGTGTGCAATAATTTTCAGCATGCCACTGTTGCAAGAATGCAGTCATTTATGTTCAAGGTAATTAAACTGGTGAGACAAGAAGAGATGGTCTAAGTTTAGAGAAAAAGTCCTTTGGATTAGAGACTTCTAAAATGCAAGTTTCACTTGCACTGTAAATGAAAATGCTTATCATTACCAAAGATGACAGTCAGCAATGTTAAATCAGATGACAGTCATTGAAGGTGTCTGCCTAGGTTTATATATATGAGGGACTAGCCTATACCACCCCAAACCAGTCATAATACAGGCTGATCTGGCATCTTTCACCACAATATTCCTCCAAAACTGAAGAAAAGCAGGAACACTGTTACCAGGGCAAGTAAACGGGGTGTAGCAGTGATGTGTGCAGAAAGACAGCTCCTTGAAAGGAGAAACATTCCACTGGTTGTGTGGAGAGACTTGAAGTCCACATAACCCAGGAAATGGGCACCCTTCTGTACCCATTTGCACAGGCTAAGGGCTCTACCTGACTCTTAAGGCTGTGCTCTGGCTGGAAGGGCTGCACCATCTACCTGGTGGTGGCCAATGCCTGCCCTCAGATGGTGCTGCTGGAAGGAGAGGAGAGGATGCATTGTGGATCTCAGGCTTTAAGAAGTGCCTCGACACCTCTGCTGCATTGAGGACTGGCAGCAGACCTGCCTGCAAAAGCTGTGCCCAGGTGGGTGACTTGTTTCACCAGTGATACAGCTTGGAGTGCTCTGAGTATCAGTCAAGAAGGATTACAGAGCTCTGAGAATGGTGGTAAGGGAATCTGGAGTTCAGGCACTTTTCTCATCATTCCTCCCTGTCAGAGGGCAAGGGGTTGTTGAAAGGGACAGTCAAATGTGGTGAACCAACAATGCCAGAGGACTGGCACCATAGCCATGGCTCAGCTACTTACACCAAAGCACCAGCTTTGAGAAAACTGATCTACTGAGGGCTGATGGGGAACATTTGTCAGAGAAGTGGAAGATCACCTTTAGTCACTGGCTTGCCAAACTGGTGAAGAGGGCTTTGAACTAAAATTGCTGAGGGAGAGGAACCTCAACCCACCACACCCAATACCAATTTGATGCCAGTTCCAGCAAGAGATGCACAGAGCCTGGAAAGAAATCATAGGTCAGGCAGGAGAGCAGCACAACAGAATTCCTGCCTCTTCAGCCAGAAAATAGTTAGTCTTCACCTAGAGCTCAACTTAAATGCCTGGATGCAAGTGCATGTATTAGAGTGGGAAATAAGAGGAGCTAGAGTTGTGTGCTATGACCTTATCGGCATTAATCACAAAGATATGGTGGGATGGCTCTTATGACTGGACCATTGGAATGGCTCTTTAGGAAGGACTGGCAGGGGAGACAAGGAGGGCATGCCATCCTCTATTGCAGTGACCAGCTGGAGTGCATAGAGCTCTGACTGCCTGGGGTCAGATGAGAAGTTGACCAAGAGACACCAAGCTCTGTGGTGCAGTGCACATGCTGGAGGAAAGGAATGACATCCAGAGGGGCCATGACAAACTGGAGAGCTGGGCCCATTTGAATCTTATCAAGTTGAACAAGGCCAAGTGTGAAAGGTCCTGCATCCAAGTTGGGTCAATCCCAATCACAAATACAGGCTGGGCAGAGAACGGATCAAGACTAGCCATGAAAAGAAGGACTTGGTGGAGGTGGTGGGTGAGAAGCTCAGCTTGACCTGTCGATGTGCAATCATAGCCCAGAAAGCCAACCACATCCTGTACTGCATCAAAAAAGAGGTGACCAGCAGGTAGAGGGAGGGGATTTCCTCCTCTGCACTTGCGAGACCTCACTTGGTCTGCTGCATCCAGTTCTGGGCTGAAGACAGGCTAAGAGTTGGGGTTATTCATCCAGAAGAGAAGGCTCTGGGGAGACCCTATAGCACCTTCCAGTACCTAATGGGAGCCTACAGAGAACTGCAGAGATACTTTTTACAAGGGCATGTAGTGACAGGACAAGGAGGTATAGATTCAAACTGTAAGAAGGTAGGTTACCAATAGATATTGGGAAGAAATTCTTTACTGTGATAGTGGTGAGACACTGGAATAGGTTGCCCAGAGAATCTGTGGATACCCTATGCCTGGAAATGTTCAAGGATAAGTTGGATGCAACCTTTGTGCTACCAGGTGTAATGAAAGACATCCTTACTCATGTCAGGGAGTTGAACAAGATGATCTTTAATAACCCTTCTAACCCAAATAATTTTATGAATCTATGAAATAAACATCCTCCTGATTTTCATTTAATTTTACTTTGAAATTTCAAATTTCCACTCCCTGGGTAGAATTTATCTGTCCTCTTATGCAGTACTTACTTGATCTGCCTTTTTGTCAGTAAGTGTTCCATAGTCCATGCAAAAGCTTATAAAATAAAACCAAATTTGAAGATGGATATGTCTACTGGCTTAATGGAATGACAAGAAACAATCCAAAGATTTTTATTGTGTATTTTAAATTATGGGAATTTTAAACCAAAATAAAATATAGATAGCTTTGTCAAGGGAGGAAGTAAGGAGCATAAAGGTTCATAAAGAATACTTTTAACATTCTAAAACCAGATCACACAAATATATGGAAAGTGTAGAGGCAGATAAACAGCAAAGAGTGCACACAGTCTTTAATCATCTTGTGCATTCTAAATTCTGAAAGAAAAAAAAAGTTTATTTGAGATATCAAAGTACAAACTTCAAACAAATACTTCAAAACACTGGATTTTTAATATTCATTTATTTTTTAAGAAATACTCTCTTTCAACCTATTTTTCCTATTTTCTTCTTAAAACACAGTAATACTCTTAAGACCTACAAGTTGCAGGGGAGGTAAAACCAACCCCCAAGTGTGGATATAGATCAGCTGAGAGAACCCGCACAAGTTCCTATGAGCAAAATAAATCTGGTAGAGTATGAGTGGAAATTAATTTTCCCCACCCCCCCCACGGGTCATGTACTAGCCTACACAGCTGTGTATATTACTCTGTTTCAATTCTCTATCCCTAAGTAATTATATATAAAAAAATGACTCAATAGAATGTGTAGCTATTGTTAACTAAACTCGTAAGAACTCACAGAATACATTAGTTTATTCTCAGCATTCAGAGCTCTGGGCTTAACTACTTGTCAGAGTGATACCACAGAGGCAAATAGATGCAGAGTTGCATTAATAAATTATTGCAAAGATAAGATAATGTATTTATACATGTGTTTCCATCAGGAGCTGATGAGTCTAAATATTACACATTATTATTGAAGCATTCAAATAACATTGTACGAAAAAAATACAACACATAACATATTCAGGCAACTAGCACACTTTGCTGAAACAGAAACTATTTATAATATCCAGGATAAGGAAAAAAAAACACAAGAAATAAACCACAAAAATTTTCTTTTTAGAAAGAGAGTGTGTGTATGTGTGTGTGTGTGTGTGTGTGTGTGTGTGTGTGTGTGCGTGTGTGTGTGTGTGTGTGTGTGTGTTTCTTCCTTTTTAATTTTCTTTTTCTGCATTAAATCTGTGCTAATCAGCAGACCTAGCACTTTGGCCATTTTAGAAAAACACATGGTTGACAGACACTTAGGAGAAGAAAATTATAGGAAAAGAAAGCAGTGTATCTGAAAGAATTTTACATTTATGCTTTCTAGGTACTGTCCATTTGTTTACTTTGTAGGATGTTAATTTCAGGATTGCTTTGAATTTTGCAGAACTGAACTTTATTCAGAAATATTCTAATTATTTCTCTATTCAATTCTTTTGATCAGAATTAAACAGATTGATCTGCAAAATACGAACATGACATCCCAGAAATTATGCACATGATCTCTATTAGCAGAGCCCCTAGCATAGAGTTAGAAATCTTGTTTGGTAACAGACAACTCAATTCTACACCTTTGTTTTGGACTTACAGAAATATGCTGGAGAAGGGTTTGAGATAAACGACATCTTACATGAAAAAAAATTGACTTAACCACATAGCTATAACATTCTCATGTTTTGCATTCCTTCTTTTTTTTTCTTTTTTTTTTTTTTTTTTTTTTTTTTTTTTTTTTTTTTAATTTATTCGGACAGGGAGAGATATTTTATTAACTGTATTCCAGTCGATCCGTTTTAGCTGTTTTCCCAAAGTTCTTCCTGAGGAAAAGCTTGATTTTTTTTTTTTTTTTTTTTTTTTTTTTTTTTTTTTTAATTTATTCTACCTGGAGCCAGATATTTTATTAACTGTATAAAGTAGATCAGTTTTAGCTGTTTCCCAAAGTCTTCACTGAGGAAGTAGGATTTACAGGTTCCTTCTCCAAAACAGCTTGAGATGGGATTTGAAAATCTACTTGCTATATGAAAATAGTTGCTAGATAGCTATTGGGAAACAGTGTCTAGCCAGAGAATAAAATGTCTGGTTCCTACCTGTTGTGCTTTTTTTGGTAGTTACCATTTCAGGAAGCTTAAAACACTGGATTCAAACAGTGAGATAGGCAGGAGAAAGTCTTGCTGAAAATGCCCCTAGGGTTAGGTGTGAGCCTGGGATTTGAGCGTCTCGAACAAGCAGGACGTAAGCAGTTCTGACATGCCTGCTGGCAGGAACTGTGGACTTAAACACCACTGGGGCAACTACAGGGTAACAGCAGCTAAGTAGGGGCTTTAAGGATCTTAAAAGCAGATAAAAGCTGCTGAAAGAGAATCAAAATTAAAAACCTATGTGTGGAAGGTAATTTTTAAAATGGGACTTAGGAGATTTTAAAAATATCATCCTGATATTATATATAAACTAAATTTAAAAATACAGCATAAATGCAATTATAGTTCTTCTGTTCTACATTATCATAAAAACTATTTTTTAACAGATTAAATGCTCAATTATATAAACTTTTACAGCAGCTTCATAGCAAGGAAACTCTGTCAGCATAAAGCTAATGTAACAGAGCAGAAAATCAAGCTCTTGGTCTAGCTTTCTCTAGTCTCTACTTCACGTTCCTAAAAAGTTAGGGAGATGTAGGAGCAGACCCAAAGACGAAAGGATATGAAATCTCCAAACCTTTGGTCCAAGCCAATCAGAATACTAATATTTCACAGAGTATCAACATTATAAAGTCTAAACAGTCTGTCTTGACATAGCAAAGACAACAACTTTGCACCTATTACCAGTTAACCCATTCTAGCACATAGCATTCTAGCACAAGTATACCATTAAGGACATGAATAGACACTCTTTACTTTGCTAAAGCAGTGCCACAGCTTTAATACCTTGAAGAGCTTAACTTTCAAGACAACAGGCTTACTAATTCTTATAAATAACCTCCAAAATAAAATTTTCAATAATGTGTAACTGTTTTCAACTATGTTGACAACAGTACCAGGTCTCCTCCAGTTATTTCAGAGTCCTGACTGTGTGTAGAGCTGATTCCAGTGTCAGAGTCTGTATCATTTATGTCCAGATGAGTCACTCTATGAACAAAGTCAGGAACAGCAATGCTGTTACTGGAGATGCCACTGCCCTTGGATGGCTCTTCATTTGATTGAAGCCTAGTTTCAATGTTGTCTTTAACATGTAGTAAGTTAAATTCTTCTGTAAGGAGTTCATATTCTTTTTCCTTCTTTTGAAGCAGTGAGTCCCGGTACGTAAGTTCTTTCTGGATGCAGCTCAGGTATGAGTTGATTCTCAGACCATCTTTCATACTTTTTTCCAGCTCGTATTTTACACTTTCCAGATCTGAGGTTTCCAGTTCAGCATCAGCTGCTCCTTCTGTGTGAACATCCTCCCCATTTTTTTCCATGCATATACCATGTACTTCTCTTTCAATTTCAGCACACAGGTTCTCTATTAATTGCTTGTGATGTTTCAGTCTCTCTTCAACCTGTAAAATTCCCTCACTTTTGCTCAAATAGTCATGCATCTCTTTTTGATCATCTGGCCTACTCCCTTGCTGCTCAGCCTCGCTTGTGTTGATCATTAAGTAGGAATCCTGCACATAATTTTCTCCATCATTCGCCACACGATCTAGATGGAATTTTGCTTCACATTTTTCAATTTCCATATCTAATTCCTTCATTCTAAGGACTTGTTGATGAATGGTGTGATCTTGAGAAATGATTAGATGAATCAGTGTCTCCATATTATCTCTCTCTTGCTGAACACTGTCCTGCTTAAGCTTGGCCAGTTTCCGGAAAGTCTTCCTTACAATTTTCTTTTGCTTGTCTATTGGCAACATCTTCATGTAGTTTGCTGGACTGAGGTCCCACTGCTTTTCTACATTTTGTACTACCTTGGCTTCAGCTGTCTTCCACAATGGAAATGAGAGGAAAGCATCTGACTTTACCAATAGAAAATGCAAATTAGCCTGCTCTTCCCCCCAGGCCTTCCAAAGTCTCAGAATCTTTGTCAAGGGGGGCAGTACTCGCTCCGAGCCTCTCCATTTTTCTACAATGCAGTAATCACTAGGTTTTCCAAAAAGGACCTTTTTCTCTCCAAATGTTGTCTGATGCTCCTCAAGCAGTGCTTGAATCACTTCTGAGCAAGTTGTGCGCTTTGTCAGGCCACATACAATCTTCTCCTCCTGGCAAACCCAAACCACAATCTCTCTTTCATTTGAAGCCATCTCCTTGCTGGGAGATCTGGAAAACAAGAAGAGACCAAGTATAAATTACATATCAATGGCAGAGACAGTATGAATAATTACTATTATTCTGAAATGACTAACACATTGAAAAACGCCTGTATTGTTGTACAAGAAAATATACTAGCTTAAATTGCATGAAGAAATGTCTTTAGATTAAGTAACAGCTTGAATTGACTAATGCTTTAATATTATTACTAGTCCAGCTGAATGAGAATCTTACACAAAACGTCTTTTATCAAATCTTGGTTTTGTATACATAGTAAGAGTGTATTTGCGATCAGTGATAAAGTTTGGCATTCTGCATTACACTTTCAGACTGTCATAGGACAGCATGGCTTTTGGAAATTCATATTTGCTTTCATTATAAAGACTGCACAGACATTTCTAAACTTCTAGAAATAGCTTCTGAAGGGAAGAATGCAGTTAACATGGATAGACTGAAGAAAGATGATTGGATACAACCAATGAATCTGACAGCAGGATAAATCTATATCTCTTCTGCCACACCTGCACCCACACAAGCATAAAAGAACTGTTTGTTTTGTTGTTTTGTTTTTTTTTTTCACTAATAAGTGTCAAGAAATTTGCTGCTCTTCCTGAAGTACCAAATAGCCTGAATTTCAGTGAGTTGTGAGAGAATACCAGCTGCAAGAGAACTCATACATGGGTCTGCATTTTATTTCGTTATTTTTAAATGATACAGAAATGTAAGAAAAGGAAAAAATTAATTTTATCTAGTTGTTTATTTACATGCTTGTTTATGAATAACAATGAATGTGCTATTAACCTATAAGGTACCTCCTTATACACTGATACTTAACTCCAGGTGTCTGAGATCCCGTTATGGCTCCTGTAGCTCCAGTACAAGTGCCTAGACAGCAATTCATTTGACCAAAGGTGGAAGTTAACTTTACAACTAATTCTTCAGTTTGCCCCCATGGTCCTGGACTGCGTTGGACCTGTGTTGGCAAAGTTGCCTGGATATTCCTGTCTTCAAGACTCCACTTGAATAGTTTTCTTCTTGCCCAGACCTGATGACTTGACCTCTTGCATAAAATGACTAAACAGTAAATTCCCTGAGGAAAAAATGTCTTTGGATTTTCTGGTACTCCTTGTAGTTAATTTGAATGAATGAGGTTTAACCTAGTCTGACAGAAAAAGTTTGAAATGGAAAATAACTATTCATACCATATTCAAAGGGTGTAATACAGCATTTGTTTCTATCGAGGACTATTTATTCACAGAACTTTTTTAGTCTTCTGAGTTGTAGTAAGCATGGAGTTTTATTTGGCTTAATTATGGTTATACCCTATGATTAGTAACGCAATCCAGCTTGCTCTTTTTTCTTAATTATTACGCAACATGACAGACACACTGCAATCCAATAAATTGAACTATGATTGACTCAGCTTTAGGTGTCACTCTGACCAGGAGGCAAAAATCCTTAAAAGAAAGGAAACTGCAAATGAATAATAATAAAACTGTCAAGTGTAAGTTTATTAGTATTATTGCACAGGAGAGCTCTGTCCAACTACATTGCTTCAGGTCTTGGAACATTCTCTGTAAAATGTGTGTTTTGGTAGATGACTCTGAGTAATAGCATCATTTTCCCTCTCCAATAGCTTTCCCTCACAGAACAGAATTTTACAGCAATTATTTTTTGAAACTGGTGCTCAAAAAGTTAATGTTTTTCCATAGACTACTTCTCAAAATAAGAAAGCTCATATCACAGACAGAGAAAATGGCAAAGTGGCACAAAGAAAGAATTATATTCCAGATTAAGTGAGGGGAAGGAATGGAGGATGATATTAGATCAAATGGCATTACTATGAAGTATATCACATGCTAAAAATCTCTATCTGTCAGTCCTCTGAGGTTTACAATATGCAGGATGCTATATCTTTCTGTTGACAGATTAGCAGTTAAGTAAAACTCAGGTAAATAGCCAATTACAACATAAATCAGCTCTGACTAAAATAACTCAGTATTTGCTTTGCACTATGCATATGAAAAAAAAAAAAAAAGAAAAATATCAGTTATTATGCATAAAATTATGCAAAATGAATCATGAAAAATAGTGTCTCAAACCATACTGATACCTAAATAATTGATTTACAAATAAAAGTGTATTACCAGTTATTGAATTTAAATTTATAAAAGTACTGAAAATAAATTTTTAAAAAGGCATGAAAATAGAAGAAATACCATACTGGGGACTCTGAAGCAGTAAATGCAGGCTGTATCTTTCCTTATTTGTTTTACAATCAAGAAATATATTTCAGGAAATGAATGCAATTTTTTCTAGCGTTTTTCTTATGCAATTTGTTTTGAAATCAACGCTCTTCCTATTTTTTGTTTGGTTTTTTTTTTTTCTGCTTGTTTTGTTTTGTTTGTTCATTTTTTCTTGGTTTTGTTTGGCATATTTTCTCCTAGTCAATTTTTCAGTATGTAACCAGTTATGTGGATTAAGCAGAAGACTACAGTCTCTCCTTCTTCTGGCTCCTTTAAAGTTTTCCTATGAAGCCAATTTATCTCTGTGCTATTAAAAAATCTTCAGATAAGTTGCAGACCCCTAGACCTTCCATCATTATTGTACTGATAAATATTTTCACTATGTTTTCTTTCATGGAATTCCCAGAGATCAGCAGTAGTTAAGCAAACTTTTGATGGAAACACACTATCTCATAAAGCAATCTCTACAGGATCCCTGAAAACAATAAGGATGTAAAAATAACATCTTTAAATTACTGTTTTCAACCCTTTTCTAGATGTTTATCACCCCCTGTAACTTTATCAGTTATGATGCACCTGTCTGGCTAGACTTTACATTCAGCTTTTTTGGGGGAGGATTATTTTTTACTTTGCCTGTAGTATAAAACTATTAGTAGCACAATTGGATAATGTACGCACATGCAGATACACAAAGAAATCAAGTAGCTTATACATGAAAGTAAGCACTAACAAATATATACGTATATAATGTATGTACCCTACATCATTAATTATATTGTCATATTTTACATAAAATGAGAGAAAAAATTAAAAAAGAAATTCTGAAAATCTCTGTAATTTTTGGATCAAAGCAGCATGGCAAATTAAAAATTCTTTCTTTATTTTTTCTATGTGTTTGTCCCAACATATATTATCTTAATTTTATTCAATCATTTCAGTCAATTTTTGGTCTTTACTTCTAAGCAAAAAAAGAATTAGCCAGATGTTTATAATCTTACATTGCTATGGAATTCTAATATATTCTAAAATACCTAAAAATTGGTTCTTTATTATCTTCCACTAAAAATGGTAAATCTGGAACTTTACCATGGACCTTTTAAGTAAAATTTATTGTATAATTCTTTTTTCATGGTTAATTCAGGTAGTTCCAAACAAAAATGAAGCATGATTGTGTCAGTCACAGAATAACAATTACTAAAAACTTGCTTTCAGGATGCAAGAAGATGCCAGTACTAGGAAATATCTTTTGTTAAACTGTGCATTCCTCATAGAAAATGAAGAGCAGATTCTGTATTTATGAAGTGGAATTCATCTAAAAGTTAAGATTTTAGATAAATACAAATTAAAAATAAATTCTTTATCAAGAGTTCGTCTTTGCCAAGAGAAGAGAGCTGACCTCCAAGAAGAATCCCTACTGCCTAGCCCTTCTTTAATCATTGGGAATTATCATCAGAGGAAGCTATTTCTCTCTTTCATTAACTACAAGAGATCTATGTGGCAACCTTCAACCAAATAGCTCACTGTCAGGTAGGTAAAATCAGTTGAGACTGATCCAATCATATCCATCTGGGTGAGATTAATCCAGATTTTGGTTTATCTGAGATGAATGTAACAAGAACGATTACAGCAGCAGTTGATTTAGTGGAAACTAAATGTGGGACCTACACATCTTAACTTTACAACTTAGTTTAGACCCTGACCTTGTTCAATTCAGCCAGTGATTTATAAGAAAATCCATTAATTCATTTCAATACTAAGAAAGAGGTCTTGAATAAATTTTGGTCCTTGACAGGGATTCTTCTTTGTTATCTTTTATGAGATGCAATTCTAAAAGTTATAATTTTCAGGAACAAGATCTGCTTTTAAAAAGTCATTTTAACAGAAAGGCAAATCCTTCTCATATTTACAGGTTCCTTGAATTCCGTGTCCTGCAGTTTAGTAAAGGATATAAAAGAAGCAGTTAATAGGAGTGTAACAGTCAAAGTGCTTTCCCATTTTATATGTTTGGGTTTCCTGAAGACCACAATAACTATTTCTTCAAAACAAGGCAATTAACATTTCTTCAAAACTAGGCAATTTACATTTTTTTTAAAAAATGTAATGCTGCAGTAAACAGGCTTTGAAGCTTTCAGTTCTGGCTTGAATTCTATTTCTTTGAATTGATCACTGAAATGTTCTACTTACACATTTAAGATTATAAAGTCTTGATGACAACAACAACTTGCAAGTGTATAATTTTTTTACAAAGCCACTAATTAGGAACAGATGGGAGTTTAAACTTAATAATGGTCAAAAGTATGTTTCCAATCCTTTTATTTGCTTGGTTTGATCACTATTTTCATGTCTTCTTCTTGTTTGTCTTCAAGATGACCCAAAACCCCATCCCAGTCATGCTCTAGACCTCACACAGTCTTAATAACATCAGCACAAACTGATTGTTGTGTGTCAGATATACAATTTGTTAATTTATTCTTTAGGCCTAGGGGAAGGTAATACATTCCAGCAACGTACAGACAAAACAAAAACATTTACTCATGTCACACAAAGTCAAAATATGAGATAGCTTAAATGCTGGAAGGGGCACTTTTGATATTCACTGACTTTAAGGTATGTCTGGCCCAAAAATATACATATCAAACATAATTCTTTGCCTTCGGAAACAATCTCCCTAAATATGTAATATATCGGTTTTACAACCAATCATACCAAACAAATAAAGGGATCCCTCAACTTTAGAATTACACCTTCATGTATACAAGATATTTCTTTTTCTTGGCTAATTTCTGCAAACATTCTGTTGGGACTAGATCACTTCCATATCATATTGTTAGCACGTTGATGCAATGTTTCTGAAAATTTAACTCCTTTTTCAATATGACCATATTTCTTGACATACCATCTGCAAAAAAAAAATCAAACTGATTAAATAAAAAAATACTTAAGGGATTCAAGACTTAGATTATGTTTATGACCAAAAATTTTACTATTTGCCTCCTCCCAGTCATTGAAATAATTTATATGGAATAAATGTCAGTTGGTGAAAATAGATTGCACACCAAGTAATACATTATTAACATTTTCCTTGAAAATGCAATAAATTATTAATAATTTATTAATTTTCCATCTAAGAGCTCATGCTAGAAAGCCATTTGGGCAAAATACCTCAATTATTTTTTCACCAATATTTTGTGAAAATTGTGTTTTATCCTATGACGTGACATTCTATGAACCTAGGCCCTCTCAATAGCAGATATAGTCTAATCTGCAACTAATCAGATGATAATGTGTTTTATAATTGACATATTGCTGTGGTGGGGTCCTCGGCTGACCAGAGTATGTACATATGTAAGGATGCTGCTACTCTGACCTCCCCAAAGTAAGATCAAAATGCTTCCAAACTTCTAAGCAAACCCCTACATTATGCCAAGATACCCCCCAGAGCAATTGTCTTTCTTCAATGAAGACAAAAAGGCTCTAAGGGACAATCTTGCTGCGGCCAAATGCATCCCTGCAGTGAAGTCCTTGCCAAGAGATTCAGGGTCTGCCATCTAGGGGCTTTCCTAGAGTCCACTAAGAAACACAACACTTTCAGGGAGACCCAGGCAGGGTTCTCCATGTTACTCAACAGTCTCTACATTAAGCTGTACACTCCCAGCTCCTCAGCAAGGGGTTCTGTGTGGCATCTCCCATGTGCCACACATCACAGCAGGGAACAGCCTCCCAGCCAGGCCTGCGCAGTGCCTGAGCCATTCGATCTCTTTTGAAAATGGCCTGACACAATGGCACCTTTCATGCTGGGAAAACAAGAGACGCTAAACCAGAAAACACTAGATTATTTAATAATCTAGTGTTTTCAAGGAGCTGGTCTTTGAGCACACTGCTGGGGCACATCAGCATGCCTGTTGGGAAGTACATATTTGTGCTACAGTCTTCTCTTCGTTCAACATGCACAGAAGCGTCTTCCATGTTTAAGGGCCCAGTGAGCACTTGCCTTGTTTTCATGCAATTTCTAAAAGCCTTGTTATCTCAGTGCCAAGATTAGTAATCTCTGTTATCTCTTAGAGCTGAGTTATAACCATAATCTAAGATAAGACTATTTACCAAAAAAGCCATTTTTTTAATTACATTTACTTGCTGGAAATAAAAATAAGACAATATTACAGGGATACTTACTTGACAAAAATGATATTTGTAGTGTAGGGTACATGCTATATGTAATTTGAGAACTTCTGATACCAGTGACTCTTACATGTCAGGGAATATAAAGGCTAATAATGGCCACAGAATCACAGAGTATCTCAAATTGAATGGGACTCATAGAGATCATGGACTCCAACACCCTGCTCCTCACAGAACTACCGAAGATTAAACCATATAACTAAGAGCATCATCCAGAAACAACTTGAGCTCTGACAGGCTTGGTGCCATGATCAGCTCCTTGGAGAGACTGTTCTCATACCTAACCCCTAACCTCAGTTAAGAACTTTTTCCTATTATCCAATGATTTGTGCAAATGGTGTGGGAATGCTGTTTCTACCAGACCTCTGATCTAATATGAAATCAGTAACCAAATATAAAGTTGAAGCAGAGAAAATACTTACATCATGACGTACCATTTAGATAAAATAACACTACTTTTATTGTTTCTATTGTATTATCTCTTTTACTGTATTTATTGATTTTATTGTATTGCTTTTATTGTTTCCTTTTCAAAATCCCACCATGTTACCATATATATGTGTGTGTGTCTACATACATACATACATAAATATATATATATGCATTTATGACACACTAAATGATCATTATGAAAGAAAAGATCAAAACATATTGTGGCCTTTTGTGATTTTTATCTGCGAAATTCGCAAAAAGATAGAGCTATTGGGGTCATGTGTTGCAGCTCTTGCATGGAAGAAACTAATTTAATCTGATCCAAAGAGATTTTTGAAAATGAGTTTAAACATTAAAGGCATAGAGACTACGCAGTCCATATGAGAGCTAGGGTCAGAAATATTTCAACCTTCAGGAATAAATGGCTTATGTTTAAAGACTACCCACATTTAAACCACCTTTTGCCTTGACTTTCTGTCTCCTTCTGTAAAGTTACGACAAAAAGCAATAAAGGCCAAATCTTATACTCGGTATGCTTCCCGCCTAAGTACATTACACGCTTCTGAGTTTCCTAAGGGCAGCAATGAGGAAGTAGCTACTCTCTCAATACCCAGTGAAGCTGGAATTACTCCAAAGCCTTGGGATTCAAGTGAGCCTATTAACTAATTGCATTCCCATTCCCCTTCACAAGTCCCTAAAAACAATATTAATGGAGGTACAGTTAATGTCCAAGTCATGTAGGACACAGAAATTCCATACATGACAAGTCAGAAACTTGGTTCTTCTTCCCTTTGGTATCAAATGAAACTCAGGGAAAAGGTCACCTGAAAGGTGTCGCGGCAAGGCAGAACTAGTACTTTAACTGTGAGGATAAATCTCTCAATACAGATAATCAGTGTAGTCCCAATACTGTAGGAAGACTTGGAAAGAACACCACAGGACTTTTGAAAACAAAATAATTATTATTTATAGAGAGAAATAAATTTCTCTCTGCCATCTGTTTCTGTATACATTTAATCATGCTCTATGATAAAACTTCCTCCTTTACAGAAATGTACATAGGCATTTACTAAAAACAAAAGAAAATTGAGTATCTTGTGAGCCATGTGGGTTTTTTTTTTCAAACATACATATATACACAGTAGTTTGTTTGGATGCCCTAACTGAAATATTTCAGATATTTGAAAAAAGAAAAAAAAATTAAAGAAAGTCTATTTTTTTAACTAGCTAGTTACTTTTTTTTTCTTACTATAAATTTAATGTTCATTTTTCTGTTCTTTTTTAAAGGCATAAATTTTTAATTCAACAAGATACCCATACTGTCAGGAAGGCTCTATGAAGCATTTTAATTAGCAACAGCTGTTGCAAATTATGTCCTATATGAATTACAATTTATGTACTTAAAACTATAAGTAGGTCCTTCATCTCTTCTGCAGAAATGCCATCACCTTAGCTGCTGTACAAAATTACATACATTGTAATTCAGCAATGATCTGTGGTTGAAATTTCTGTTCACCTAAACACTTTATACTATGTTGGGGCACTATGACAAATTTCAGTGGAATAACTTTGAATTGCAATGGTATAGTAATATTTTTTAATAGAATAAAAACATGAAAGGTATGACAATTTGAAGAAAATAATTCTGATAATTATTTTACTGCAAATAACTCATTCACACCAGACTGCTGCTGATTTGAAATGTCAGATTTTGGTAAAAATCCCATGGGAAATCATGTGTTTCATTCTAATAATTGTACTGCTTGGAAACAGGTGTCTGAACAGGAACCAATTGTTAAGAAAAGTAAAAAATGGAAAAAATTCTTGACAGTACATAAAACAGATAAAAAGGAAACTAAAGCAGCCAACAAGAAGGACCGACAGGGGCTGACAGTAATAATTTTATCATCTGTTAAGGGGACAGATAGCAGTTTGTACTACATAGAAAATAAGCCAATAAATTGCACTAACTCAGGATATTTCACTAACAGAAGGACAGAAGTAAGAGATATTGTAAGAGGAATTATACATCTTGTTCACTACATAAGAGCGATAGTTATGATGGATTTAACCTGAACACTTCCCTGAAGTTCAGGCTCTATTTAATAATGAGAGGACTCTGTGTCTTTGCTACAATGACCAATATTATTTTGCAAAACCTCATTTGCAAGAGCCACGTTCAGATGTTCAGCAGAGCTGACCAAAAGTTTACTAGGTCCTTCCCTTCACTTATTAGCTCTGCCCTATACCATGGTTACACTTCCAATCACTTTGCCTACAGGCAAATGCAAAGGCTGCAGTGAAGACTGCATTTGTCCCTGCCTTTTCCTCCTGTCTTACCTCTGAAATTTTCCTCTGCCCTTAAGGGTGCACATTCTCTATAAATTACATCTGCTTTAAATCTGCCTTCCTGCCAGACTAATCATCATTTCTCCATTGTGTAGTCAAAGTCACAAGGTTGGTAAGTGGATATTAGTCAAAAAAATGTTTGGAATTCCAGCAAGCATGGTGTGTACACAAAATGTCATGACAGGTAACACGTTTATCATACAAGGCCTGTATTTACAGTAGCCTGAAACAGTAGAGGAGGAGGTTTCAGAAAAGAAGAGGAGAACTAGCTGTCCACCAAAATATTTTCCAAGATGAGTAACACTAACATCAACAATTTACTTTACTAGTAAAACATGCTTTGAAGTGTATATTGCAACTGCTACTGAGGAAGCAGCTGTTATACAGGAATGGAAGATCCAGGAAAATCTCCAGAGCCAAAACAAACACCGACATATTTAGTGATAGTAATTCTTTAGATCAAGATGAGGGGGATGGGAAGACAGGCATTTTCAAATTCCTCAGTGTTAATAAGCAACATGAGAAGCTTAGAAATATCAATACAGTAAATGCTATATCTTGATTCTGAGCAGCTTGTAGCTCTCACTACTGAACAAATGGACATGCCACTTGTACTGTTCATCTACCACAAGAATTATGATACATTGCAAAAATACAATTCTTTAAATTGTTCCTGTGTCTAATTTAAGTGCCTATGCATATTTAACCACTGGTCACCCTATAAAGTTTTATGAAGTTCCTATTAATAATGTACAGAATGTGTTTAAAACTCCATCACCTACAGTAGTATAGAGGAAGCAGAATAATTTATATTATATTCCAAATAGCTCATTTGGAACACAAATTTCTAAACGATAGAGTTGCTGTTACAGTTTATAGAAATTTGTGCTATCTAACTTCTCCCATCAGAATTTTTTTAACTGCCTTTTAGAAGCACTCTGGTTGTTTATGAGTTTTTGAGATCAAAGAAGTGAGGGGAATTCCAAGCATTGAGAGTATGAAGAGGTTTGTTTTTTGGTTTGTTTGTTGGGTATTTTCCTTTTTTTTTTTTTTTTTTTTTTTGTGGTTCCATGAAATTCAGTTCAGCTTTTGTTGAAAGGCAAAAGTGTACAGTTTCTCTCCCCTGCCTTTGTTGACATTTTGCTCAGTGGAGAAACCAACACACAAACACAAAGTATTCTGAAGTTGGATCTGAGCTGCCAAAACTTGAACAAAGCATGCTATTTGTGGACAGATGATAATAAGGCAAGTTAAATAATGGAATGAGATACAGACAAGGAAATAATAAGACTTCATGCTGCTTTTCCAATAGGAAAGGAGGCTGGGATGGTTACCTTCTTACGAACCCTTATATGCTGTGCATGTTTTGACCTCTTCTCTGTTCCTGGTGGCACCATGTGAGACTGGTGTTCTTCTCATTCATAATGAATGGAATTTCCAGATGGACTTGCTCTCTTTGTGCCAATTCTAAGGTTAAACTCAGGTTCAGGAAACGAAATAAGAAAAATACTCATTTGGGTTCTATGGTGTCAGGCAAGAATAGCAGCAATGCAAAGGGAATGGTAGAGAATGGTCAGGAGTCTGGAAAGGGGGATTAGGACTGCTCTTTGTGCAAGAGCAAGCCTTTAGAGCTGTTCAAGAACTTCATCAATTACCCTTTCCCAACTTCTTAAAATCTAATGATTTGTCAATACAGCTTTTTTGCATATCATAAAATCCAGTTTGAGTATCTCTCTACAGTTTGCTAGGGGTGAGAAGGACAGGATGGGCTAAAATATTCTCCTGTATGTATTGCAATGAATTTTACAGAGTGAACCACCACACTCTGAAAGCATATTGTATGATCTTTCCCATTTCATTTGCTTTCATTAAATCATTTTGAAAAAATATCACCTCAAAGGATGTTCTATCAAGACTTAATTTACAATCAATTCTTTCTTTTCTTTTTTTTTTTCCTTTTAAATTTCTCCCTCAAACTTTCTGAAAGACAATTCAGTGACGAATGTGTTCCATTAGTTACAGTATTTGAAGAGCTGAAAGAAAAAAAAAATGAGATAATGAAGTGGACTCTTATATAAATGCTCATTCTGAAGAGCTAAATTGAGTACTAGATGCATAATTATGTTAACGAGAAGAGTGGACATAATTTTTTTTAAAAGAAACCTGAAGCATTTTTACTGTCTATTGTCAGACTGAGAGATTTGTGCAGCTTATGCTTTAAAGTAATTTTCTAAAATTGCTTATCAATGAATGCTTCAATATGTAGTTAGTCAGCCACAGGCTGATAGGGTCTCTGAAATATAACCACATCTTCTCTGAACAAGCTACTGAACAAATGAAATAAATTGTTAACCTCACCAACTGTGCTCTTGCCAAGCAATGGATATGCTTAAAGAGGGCACAGGAGATTACAAAACTAGATCGAGCCAGCTGAGCAACACAGATAGGAAAGGCAAAAAGGGATGAACTGCTGTCTGGAAGCAAGCTGGATCATAAAGATTACCAAGATGAATGGGAAATTTATGAGATTAATGCAAAGAAGAAAGGTGTAGACAAGAGAGAGATACACAGAATGGTGTCCAGAATCCACCCCCCACAATTTTCAGCTGTAAGAAGATGAAGTAAGCTGACGGCAGAGGAAAAACATTCTATGTGATTCAGAAAAAAAGCCATGAGAATCCTAAAATAGTTGAACAATTATGGCTTAAGCCCAAAACCTGCCCTATGACAGACATAATGGGTTCAGATAATGTGTTTACAGCTGGGTCCATATAAGGAGGCTCATAACCATGTGAATTGTCCACCATAATTCTGCCACTGGAGCTGAGCTTCTTGTCTGATCTCCAATGAGTCATGATGAACTAAACCATGTAGTTATCTATAGCCATCTAAGATAGCCATCCAAACGTGATTGAACAGTTTAGGAATAAACCTCAAAAATTTAATGCAGCTGAAAAGGTGGTAACTCCTGGAAAAAGAATTGTGATTAACAGGGAGAGCAGGTATACGCCAAAAATCTTCAGTTCACCCTGCTGAAGCTAAGCATGGCTACACGACTGTGACCAAAGACCAAGGCAGTCCCAAGAAATAATGGTGCTAGTTTTGTGGGACACATCTATGGCAGGATAGTGATTATCCCAAGCAGGCTGTGGCACCAGAAAGACACTGCAAACTACCTGTTGTCACTGGTTTACAGAAAGTCAGACTGAGTCAACATTCAAATTAATCCTATGTTTCTTTATTTCACATATCCAAATGTCTTTGTAGGTGGGGATCCTTTCAACATATGAGCAATTCAGATGGCTTCATAGCTCAGGGAGGATAAAAAGGCCTTTTAACAAGGTACTTCATAAGCTGAGTGGTTACCACAGTGACAGCTGGGTAAAGGCATGCTTCCCTCTGCCATGTGAACAGCTCTGTCATGTTGGGAGAAATACACATATTTAGCTTTCTTTCGTGACATGTGCACATTCTGCTTGTCACTTCTGACAGGCTGATCTGTGCTCAGGTTTGTAATACATAGATGCATAAATATGCAATCTACAAAAGTGGCTATTTCTGTATTGTTTATATATACAAGGGTTTGGGGGTTGTAATATATTTTATTGTACATATGTGACAGTATATCTTATGAGCTATACATATGCATTCTGTGATCACATCCAACACAAGCTGTCATAAATGCATTTTTATATTGAATATATGCCTACCAGGCACAAATGCTTTAGTACAAAGAAATATGTTTAGCATGCAGCCAAATACTGAAAAATTTCAGACATTGTTATTAAAGACTTCCATGCTACTTAGTTCAACAAAAATTAACTTGATTCAGTGTATCCATAGAAAGATTTATTCTCTGCTACACTGGTCACCTGCCTCACTTAAATGCATATAAGAGACAGTACTGTTTTGTCAGAGACACAGAAGGTACTGAGGCATTGCAGACACTGAATGTTATAATTTCCAGGTATCTTCCTTATTGCTGAAATTCATAATGCTCACTTAGACATCTCAAGTTCCACAGAAGAGTACTACAGAAGAGTTGAACTCCCAATAATGGGGTTTGCTGACACCATTAAGTTCAGCAGGAACTGACCTAAAGCAGTCAGAAACATGAACAAAAGGGCAGGACTTAGATACTGGTTAGATCATGTTCAAATGTTCATTGCATAAAAAAAGGAGAAATATTAGTTAGAATAGCAACCCAAAACCTGATTCCCTTCTCTCACTGAAGCTTTCAACACTAATCCTTGTCCTTGTCTGCCTTACTTGTAACTTAAGCCAGCACGAAATGAGGCAGCTTGAAACATGAAATACTGGGAGAATTTCAGCTTAGAACAACTTCACCAGACATTCCTGAAAAATGCATATAATGAGGGAATCACAAATTGCACTTTGTTCAGGACCAGCGTAAGACATGACAGGAGTACAGGTAGGTGGGGTGTGCTACCAGTCAGAATTTAAACTTCTGAAGTTCTTAAAAATTATCTTAGGTGACTAGAATTACATTTAGGTACCTTCATAATACTAGCCCTTATTAATTACATTTGTTCAATATGTGCGCATTATTATTTGTATCTTCTCTCCTAGGTATAGTACAACCCCTTTAGAGGATACTTTTCAAAATTTAAACTTTTCATATATGTCCTTTACCATCAGATATTCAATTGGTTTTCAGGCTGACATTATTGAATTTATCTGCACATCCTCTTGTAGGGAAAGAACTCCCTTTTACAAACCAAATCTCTCCATTCATTTAAATTCCCACTCTGTCTAACTGAATTGATATCCATAGACATGTGCAAAGTATGACACCCATAAACTTCCTTTGCTCAGCCCTTATGTAAAAGTTTACAGGACACTGAATTAGCAAATGAGGAACACACAGTGAATAACCAGTTCTGGAAACTGTGGTTTATGTGTCTTGCCCAAAACCAGGTTGGAATTTTGTGGCAGGGTCAGGGAAGACACACAGGCTATTAGGATGGTTCTCCCTTAATCATACATTATCTACCTGTAATTCACCTCTCCGTTCATGTTTCCCTTTTTAATTTCTAAAATGAGTGGTGCAAAAGATGGTTAATAACCTGCTCTACAAATCTGAGCATGCTCCATGAAAAGTGGTTGGGTGGAGCTCATATCAGCTACCTTAAGCTATTTAAAAATGCAGATGTGCAGTCAAAGATAATTTTCTGACCTTCCTCTGTAATCAGTGGCATAAAATAGGCACCTCCAAAAGGGTGACTAATCCCATACTGACAGCCTGTCTAAGACTGAATGAATTGCCCTCTGGAAGTGTTTAGACGTATCCATTAACTACAAAGAGTACCTAGATGACTAGATACCTAAATTTTCAGTGGCTCAAGTAGAGAGAGTAAAATGGAGCTTTACATTTGTGTTTTACTGTGTTCTTGAATCGCAGGACCTATATGAGTGCCATCAAAAGTACTATGACCATCCACAGCTGCAGTTCCAAAAATAACTTAGATCTTTGTCTGACACCTGTAGGGACTTCCGTGGGTAAACAAACATTTTTAGTTATCTACCTAAACCTTAAAGTACCAGGAGTTTGGGAAAGTGCAGTAAAGTCAATACCAATCCTAAATTGTTGTTAGAAAACTGAATTTGTGCACAGCTTTTCAGTAAAGCAGGATACTAACAACAAAGTGGCCCTGAGTGATACAGGCAATAATCAAGTTAAAAAAGTATATCCAGTGCCTTAGCAATCACTCCAGAGGAAGTCTGTCAACAGCTAATGTCCAAAGGGAACAGCAGTTCAGAACATCAGTTTGCCAATCAAAACACCAGCAGCTGAACAAGATCAGCACAAGATCCCACTTTTATAAATATCATTAAACCACTCTTTGATCAGTGAGCAAAATCTGGTAACTTCCTAAGGCAAATTAGGTGTACTTTAGGTCATCAAAACAGGGTCCCAAATCTTGCTCTAAAAAATGTTGTTGTTTAAAAGTGTTTTCACAGTGGAAAATACCCTCTGTAGAAATAATTCCTTTGAACTGAAGGAGGTTGGGGAAAGCAAAGTAAGATGTTCTACATGGATGATGGAATCTATTAACACACAGCAAATTGCATGTTCAAGACCCAAGGGCAGACTCTCTTAAAAATTAGTAGTCTTCACTCAACTGCATTATTCCAGTGAGGTCATACACCCTTACAAGTTAAAGTAAGATAAACATATATTTACCTGACCAGAATAAAGGTCTAACAGATTATAAAATTTTCATAAACCCGATTTTGTTCTTGAACATGAAAATATTATGCTTTTGCATATTTATTTTAAGCTTCAATATTTTTGTCTTATTAAAAGGAAGAACAAATAAAATATGCTTTTCAATAGAGATGATTATTTTTACCATTATGATGGGAAATTCATAACTCAGAACATCTACATCAATGGAAGGGAGCAAATAAGGGTGAAGAATAAAGAAAGCAACTTAATCAGATTCATGATTTTGACCTTTGATATAAACAAATTATATATAATATATGCACAACAAACACTATCTCTATAAACGTGTTTTTCTCCTATGATTGTTCTGCATTTTACTAATTAATCTAGAAAGAAAATTATGAAAAAACCAGAAAAACAGAGGTTTACATCACCTGCAGGATTACAACATAGCCTGACCTCTTCTAATGCTGATGCTCAAAAATGCATGTCTAGAAACCATCTAAACTACAATTTAAATGTCTCAAACTTACAGAGGCAAAAATGCACTCAGGTAGACAGAAATGAGAATGAAACAAGAAAGTGATGAAAGAGAAACACATAAATAAAGTGCATGAGAGATGTTCCAAAGATGCCCTAGAGTTTTTTCTTTCAAAGTTTGATGTCTTTTACTTATTTCCACATGGCATTAGGACTTAGGTTTCATAGTATTAAAAATAAAATTGCATGACAACTTTATTCTCATTACCATCAAGAACCTTCCTTTCTGTTGTATTAGTTTCTGCAGGTAGATTTCTTTCTTTTTGTTCACTTCATGAACCACCTCAAAATATATTAAGATGCTCGTGGCATTTTTTTTATTTATATATCTTTCTGAGACATTAAAACCCTCCTTACAAGACATTTTTAACATTATGGAAAAATGAAGGCCGTTGAAAAATTCCTCAGAAAAATCACATAAAATCAAACCTAAACAATCCACAGTGTATTCTCACTTTCCTGCATGGCATCTAGGTTTAGTGGACTGTATAAGGACTAGAAAAAAAGAACTCACAGATTTAATTCATACCTCTCCCACTAACTGGCCTTCACACTCTGCACTTCTACACAGTTTACACTGTCTAGTCATGTCCTACTTATTTTCCTGAGGCATGTAAATATTAACACCGAAATTACTGCTAAGGAAAACTAAGTAAGCTTATCGGTTGTTTGAGGTCACAAACAAGTTGGTATCATTATCACTGCTGCAACACCTGCACTGTAAGTGTATTTCTGGCTAGGCCAAACCAGGAGGAGGCAATGTGGTTAATCCTGGAGCCTATTTGAGTCAAGTTCCAGAAACGTGCTCAAAAAGGTATTCTTTTGGACAAGGCTTCCTGAAACTCTCTTATCTGTTTTGTCCTGTGCGATGCCTGTGGAACTTCTGCACAGAAACACTGTGCAGTAGAAGACAGAGAGCCATCATCTAGAGAGGATCATAACATGTAAGATGAACAATAAAAGTGACAATAATAGCCCAGTTACTTATTTACATGACTGGGTACCAGCATTTCCAACATTCAGTTCTAATGTGTGGTCTTAACATTTTTATATTACATCATCCTTTCCATCACTATTAATAAGGATTTACCAACATACTAAATATAGAAGCTGGATGAACTAATTAAGGCTTGTACAGCATATGAGATGTTAATGTTTTCAAATAATAGTGTTTCAGACCAGAGTTTTATAATTTATAGTTTTATAGTTTTTATAATAAATGTTATTATTAATCATATAAAACAAACAAAAACCGTTTTCCTGAGCACGGGTAAATCAGGAGGTACTATTCTGTGATTCTCACTGACTTTTATTAAAGTGAATAGAATTTTTTAAAATGCCCAACTCTGAAAACTTACTTCTGTCTACTGAACTAATTACATATTTAGCAATGTGTCTTTCTTCACACACAATACTAGTTTTTCAACAGTATAAATAGGAAATGACTACTGGCCAGCATGATTTGTTCTCTTTTTAATCTTTTACTAAAAAAATGGGAGCATGAAATGCATCTCTCAGCCTGACTCTACACTGCATTAATGTTTCAGATTAGCTTCATCTTAACCTAAGTCATGCTCTTAGATGGTGTAGTATTACACTTCTATTACTCATTTTATTTACTCCTTCAGGAAGAAATTGCTGCCTGCCCTCCTGGAATAGTAGATAATTAACTCTTTAGAAATAAGGTTAGTGTTTTGTTAGAGGAAAAGCTCTTCCTGAAAGTGAAGTGAACAAATATGTACAAAGATTATTAGAAAATGTATGCAACCATTTTGACCCCTGAGACAAAGTTTCCAAGGCAGACCAGAAAATCAATTATAATGTATGAAGTCTCATTCAAAAAGTAACAACTTCTTTGACAGTTCACTAATACATCTCACACTCAGGGAAAAGTTGTAAAAATATGTTAAAAGAATGCAATCTACCATTACCAAACAAGCACCATCTTTTCAATCTAAAAATTTAACACAGGCACCATCACTGATTCTAAAACTTTTATCTACCCCCTCCAACATACATACCAAATACCTCGTAGTCTTGTATCAAAGAGCACCTTTAGAGCTTCATATAGACTTTTATCCGTGTGTGCTCATCCAAGAGAAGTATTAGACATCTCACATGATCCCATATGACTTACAGTGTGGGTCATACACAGTTCATTCAGACAAGCAGCTGATGTCCAAGAGCTTTACCAGTCCAAACCTCAATGCTAAACATTTTCAGTTTTACATCATCAAGGTTTAAAATGTACAGTGGTGTACTCAACCGTAGGTAGAGCAGAAGAGATGTTCAAATCTAGTTAGCACAAATCCCTGTGCTAACTAGATGCAATGAGAAACTACTGGAGGGAGGGAGAAAGGGAGGGATCATGGAAATGCTAAGTCAGTATCAGATAGATGAAGTCTCTAATCTAATTCCCTACCCTGCACTGTAATATATAAACTGGGAGAATAATTGGATGTGTCTCTCACTGGGGAGGGCCCTCTGACTGTCAGGACAGGAAGAACTCCCTCTTATATCTGTAACACTGAATGGAGATACATGATCTTCCTACCTCTGAACCAGAGATGAGCTGATTAAAGAAAGGCAGAATTAAAGAGCAGGCAAAGTAAGTCTTTCCCTCCTAACAGAGAATCACTGCTCTAACTCCTGTGGCAGTGAGTAAAGTGGAAAACAGTGGAAAATAGTAAACAGTAAAAGGTAGAAAAAATACAGGAAGGAAAAGCAAAACCACACAAGTAAACATATTTAAATATTAACAGATTTGTAACACAATTGATTAATCATGAAACTACTCTAGGCTCAGAATTGTTGCATGCCAACAGAGCATACAAAATTTTGTAGTAAACATATGGTTAGCATGAAGTACACTGCCAAAATGTATTTCTCAAGGTGTTGAGCATAACAGGACAGCCTTACAGCATCAAGATGGACTATCTGTGCCTTCTCCCTTTCAGTACCCCAGCAACAACGTGAATAAAATAGTAGAGATTCAACACTTTTGCCTAAGGCTTATGTGCAAAATCCAAGGCAGTGGTCTCAATGAAAGAAACAGCAACGAGGTCAGTTTTCTCACTATGACATAGATCCAGATATCCTTGAAGTATTTAAATAAACCTGAAGACCTATTTTCAAAAATGATCAAAACTACCACCCAAGAGGAGAGAAGTCTTAATCCTACTGAAAATCAGTGCAACATGAATTCCTGTTCTGCTTAGCAACTAGAAAATCGAATACAATATGAAACCCTGGCACCTAAACACTGTAAGTACATATGTTCTGTATTTCTCATATTTGGATAAGGAGGTGTTTTGTCTTCGTGCAGAGCAGTGTGTTAGATCAATACTAGACTTTATGAGCAAAGAAGACATTTCCTTTTCTCTTCTTTCACCTTCGGCTAAACATTTCCTGCCCTCACTACACTTTTGAAGTGTGATGTGAGCTGAGCATTCCTCTCACTCTCATGCATCTTTAAGAGATTTGCATAAAAATAAATCTCCTTGAGTTTATTCATGTTGCAGAACCTTAGTCCTGCAGGAAACTTTCGTTTTTCCTTTGTTGTCTTAGAGGGTACAACCTGTCCCTGCTGTGCACATTTGGGTTTCTAAGTGGGTGGGGCGTCTTGGAAGCATTGTTCTCCTGGGGACATAGTGACAAGCACATACACATTCTGGGGACTGTGATTATTTCTGGTTGTCACAGAAGGACAAAAAATAGTGTAAAAACTACTTATAGCTATTGAAAAAGATATCAAAATATCACTATTGTATTACTTGCCAAGAAACATATGTTGGAGTCACAATCCTAAATGCCACCCCCTGAAATCAAACCATGGCTTACGTGATTTATTGGCTACATAAGCTTTGTGCTGTCTCTGTACGAGTGACATTTCAGCAGCCCAGAGAGTAATGCTGACTGAAGATCTTTCAAATACTAACAGCAGTTCAGCACAGGTTTTGTTTTCCTGAGGTTTAATCTCAGTTTCTTTCTCTAAAGACTCATGGCATAATGGACAACCTTCCTCACCTCTTGCTCAGACACAGACTCAGTTAGAGTAACCTCTTTGTTTAAACTCTGAGGTCTTAGGGGCAGAGACTGACAATTTACGATCTGGATGTGAAGAGCCTACTATTAAACAGGGCCCTGATCTGGAACCTCTGGGCAATGCTGCAAGACAAGCACTAATTACAGTGGTGTCATCTTGTTATCTGAGCAAATGACTGTAACGCCTTCATTTTCCTTCTGGCTCTTTTTCCACCCATCTTTGTTGCCTCAACTTAGCTTTATGTCCTCATGTAAACATAGATTTTATTCCTAATTTGCTTATCTTGTAACTTTCAGGATTTATATTTGCATGTAGCAAATGGTCATTAAGAACTTTCAGAGGAAAAGGAAAAGGCTGAGTTTCCCAGAAATGTGAATGAGCACTAGGCCTATTTTAAAAAGCAGCAGCAGGTTAAAGATATGCATTCCTACATGTCCCTTTTCAGCCCTTATTTGCAGGTAGTTGAAGAAAGTAGTGAGCCACTAGTTCTGACTCTCCAACTACCGACCTAAACACAGTGAAGGATTTTAAGCTCACTTCTCAAGGTTTCAAATGAGTTCACCAAGATACAATTAAAATGAGAAATAATTATTATGTAGCTCTTCAATCATATTGCAAAACCATTTTACTAACTGCATAAGCAAGGTTTAATTCTCAAAACTCAGTATCAAAGCTAACATTAAATATGCAAAGATTTGAATATCTGAATAGATAAAAACACATATTAAGAAGTATGAAGTTTGCATTGTTCTTGACTCCCTCCCCTTACATTTCTGTGGTCACACAGCCCCTTCTTATGGTCACAAAACCTCTCAGCCATTAGAGGTATAAATTTATTTTGGGAATGTGAAGATAAAATTAATAAAAAGTCCTGTGTGCTCTCAGTAATGGCTCATTTTGGTATTTTAATTTTTATTGCCTATTTAAAGCTTTGGATTATGACTTTCTTTTCCTGAGGAATAAAACATCACATCAGCAAACATAGTGAGATTCATGCAATTAGTGTGAAGATCTTGTAAATGCCCAAAAGAGAAACAGCTTCACCGCTGAACACAGTGTTCTGTGATTTAATCCCTATTCAGGTAAGCGATAGTAGGAACAAAACTTTTATTTTAAGAGTAATAACTTTCCAGATCTGCGTGAAAGAAGTTTCACAGAAAAGTTCATGTCCACCTTTCTAGCTCTTCTAAACAAAAAAATGGTGACATGAGAATCATATCAAAGTTTTACTGTTTTCAGACATACTAGAAAAATACTATTTAATCAGTAAACTTCAATACAAATAGTTCTTAAGTAGCATCTGATTTTTAAATATTGATTGTTATAATTTCTAATTTCTAATTTATATTCCATATAATATGCTAACTTCATATTTTTACACAATCCCAACAAACACAAGCCCCCTACAAATAGTTTTTAGTATATTAAATGT
This sequence comes from Certhia americana, assembly GCA_018697195.1. NCBI lineage: Eukaryota > Metazoa > Chordata > Aves > Passeriformes > Certhiidae > Certhia > Certhia americana. The sequence goes on from CM031879.1 coordinate 39,481,127, forward strand.
GAAAACCAAAAGCCAAACATGGAAAAGAAATGAGACATTTTTACAAGACCATTTAGAGTTCAATTATATTCTCCATAGAAAAGATTATCCTTTGCATTCTTTTAAATACAAACTAAATTTCAGTGAAGAGCACTAGGAGAAATGGAGATGAGATTACAAGTGATTTTAAAGTTTCTCACTGAGGCAAAATTTCAGTGACCTGTTTCTGTTCAGCTTTAGCTAGATGGGCTCAGCCACTGTGCATTCCACAGGATCCAAGCAAATTTACTCTTAAAAAGATCTAGTACCACCCTAGCACCTCTCCTGATTACATAACCCTCTTTCTCCTTTTTGCAGCCCGCGTGTGGGGCATGTGGAAGCATGTACAGCATAAGGGGCAAAGTCCCTATAAAGAAACTTCGCAGTAGCAGACCCAAGGACCACAGCAGTCCCTCTGAATTTTCTAAGCACAAGAAAGTATATACAGTACAAGTCCATCCCGGGCTAAAGACTAAACAAAAATAAGCATCCCCCCCCCCCCCCCCGTCGCCTCCCCACGCTGGGAGATCGATGCTCTCCTACCTCCCAGGCTGACAGCCAGCGGACAAGATAGGGGACGGCTTTGATCCGAAGGATTGCAGGCTGCCGGTCAGCCTTCCAGGGCAGCGGGGCTAAGGCGCGGGGCCCGGAGCCCAGCCCTCCCGGGAGAAGCTCGGGGAGTTTTGTCCCGGGGCGTGGGAAGAGCTCCGGGTTCTCCCTGGCCGCCGACGGGACGCGACCGTCGGGGCTGCAGCCTGTTCTCCCGGCCCAGGCCAGCCTCACCTTCCCAGCGCCGGCAACTGCCTCGGTTTAGCCGGGGAAGCTTCCAAGTCCGGAAGAGCTACCTCCCGCTCACGGACAATATTGCCAGGAGTCAAAAGAGCCAGAGCGACGAGGGGCAGGACAGGTCCGGGGAAGGGGCAAGGGAAAAGCCCCTTCCCATCGCACACGCCGGCCCGCTCCCCTCCGCTCTCCCGGCCCGGCTCCCGCTCGCAGGTGAGCCCCGGAGTTCATCTGCCGGGAACGGCACGGTGCGGATAACACATCCTGCCCCCAGAACCAAACAAAAAGTACAAAAAATAGTTCATCCCATTGCGCTCTACCTTTTCTTCCACATACTCACGGACTTTACCTGTTTTTATGCCGGGTTTTTAATAAATTCCTTCCAAAAGGAGCCATGATTCCAGCGGCATAACATCAGCGATCCCCAAACAATTCGAGGGTGTTCCCTTCTCCCTTATTTTTTTGCCCGAGCGCCTTTCAGCTTGTTAATAGTCACCAAGCGTAGCGATGAGCTGGAAGTTGTGCAATTTACTGCTAACTTTGAACTCCAGCTTGTTGCTGCTGCTGCACCTTTGGAGTCCTGCCCAACTGCGAACTTGAAGGAGGTGTTTAGAAGCAGGAAAAAGAAAGGGGAGGGGGGGGAGAATACGCACTTGCTCCTGTGATGTGAAGTTATGCACAGGACTTGCTAAACTTTCAGCCTTGTCACCCTCAGGGCAGCAGGCAGCAAATGGGAAAGAGGGGTTTTTGCTCCCGTGTGGAACTCTGTAAAGGCGTGCACACACACACAGAGACACACACACACACACACACACACACACAGACACACACACACATTCACAAAAGCACTGAAAACTTTCCCCGGGAGGCTCCAGCCACTTCAGGTCAAGTCGCTCAGCTTAAACACACGTTAATGAAGGGCAAGCTACAGTTGCCACACCAGTTCTCAATGCATAATAACCTGGCTTTTCAGTACCTTAGTACTTCTTTACAAGGTGTTGAACGAGTTAGGGGAAGATGAAGGGAAAAGACTCTGTGGCCCCTCTGCTCTCCCTGGACTTTTAAATAAATGAGCTATTTGCATGGAAGCCTTTACAGACTAAATGCACCTTCGAAAATGTGGCCTAGCAGAGAAAAAGTGAGGGAGCAACATGAAAGACTGGATTCGTACTAAGCTGTTCCACGACCTTTTTTGTTATTATTTTAAACTGGCTTTGCCAGACGGGAAGTGAACACACCATGGTTCCTGTTCACTTCAACCCTCTGAGAATGAGAGATTTGGAGTAGAGCTTCAGAAGGAAAAAACCTTTTTTTTTTTTTTTTTTCCTCTTCTAGTTTGGAGCAGAGCAAGGGAAAGAGGACTCATTGTGCCAAAAAAGCTGATGTCAGCAGGTGAAGGTCCCAGGGCAGGTGGGCAGTCCCACGCACAGCCCTAGCACACCATAGCTCTCTCTGCTGTAATTTAACAGGTACATATTAGATTAGATGTAATTCCTTTTTATTTTTCTTTCCCCCTCACAGGGTAGATTCTTTGTGTGGCTGCCCAAAGGTACAGCACAATAGGGAATTTTTTTATCAACCAGGGGCAATGACTAAATAGGAGCCTACCAGAGTATGAGCTTATCTGAAAAGAAGTTTTTTCTTATATTTCCCCTTTCCTCCCTTGTTCAAGAATTCAATTTTCCTGTAAAAAACAAAGCAAAGGCCCGTTTCATGGTTTACCTATTACTGGCAGCTCTAGGAATACCCCACATATTTTCAGTTCAGTCCCACGCCTCTGAATTCTCTGAACTGTAACTACAAAGAGAGGGACTCTTAAAAGCCTTGTTTGTGTATTCATTCAAATAACATAAAAAACAGGGAACCTGAAATGAAATAACTTTCAGATTTCTTATCCTGCTGCCAGGGTAGGTTTGAAATAGTCTGATTTCAATATTGTGAACATAAGCACACATTAAGCCTATAGAAGTCTTTCTTTTTGCTTTGAATTGGGTTATATATGGCACAAAGAAGGGATTTTCTTATATCTAAAGGACTGGGAAATTTTTTCAGTCCCTGAGAGATGTTCAAGACGTATTTGGCATAAAAATCAAATTAATATAGAACTTCCTTGAGAATAATTAATATTCAAATAACTATTTATATTGTAGCTTTATCTACAAAATAATATTCACTTTTAATTATGAAAATAAATGGGAACCCAAAGATATTTGTAGCTGTTTTTATTACTTCTGAATAGTCATCTCACAATTTTAATTTATTAAAAAAAAATTAAAATGCCATGTAAATTGTTCTTCTTCCTCTAGCAAATGCAAAATAAATTTCAACCAAATATATGCAATGTGGGTCCCTCTACACAAGTAAACCAAAATATTTGTTATATTCATGAAGCTATGCAAAGAATTGTAGAAAAGACTCCAGCATAATAGGCAGACATTTTCCCCACAACTGAGGGAAAAGAGAGGCCTTTCAGTCTATGCACTTTCACACTTAGGCTAGCCAAAACCAGGAACAAAGTATGTGAGCATATGATAACGTCTTACCAAGCAATAAAGGAGAGAATCTTAAGAATGAGGAACACTGCTCTTTCCTAAAAACAAGAGCAAAGGATGTTTCATATACCATAAAGGTGTGACAACATACAATTTCTTCCAATATTCAATTAATCTGTAGAACCCAAAGAAAAGTAACAAAGGGGGCAAAAAGAACTACTTAGTTTACAGAAAAATATACAAAACCACAAAAAAAATGCATGGATATTGCTCTTACTAAAAGAAGGGACTCGAATTTCCATTCCCCAGCACATAAGATAGTTTCTGGATAGAATAGAAATAGTAGCAAAACTTTTCAGAAAGACAGGCTAATTTTGTAGGCAATGTTGACACAACAGTTCAGTGAGCTTGTCCTTAAACTTCCAAAGTGCTTCAAATTATCTGTATCTGTATGTACACGTCCCTAGTTTTCTTTAAACTGCAGCTCTGATCTTCCAGAAATATTGTACTAACATTCCAGACCAGGGCCCTGGCACTTCCCAGCATGCCACGTTGAGATAAAAAGCAACAACCACTCAAGTTTCGAGTACAATCACCTTCTAATCATACTTTCTTCATGCAAAAATCTAAAAAGTGACTAGCTAGTAACATCACATTTTTCACCCACAAGCTCACCAAATTGTTCTCCATCACAGTATCTTCCCTCTAGGAGAAGTAATTAATCAATTGCAGGCAGTCTGTTCTTCCGGACTCATTTAAAAAAAAAAAAAAAAAAAAAAAAAGCCAAACATATGTATGAATCTTGAGATCTTTGGAAAGACATGTCAGCAATTCATTCTTGTATTTAAAGGAGAAGGCAAAAGGAATTATAAGCACTAGAATATTACCTGCCATCTTCCAAAGCAGGTAACTCTGAGTGTTTTATTCTTTGCAAAAATAGTGCAGCATAAGCAGAAATGCTTTAAACCACACCTTTAATTTAGATTTAGAACCCAGCTTTGACCATATCAATCTATGGGTATAGTTTCAAATTAATTCTTAAATGCAACAAGGAATGGCTGTTCTAGTGCTCCCTCTTGCCCTTTCTCACCTTTCTTCCCCACCACTCAGCTCCAATGATTATCTTTAACAGTCTCCAGAATCTCATGTGATCTCCTTGTAAACTGATGTAATCTATGCAAATGCAAACCCAGCAAAAAAAGTTTGTTTATTCTACTTTGGCTGATTGCTGAGATGAGTTGACTTACCTCAGGATCAGAAAAGTTCAGTCAGACTGTGATTTCCAGAGTTGATGCAAGCAATGAATACTAAAAGGAAAAGAGGAAACAAAAGAGAACTTGGAAATATGGGGAGGTAAAAAGACCTCCTTTGGCTGAGTGTTAGGGTAGCTTGGCAGCTTATTCTAAGAGTGGGTCTACAAGAAAGGACTTCATCTCATCTAATGGCTCGCTGTCTTTAAAAGGGGATGTCTTACTACTTTCTCCAGCCACAGAATTTTGACCCTGTCCTTGTGCCAAATCTGTTTCTCAACAGGCTTTGTGCTCACACTATTCAACTTTTTAAATGGATGGAAAACAGACTTGACACAGGAAAGTGAATAAGCAGCTTTTTGTGGGCTAGGTACTTAAATTGGCTTATTGAGGTATCAGACAATTGGCAGGCCTGGTATGTGAGGAGAGAAACAAGATGATGAGGCCAAGAATGTGGGAAGAAAGATGTGGGAGGAAGATGTCTTGTCTGAGCAGCCCTGAGCAGCTGGATTGGCTCAGCCACGTTTTGTAACTTCATTTTGTCTGCAGCAGTGAGCAATGGAGACAGCAAAAGGTACCTTAGGAACAGGACAATTGCCCATTCCTTGCTCTGTGCATAGGCTGATTCAGGTACATTGGCTTCCTCATTTTAAACCTCATAAATATTGTGTCTGCTTGAGTCAGCCAAATGTATGAATGAAAGACACTAGACCAGGTGGTCCAGTAGCGTAAGAGGAAAAGGTTAATACTAGAATTATAACCCACTGAAAGTCAGAAAAGTTGGTGATCAGTCCTCAGAGAGGTTGAGGATTTGTCCTGCTCAACTTAATTGAAAAGATTTGCATAAGGAACTCAAGAGGATTAGTGGCTGATAAAATGGCAGGTGAGGGGGGTTGTGTTGATGAGTGTGGAGCACTACTCAGAAGGAAATCTAAACAAACCTTTAAATTAACTGTCACATCTTGGAAATGTAATTTATTTGGAACAGTTCATGAAAAGCCTTAGGTTAATGTTCTATACTATTAAAAGCAAAACTAAAACAAAACAAACAAAAAGAGAGAGTTAACAATTAATGAGAAAGGAATGCAGAATGAATTGGAAAAGGTTGTTATGCCACTGTAAACTTTCACTCTGAGTCTACATTTTGAATAACACAGGTAGCCCATCTGAAGGAGGATATGGGAGTACGTGGCAGCAAGAGTGTTTTAACATACAGAATAGTTTCATACGTGAGGAGAAACTTAAGTAGTGAGATAAGACTCTTGGCTCTGAAGAAAGGTGAATATCAGATTAATTTAAAATAACTTTATGATAATCTACATCATGCAGAAAATAAGCATGAAACAATTATTTCTCACAAGGGCCTGCTGAAAGAAACAATCATAAACCAAAGTAAAATAAATACACATAAAAAGATTGAACTTGTAAGTAAATGACTTTTACTTAAAGATAGAAGTGCTATCTGACTGCAAATAATGACAGAACTGCCATCTGACTGCAAATTTTGGGATGGAAAAAGCTAGAAATAGTTAAAAAGAGAGATTAGGCAAAACCATGGATCTTATGACCAAGAGAAGTCAGAAAAATCACTGTATTCTGTGTCTTTATCACCTCAGTCCAGCTGTATCTCAAGCCTCTTTTTCTTTTCCTTCACTTTCCCTACAGCTCATTAGCTACTGGCATAGCCTAAAGTGCAGTAAACCCCAGAGGTCACTTCTGACTTGTAGATTGGGTCCACATGAAGCATCACTTTGGCTGCTGTGCCCTCTTGTAGAGGACCTCCATGTAAAGATTTATTGTTCACAACAGTGAACAAAACAGTCAGCTTGATCCCCTGCAAACAGGCTTTCATTCAGTGTTGCAGATACAGAACTAGTTTTTTATATTCTACAAGCCCCAAGTACTCCTAAGCATAGGCAAGGAGAACACCCCCAGATATGGAGTCAAGTTCTTTGTTGGCCCATTCTTTATCCAGCCCCAAATCTCTTTCTCTCCTTGTGACTGGATTTACCATTTTTCCATTTCCAAAACTGTCCTCCCTTATGTATTCCTACTCTTTCTGTAACGGTGTAAATTTTTACCCGGTGCTTGAAGAGTCTTCAATAAAAGGTTGAAGGAAATTAAGTGAGCAGAATATCCTTCTGTTTGTAGGGGATTTTTTTAATATAATGGTCCAAATAAGCTTTCAGCTCTCAAAATCTTTGAAACACTGATTACCTGATGCTGGGAGTAAAAAAGCCTACCTGATATTTGCCTTGCTTTTGCATTCTTCTCTAAACATGAGCTAGTGCCCACATATCAGAGACAGGACATGATGCCAACAAAGTTCTTGAGATGATCTCCTAGAGCAGCTTTTCTGTTAATGATTGGATGTAACATGAAAATTAACATGAAAATTAATTCTCCTTTTGTCCTCTCTACAGCTATCCAGCAGGTCCTTTTTCCTGACTGTAAATTTGATAACAATATGTGAGACATCAACTAAATTCATAGCTCCTACAGATTTGCATGTATATGTTGGGAACAGCAGTCAGAATTTACCTGATTTAGACTTACCTAATACCTTATTTTATTTATTATTTGTTTAGTCCTCCTGTGAAATTTATTATGCTATTACTTGTCATAATAGCTTTTGCAGCATGTTGCAATAGTATTTTGTGGCTATATTCTTTGGTGTTAAGTTCCTGACTTGTGGTATCTAAGTCAAAGAGAGCAGTTTAGATGAACTGTAGTGTCCCAAGCTGCCATACCTGAGTCAGCAATGCTTGGTACAGAGGATTTATCACCAAACCTAAAACAGATCTGAGTACACTTCCTGCAGCGCTAGCTCAAACTTCATCCATTGAGAAAGACACATTGAAAACATACTGGGTACATCAAAGAAACTTTCTATGACTGGGAGGTTTTAGAAGTTGAAGAGACACAAAGAATTTTTTTTTCCTTTTTTCAAACTTGTGACAAAAGTACTTTCCTGATACAAATATATCTTTTCTAAAGCTTTTTCTCTATAAAAAATATTTTCCTTTCAAGACACGTGCTAAATGTGCTATAACCTACTGAAAAAAAGCCCTTATGCTGCCTACACCCAAAGGTAATCAATGTGAGTTCTTGCAGCACTAGAGGAAACATAATCACAGGATTTGTAGATAAGCAAGTTTTAGGAAGGACTTGGGCCCCCTATCCACCGGACATGCTCCAAGATAAGGAGCCTTCACACCCCATATAGAGTTTACTTCTCTTTTTGAAAGATTTATTTTTAAATTGCTCCTTATTTAAAACTAAACTGTTGACACACTCATGGTCAGATGTGATTCCTCAAATACACACATATACAGAGGAAATACTTTTCTTGTGGCTGTATTGCAGAAGCCTTTGCTCAATTGAGCTGGATCTATTGATTCATTGTTTAACTTTGGGTCATTATTTAATCTTTCACAGGAGGAGCTCATTTTTAGGTAATTTAAGTAGATTTTACAGTATTTAGAGGAACTGACCTTTTCAATTGAAAATAATTTTCAGAAAGAAACAAGCTTCTGAATGTGCTCATCTGTTAAATGAGAAGATCTTCTAGAGACAAACATCTGAAACAATTGTCCCCTGGAGGTGTACACTCTTCCAGTCATTACAGAGGGAGTACTCATGTTCTTATTTAATGCCAGTCTCTGGGATCCTGTCAGTACCTGCACCCATTAAGCCTATCACTTTGCAACTTTACACCAAAATCCTTGATATTGTTTTCCTGTGTAAGCTTCCAGCATGCCTGTTCTCGTCTTCCTGCACAGAGAGACAGAGAGCTCCACATGTCATCTCTCAAATGGGCCAGACACACATGAAAACACAAGCCCTCCTCTTTGCTAGGTTCCAGCCATGTATGGAAAATACCAAAACCCTACTTAAATGGTAGAATAAATCCATCCCTCCAACCTGTTTTTCAGAAGAACAGAAATAAATTTTTGTACTTTACTGATCTTTTCTCATCTCAGAAAGCCTGGAAACATCACTGAAAATTCCACAGTGGAAAAACACTGCTGTTTCCTAACCTCATACTGGCACTATGACAGTTCATGAATTACTTTTAAGGGTGGCAAGGGCATAATGAAGAATAAGGAATCTTCTAATGCACAACAGATGATAAATTCTAGGCTGAAGCAGCTTCTAAATCTCTCTCACTCCATTTCTAATAATAAAATCCTAAAACCAGCACGGTAGGAATCTGCATATGATACAATACCTGGAGACAATTAAATTCACATTTCTATGTGCTTTAGTTGAAGCTTTTTCATTGAAAACAGTGGGAGTTTTGCCTGATCAAGGTCTTCCTGCACAAATGAACAACTGCAAATGTGTTAGGAAAAACTGATATCTGGGGCAGTGAATCACAAGAGGTTTGTCTCCCTTAGAAGTAAATAAAAGAAAAAACAACCAGAATTTCTTGAGAGATTCGATAATTCCTATACAAAAGAATTTCATACTTTTTTTCTAACTAGAAAGCAGGTTTATTGCGCAGAAAGTTAAGAATAAAACTGGTGTTAACTTCAGAATGAAGCAATTAAGTAAAAAACAATTTGAGACACAGAAATGGAAGAAAAAAAAAAAAAAAGAATAACAAACACACACACAAAACCCCCAAAAAACCAAACTAAAACACAACCAAAAACTACATTGAGCTTACTCTCCAGATGGGGCAGAATATTTTATATGGCATTTTATAGCATCTTTGTGCATTTCAATAAAATGATACAATCAAATCTGAGTACTTCAGAAAAATGTTCTTTCACAGATTTAACATTAGTTCCAGTAAGGAACATAGGTCTCTAATGAAAGTTTAAGGGGGATTTCACATGCCTGAATATTTCTGACAGATGCCAGAGATGGCATTTCAGACCAACTACCATCAGAAATATTTTCAAAGGATAGAAAGCCATGTGGGTTGCATGTTTGCCTCTGATAGACCAGCACAAAGCAGCAGAATGAGACCATTTACACACAGGTACACATGCCAAGACCTATGCCTTCTCCTGGAGATATTCTCATATCTTGAACTGGGGTATATCCTTCACAGTGAAGGATGCTTGGCTCCTATTTCAGGATTGCTCCTGTGAAACTCTTTTTGCCTCTTGGTCAAGTGCATTTTTTTCACTGCTAAATTGTTAATTATTACTTCAGTAAGATTATTGCCTGAGGCCCAGGCACCTAAACTCTAGAGAATAAAAGGAATGTACTCCACTGGTTTCTTCTGTTTTCTGCTAGCTGATTGTATCCTAATTCTTGAAGCAGTATAAAGGAAACAGAGTTATTTAGTAGAATGTATAAAGACCTTTTGACTTAATATTGACTCAGTCCAAATCCATAAAGTTGTTTAGATAATTAACTTCCACTGATTTTAATATGTATGGATACTTTTACTATTCAAGTCTAGCTCCCCTGTGCTAAAAGATGTAGCACTAGATGGAAGCCAGGCAGTTCCTGACTATGACTGTGGCTTACTGTGCAGGCTTGTGTGATGTCTTCAAGGCCTTACTCCAAAAGAACTTAGTTGGGAGCATAAACCTATGACCAAGACTTCTATAAAATCAGCTATATGATCACAAAGACTATGGTCAGGCAAGAAACTTCTGCTATTGAATTTTATATGCAAAAGAACACATTCTGCATTGCAAATATGGAAAGGGGAAAATGGAATGGTTGCTATGGATGGCAGAGAAATGTACTATTCTCTTCTTGCCTCAATTGCTGTTAGAAACTCACAGTCTCGCTCTGGTACCAGGGCTGTAGGCTGTCTGGGGATGATGCTGGTGTCTACACTCTATAAGAATTTCAAAACACAACTATCCTATCGCACAAAAAGATAGTGAGAAGGATTACCCAGCTACAGGATGAAATTAACATTATATCAAAACTAGATGTTATAAACAAATATGTAAATAATAGCCAACTCCTTATCTCTAAGTGTGCTGGAGTTGGCTGGGGTAGGGAAAATTTTCTTCACAGAAAGAGAAATTTTCTTCACAGTCTGGTGTGGGGCTGCATTTTGGATTTGTGTTGAACTCAGGGTTGATAATTATAGAGATGTTGTTACTGCTGAGCAGGCCTTACATACAACCAAGGCCTTTTCTGCTTTCTGTACTGCTGTGCTGGTGAGGAAGTTGGGGGTGCATGGGAGATTGGGAGGAAACACAGCCAGGACAGGTGACCCCAATTAACCAAAAGGTTATTCCAGACCATATATTAAGGTGTATAAAGTGGGGGGAATAACAGGGGGACCTTTGGGTTGATGGTCTTTGTCTTCTCAAGTCACTGTTATGCATGATGGGGCTCTGCTCTCCTGGGAATAGCAGAACACCTGCCTGCCCATGGGAAGCAGTGAATTAATTCCTTGTTTTGCTTTGCTTGCATGTGTGGGTTTTGCTTTCTATATTAAGCTGTCTTTATCTCAATCCATGAGTTCCCTAGCATTTTCCCTTCTGATTCTCTCCTTGGTTCCAATGGTAGGGGAGGGAATGAGGGGCTGGGTGGGGCTTGGCTGCTGGCTCCATTTAAACCATGACACTAGGCTCCTGAGAAACTCTGTTGAGTGGTAAACTCTGTCAGGGGCGTCCTGTACTTAACACACCTCAAGTACTGTGTTTGGGCCCCTCACTACCAAAAGACATTGAAGTGCTGGAGTGTGTTGAGAGAAGGGCTACAAAGCTGATGAAGGGTCTGGAGCCCAAGTCTTATGAGAAGCAGCTGAGGGAGCTGGAGCTGTTTAGCCTTGAGAAAATAAGACTCAGTGCTCTCTACAGCCACCTAAAAGGAGGCTGTAGCCAGATGAGTGTCAGCTTCTTCTCTCAAGTAACAAGTATTAGCATGAGAGGAAACACCTTCAACTTGTGCCATGGAAGGTTTAGGCTGGACATTAATAAAAATTTCTTCATGGGAAGGGCTGTCAAGCATTGAAACGTTGCCCAGGGAAGTGATGGAATCACCATCCCTGAGGGTATTTAAAAGGTGTGTGGCCATGGGACATGGCTTAGTGGCTGACATAGCAGTGCTAAGCCGATGGTCGGACTTGATGTCTTGACATGATGACTTGAAGATTTTTCCAACCTAAAAGATTCCAGGATTCTTGTAGGAGTTAAATCTCTGAAGTGAGCCACTGCTCTGTGATGTGCAGTCCCCTTCTGAAGCTTTAGACTGTAGGGAGTTACCACTATGGACCTGTGTAAGCCTGCCAGAGGCAATACACTGTATCTGCTTGTTTTTTTAACTCCTTCATGTCTTCTAAATCCTCTTAGGATTGGTCTCTAAGATTATTCTTTTGGCATCAAGGCCTCAGTTGGATATTCACACAGCAAAGAGATCTCATCTGTATAAATAAACCTATTCCTTTTTGTGATATTCACTGAAATAGGGTCAGAGATGTTCACTTCCCAAGTTTTACCTTACTCCTAAAGATATGGAGAGATCGTTGTAGCTACATGAGTACAAAGGTACTATTTACTTTTTAGCCCTAACAGTGAATGTCAAGCTGTCTCATCAACTACCATGAATACAGCTTGTTCATCTAAGGAGACTGGTAACAATGAGGAGAAAAGCTGCGAGAAACTAAATTTGTCTATGCACTAAGTATTTATTCTCGATTTTGAAAATTTTAGTTTTACCTAAAACAACTATATGAAATACTACAGGGTACCTTCAGGTAGGTGTAATGCTCTTCAAACCTGCTTGTAATCTTCGACTGCTAAATATTTTCAGTTGAAGCCCAAAGAATTCCATAGGTATCTCAACTAAAATCAAGAGTTACAATTCAGGCCTCACTGTTTAAATCAACAATCCATGTTCCCCTCAGTATGGGTATATAAAATTTACAGATACAGACAAGCTTAAGTTCTAGCATTTGAGTCATGCAGCTCATCTTCTTAAAATTAGGCATGTATGGAGGTGTTTTCGGGATCGGGGCTACATCATCGAGTGATTAGAAAAGAGTCCCCTCTGGGTCTCAATTAAACACGGCTCCAGCCGCACAAATCAATGTACTGGGATAGTGATTTGAAGCTGAGATCATGTCTACAGCAGAAGGCATGGCTGACATCAGCGTGTTAATCTGGGGTGTGAGCGCCCTGTGCTCTCTGAATCCCTTCGTTTACCTGCAGTTATAACAGTGCAAGTGTTCTCTTGCCAGTACAACGTATTTCTGCTGGGGAGGGGAAGCAGGGGAGAGAGGGAGAGAGGAGTGAGAGCACCAGGGCTTGATGCCATTATGATATATGGATGGTGATCATAGATGTGGAACTACTGTCAGGACATATACCCCGGAGGATGCACCACCTAGGATGGCATTGATAAGGGATAAACACTGCAGCTCTTCAGCACAGCCTGTGATAAGCCTTAACAGTAAAATCTAGGCTGCTGAAGGCTGCCACAGATGACAAACTTTTCTTTCTAGAGCAGTGTATATTTATAAGCTTCATTCTGCTTTAGAGATGGCTATAGTTAATTCATGTTTATAAAGCACTGAAACTGAAAGGTATTATGGAAATGCAAAATATTCTTCAGATGCAAAGCCTCTTCTTCTATTTCAAAAAGGGTGTTTTCTTTTATTGCCAGTGATGTTTTTGCTTATGTTGTAAATGATTGGTTGCCTGTGTTTGCTGTTGTAACATGTATTCTTATTACCACTTTGTTTGTCTTTATTGGGATGTCTGCTTTTCAATCTCCAAGGAATTTCTTAAATACTATGCATGCAAATTTCAGTTCACAGATGTGCAAATTACATAAACGTTTCCCATTCCTCTTAGGTAAAAAGCTGGAAGTTGCAGAAGTTAGATGTACTTGGTATGTGTGTGCTGGCACAGTACTGAAACCACAGTTCTTTTAATCCATATTTTGTTTCTGAGTATCATTCCTAGATCCAGAACAATTAGATTTAACGATTTCTAAATTATATACTTATAAATGGTCAAGCAAAAAAACCTGGTATATTAAGAATTAATTTAAAATGTGTGATTTGGGCCTGTTTAATGAAATTTTCTGAAGAAAATTAACTAACAAACTGAAAACACTTCTAAGTGATTCTTAGACTCTTTTTATGTTGCAGTGGAAGAACTGTGGAAGGATGTCTGTGACTCTTTGAGGTTACCTTTATTTTAAAAAAAAGAAAATAAAAATAATTTAAAAAGAGAATAAAAGGGAATGGCTACTAGTTGTTTGGAAATCTCTTAAGGACTCCTGGGGAAGAACTTGTATCTGATCAAGTCAAAGGTCTCAGCATAATCTCAGTGATTTACAGTACTAATAACATATTGCCTCTTTACTGTGCACAGAGGAAATATTCCTCAGTATTTTTTAATTCAAAATCTCTTCATGGCTGTGTGATTTTAAATAACTAGTTAAAGTAAATTCTCTTTTGGGTACAACGAAAAAGCACAAATTCTTGAGAAATTTTTGAAGGAGGCAGGAGAGATGATTTCAAAAGTTTCAGGGTGTGGGGTCCAATTCCTATTTATATAGCATAATTGAACCAGTGCAATATAACAGTGCATACTTATGTCTTCAGTTACCACCTTCCACAGAATGCTGAGGAATAATTGTTGACAAAAAGTGAATATCATGGGAAAAAGAGAGTCAGCCCTCTGAATTCACATCAATTTAATTTTGCTCTTTCAGGAATTCTTGACAGTTATTCTTATCAGTCCAACAGTAACAGTGTTAAAACAGTAATTTAGCACCTTTTAACTATTTCATCAATTTAACACAAAATTTCAAACCGTGATCAGTCTGATGAACAGTGGATTACATGAATATGCAACACTCAACAAAGTTATATCAGGCTTTTCACCCATGTCTCTTGTATATATTATACCCTGGAACCTAAATTAAATATTCATAGCTCACTGAAGAGAAATGAAAAATTGATTAACTTAGGTATTTGGGGAAAATTTGTAATCAGAGAAATGAGAAAGATGCAGGCTGGCCTGGGAATGAATTACTGAGAAGTGAGAGTAAGGAGGAGGTGCCCGAAGCATAACTCCCATGACACACTGTGGTGGCACTTCTAACTGCACTGTTTGCTTTCTCATATAGAAGGATTTTAGTAAAAGGGGGAAAAAAAATTAAAAGGAAATGGAAATTAGGAGTAGGAATGAAGATTGCTTTCTTATGGTCTTTTTTATCCAAACTGACTTTTATTAAACAATTTCCAAATAATTGTGTGTGTGTGTGTGTATGTGCTAAAATTTTGGATTTTCAGTTATTTTGACATGCATACACATGTTTACTTTATAGTAATGTAAATACAGAATCTATTTTTTCATGAAAGGTAAGAGAATATCAAAGTATTGGAAATGTAATGGAAAAAAAAAATAAAAGGAGAAATGATACTTCAGATTATTCTGTAGAAATTATACTTTTACGTTTTCTGTGATTTGAGGATTATGATTCCCTGGGGTACTGAAATGGTGCTGTTTGAAACTCCAAAGCATCAAAAAAAAAGCTCTGCCATGTATGTATACCTCATATGGAGACACTACACAGAATGCCACTTTCACAGTTTTAGGCCCAAGAACTTTAAAACACAAAGGGTGAGCTCATTGGGTATCCAGGAAGTTTCTATGGACTTATGGCTCCTTAAAAATGTGGCAGAAATTTGTTTCATATTAAGAAATCCTTGTGATTCAGACAATAATCTGTATAGTGGTTGCTTATGTGTTTGGATATATTCTATCAGTAAGCTCTTTGATCATACTCAGTTGACTTATCAAGGAATCCTTAAAGTACATTACCTCTAAAAAATTGTTGTAGAATGAAGTAGAGAGAATGCTGAATGTTTTGCTTACTTAAATTGATCTAATGATCTAATTTACTTACTAAAATTCATCTGCCTTTTACTTCTGAATTATTTTCTGATAGCCTTTGCAGCAGAAGTGGTCTCCAAGACTTTCAAAAGTTGAATACACTGTCATGTTTTCAGCATCAATCTGCAGACCAAACACAATAAACCCTCTTGACTTATTTTTAAGCTCAGGAAAAGACATGCTGCTGAGAATTCACAATGCCTGGGAAATTCTGCTATAGTGTCTGACTACATTCATGTTTTAAATGTGCTTTGAATACACTTGCATGTCTGTCCTGTTGCTCTGCTTGATCTTGTCCCTTGACCTGACATGATAGAAATTAATTTGAGTCATCAATTTTCTGCCCAGCATGTTAACCTAAACAGCTGATGGCCAAACTGTTGTAGAGGTAAAGCAGATTAATCATCACAAATAATATCAACTTTAAGATTTTGAGTTTCTTTAGCCAGTTTGCTGTATGAAACTTTTGGATGACCACTCCCAGATTCCCCTTGTAATTTTCATACAACTACTGCTAGGCTTAGCTAAACAAATATAAAAAACTCATTAATAATTCTGGGGCATAAATATATTTAATGGCAAGGTTGAACATCTTGAATTTTCTTCCATTTATTCTGTGTTTATTTCTATTCCAAAGGCATAAGACTTTAACTGGAATATTGAGAGTTCCTTATTGTAATCCCCAGTACCTTCTACGGCAGAAGCATTAGCAGAATGGTACTCTCCTTCTGTTTGGTGATTACAGCTTTTGTGTTCAGTGTTATCCATATGCCATGATGGTAGTTTTATGACAAAGTAAATAGAGGGTTTTATATCTGTTCTCCCATGAATCTGCCATTTACCTGATTGTTTTGTTATCTCCAGTGCCTCACAGTTGTGAATTGACCTGATTTATAGGCCTGGACAGGCCATCTAAATCACATGCTGAGAGCAAGTAAAGATAAACTGAACTTCCGAAAATGACCGACACTAATGAATAGTTATAAATATTTTCTTTAGCTGAGAATATTTTAAAACAAAAAGCAGAGAGACAGGTCTGCAGAGAGGTTGACTTTTTTCCTTATAACAGCTTCTCTTCTTTATTGGGAGAAATGCAATATGAAGATGGATTCAAAGTGATTTAGGAAATTAATTGTTGAAAGGGTTAAAATTCCTATTGTACACTTGTTTGTGAAGCAGTACAAGGTACAAAAATAGGGAAGAGGCAGAAAAAGTAAGTAAAGGAGTACCTGAGAAACAGATGACAGTTGAGTTCTACTGGAAAAAAATAATTATCCAAGCTCAGTCGAGCCTGATGCAGGGAATTGAAGATAGTATGTCGGGAAGATGTAACATGTTCAGAAAGTGAAGATTTTCAACACTGAAGTTTCTGCCTTGCCAGTTTCCAAGAAAAAGAAAATGGAAATAGACCAAGGGCAAGAAAACATTATGGTTCAAAGATACCACATATTTGTCCTTTTCAAATCTTCAAATCACTAGCAAATATTACCTCAGGACAGCAAAAAAAAAAAAAAAAAAATCAGCAATTAGGTAATCATAGATTTTAATGGCAGGAAAAATGACAATTACTCTCTTCCTGAGGAAAAAAAAACCATTCCTTTAAATTCGAGTTACATAAGAATATGGGTAATTAGACTATTGAAGAACTCCGTGACAGAAAGTGGGCACTAGAAAATATCTATGAAATATGATTCTCATTCATAGAGCTTTCTGAACTATTGAACACCCACAGAGCAAAATTAGCTGCAGATTGGTCTTTCTATATCATGGAAATAATAGAAAATAGGACTAGAGGGAAGTGCAAGTGTCTACCTCATCTAACCCCTGTTCTCAGGCAGATGAATGATACCTGAAACTTTCTGGTAGACTCACACAGCCCATAAAATGTGATAAACGTGTTTTGGGGTTTGGGGGTTTTGTTTGTTTTTATTTTCTCTCTCAGTAGTACAAAAGGATGTGTTCCCAACTGTATGCAAAAATCTGTGTTCTTAAAACATCTAATACCATCACAGTGCACTCCATTTCTGTGCATATTTATTTCACCATAAACCAAAGCAAATTTGAATTTTAATTCTGTTGTGCTGCTAAAGTTGTTTCAGGGAAGAAAGAATTCAGTTAATTAAACTTTTCTCACCAGGTGTTCCTTGTGTGGCAGGATTTTGAAAATTCTGCGTTTTTCTGCGACACCTATTCAGTCTCAGAGGGTATGGGAGGAAAACAACAACCTTGGCAAAATGCTTTTGGCATTTTAAAGGAACATTTCTGCGATGAAGGGAACATCCACGACAGAAAAATCTACTCGCAGCGTGTGTTCCTGCTACGTGTGACACGTGTATCTGTCCTTAAATGTATTCAGAGAGACAGAAATGTTCTGCATTGTATCTGTATCTGTATTCAACATATGGAACATTCGTCTGTATCTGAGAAGAAAGACTAGGGAAAAAGAAAAAAAAAAAGCTTTACAGCAAAAGCAGTAGACTGATGGAGAGGCTGACGCCAGTCTTCAGCTTTACGTTTTTATACTCACTCACACTTTGGAGGTTACCCTGCCCTCACCTTCGGGTCATCCTTCTGAGCTTTACGGCTCAGGAGCTGAGAGCTGGGAGGCAGAAAGAGAGCCCGGAGCAGCCACGGAGGGCAGGGCATGCGGTGCAGAGACGGGGACCCCGCGCCCCCGCCCGCTCCGCGCCCCGCCCGGGGCAGAGCGCCCGTTCCTCCGCCGCCCTGCCTCCGCCGGGGGTCCCGGCACCTCCTGATCCCTTCCACCCCTGCTCGCCGGCACGGAGCCTGCTCCGTGTCAGGCGTTGAGGAAGGATACCTAGTGGAAAAATCAACAGGGAAAAATGCATCCTGAGAGAAATGTCTCTGAGGAACGCTCGCTCTCTTGAAACCTCACAGGGTGGCTGTGGTGAGCACTCATCAGAAGTACTAGGGAGTCTTGCCTGGTCGGGTCTCAATTTTTTGCTCATCTCTGAAACACTCTATCAAGGGGCTTTTCCCGTTTTCTTCCACCATCTCTCCGACATATAGACTTCCCTTTTAGTTTCTTCCCCTCTTTCCCCTTCTTCCCGCGCCCGATGCAACACTACTACCCATGGCCAGGGTTATATCTGTGCCGTGACCCATGTCAGTCATTCCCTGCCCATCCCCGGTTTAACATCCCTGCCGTCACCGGTGCGCGGTTCTCTCCCGTACTGTAGGGAAAGGTTCTACGGATGAAAGACAAAAGGCGTCGACCGCACGAGGACGGCGGCGCGGTCGCTCCCCACCCCTGGCTCCGCGCCGAGGGACCGAGCACCTGCGGAAACTTTTTTTTTTTTTTTTTTTTTTATATATATAATAATGATAATAACAATAAAATCCCGGGACAGTTCCCTTTCGGGAAAAGCCGTGCCGGGCGCGGCCCGCGGCCGTGTGTGCGGGGGTTCGGTGCGCGCCCCGCGGGGCTCCGTGTGCGTCAGGCGGCGAGTGGCGTCAGCGGGCGCGGAGCGGCGGGGAGGGGGCAGCGGGAGGGGGCAGCGGCAGGAGGGGGGAAGAGGGAGGGAGCTTCGTCAGGAGGCGATGGCGGTACCGCCGTGACATCACCCCGCGGCTTATATAGTTGGGGAAGGGTCTGGGTTCCCCCGTCTGGTGCCTGCAGCCGCCCGTCAGCACGCGTGCGGAGGGCGAGGAGCGGCGGGGCTCTGTCTGTCTATCTCTGTCTCTGTCTCTCTCTCCGTCTCTCCCTAGGATTTATGGACTTTACTTTCTAGAGGGCGGCGCGGCAAGGATGAGAGTCCAGCTGGTGTGCGTGGTGCTGCTGGCCCTGGCCTCCGGCAGCCTGTGCTCAGGTAAGTGCCCGCCGCCGCCGCCTCCGCCGGGCGCGCCCCGCACCGCCCGGCCCCGAACCCCTGGGACCGCCGGAGCTGAGTCCTCCCGGAGCCGTAAGGGCACCTGAAAGAAGAAAGGAAACGCAGTCGCTCCGGGCTCCGCCGGCTGTTCCCATTGAGTGCGCGGGAGCCGGCTCTGATAACGGGCTCTGGCCAGCATCTTTTTTTTTTTTTTTTTTTTTTAATATCACTCCTCTAACTTTCTCCCTTCTCCCTCCTCACCGCATCCATAGCACGGCAATTAGTGTAGACTAGTCATTGGAAATACAAATCAGTGCAGACCATCTGCTTGATTGTTCATTGAATATCATGTATTTCCAAATTAAGATACAAATTGGAATTTCTGCAACTCATTTGAATAGTTCCTGTAATCCAAATCAGCATGAATATGTATGCCCTTCAGTCAGTTTTTAGAGAGAGAAATATAATTTCATTATGTGGAAAAAAGTTGGTAACAACCAATCTGAAATTATGACCCCAAAAAAAAATGCTGAAGCACAGGCAGATCAGACAGTAAGAAAGTTGATGTAAATACTTTTCTTCTCCAAGAGCAGCTGCTTCCAAAAGCTCAAAAGGAGGACAATATATTAAAATGCATTTCCGGCTTCTTTGAAAAATGACATATCTTAAGCTTCTGCCATTTATGTCTAAAGTTTATGACCGAATAGGTATGTTGATAGTTAAACAGGTATATGCACACATATATGAAGCAGAATAGCCTGCAAAATCCAATCTTAACTAACTGGAAAATTAATTTTTAGCTCCACTAAATTACTGGGTAAATTTACAGACAGCTTCATTTTTCAACTTTAGTGTTCAGAGGCACTCAGAATTCCTACTTCTCACTTTACAGGGAAGTTTCCTGTTTGTATTCCCCTGCAGAGGAAAAATGTAAACCACATAATACCTGCATTTTATTACAGTTTAAATATAATTGTTCTGTGTATTATAGAAAACGCATGATCTTAGTGACAAAGCTTAACATTTTTTTTCCTCCCTATATATTTCTAAGCTTTTTAAGCAGATGCCTCACTAGTATTTTCAGTGAAGCAGTTTCAAATTCAAGTCCTTATAGAGCCTGAATGAAAGGGCAGTAAAGTAAAGAAATTTAAGTGGGAATTAAAATAGGTTCATAAACACCCACCCCTCCCCCCCCCCCCCCCCCCAGAAGGCAAATTTTATAGGGAACTAACACAATGGTTTATTTGATTGAAAATTTGAAATTCTTTGTAAATGAGAAACACCTCAGAGAAGCTTGTGTAAAGGGGCCAAAATAAGTTTTAATATTTATGGACAGTTATACCATAAAGAAAATGATTGTTAAATTTTCTTTTGAAAATGTTTGCCTTCAGGTGAAAGTATCTACCTGTAGACTGTAATTGTTCCTGTAAAATGTGAATATATGAAGAGAAAATATTTTTCTTGTCAGTAGACTCAAGAATACATCAAACTGTGTGAATTTCTCTCTGATTTTAACAATAATGTGTAACCAGGCTTTTTATACATTGCTCTCTGAAAATCTGTTCTTTTTATGGTTTTGCTTATCCATCTCTTTTCACTCCTGAATTACCTGAACATGCTTCCTTCTCTCCCTCCAAGCCTTTATTCTTCACTCAAGGAATCTTGACTCCTAAATAATGTCCTCCAGATTTCTTTTTTTTTTTCTATCCAAATGCTTCTTAATACCTTCCTTCCCATCTTTCATGCCTGCAGCCATCTTCCAGCCTTGATGTGTGGAAGCTATCTTCCATCCTTTGTAGAAACAAAAACCAGGTGCTAACCAGGCGCAAGCCCTTTTATTGTTCGCAGCTGGTGTGATCCAGGACCCCACAAATCATAATGCTGTCATTGTGTATGTGCTCACCTGCTCACAGGAGATGCTAACATTGATAGAAATTCAGCTGAGGTGATCTTGTGCTTCCACAGAACTTTGGCTAATGGTAAAGCTGGTAAAACTGACTGCCATTCCTACTGAAAGGGCTGAAAGGCATTAGGTTGGAGATCAGTTGCTAGTGACTTGCTGACTGGTCTACAACAGTCATATTTAATATGAAAATTTTAAACATTAAATAAGACTGGTTGTAGATCAGCATTACAGCAAGTCACTTAAATGCAATAGCTTTGATGTTAAAAATAATGAATGGATCCTCTGTGTTGGTAATGCAAAGGTGAACAGGAGCATCCCTACAGAGGAAGGGGAT
Source organism: Certhia americana (assembly GCA_018697195.1). Lineage (NCBI taxonomy): Eukaryota > Metazoa > Chordata > Aves > Passeriformes > Certhiidae > Certhia > Certhia americana. The sequence goes on from CM031879.1 coordinate 39,502,575, forward strand.
ATGTGTGACACACAGAAGTTTTTGATGACCTAAGTAATAGGAATAAGAAGCAGTGCAACAATACAAAATGCAGTGGCTTAGGAAATAGTAATTCCTGTTAAAAGCTCCTTTTTAACCAAAGCACAACTGTTGGAAATCTGAGGAATAAAAGACATTATCTTGTCACCTAACCTGTTTTTCGGGGGTTTTTAGGCACGAAAGGAAACAAAACCAAAAGACATGTAAGACAGCTGTCCTCTGTAATGGTAAGCATTAAGATGGTTAAGTATTGAGGCTTCTGAACCAAACTGTACTAAGCTGTTCTCTCTTGAGAACACATCAGGGACAGAAGAGGACTGCTCTGATGAATTGGGGAGTACAAGGCTTTTGCAAGGAAGGAGAATAGTTAAGAGTCCTATAAATCTGGGCATAGACTTTCAATGAAACGTTAATGGGATTTCCAGGGCAATGGTTTTTGACCAAAAAGACAGAGTGATCTTGCACTTGTTTGCTAAGCTTGTAAGGACACACAAAAACACTATGCTGGGAAGAACAGTGATTCCTCTCAATAAATATGTGATGGGTAAATATTACAAATAGAAAGTTATCATTTGTAGTGTAGGAATTTATTTGCAAACCATGGTTACAGTTGTAATTCGAATTAAATTCGACTTGAAATCAGAAGCAAGGGAGAAAGCATTGATATTTAGAAGAATTTCCTAAAAAAGAAACAAAGTGACAGCAGTGGTGAGATTTATTAGGATTGAACATGACTGATTTTTAAGAGCGTTGTAATGGGGCAGCTTCTGTGCTGACAGAAACCTGACACATTAGCACATGCTCGTGGTCCCTTACTGCTCATGGTCATGTTCTGTGAAATGTAGTGACACAACATGGTGATGATCCCTGAAAAGAAGTCATAGGCAGAATCTATCCACAGATCCAGTGGTAGGGTCTTACATGCCAACAGCATTGATTGTTTTGAAGAAAGTGAGATATGATCTATATGAGTATGGAATATATTCTGGTTTAGTATAGTTTGAAATATTAGTGCATTGCTTGGTTCTGGACTGCTGGTATTCCAGGAAAGGTAAAAGCTATGTGGGACTCTGTTTCACCTAAAGACTTAACTGATTCCTTACATTTTTTCTCTTCGAGCTGTGATTGCTGCTACCAGGGCACCAAATCATCATTGTGATTCTCATCTTCATCTTGTGATGCTGTGTGTAGAAATTTGTCTGTGTTTTCTCTTTCCACAGCAATTTTTACCCTATTTACCAAATCACAGGTCTTGCAAGCCCACTGAGCTATCAAAGGTTGATTAAATCAGTAAAGTAAAACCCAGAATACTTTCTTTTTGTATGTACATTGTCAAGATCTTGTGTCATAAACTGGTCAAACTCAGTTCCCTCATGTCAGTAAAAATACACTTAATTTAATAAAGAATAATCAGGAATATTGATTATTAATCAAGTAATCATGACTGCCAGTTACATAAATAATCACTTCCTAAATAAAACTCTTTGAAAATAAATATTCAAATTTTTCTTCCAAAGTAAGCAAAGATGACAAATATTTATTATGAAAATAATGAAGAATATTGCAGCAGGTTTTTTTGTTCTGAAGGAATTGCAGTTTAATGAGTCTTTCTGCTATGAAACTGAGATAAATGAACAGTTCCATTCAGTCCAATCAGCTTCATCATGCTTTAAAAGCGCATTGAGTATTTCTATAAATACAATGTTGCTGTTAACTGGAGACTCCTGATAGTCCCTCTGGGTCATTGGTGTTTCTGTTTGTTGTTTGGGGTTTTTTTAATCATTTAAATATCTAAGTTCTGTATACTGAATTGAAATGTCCATGATTTATGATCAAATAATAAACATATGTTTCTGGTTTATTCCCAGATTCAGAAGAGGAAATGAAAGCATTAGAAGCAGATTTATTGACCAATATGTACACATCAAAGGTAATTCTTTTTCTTCCTTTACCTGACAGGGAGGGTGCAAATAAATTCTCATTACAAACCCAAAAGTCTTTGCAGAAAGTAATAAACTATGGTCTAGACAGAAAAGTCCAATGTTAGGTTTTACTTTGGTGCAAGATTTTCTCCAGTTCAAAGGAAATTTAAAGGTGTTGATGTGACACACTAAACGTGTTCCTCAATTGTAGCACTGGTACTTTCATTAAACTGTCAAAACTGTGTTATGTACAGAGATGTAAATTTATGGGACGAAATGTGTTTCCAATAAGATTATGCCTGATGAAAGCTAAATTAACCTTAAGTCAAATCTGTAAGTGTTATTTTTACACAGAACTCTTCCTATATGCATATAAAATTACAACAATCATAAAGCAAAAATAGTTAATACATATGCCAATTTTGATTTAGGATTTTAGTCATAATGCCAATACAGGAACATGGGGACATGACTGTTAAAATACTAACTTTGTAAATGGCATTTCCTTGACAGGTTTCCAGACTGTGAACAATGTTTATGTTATTTAATATGAATAACTCAAAATTCAGTGAAAACCTCATATTGACAAGGTGAAGCTGAAAGTGTTGCACGTATGTATAGGGCAGGCTGATAGACTTTCTCAACACAATTATCTTTCATAAATGATCTAAGTAATATATATGCCTGATATACCTTCAGAGACATATAAAGAACAAACTCTGAAACAAGTGCAATGGGTTTAAGGGTGAATATTTTAATTCATTATTCCAATAAAATTTAAGTGGTACTCAAACGTAATGGAAAATAAATTGTGAAATTAAAAATTTCTCTCACAAAGAAGAAATTTTCATAAGCCAATGACTAGTTGAAAGTTAAAGAAAAAACCTGCCTATATTGTATTTAAGTATATGTGACCTTTTTCACAGAGTTATTGGATAGACTAGAGGTAGTATGAGGCCAGAAAATAGATTTTCTTATCTGATCTGCCAGTTCTTAGGTCTGAATGTTCTTTACTGGCATGATAGTTAACCTTAGATTACAAATAAACCTGTTGGCCACTCACTTTTCTAAGGTACAGAAAGATTTAATAACTGCTCCTTTTCTGAGACATATTTAAATGTAGGAGGCTGACAAAAATAGGTTTTTTTACTGTGTGCAAAAGCATAGCATGCCCTGGAGTAAAACCCTTCAGCTATTGATATTTCTGCTACTAACATTAGTAGATGTGTGAACATAACTTCCATCTTTTCCTCCCTCTCACCACAGAACAGAAGCTCAGGTAACTACAAATGCACAAATATGTTGCACCAGTTGATAATGTGATGATGTTTGCCATAATACTCTTATGTTTTTCATGTTGTGTAGTTTGCTATTCAGCTTCCTTAGGGAATTTACCACTGTCAACTGGCACTTGAAGTTGACAGAAACAGTGGATTCATGTTGGAGACCTTGTTTTAATTCTGTATAATATTGCCTTAAATCACCATCTAAAGCTCCTTAGTTGAATATATGTTGTCTCTTGACATTAAAGCAAGACATGGTGGAAACACCAAAAACTGTCTCAAATCTTCTACAAGACTAATATCACTATCCCATTCATTACTGAAATTATTTTTTTTTCTGTTGTCCGCTGCTAGATTCTGACCCTCATTGCAGCAAATTATGGTTCTGGTGTGATAGACAAATTTGAGGATGGTGTGTGTAATACCTGTCTTGTGTTGTGCCTGAGATCTGGTTCCATTTGAGAGCAGTTACTGATAAATTTCACTAACTGTTTTTGACACTGACTTGGTAATCAGCAAAGGAAATCCTAACAATTTGAATAGCATTAAGATGGGAATAAAGAGTACTGTTTATGAAAGCTGAGATCTAAAAGTGCAGCAAAACGGATTATCGCTTGTGGGTTTAGTACTTGATAGAACAAAAAAATCTACCTAAGTAGGCTCTTGTGGACTGTATTATCAAGACTACAGCAGGGCTTAAGCACACTTTTTGCGATATTCAGTAGTCTCTCCAATATTATGGGAAGAATTGCCTTAGGCCTTTAACTTCACAGACTGCTGTCCAGTGCCTGCTGCCGCTTTTCAAGTTGCTCTTTAAAGTCACCTGTATGCTGAATCACTCTCCAACCTTAAAGAAGTAATTCATGCTTATTGCAATCTGTCTTCAAAACTTGATACAGTTTTTAACCCTTCCCTGCTGTCATATCTGAACCAAGATACAAGGACCAAACGAGTCCTTAAAATGCTCTGTCTTTTTTCTAAGTTAAAATATAAAAAGCCATTTGAAATATCTGGTAAAACAACAAAACCTGACTTGTCAAAAGTGTGGACAGTAATCTCCTGTCTCTCATTTGTTTTAAATAGAAAACTCTATTCACGTCAAAGAGATAACTCTGTTTCCAGCTTCCTAATGTTTTCCTGAAACCACTGGTTGCATGAAGAATCTTTTTTGAAGATTAAGACTATGTTATTTGGAGGAAAAAAAAAAGGTTAAGCAAAAGTATTTATTAGAGAATGTATTATCCCAAGAATATACTCCACTTTTGGGATCCCACTCAACATTAATTTTCTGAAGTCATGGACCCACTGAGTTTTCATTGTTGTAGAATGCCTATTTATGACTGTATTTGTCCAGAGAGTTTAGCCTCCTTTTCTGAGGAGCTGCCTAGAAGTAGGAGGAACCTAAAACTACCTAGAAGCTACTCTCTTCCTGACTCAGTCATCACATAAAAATTAATTAGGTTTACAGGCATTAATATATACCATGAAAGAAGTTCTTCTTTAACAGAACTCAGTGCTATATCTGATTAAAGATATTATTTCTATGGTTACAATCCGAACAAAATTCTACTATTATTATGGAAAAAACCCATAGAGATTCATTGGGATTTTAATTCATTATGACTTTGCTTTTTATCTACTTTCACTAGATAATGAAAAGAACGTAAAAAGCAGATATTATTTTTCCTAATGAAAAATAGCATTTGAGATATATGGATGGATTGTAAAGAAAGAATTATCTTAAGCAAACTATCAGGGGTATCACTCAACCATAAATTGAAATAAAATATCATTTAAATTATAACTTGGGAATCTCTTTTGTCTTGCATAGGACAAGCCTGTTGTCAAAGAAGAAAATAAGCTTATTTCAGTTTCTTAAATGATCTTAAATTATTTTTCAAGATCTATGAAATGTGAGAAATTATATATCTGATTCTTATTTTAACAGTATATCCAACAGTGGAAATACATGCATAATATTCAATACTCATACACCTTTGAAATTCTAGTTCGTGCTACAATTTCCTTTGTTTCAATTTTTTGTAATAGTGGAGCAGGAAAATAACACGAGTGCTCTGTTCAGTGACTGGACATGACCTGGAAAATTCCATCTACAGTTAGAATAATCCAAAATGTACTCTGACTGAATTGCTAATGGTAGCAGTAAGTCAGAAGCAGGTGTACTCAAGTAAAAATACTTTGAGGTGATATATGCATGGCATTAATAGGAGTGAGACTTAGCAAATGAAATATTTGTTAGAAGCTTGAAGACAGCACTGCAAATTTGTTTTCTCTTAACCTCGTAAGTAGAAGCTATGAAAATTTTCACCTAAGGAAATCTGCTATTTAAGTATTTTTACTAATACAGAGAAGAAATTTCCTTTATACATAGACATGCATCAGTTTGACATAAAATACTAACTTTAGATCAAAAAGATTCTATAAATTATGCAAGAAAGCATGAAAAATTACCCTGTCCTGTACTCTTCTGTCTCCATCCACTGTAATATTTTTGGTTCTTACTTAACTCAGAAATCTCACTTGCTCATGTAGCGCTGCTTCTAGATTCTATGCTCCATTGCAATTTAGCTGTTACAGTGCTAGCTCTCATCTTGCTCTTTTGTATACCCAGGAGAGAAAAGTGAACTGGAGAAGCCTCCTCATTTTTCTTGGAAAGCTTCATATTTTTATATTTCAAAAATACATTAAAATGGACCAAAGAACATTTGGAAATTGCATTGGAAATTTGGTATTTTTCCAAGTTCAACTTCTGTTAATAAAATTAGATATTCTGCAAAGTCATTAATTTTTTTTTAAACTGTCAAATCTTTTAAAATAATTTAAAAGATAGACTAACTAGGGTTCTTCAATGGGACAACAGATGAGCTCAAAGTAAAGAGTGCAGAACCAATTACAAGCCTCCAAATAAGATTTCAGATTTGTTTTCTTAGCCTCAAAACAAAATAACCTTATTTTCTTGGAATGCTGTCAGGAATATGAGAATGCACAGACATTTTATTGAAAGGCTAAATCATTCTCATTTTGAAGGGCACTGATGTATCAGATGTATGTTGGAGAAATGATCATGGCCAAAAGAAAACTTTTTGTAACTAATGCTGAGCGATGTCAACTTGTTTCTTCCTCATTTCACTGAATTTTCTTTCTTTTCCCTCAAAATATAGTCAAGTGTGATGAATATACATAAATCTTGCACGCAAGGCCCCTTTATTAGGAAGTTGCACTAAAGAAACAGGTTATGTGATTACCTGATGTTCAGCCAAGTAAGCACTGCATCCGCACTCCCAATTAGTGCTGTGAAGTATGTGTGAAAGGCAATGTCTGTGTCAGTGTCATATCTGTGTTTAACTTCATACGTACTGGAAAAGAAGCAACTACATTTCTGTTTATAGGTAAGGTCTAATCTTAACATACACAGCAAGGAAGTCCTTGCCAGGAATAAATAGGAATTTGCTGTTTGGCTTTTGACTGGAGATTGCTATGTCACCAGTTCTAGTTTAAGGAAACTAAATTCTATAATTATCACTAAAAGGAATACAGTGCAGAAGAAGTAATTACCAGTGGGATAGTGAGAAGAATGGCAAAATCATGAAAAGCAGTAAATGACATAGGAATTCAGTTTTTAACTTATTTTTTTCCTATTGATAATCAAAATGGAAGAATACTGCCACAACTACTTGGAAAAAAACAATGCCAGTATAAAAGTAAAAATCATGCTTATCATCATTTCTTTAAAATGGTTTAAAAGCTCATACACAATGCAAGATAATAGAACAAGAAAAAAATTGAGACAAATCACAGTGAAATTTCCTTTTTTTTTATCTTTCTGTAACATCTCTGGACAGGTTCATTCTGGACCACCTGAATACAGTTGATCTCAGATTTTCAGTCAAGTTACCAAATCAGGAATATTTTGTTTTCACAGTTATGTTTTATTTTTCCTCTTTCTTGGCCCATAGACCTTCAATTAACATGTCCCAGGCTCTTGCCCTTCCAGCACCCAAAACTCCTGTAATTTCAGGATCCAGACTCATAAGACAGCTAGTCCTGAAGCAGGGACTCCATTCCTTTTCTCAGGGAATTTTGAGATGACTGGTATTTGTTCTGAAGTAGGAAGGAGTGTCTAGTTAACCACAGGCATCCAGCTTGGATTCCTGAGCTGGGAATTTATCCAGTGGGTTTGATTCATTATCCTTATTTACACCTGTGAATTTATATTATGTTAATTTCCATGTGTGTTTTTGTTTGCATCTGTGCAGAATGACTATGAAATGCTGCCATTCTAGTTTGGTAGCAATTTAGTTTTTTTCATCATTTATATCTACCTGGGGGCAAGGCTGCAAGGAAGCAGACTTGGCGTGTGTAAGAAATGAGCTGTCCTAACTACAGCACTCTTAATTATTGTCTAAAAGCTGACCATATGAAAAGCACTTCAGAAAAATAAACTTGTTTCAAACAAAACATTTGAATGTAGCACATGATTACAAAAAAAAAAAAACCCAAATATGTTAAATTGTGGGTGTTTTTATTTTCAGATTAACAGAGCAAAACTTCCTTACTGGAAAATGACCCTGCTAAATGTCTGCAATCTCGTCAACAACATAAACAACCAAATGGGGGAAACAGTAGAGGTCGATGAGGAGGATCTGGTTCCAGGAAGACAGTTCCCTGCTGCTCTGGATGGCTTCAGCTTGGAAGCAATGCTGACAGTATACCAACTCCAAAAAGTTTGCCACAGCAGAGCCTTTCAGCATTGGGAGGTAACACAAGCTGTCACAAATACATGTTTCTACTTCTATTAAACTCTCAGGCTCTATTTGTAGTGATGCTTAAAAGTCTATATCCATGTGACTTCTATCACATTATCTGAACTTCCCTTTCTTACATTCTCTAATACCTCTCATATATGCCTCTTTCAGTAAGAGCAGTGAATTAGTGCAGTTTCTGATGACCTGAGTGTATGTTTCTTAGAACAACCCATGTATAAATGACAACTTTCCATAACTACATACTTTCTCCACTCCTTGAAGCCATTCCAGGTAACCAAACAAATATATGAAAGTCATCACTATTCTAGAAAACATAATTACTACCTGCTTAACAGACATGAAGTTACTATAGATCTATTGAAGCATAAATAAATGCAGCTAGTGTTTCTGTTTTAAGATCCTAAGGCAAACTGGATTCAAAATGCAGGGATACATGCCCACATGTACATGCCATTTTACGAGGTACTTTGGTTTTCTTATCATTGCTAGGAAACTGGCAGCAAGGTAACTCCTGCTTTTTGTTTCCCTACACCTAAAGAGGGCCCTGGAAATTGACATTGTGATTGTATGAAGACTGCTGCTCCATAATAGTGATTGTTTATAGTCCATTTGTGGTATTTATTTAGTATAGTGATTACAGTGATTACACAGAAACACATTAGGCACAATCCACTTGCAGTGTTAGATATTACACTGAAAGCTGCTCTGTGTAGAGAAAAAACAACTCAGTGTCACGACCCGCTTTCCAGTAAAGCAAATTTCTTCATCTGTCTCAGGTTCATATACAGTCTAGCTGAATCCAGATCTTTTTTGGTTGGTTGTTTGGGTTTTTTTGTTTGTTTGGGATTTTATTTGTTTTGCTTTGCTGAATCATAACTGTATATTCTCATAACTGCATGTTAGCTGGGGTGGTCCAGGCAAAGGACCACAACCTCTTTGAGATCCAGAGTTTTCTGCATACTCTCTTTGTCAGTGCATTTATTGCTGGAAAGGAGCTACCCTAGAACCAAATATGCAAGAGCCCATATGTCTTAATCACAGTTCCCTGCTTTGCAGGAAGTTGTAGGTTAAAATATTTCCCAAAGGATGAAACTAGGAGCCAGTACATGTAGGTGTTTAACCTAAATGTGTGATAACAGACTGATAGTCATTAGAAAACTTTCAGTCAATTTGTGTTTTAGTCTAAGGAGGATATACCAGCTTTCCTCTCTAGTCAAAATCAATTATCTAATTTGTAGAAGTGGAATTTAAATATTACTTCTATAGGTCTCAGCTTTAGTCTGATTGCAGTTTTGTGCCTTGAGTTCTGTCTCTCTTTTTTCTTTTTTTTTTTTTTTTTTTTTTTTAATTAATGCTACAACTAATATAGTAAAGGTTTTTCTTGGTTGCAGATGTCAAAGTAATTTATTAAAATTTTGAGGCGTTTATAATTTTCATTCCCAAAAAAAATGTAGATAACAGTGTATCTCTTCTTGTGTCCTACAGTTACTTCAGCAAGATGCTTTTGATCTAGAGAACTCAAGCCAAGAAAAGGAAATCATGAAGAGAAAAAATCCCTATATTCTGAAACGGCAGCTACATGTGAACAAAGCTAGAAGACCATACATACTCAAGAGAAGTTCATATTACTGATGCAGCAGAAGAAAACAATGTATATTTAGTTCATAGGTAACTGTGCGTTATGGTTATCTTATCTAAATCTAAACTCATACTTGTGTGAAAATATACTCTGGAAAATCAAGATTATAACATAACTGTGTCTTTTTTGCAATTGCTGTTTCTTGATTGTGAATTTTTCCTACTTGAGATTAATTGGACTAATACATTTGCAAATAAAACTAGTTTTTAAGCATGACATATTGTACAAACCTGAGATTTCAACATGCTTTCAAACAAACTTGTAGTCTTTTCCAATTTTACAACATAACACAAAGTAAATTGATATTGTTCATAGATCTTACTGAGAATCTTACCCATTTCTTAATGCAACACCTCAAACATGTAAATGTTTCCAAATTTCTTCAATAATACACTAGTAAGAACTGCCACAGTATTTTATATTTTGACCGGTTAATTTATTAGGGAGTAGGTCTAAGGAAGAAAATGAATGCTATCAATTCACTATTAAGTAGAAATTACAAAATTAATATTTTAAATAGCTTGCTTGTAAGTGAATTTTGAATTTTTGACTCCTAATTTATGAATGCTCTGGAAAAACCCCAACAAAACAACGAAGAACTGATTCATGTCCCAGTGCTGTTACTGTGAAAAGTCAAAATAGTAATCTGGTTACATGAGAAACTTGGTCAAGTGTTTGAAAGATTATTGAAATTGGAACATCTTAAAATTAATATTAGAAGGCATTTTCTTTCCCTCCCTCCACAAATTTTAGAAAACAGGAAGTTTCAGATTTGAAAACAGTCTTGGAAGCTAAGAGGGTAGGGGTCACAGCATGGGAAAAATTGTTTTCAAGCCATGATGAATCAACTGCTGCCTAAAAGTTACACATTTTCCAGTTCTGTTTTTGTGAAGTGTGCATGAGATTTAGGATCTCAATGATTCTGGATTTCAGTTAGGAGGAAAGCAGTCTGTAAGGAGAGTAAACCACAACAACCATCAAAATTGAGAGGTAGTCCAAGACCTGTGAAGCCTGGATGCTCCAACCAGAAGACAAAAAAAAAAAGATACTGTTTTTGAAAAACTTGCCTGTTTCCTGTTTGAGGTATTTCCTCAAAGCAATTCTCCTCCAGAAAACAGACACACCACACACCCCCAACAAACAAAAAAACCAAACCAAACAAAGAAACGACCCCTCCACCTTCCCCATACACAAGCTCCCCCAAACAACAAAGAAGTCAATTGAAAACCAAACACTTGGAGAATTTTCAAATCCTCTCACAAGTTTGTTCACTTTGTTGCATTGGGAGGGAAGGAGTTTTTAATGTAAAATGTATTTTCACTATATTAAAGCTAATTACATTTCCTTTTCTCACTGCAAATATTATTAATCAGTTTATTCATTCAATAACCCTTAAATGCATGCACTGACAAGAAATAACAGCATACATTAATTATTGCAACAATCATTATGACTCAAATACAGCAAAGCAATTAAGTGTGTTCAGTCTCAATGTTTTAAATTCTTAATGTGCTTAAGGGCTTTGTTTAAATAAGTAAACTCATACTCCTTACTTTTTAACAAAACATTGAATTAGACTTGAGACTCAGCATGCTCTCAAGTGGTTAAGAAACACCTTCTTTCCAACAAATCTGTAAGATCCCTAGTCCTATTACAGATATTTGCATTCTAAAATATCTTTTGCTCTGAAATAACAAAGCAGAACAGCTTGTTCCAAAATTTGCTGCTTGCAGTACCTGGGGAAAAAATGAAAAGAAACTTCAGATAACTTTTTCATGTGAAAAACAGAAGAATAAGACAAAAAGATATAAGTTGTCATTATATTTTTCTCTTATGTTAAGAATATAAAAGCTAAAAAAAAAAAAAAAAAAAAAAAAAAA
>CM031879.1:39521714-39597099 GCA_018697195.1 Certhia americana
CACACACACACACACACACACACACACACACACACACACACACACACCCCTACCTGTTAGCTGAAACAATGGTTTCAGAATCAGTGGGAATCTTCTTGCTTTGAACCCAATGATAATCTTTAAGCCAAAGTTAAATCTTCCTTGACCTGGTGTCAAAGTATTTGGAACATTCAAGACCTGCATCATGATATCTTATTAAGGCTTAAATATTTGCTTTGGGGTGCCCAGGGCCTTACGCTTAATCCACCAGAAAGGTGCACTGGTAGTGCAGGTGAGACAGAGAACAAAATGCAATTAGTAAATTCTTCTAAGAAAAAAATAGGCTAAAAAAGTGTAGACAGGAATCAATGCTAAAGTGGAATAGAAAAACATTAAAAGATTTGATTAAAACATAATAATTGTGAATATCTCTCTCCTGCTCCATTTATTGAACATAACACTATCTAAGAGCTTAAACAATAAAGAAACTAGAAGAAAAATTATACTCTTCCTACCTACAGAAATCTGGATGGGATCAGACACAACTTTAAAAAATTTAAGACTTCATATCTATAAAATCTGCATTGTCTTATAGAGATTCAATGCATTCGTTTTAGCTGATGATGATTTTCCCTTGCTTTTTAGGCTTTGAAAGGAAAAATAGTATTCAGAAATAGTTGGGGTTTTTTTGCAATATACCACCATCTGGTGGAAATAAAGAGAAAGACAATGATTTTGAAGATTAACCTGTCTTGATTATTGAGAAGTTTTAGTTTCCTAGTACTAATTGTCTTCAATGGGCTCTAGAGGATTTAGAGCACCAAATCACTATAAACCATGTAATTTTCACATTTCTCTATTCAATTTATTTGCTTCAATTATCTGCTTCTAAGGGGCCCAAGTGTATTCTTAGAACTAAATACACACTTCAGCATTTCTTAATATATCTGATGTGTAAGACAAAACAGAATTATCCACATGGTGATCTAAAATGCTTCAATTTTTTTTTCTAAATATCAAGCAAGATTTATCATATAAACTATGCCTTATTGCTTTATATTTTAAGTATTTGTAGAATTTAATTGTGTTGTCTTTTAAAAAAAAGTGTTAGCAAGATTACCTTCTTTGCACTATAAGGGCCATTTTTCCCCACAAATTTTTGATTAAAATCTTAGGAGAAAAGTTCTAGTCTTGGTGCTTATGCAGGTTGGGAGCTAAATTTCATTTTACAGTGTATTGAAAATTCATGGCTTACCAGAGTTCACAATATATGCTGATAGTATCTGTGCTCTCTCTGTGGTCAGCAGGTTCTTTCTGTACTAGCATAACCTAGCATAGGTTCTTTCTGTGACTAATAAATAATTCTGTGTCACAATAAATGTTGCTAAATATTGTGAGCACAAGAGGACTGGAAATAAAAATACATATCTGTTAAAAAAGAAAAAAGAAATCTTTCTTAAAAAATATAAGGGTAAAAAGGCACCAAACAACTATGTTTATAGTTGTTTTACATTAGAACTAAATATGCTGCTCTGGAGATGTTTACCAGGACTCTCGGTGTCTCACATATTTTTTTGCCACCTGCTAGGTCACAAGCTAAATACTCAGGCATCCCAAATGTCCACTGGACAATTATTTGGGGAATTGCAGCATGCAACCTAGCACCGGATGCTGGGGTATTTGCAGCAGAAGGATCTAAGCAGACTTTAAGGCAGTCTTGGCCACCAGCAAGTCTGCAAAAGCTTTCCAGGGAGTTAAGAGTCTTACTGAGCTCAGTGACACAATCACAGCCAAGGGGCAGCCTGTCTGCCAGTTTCTGCTGGAGTCTTGGCAAGATCAGCCAGTCCACAGGAGTGCACCAAGCCAGACAACTGTAATTTTTTAAAATAGGAAAATGTTTTCCTATCATATTTTAACCAGCCCTAATAGCACACTGTTGACATAACTGTAGCATTGGCATTGTAACAGCTGCTTTCCATGTACTTGATAGAAGGATTCTCTCTGATCTCTAGAAAGCCAGAGGGAAAGCAGCTGGCAGGGGAAGATGGTGCAGAGCTGCTGAGCCCTTCCAGTGTGCCAACGAGCAAGAGATTTCAATAGTGGCATCAGGAAGATGCTGAATGTGGCATATGTTCACAGTTGTTGCCACACATATGTGGTGGGAGAGGATTTCTTTGTCTTGCCTGCTGTTTCTAGTGAAATTGTGTTCAGGATGACACAATGCGTAGCTGCACCCGGTACTTGCAGATACCTGGCTGCTGTCCTTTGCATGAATAGGGGCTACCTTTTAGATGTGGTTCAATATCCATGACCCTTCTCCTACCTGAGACATTCCGGATGGAGTCAGATATAACTTTAAAAATATTGGGATTGTGTTTCTGTAAAATCATTATTTTGTATAGATTATAAGTGGAAATTTTTAGGAATTTATTTTTTGCAGTCTCAATTTAATTTTGAAGCATACCACTAGAATAATTTACTTGTACTATATCAAACAGGTATTACTTTCATAGTGCAATTAAGCATGTGGGACAAGGACTCCAGTTTGCTGGGAACAGAAGTTCATGTTTAAGCCATATTGCTGAAGAAAAAAAGGGAAACCTAGTTCCAGAGGGAAGTGCAGTTAAAATGACTCAGAGACCACACCATTTTATTGCCACAGGTATTTATGAACACAATAAGAGATCTATCATACTTATACTAATTTTGAATGGCTTTGTTGTAATTGATATTGCCACTTTTGTAAGGAGCTGTTCATTCTTTTCCAATCACTTGGTGATGAGTTTCACAAATTAGTTGTGTCTTGTAACATGAATCCATTCTTGATATTTTTAGCAAGGTAGGTTTAATTTTTGTTTTCAATTTATGTTAACTTTTAGGGACTGAAAAACAGCATCATTGTTTAAGTGAGGGGCTTTTTTTACAGATATCCTATATTTTAATGAGTCCTTCTCTTTCCTTCTAGAACTATCTTAACATGGCTGTATTACATTACTCCATTACCTTAAGCTTTGTTGCACCAGAGAAATCCTTTCTTTCTCTAAGAGATTCTTGGGGCCTACAATACTTCTAAAATTATCACCTAGTTTTTCAGTTCTCTCCATGTGTTGTGGTAAGCAGATAAGCACCAAACAGCCCTCATTCATTCCCCACTGAAGTGGATGGGAAAACAAAAAAAGGAACATTAAAACAACAAAAGAAAATCTGTGTGTCTAACCAATTATTAAAATCTTAAAAAAAAAAAAAAAACAAAACAATAAATGAAGCATAAATGGAAGAAGAGAGAAAGAAATAAAAAACAAGTGATGCAAAGGCAATCACACACTACTTCCCTCAGGTAGACCAATGTCCAACCAATTCCTCTTTTCCCCTTTTTTTCTGGCTGACCATGATGTTGTATGGCATGGAATATATCTTTGGTTAGTTTGGGCTGTCTGCCTTTTCCCTCTGTATCTATTTTGTACCTCCAACCTAATCAGACTTGGGGTAACGTAAGAAGCAGAGGTGGCCTGGGTGTTATGCAGACATTGTTCATCAATACCTGTGACATCAGTATGTCATCAGAACTGTTTTGATCAGAAATATAAACTGTGGCACTGATTGAGCTGTTATGAGGAAAGTTAATTCTATCCTAGTCAGGCCTTTACTGTTGGATATGACTGATACTCCACAGAAGTTCTGTCCTATGCACAGCATCAAGAGCAGTTTCGTACACAGCCTTCACCACAAGAAAAATTTATTTGAGAAAAGACATGACACCTTCCATTCTGAAATGAGTGAAGGATTAGTCCACAGTCTCCTTTGTCACTATTAGAGAGCTGATTTAATTTATCTTAATTTACAGCAAAGGTTTTGTTTTCCCCTGCTTAAAGTCACAAAATTAGTAAACATACCTAGCAGCCCCCGAGTTTTATTGAAAATAAAACCCTACAAACACCAGCATGATACCCCAAATTTCTGGGTGGCCTGGACTAAGGCATGCAAAAGGGAACTTTCAGAAATTTGGCCTTAGATGAGAGACTGGAGAAGATCAGTGTTTTTTCCTGTGTAGTTTGAGTGTGCTGAGTGATGAGTGACTGCAGAGCTTCTCCTGACCCAGCCTAGATCATTCTGCTCTTGACATGCTCAGGACTTCATAGTCTCTCTGTGGACCCTTGCTGCTCCTAAATGGAGCTCCACCTCTTTGTCCTCTCTTTTCTGCTTCACATGCTGGCAGAAAATGAAGTCTTCAGAGGCAGAAAATGTGCCTAATGGGGTCAGACCCCTGGGCTGAAAATCATGAGCAAGAAGATTTTATTATGTCCTATGTCCTTAAAAGAGAGAGAGGTAAGAACATATACTTTTACATTATTTTGTAGAAAAGCATGCAATTCTGGAATCTGGTGCTGCCTCATACTAAAGAAATCAAGATGCTCCTTTATATATGACTGTTTGCCTGCATTAATAAAACTATACACTAAAGCAAGAACAGTTGGCCTCCTGCATATCTGTCTCAGTTTTTTGACCTTCATTGATACATATATAAAAGCAAAAGGAATATTTGTTCAAGTCCACATGCCCAGAATGGTACAAAATGATAGGAAATCAAATTGTTTTATTCAGTAGGGTAGGAATAAGTGCCACTGAGCAGAAGACAAAGGTATTTTCAGATAATTGTGCAAAAACCTGATGGCCAGTAGGTGGTACCCTTATTCCAGATAACAAACAAAGCGGGGGGGGGGGGGGGGGGGGGGGGGGGGGGGGGGGGTGGGGGGGAGTGGGGGAGATCAGGGGATAAAAGCAAATATCTGATATTTAGCTCAATATTGTGAATATTTTCATCCCCTATTAGCTACTTCAGACTCCAGCATACACTCTGTAAAGAACATTAGGCAAGCCTAATGAGAGTTTCGGCAAGGCACCTGCATGTGAACTGTAAAAGGGTCAGATTCTGTCATCCACGGTCTTGTATTGCTGGAATTAGACACTGTAGTTTTCCACACAGAGTATTTTAACCAGCTTGTAATCAAGATTTCATGCATTTAAGAACTTGATATTCACAGTTAGTACATAAACCTCTGACCTGTAGGTTGTACCACTGATGAATGTAATTAAATCAATAATGTTAAAAGATGTTTAAACTTGATGTTTAATTTGTGAGAACATTACAACTTTTTGGTTTCTTTTGTGTTTGTTTTTGTTTTTTGTTTTTTGTTTTTTTTTTCTGAAGCAAGCTTGTTTACTAGTTTAAGCAATTCTTAGACCATGGAAGGATGTTATGAACAAAATTAACTTCAATAACATAGGAAACATTTCTTTATTTAAAGGGCTGTCAAGCTGGAACAAGTTTCCCAGGGAAGTAGTCAAGTCACCACCTGTGCAGATATTTAAGATGAGTAGGTGCAGCATTTAGGAATGTGCTTTAGTGGTGTACTTAGCAGTGCTGGGTTAACTGGATGGTCTTACCGGCCTTTTTCAACCTAAATGATTCTATGTTTCTAACATGAATTAGTTAATTAGTTCCTTGAAGATATACATATTGAAATGTGATTACAGCAAAACATCAGGGCCTCAGAAATAAAAACAGTTGCAAGATGTTACAGTGGAATGGAAATCCTTTCAACTGATCCTGATGGTTTTGTACTGTTAATTGAAATTAGTATAACAATTTGGTTGTAGAATATTTTTTTTTTGTAGAAATGTTTTTGTAGAAAATTTTTTTGTAGAAATTTTTTTTTTCTTTTTTTAAATGTATAGACACAACAATCTTCAGTTTGAAATATTAGCCTGAATACTCTTTGGGATGGAGGTGCAGGAGGAAATTGAACTAACAGACAAAAGCCATAGGATACATATCACTCCATCAGTGCACTTAACACTGTCAGTCTTGTCTAAGCTGCTCATCCTCTTCCCATTACATCCTCTTGCGACAGGAGTACCCTGAGAGGTTCCACCTATCTTTGGCACTTAGCCTAACGCACAATGAACTACCCTCTGAAGAACCCCTGTCTCTGTCCTGACTACAGATGCACCTACACTGATTACCTTAAAACAGATACCTCTGTCTTTGGTTGCTTCAACTCTTATTTCTATTACTGATTTTTACTTTGAGAAATCTTTGGCCACCAGCTGTCACCTGCCATCTTTCCTGCCCTTCTATATCTCCCTCCAATATCCATCTGATACTGGTCTATACTATGATTCTCTAACATCTCTGTCTCTTCTTACCTCCCAATGGGCCTGGCTGCACTAGAACCCTTTTTTTCTACCCCTTGTCATTTTTTTAAATTGCTTTACTAAAGGTCATAAGTTATGTGTCCAACCCTGTATAAAATGGAAGGGATTGATGAAATTTTATCCTTTCCAGACTTAAAATTCCTTTCTCATATTATAACAAAATTTTTCCAATATCATTATTTCAAAAGCTGAAAGCTCCTTTTAATCTTGCAAACAAAGTGTTGCTTTACAAAACCATGCAACTCCAAATGTATTTTTCAGTCTTAAAGAAAAAAAAAAAATCAAATGATTGTGAAAAATACATTAGAAAATTATACAAGACAATTCAATTAGACTTCTGTTTTCTATCCATAGGTTTAAAACTATGCCCAAAATATACTTCTTTTTTTTTTTATTCCCACAACATTCCTTCCACGATGCCCTGAATTTTCATGCTCTTGCTGTGAAACTTGTTTACTGGCAATGAACTCTGCCTCCACAGTTGTCTTCTGATCGAACTCTCAGGCGTCTTGGGTGAAGCAGGAACCTTCACACAGTAGGGGGAGCTGTGAGATATGCTGAAGATAGACATCTAAATCCCGGGATAACTCTGAGGTCCTGCAGTGGTAACAGTGCCTATTCCCTGCAACCTCATGCACTCTGCGGACAATTATCAATGACATGCATGCACATTTAGTTGCATTTATGCTGCTACCATGTATTAAAAATATGCATAAGTTTAGGAATTTTGGAAAAGAATTGACAGATGTATCAGCTCTGATTTGGAGATTTTTTAATGCAACCCAAAGATTATGACTAGGTTTTCTGGTTTTAGTTTTCTTATTTTTTCTTTATTATTCATTAAGATCCTCAGTTGTCTTAACCAATCTGCTATCAACAGCATTCATCTATTTGGTTATGAAGACTTAAAACACGTGTCTGTTATTCAAATAAATCCTATTTATGGATTTTAAGCAGAAGTTTAATCAGTATGACTTTACAGCATTATATATATATATAACAATACTTAGCAAAAATTTAATAGGAATCCTTAATTAAATTTAAGAGAATTTATTCGCAGGAATGGATTTTCACGTTAGCTAATCTATTAGGCAATGATTATATTGAGAGGTCTTTTCTTATGGCCATGAGTTTATATGTTATGCAAAATTATATGAGGCCAAGGAAATTAAATCATAACAACATATTTGCAGCCAAACAATGAGAACACATGGAGATCCAGGCCCAACATGTGGCTCTTAAATAATTTTACTTTATGGTCCTGGTAACTCAGTATTTCTCCATTTTATTTCATCTTCTTGGATTAATAAATTTTTATTTCTCAGTCTTCAGATCTGAGACAATAAGGAGATTACTATATGTGCTAATACAGACACTAAAAGAAAGGGTTTAGAAATATCTGTGTCTGCACACAGCTGCTTAATGATTAACTACAGTGTCTTCTTACCATCTGACAGAATCATGTTAGTCCGTCAACTATGCTAGTACAAATGCAAAAAAGCCCAGTGGTGACTGAACTAACACAACAGTTTTTATTTCCTTCTTGATTATAATCCATATTGTATTTCTCTATTTGATTCACTATTTGATTCACTATCTGATTCACTGGGTTCTTGTACAAGCATAGTTCATGGAGTGGGTGAAAACACAGGACAGAAGAGGAGCGCCACCACTAAACCCCTATTTTCAGTGCAGGGGAAATAATGGTGAATAAATTTTAATTAAATTTTGCATCTATCTGAACACAATTTCTTAAAAACTTCAGTGCCAGCAGTGCTTGGTTTTCATGGCAATGGTCTCAAAGTGCCTTCACTAAGACTAGTTTAATGATTAGAAATAATTTATAAAGTAGGATGTGATCAAAACCTGAAATGAAGACATGCATTCCTTTTGATTTCAGTGGTTTTTGAACTTTTTGGAATATTTTTAGTTATAGAATACTTTGTGAATGCTAGAAACACCCAAGTCATCCTTTGCATTGTTACCAACTGTCTACTTCTTACATCTGATTCCTTTTCAGTGATTATGGAATTGCTATCTTCAGCCTCAAGAAATAGTTTAAGCTAAAGCAATTTTCCTGCTTCTCCTGATTAGATGGTATCCAGGGTGCCACCCTGCATGCTCTCTGCCAAAGCATGGCAGGGAATTCCAAAAGAAAAGTGTAACAGTGCTCAGAAATTTTGCCCCACTTCTTGCTGTATCCTTTCTTTTGTAGTAGTAAAAGAGAAAAAAAAAACAAAAAAACCCCAAGCTAAATTTAACAGATAAACTTTTTCTTAAAAAAACACCCATTCTGAAGAAAAAAAAAACAACAAAAAAAAAAACTAAAAACAACTCCAAAAAGAAGCTGTTAGGATGTCTTCATCAAAATTCCAGTACAGCTGAAACAGAAAAAAAAAAAAAAAAAAAAAAGTCAAAATATCACCTTGGGTTCGTAACAGAAAATGATTGCTTAAACACTAGAGGAAACTAAAAAAAGCAACTAAAAAAGGTGCATTAACATTTAGGAATAGATATTAGCTCTGTTCTGAGTGCCATATGGGATAAAATATCTGTTTTCCAACAAATGGTATTGAAAACAATTCTTCTGAAGGCTATAAACATTTTTTCTAATTGTTTCTTTGTGTCCCTCACATTTTTGTCTGAAGACTGCAGGGAAGAGAAGAAAACAGTAAGTGCAGGAATAATTCCTGATTTTTAAGTTTTATGTCACTAAAAACTGAAACCTGAAAACTAAGTCTACTAATGCAAGTGCAGAGAAGACAATAATCTACTGAATGCAGTATTTTAGAACAGTGGGACAAGCAGGAGAAACTAAAATAAGATTTCTAGTACATGTACACCCCATTTAAGAAATCATTAATTTTATCCTTTGGAATAAAGACTATTTTGAAAGAAAGGTGCGTTTCTATAGCTCATACTGAGATAAGGAAAGAGGAAAGAGGCCCTCTGCCCCAACTTCGTGAGATTAAAAAGCTTAGATTTTTGGGATATCTGCTGAAGCACTCCCTTTTGTGAGAGAGAAGGAACTTTAAGCTGCTGACTTCTTACTCCATATTAAATTAAAGATCCTTTAACCATTAAAAAACTTTTGAGTCTATTTTAATAATCTTGGTCTATTTAATTACTGTATTAAATTGAAGAAGAGAAAATAAAGAAGGAAAAAACCCACAAATAACCAAACTTTTTCTTTTTCATTAGTATTGAAAGTGCTTATTCACAGCAGTGTAGTTCAGATAAGCATCTGGCCCGCAAAGTATGCTGGCACACACAAAGGTTTGTTTTCTTTTTTAAGAACTAGGAATTTTTCCAAGATGTCCTGACTACTGGGAGCAGAACGTCTGACCAAAGTATGCTCACCAGATGGTAGATATTTCCACGTGGGTAAATATTAAAAAAGTTCTAAATCTATGCAAACTGTGAAGTAAAAGTGGGAAAAGTTTGCAGTTGTTTTTCAGTTTTAGCTGCCTCTGCAACTCATAACCACGAGCGGAAAAAAACCCCCAAACCACAAAACAAAGCTAATTTGAGTGAAAAAAGAGATAAATATCTTGTAATTTTTACTGTATATGTATATATATATATATATATATATGTATACCTATCTTTAATGACTAAATTCAGAAACTTTAGGGTTGAAATATTTTTAAAATTTTTTTCTTTAACATCTTAATTACTTTGCCATTAAAAAAAAAAAATTCAAAAAAGCTGCTCTAAAATGTGTCAACTCCACTAAAAATGTTAAGCAAAATAGTTTTTTGTAGTGAAGGATATGTGGGAAAAATACCCCAAAGAGTTTGCTTTTGAGGGCCATCTGAAAGTTTCAAAGGAGCAGCCCCCTGTGACCATTCTGGCCTGCTGGGCAGGAGCAGGGGGCAATGCCTCTGGCATCCCAGGTCCTCATCCTCTCAGAATAGTTAAAATGCTGATAGATGCACATTTAGCAAGGACACTGCACTGAGAAATTTTCTTCTTCTGCCTTCACTGGTGGGTCTGTAACTCTAAGCAAAGTGAGGAGAGGGCAATACCACAAAAGCTGGCTGGTGGTAAGGTTTAAACCACTCCAGCTGTCAGCTGGCTGGATGTGAGTCTCAGGCCTATGTTGCTAGAATGTGTGCCCAAGCAGACCTCTAGGTGACAAAGCATGCCAAGTTTGGCTCCAGTACCCACTCTCAGCA
This sequence comes from Certhia americana, assembly GCA_018697195.1. NCBI lineage: Eukaryota > Metazoa > Chordata > Aves > Passeriformes > Certhiidae > Certhia > Certhia americana. The sequence goes on from CM031879.1 coordinate 39,532,088, forward strand.
GGAGCACACACCTCTCTAACTTAAACAGCTGCAAAAATGTTCGCTGGGTTAGTAATTTGTCCCAGATTTAAAACCACAAAAGCATCTAGTGGGTGTATTGACACTGCACAGTGTAGCTCAAGCAGAAAGCAAGCTGGCTTACATGAAAAAAGATTTCTGGCTGAACTGGAACAGCAAAGAGGTGCAAAATTATTAGAATATTTCCAACTAAGTGCACTGAGCTTCAGAACACATATCCACAGAGGCACATGAAATGGAAGAAATGTCACAGTCAAGGCAGTGCAGCAGAGGAAAATGTTCTTGAGCTTTCCTCATAGTGAACTTTAAATAACTCAGACAGCTCTAACTCTCTCTCATGCTCCCCTCTCTACCAGAAACCTATTGCTTACAATGCCTTTCCATTTATTTGTGTTTTCACTGCGTGAGCATGTGCCTGTAGTGAATAAGTGAGTAGTGAAATCTGGATATGAAGAAGGTGATGAGAGAAATATACGATGAGGAAATGCAACCAGTCTTTTTCCTCTTTCACTCTTCAGGAAAGCTATGTCTATGAAGATAAATAAATAAAAGCAAATATTAGCCAAAAATTATCAAAACAATGAACAGCATTAACCAGAATTTGGCAATATTATTTCTTTAGGACAGCAAGGTCAATCTTTAATAAGCATAAAAAGGTAAATGTTGATTAACTAAATGCATACAAACCTAGTGGGGATATGATCATGAAGCAGAACTGAAGAAATGTGATGCCTTGCTGCTGGCAGAACAAATGAAAGTGTGGGATAAAGAATTTTTCCAATCATATAGTCTTAGTTGGGCATTTTTTTATCACAGATTCCTGAAAGAATAATATTCTATGTTTCTTTAGAACAGATAAATTCTTAAATATACTTTTATGACCTAAATACCTTTTATCAAATATGATATTATGAAAACAGTTAATTTCAGTTTCATACCAGATTAAACATATGATTCTTATTCCCTTGTTTAATTATGTTTATGCTAAAGCTATCAAAAAAACCAAATATATTTCCTCAGTTTAAAACAGAAAAAAAAAAGATCTTTCAAATAAACCAAAACAAGAAAAGATGTTATCAATAGTTTGTGGATGAGGTAAATATGTTAATTATAATCAATAATTAAGAAAACTAACATCTGTTTACAAAACAACTTGGCGAGTGATATGACCCAATAGATTATATTCTGTGGAATTGGCTAAGTGTCAGAAGAAAGAGTCATTAATGATACAAAAATTAATAGCCAAATTATTTCTGACACACTTGTTTCTCTCCTTAGCTAGAAAGCTTAAAGTCTTTGGTATAGAAGACAGATGAAGATCTGGGGGTTTGCTACACTTTTATTAATGCACTTATGTACACACATGCCACACTTACTTACCTAAAAAGCCTTACCTGATTTTTTCTTTGTTTGTTTTTATGTCAGGAGCAGTTATCACAAATTTGCTTGAGTTCTACTTAGAGTGAACATATTGCATATCACACTTTGAGTGTTTAAATAAATGAACATGCATGGACCTTTGAAAAAATTTGTTGGTCGTGTTGTGTCATTTATTACACAAATTTTAAGAATTTCTGCATAAACTAAAACTACAACTAACCCTTTCCAAAAGAAAACTATGAGTGTACAGATGGGAGTGAGTTGAGGTATTGGGAAGAAGGAGAACCTCATGTTGATTTTAATATACAATTCTGAGTGAGAGAAGAGAGGAAACAGAAAAAAGCATCTTTGAAAGGTAGCAGACAACCATTAGAGAGAAGACCTGTTTGGGATTTTTTTTTTTTTTCCTTCCTTGAAAGTTGCAATTCAGCTCTGTAGAAGAGAGAAACATGGCTCATTTTGCAAATGCAAAGCCAGACTGCTGCCAGGAACCATTTGCAGGAGTGATTAAGAAATCCTGTTTGCTTTATGGGATTTCCATGGAAGTAAAACGGTATGCATATAATTTTGACACAATCAGATAGTACACTCAAAGAGTTATATGGAAAAAAAAAATAGTACTCTTCTTTTAAAAGGTGTCTCATTAGAGCATTCTTATTGTCTTCTCAGCAGATGTGGCATTTAAATGTAGTGAGCAATAGCCAAAAGCAGGAAGTAATTCTCAGAAATAAATGGCAGCAACCATCCCAGTTTCCTGAATGGAGGTGAAAGTGGTTTGGCAATATTCACCCAAGATGATGTTCATTTATGCAGTATTGAAATTAAAGAGAGAAGAAGGGAATGGCTGTACATGCTGGTGAAAATGTAACATGAAAAGAAAATGGATTTTAAAGTTACAAATGAACTGAAATATCTCAGGTGGCATTAGCACACAGCAAGTAACTATTAGTAGCAGCAAAGGCTAGTGTAAGGGTTTAACTTACACCTCCAGATCTATGCTCTTAGTGGTGCATGGTACGCTAAAGAAAAAAAGCCAGAATACTTTAAATTGTTGCTCCAGACTTCAGTCTGGCAAAAGTAAAGCCAATATTAATGGGTAAGTAGCAATAAAGAAGGAAGGTAGCTATTTAACTGTCTGAAAAGAGGAAATAAACATCAGCTTTTGATGTTCAGCTTTACTTGTTAAATGTGAAATTCTTACATAAGCCCAACAAAGGGCTGGCAAAGGGTTTAATCAGCAATAAAATCCTACTCAAAGTACTTTCTAATTCTACATGTAATTTTAAGAACCTTTTTACAACTACCAGTGCAAAATGGAATTTTATTTGAGAACAGTAGTAGGTAGCATGACAGTTGAAAAACATCTAGAAATGTGGCTGAAAAATAGTCTAATATCTGCCCAGATGCCAATTCAATTTCATGGCAATTTAACAGCACACCACTATTATGGATATGGTACTGAAATTAATCTTTCTTTACTTAATTTCATTATTACACTAACATGCAATAAATAATTCTTTGGATTGAAGTGGAGATACATATTCCTTTTTCTAAAGCTCAACAAATAATTCTCCTTGTAAGATAGTATTTATGAGGAAGACACTGAACATCCCTTCTGGGAAGAATGGTGTTGCTGATAGGAAATTATCTGTAAAAGTTACTGTGTATCATGTAGTTTTATCTAGATTTATATGCATTGTATGCAATCATACGAAAATTGATCTCCTGTATCTCTAATTATCTAGGAGATGAATGCACAGGAGAAACCTCTTGCCTCCCATCAAGAGGAAGGACTCATCATCATGAAGGACTCAAGTAGAAGGAATCAGATCCTAGACAAGTGTTGTACAGTGGGATGACTCTGGACATGGTCCTGCTCCTTTTCTTTTACAGCAAAAGCAGTAAAATAGCCTTGCCTTACTTGACTGACTGTTATGCATGCAAAGGGCATGCATACCTAGGTGACACAGTATGTATTTGCTGTGGCAAAAATAATAAAAGAGGCAAGATATGTGAGAATGCCATCTGAAGATACCAAAATACACCTATTTGGAGAATATCTTCATTTCAGTCTTCCAGGGTGGCTAAAATGATAATACAAATATTTCTGTATATATATATATATAAAATTATTTTTCAAAATCACTCCTTCCATTTTCTATGGTATATAGGTCAATACAGTTTTGATTAAAGCGTTTAGAAATTTCATAATTTTTGTCTCCAAGGACTAAGGTTTGAAAAACAATGATTAAGCCCCTTATTTTGCTTTATCTAAAAAGCTGATGGAGATGTTCCAATTAACTTGACTTTGTATATAGCATATGACATAAAAATCATCTGATTTGTTTCCATTATGATACATCTGTATTTTCCACTTGGTTTTTATATTATAATATAAAATATACTTTACCATTTGAGGATATGACACGGCTAGAACTCATGACACATGATCTGCATTGCAACTCATAATTTAATACTTATTTAAATGTAGCCCTACAGAACCACAAATTTAACCACAGAGCAGTAATTATCATTTCCATCAGATTCTCTGAAATGCTTTGCAATGGAAACTGATGTCACCTGCAGTTTTTAAGACAGTTAACTAGGGGGTTTGTTATTTTAATAAGTTTCTAGAATGAAATCTTCTTTAAGGTGTCATAGTATCCTCTTTATTTAATTTTTAATAATTCAATAATGAACAAGTTCCCAATGTCCTTTTATAAAAGCAAAACCAGTGTCTTACATAGGGGAATACTGAGCAGAGAGTTAAACAGAGCATCATGTTAAAAGATTGATCCAAAAATATCACATCTGTATAGAAACCTTAGTGAATTATCCTTATCAAAGTTAAATATTAATATTAAATATTAATATTAAAATATTATATACTTAAATATTCTAACACTGGTTTTCCTGAAAATTTTCATGTCCTGGATTTGTTATTCTGAAGTAAGGACTCATTTCTTCTTTTAATTTGCAGTGAATAGTATGTTACTTCCCAAGAACTCCCTATGCTATACAAGGAGCATTCCCAAACAGTGTTAATGGAAATGATATATGTAGGTAAGTTCAGAACAGATGCATCACTGTCCAGACTGCAGTGCAATATTTTCAATATTAGTAGAAAGTATAGGTGTCTCAGTCTCACTTCAGTGCCTGGTAATGTTATGATTATTCAGGTGAAAACCACCTGAAAGACAGCTCAGTCATTGGTCACAGCCAGTACAGCTTCATGAGAGGGAAGTCCAGCTTAACAAACATGATTTCCCTTTATGACAAGGTAACCCATCTAGATGATCAAGGGAAACCAGGTCATGTGATTTTTTGGATCTAAGCAAAGCTTTTGATAGTGTCTCACAGGATCCTTCTGGAAAAAATATCCAGCATACAGCTGGATAAACACATCATGTGATGGGTTAGCAACTGGCTCACAGGTCAGGCACAAAGAGTTGCAGTGAAAGGGGTGACATTGGACTGGGGTCCTTTCATTACTGGGGTGCCACAGAGCTCCATTCTTGACCTTGTGTTCTTCAGCATCTTCAGAAATGACTTGAAATGCAGGGCTGAGAGGGACACTAAGTGAGTTTGCAGATGATGCAAAACAGGGAGGAACTGTCAACTCCCAGAAAGGCCCTGCAGAGAGACCTCAAAAAGTTAGAGAGGTGGGCAATGAACCGTATGAATTTCAACAAGGGCAGGTGCAGGATTCTGCACCTGGGATGGGGCAACCCTGGCTGTACATGCAGACTGGGGAATGAGATACGGGGAAACCGAGCTGTGGAAAGGGACCTGGGGATCCTGGTCAATGGCAAGTTGAACATGAGACAGTGCTGCCTTGGCAGCCAGGAGGGCCAACCCTGTCCTGGGGGTGCATCAGGCACAGCAGCACCAGCCAGACAAGGGAGGGGATTTTCCTGCTCTGCTCTGAGCTGGGGAAGCCTCACCTCGAGTGCTGGGGACAGTTTAAGTACCACAATATAAAACAGACATTAAACCATTAGAGAGTGTTCAAAGGAGGGCAGCAAAGCTGGTTAAGAGCCTTGAAGAGAAGCCATATGTGGAGTGGCTGAGGTCACCTGGGCTGTTTAGCCTGGAGAAGAGGGGACTGAGGGAGCACTTCACTGCTGTCTAGAACTTCCTTGTGGCAGGCACCACTCTCCTGTCTGTGGTGACCAGTGACAGAACAGGAGGGAATGGCCTGAAGTTGTGTCAGGGGAGGTTTAGGTTGGACATCATGAATGGGTTCTTCACCCAGAGGGTGTTTGGGCACTGGAACAGCCTCCACAGGAAAGTGGTCACAGCACCAGTGTGACAGAGTTCAAGAAGCATTTGGACAATGCTCGCAGGCACAGGGTGTGACTCTTAGGGTATCCTCTGCAGGGCCAGAGTTGGATAAAGTGATCCTTTTGGATCTCTTCCAAATTAGCTTATTCTGTTACTCTGTGATTCATTTTGGTATGAAAATATTGATGTTCAGTCCACAATTGAAGCCAGGAAACACACACTAACAGAATCAACTGTATACACCAAAAAACAGAGCTTTGTAATACTGATAATTTTGTGAAAAGCAAAAAGAAAAGAAAAAAAAATCAAGCTTTGTAAAGTATTAGTGAAGGTATAAATCTCTGATAAACTATTTTCCTTCCAGAAGACAATCACTTTTCCTAGCATATGAAAAAAAGAACATCTTCAGATATATCTTTTTCTGCCTGAAACCTGACTGAAAACCAGTTATCATTGATTTTATGGCTTCTTTCTCTTTTCATTTTTTTCTTCCAAAAACAAGAAACAAGTAATCTTTTTATGTAAATGTGATGGATAAAATATGCGTTCAGTGAAGAAGAAGCTGGAACCCTACACTGAGTGCTCAAAACATTAGCTTTCACAAATGAATTCTAGAATCTCCTGGGATAAATGTATTGTTAGTTATTTCTTCAAAGCCAGGTCACATTCAACAGTAAGAATGGTGCATGCCTCTCATTCTTAGCACTTACCAGTGTTTGCTGCCAAAGAAAGCTTTCTCGGAGGCATTTGTGCATTTGAACTTGTAAGACTGGTAACAACCAGACCAGATGAGAGACCTTGCTGCTAAGCCATTATGCCAAAGACAAGACTCATTACTAGTGTTATTTTGAAAAGGAAAGCAGTTTTGTTCAGCTTGTAATTAAAAAATGCCATTTAGATTAATTATGCTTATGTAAGCCTAAAAGCATTTAATTTATACTAGCCATTCACATTATCTATGATTTTGATTTCAAGAGTATTTGAAATCTTTGGATTGAATGTATTTTCAATTCTAATTTAGAAGGTTGCTTCAGACATATTGCTCTTCTGAATAAAAGTTCCTGGTTAACCTGGTAATGTTTGTTTTGGCTCTAATAGTTACGGATCTAGGAAAGTTAATGAATTGCAAATTAATGATCAAATGATCAAGTGGATACAGAGGAGATTTACAAAGATGATCAGGCAGCTAAAGCACCTCTACTATGAGTAAAGGCTCAGAGCTGGGATTGTTCAGCTGCAGAACAGAAGGCTCAATGGAGACCTTAAAACACCTTCTAGTGCTTAAGGGAGCCCACAAGAGAGCTGGAGAAGGACTTTTTACCAAGGCATGTAGTGGCAGGACAAGGGGGAATAGCTAAAAGAAGTAGATTTAGAATAGATATTGGGAAGAAATTCTTTACTGTGGTGACCAGGCACTGGAACAGGTTGACCAGAGGAGTTGTGGATGCCCCATCCCTGGAGGTGTTCAATACTAGTCTGTACAACCTGATCTAGTGTCAGACATTTCTGTCCATAGCAGAGGGGTTGGAACAAGATGATTTTTAAGGTCCTTTTAAACCCAAATCTCGATGGGATTCTATAAAGGGGAAAAAAAAAGAAGAATGACAACTTATTAAAAGAAACATGGGGATTGACTAATAACGAATTACCAGCTTTTTTTTTTTTTTTAATGTGGAATATCAAAATTAAAAAGCAAGTCCTTCGTAAATATTTATAATAATTTATGATTAGCATGTATTTGCTTCTTTTTTTCCTTTTACAGAGCTTTAATTTTTTTTTTTTCAAGTCGAACATGTAGGACACTTTTAATCTATTTACTGAAGATACATATATAAAACCCCAGAGATTTAAGTATATATTAAGGAACAAAGAAATAAAGACTTTCTTTGAGAAAAAGATGTTTTTCTGAATTATGTAGAAACATGTATCAGAAGATTTATTTGACAATATAGCTTACCTCTGTATTGGGTGATTTGCCAAAGCTGGACCTGAATTCATCCAGATTTATGTACCAGGAAAATCAATTGCATTGATGTTTTGTGTCGATTTTAAAAATAATTTATCCTTCTGAAATAACCATGTTAGGTTTCTATGTACTCATCCAATAGCTAGTTCACTTTTTGTCAGTGCAAGCATTCTTGAAATCTAATTCTTGCCTTCCAGGTATAACTAAAACCCCTTCAATGCAATCGGATGATAAACACAGTATTCATAAGATTGACAATGCAATGTTCATCTCTTTCACACTTGCTACTCATGTATTTCTTAGTGCACCTACTGAGACAATCTAGGGAATTTCTTAGAGGAAAAAACTCCATAGATTCTGTTAATCTAAATGTATGCATATAGTGTAAATCATATGCTATACAGCCTCCCTGTGTGATGCACTAGAAGCTAAGAGCTAACACTGAAGTCGTATGGACTGAAGGAACTTTTCTGCTTATTGTCTAAAACCAGGCAAAATAGTTTTACAGGAAATAACCAGAGGCAGTGAGAAGATGTCTACAATACTAATATAATCAGAATTAGAAAACTTAAAAACCCTAAAAATACAAAAAAACCTCCTTAATTCAGAAACATATTAATTTCTCATTGTATTAGGATTCTTCATTTTGTGTCTCTTCTGTTGACTACAGATCATCCAGGACAGACTGGAGATTACATTTACCCCCAACTGACTAACCCAGTACACTTTGCATTTGTATCATGCATGAACTGGACATGTAGGTATGTAAGACATGACAATCCTTGGAAATCATGTTGTAGTATTCAGCTATCTGTATATTTCTCAGGGGGAGTTATCCATATCATGAAGGAATAGAAATGTTGAAGCTGGGATCTATTAAGATGTTTTTCTAAGAGAACAGTGCTGCTCTTGAGGTACCTGGGTTTGATACTGACATTGGTACTCAAGCAGAAGGCTTGCTTGGTGTGAGGCAATTTGAACAAGAAAGGAGAGTAAATTGGTCCCTTAGGTAATATAGAATCCAAGCAGCACTTGTTTCAGTGAAAGGACCCAGGAAAAAGAACAAAGGATATTTGTTGAGACAGAATAACAGATGCAATTATCTATTTTTTACATAATTGTCATGTCAGATTTATAATTTTATACATTCCCTTTTGACAAGAAGTTGCAATGACTAGCCACATTATTTTCTTACAGTGCTCAGAAGTAAACTGCCAGTTTCAGGACAGATCTCCTTGTCACAACTGCCTGGAAACGAAACACATTACCAACTACAGTACAATCGCATACTACCATAAGATTTTAAATTTTTATGTGCATAAGGTGCAATCCAATTTCTTTTCACAACATAATGGTCATAGATTTAAACCTTTTGGCAATTATAAGATGGGTGTTTTTCTTCTGTATAGTCCACAAGATCTCTCTTACAGAGAAATAATAATAAAAAAGGATTTAAAGATCTCAAGAGAGGTTTGAGAACCTTTTGTTTTCTATAAAATTCAAAATTTTCAACAAATAAATGTTTGTATATTGCCTGACCAAACTGGTAAAAAATAAATTGCTTTACTTGTTTTGTGATTTCCCCAGCTATTCTGTGTCTCTAGTGAAGAGTTGGAAGTGTCTGTTTTTCTGGGGAGTGGCACCAGTTGTGACCCAGTTGATTGTATGCACTCTGTACCTTCTTAGGTGGCCTTGCTTTATTGATTTGGTGTTTGAGAAGTCCAGACGCTAATGCTCCTAATGATCAGCCATTCTTTTTGACTTTTAGTTACAAGTATTCTCATGCAGTTAATATCAAACAGAACTTTGTGCTCTACATCTGTTATTTCAAAATTCCCATTTTTGAACTCCCCTAGTCTCAAGTAAGTTGTACATTGTCTTCCTTTTTTACTGCCTACAATCTTTTCACCTACTTCTAGGGCCCCATGATGTAAAATGTCATTTTGCCGATCTTCAGTTCCAGTGACAACTTTAATTTTACTGATTTTAATGGGCTTTTCAAATACAATCCCATAGAAGTCTCCAGTAGAAGGAGCTTTGCCCCAGAAGTACTCATCAATGCTGCTGTAAGCCTTGCTTGCCTCATAGTTTTCAAAAACATTCATATTGGTGTGCAAGTTTGCAGGTGGGTTGTCAGGGATATCAAAGGATTCCTCTTCAAAATCATCATCCTTTAACTTATTTTCAGCTCCTTTGTAAGATGAGTAGTATCCCATGTGCTGGAAGAGAGATGGCTTAAAACGGATCACTTCCTTTTGAGCTAACAGCCCACGAAAGTGGATGAGCAGCCAATCGCAAGGCATTTCTTGGTAAAACATCAATAGAAAATGGGCCAGGCGTGGCAGGTCATGAGAGTGGTAAAGCTTTCCAATGTACCCCAGCTTGGAGAATTCCAATGTCACCCAGTAGGATCCTTCTCGTGAGGTAATTACTTTCTTAACAGCAGTCAAAAAATTTTTTGAGCAGCGAACATCATCTTCCAGCATCACATAATAGTCAGAAAGATTAGCACAAAAGTTTAGAAGGAAAGCATAATCTACATTTTGTTTTGATCGAAACTTCACACGGTCCTCAGGGTCATTGTAATTTCTCTTAAGGCCATCCAATACAGGATAATATTCCTCAGGGACGTGAATAACTATTAATCTGCCCGCAATTATATGATGTGCAAATTTCTGTGAAATATCCTGGACCATCCCTTCACACCAGGCCGAATCAAAATCTGCCAGCTGTACTACCACTGCAATTTCTTTGAGTTCCTCATAGCTTGACTGCTCAAATATGGACTTGATGGTCTCAAGCAAGTAGTTTCCCTTTTTCCGCTTTACAGAGGATAGTCCAATTGTAAGATACCCTGTACAAAAGACAGTTCAAACAAAAACTGAGTATCTGATATAGGAAGCAATTTTATCACAAAGATATTCTCCAGAGCTGTTTTTCTATTAAATAAACCTCATGAATGGTGAAAGCTGAGAAGTTTGGTATGTGAATTTATTAAGCTGCATGTGATAAAGGACCTTTATTGTTTTTTCATTAAGAAACATGATATTGCAAGCAGGTAGACATATGGAGACTATAGTATTAAACATTCATTTGTATACTGCTAGGAGTAACATGTTGGGGACAAATGCCAAAGCAGTGTGTACATTTATGCCTTGTAGACAAAACCAAATATACAATGGTAAGGCTGCAAATCTACTGAAAGAAAGGGGATTATGAGGGATTATGCACACTATATTTTGAAAGCAAGGGACTACCAAATGTTGCATTTTTATCATTTTAAGCCCTCTAAAAGTCTAGTTAGGTTTACGCATAACTTTACAATTTTATGAATTTTGCATGTATAATTATTTCTCAGTGTTGTTCATTTTTAGGTGAATTTGTCTAGTTTTTCCTTGCAAGTAGCTTTTCTTCTAATCCTCTTTCAGGACTCTTTAAGCATTTTACAGGGAACACCCTCTTGGAAGATACAATTTACACATTATTTTAAACTAGAAGTGAACTTCTCTCCTTGCATGTACAAATAATTTTTAATGCTGTTACATTCTTCCTATACAGAAATATATCTTATAAAACAAGAAATTTAATCTCTGCTATTTTGTAGTCACTTCCAATTAATTTTTCCTAGCATTCCAAATCAGGATTTTTTTTCAGATATTTGCTAATATATGTCTATTTTTCTAACTTCTGATGTAAAAAATGTTGAGATTTTGTAATTGACAGGGTGTACTTAAGTTGAACCTACCCCAACGTTCTTAAAATATAGTAATTTGTTAAAGACTGTTCTGGTAGTGATTCAGGGTTTCCCTCGAGGCTTAAGTCTGCTCAAAATGAAACTGTACACTGAAGTACAACCCCCAGAAGTCATTTACGCTGCCTACAGTGCCCCAAATTTTTCAAATCAAATTTGAACAAACTTTATAGCTTTCTACAACTCACATTTTATTTTACCTTCTGGGCTTGTACTTCAGAGCCTTGTTTGTGTATGTGAAATGATTGATTTGGAACCCGAAGGATACCTGCCTAAAGTCTAGGTATGGTTATATTTCATTTTTAGAGGAAGCTCTTGAACCATATCTGAAATAAGAATAACTCAATAGTCCATCTGCAGATGGTTGTGAGAAGAATCCTCCTTTACTGTCCCAATAATAGCAAAATTCAGCTCCCTTTTTAGCACAATTATAGGAGCAAGGAGATCTATTTGCAGCTGCTGGGTTGGCAGAATAGTGGACCTGAGGGGTGTATCTATGTGATGCCAAGCATACTTAAGATTGGATTTACCTGTTATACCGAGATTGACAGTATGGTCTCAGAGGGTGGTTGCAGAACACCACCAGCATGTGCCTTGCTTCTGCTTTCTAAATCATCTTCCTCTTGCCTGGGAGGAGATGGAATTATGCTCACAGACCATCCAGGGGCTGCCTGCAGGATATCTACAAGTCAGGCAGTTGGTCAGAAGGTAATCAGGCTGTGGGGCAATCACTGCTAGGTCTGGACTAGCAAACACTCAAGAATGGCGTATGATTACTGTCCCACTAACACTCTTGAAACTGTCACTGCTTAATTCAGCCCCTCTTGCATAGAAATACCACAGGGACTAAATTTCAAGCCTTTTAAAATTATCTAATTCTGCAACATTCAAATTGCAATTACTTACTTTTCCTTGGCAAAGGTGTGCCAGCTAGGTAGCGATAGGAAATGTTTATAGATCCTGAGAAATTAGACAAATCTTTAAAACTGTGAACATAACGCTCTGGGTTGAGCTGGTGCGTGGCTGTTTCTCTGATTAATTGCTTGTCCCCTTCCTATTAGCGGGAAAACAAAAATAACAAAGAGAGACAGAGAGAAACACGTTTGTGAATGCCAGCTAGAGAGGAAACATGGACAGGCAGGTTTCCAAAAATAACATTTTTCAGTTTCAGCTTTCATAAAAGCATGTAGATGTCACCTCATTTAAAACAAAAGCAAACTAACAAACAAAAACCCCCAAATCAACAATCATTACTGAATATCATACGTTTTGGCTACAGAAAATCTACCATAAACTTTCAGATTACAGCAAAAGGAAAAGAAAAAAAAATGCTTTGCATAAAACTCTGGAAAGGTAGCAGACATTAAATTATTAGCCAAAAACAAGCTGTGGTATTCAAAAGAGGGATAAGAAAACATCACTCAGCAACAAATAATGAACAGATGTAGAAACAGGGAAGATTTTAAAAAAGTATTTTTAGTGATTAAAAAAATCTACCAAAACTGCTGCAAAAGAAAGACAAACCTAGATCCTGGCATCTGGCTCATTTTGACATTTTTCAGAGAAGTTTCAACACAGATTTGTGATAAGAAGAAATGCACATGATCATGCATAAAGTAAAAGTTTCTCTGAATTTGGAGAACACTTTTTGATGGCAGAGTCAAAAGCTACATTTATCATCACACCTTCTCTTACTGCCTTCTTTAGTCCTTTTCTCCCAAGAGGCTTCCCTAATCATAGTAAAGGCACAGAAGAGAAAGGGTGGCTTCCTCAGTAGTGCTGTATCCATAAGATCACTTGGGCCTCAGGAAAATCTGTCCTTAGTCCTTAAGAAAAGGGAAAATATCTAACAAGTCATGAAGATTGAATTTAAAAGTAGGAATGTTTATTTGATTTATCTGGTTTGATTTTAGTCTGATGACATAGACGTGTATGAATGAGTTTGTTTCTTCTGAGAGATGCAGTCTTTTAATGCACTAAAATTTTTGGATCTGCCATTAAATGGTAGCATTGTGCAGTAATAGTACTGCTGCTAACAAGAACAACCACAGAAACAGCACTCATATTTAATGGTATACATGGTACAAAATATGTCAAAGTTATATTTTATAACACAAAGAAATATTTCTGTAAACTGATTTTACATTCATTTCTAGTTCATTGTTTTTCTTGCATAGAAGTAGTAAATAATCCACTTCTGAGCTTAGTAAAGATTTTTGGCAGACATCCAGGGGCATCTACCTGCACTATTATGCTCTCTTGATCTTCAGTGTCTCTTGAGTAATTTCTCTCTAGTGCTTATGTGTCACTTTGCATTTGCTCATTAATTATGAGTGGAAGTTTGATGATCAGGTACAAGATTAAAATGTAACTCGATGTAGAAAGAAAATGCACCAAAACTTCAGGAGATATTCCATGAAAAATGTCAGATAGAAAAGAAAAAAGGCTGGTCCAAAAACTTTCTTTTTTCAAAACCTTTTCTTTAATATCAAAACATTGTGTCATGGGTTCCATAACAGAGCACCAAAATTCCTTGCTTCATAAGGTTTTGGAATGGAAACTTATTCTGCTGAGGTTTTGCTACATAAAATATTTAGAAATAGACAATGTCAGAAGAAAATGCTTTGATTTTAACAAGCAAAATATCTAAACTGACCACAAAAATTTTCCTTTTTTCTCCCCTCATTAATAAATGCCTTTTGTGGCTAACATTTCTTTTTTATAGCTACTATTTCATTCTTTTGTTGAATGATGGGCAAAACTGAAATCTGCATTTTTTTCTAAAGATTAAAATCTTCTATCTCTGACTATTATGCAGAGGTCAGTGGAGCCGAGGAGCTTGATTAACTCTCCTTGGTTTTCTTCTCTAGCTTTTTCAAGGATGGTTTTGGCTTTCATCTGTTAACTAACTTCTAACTTACATGCCAGCATTTGCTGGGGGTTTCGTGTGGGTGCCATAGGATGAAGTGCCAGAGTTCTCCACCCTTTATGAAGATACTCTGCTCTGCTGAGGATGCTGTGTCAACTACAATAGTGCTATTCTTTGCACAGTGCCAAAAATAGTGATTAGTATTCATAGAAGAGTGCAGAACATACACTTCACTTACAGTCCACTTATAACTGTGAATAGGTGTAAGACCTCCATGTGTATATTGTGATATCTGGTATATTTTACGTTAGTATGTCTTCAAAATGCTTGATCAAATGTAGTTCATACACTGCAGATGAAGCACCTTAAACTGCTTTTCTAATACACGTATCAGCACTGCATAACTGCGTACCCTCTACCCAATATACTCCAGCTATTTTGCCACATGGGCCCTTACTTTCTACTTCTGCAGCAAATGCCCTGCAGAAAACAGTGAAGGGATTCTCTGGACATGTAAGACCCTTTGAGCAAAACCAAAAAGTTTCTCTTCAAAAAGTAAAAGTACTTACCAAAAAGTAAACCCTTATCAAGGTTTACTAAAATGAATGTCATTTTAATACTCTTTTTGAAAAAGACCACTTTGTCTTACATCTGGCCCCAGAGACACCAGCACCTCAACCCCTTGCACAGCCTGCTGGCTGAGACTGGGAGGAGGAATTCAGGTTAGTTGTCTTCCTTCTACCAGCTACCTTTAGAAGATAGTCCAGCAGGAGATTGGCTGCAATTCAGAGAGCCTTTGGGGCTCTGAGGGCTTTCAGATATTCCTGAGGGAAACTGGTTAGCCTGCTGTCTCCTCAAAAGCTTTCCCCAAGTATATTTCTCTTCACCACAAACACTGAAATTGCTCATCTTTTAGCTCAGCAGAGAAAACACACCAGACATGGTGTGTTTGGAGCTGTAAGACAGGGTCAGGAAATTTGAGAATAAAACTAAATAAATAAGTGGAAAAGTCAACATCCTAACACACTTGAAAAACACTTGATGGACCATAAAGGTATCAAGAGACCTGGAAGAACTCTCAGGAGACTTGGCAAGAGATTTGGCTGAGTGCCACATGAATGCAAACATGCCAGAACTGTGATGAGAGAAGCAATGAAATAGAGTGAATTTATAAAAGAGGGGGTGGGAAAAGAACAAATTAAGAATAAGGCATGGAGCCATCTGGGGAGTTGGCAAATAGGACTGGAAAAGATTTCAAAAACAAGCCAAGAGGAACACCATTAGCAGTGATAATAAAAACACTTTCAGAAACATCTGGGGGACTTCCATGCAATTAGTGAACAGAGAAAAAACATTAGGGAAAATGACACTAGGAAAAAAAAAAGTGATAAGCCAGGTCACATTTAATCATAACCAAGAAATGCTAAATCAATAAAAAAGTGGAAAACCTTTGTGTTAGACAAAAAAATATGGCTGTAATGGAGTAAAATGTTACAAGCATGGGCTATCTTTTCAATGGCTTTAAAAAAGAACTAGCATAATATTAACAATACTGTTATAACTAATTTTATAGATATAGTATTTTAAATTAAAATAATTAGGACTGTATATATGATTCTGATATGTGATTCTGATAAATAATGTAAGAATTTTACTAGTTGTGCATTACACTTTTTGGCATACTAATATGTTTCTTTTCAGACGCAAATGAGATCAGAATTCATTGTTCAAAATACTGGAAAATCCAAACTGTCCCTGTTCAATTTAAGATAAAGACAGCACCATCTAGTCATGTTGCAATATAGAAATTCATTTTAGTCATTTTATTATTTGCAAGATCCACTTTTTCAACCGCTATATTCTTTTACTGGGCCCAGTCCAATCCCCAAAGAACTGGAAATTCAATCCACTAATCGAGTCTCCAGGGCTCACTTGGCAATCAGCACAGAAACACCCCTAGGTTACACATAAACCGTAGAGTTATGTAGTCAGTAGCTTATTTGTTGAAATTCCTAACATAAATATTTCCACAATTTTTTTTCAAAATCATAAACTTACATTAGTTTCATTTGTCTAATTTTTAATGCTGTAGCACTGAATCCGTCAGACTAAAATCTGAGTTACAAAAAGTGAAAAAAGCCCACAAAGTAAACTCACAAAAATGAAATTATTTATGCAAGGTGCTTAAAGTAGATGGAATGAGTGTAGATTTTCTTTTATAATTTTATTTCTAAAATAGCATTTAATGCAGTATTCAGAAGTGAGATTTGCAGTGTATACTGAAAATCAAGCTCCCACATCACACAAATAGTTCAGATGTAGTTTACCCTCAACAATTTACTGTTTTACTAGGGGTATTTTACTGTGTTGTTGTTCCAGGATCACTTCACAACTTACCAAAACATAACCATCCTCAATGTACAAGTTCATGAACAGCAAGCAAACAACAAGGATTCCTAAGAATGACACTGCTGATCGTTTCCGCAAGCATCTCATTTTATCAAAATATTTCAAGTTGTATCTCGTGAAGAACTGCATACAGTAGTGTCACCTATGAATAAAAACAGAGTATTACAAGAATGGTTCACCAGGTAAGCATGACAACAACTGAACTTACCTTCAGATGTATCAAATCCCTTCAAACACATAGAGACTGCACTTTCAGGCAGAATTAATTTCATTTAATCATTGTCATCTTCAGGTTTAATATACAATCTTAATTATAAGCTAAGCTTTCTTTTGTTTTTCTTTTTGTCACTAAAGAAAAAACACATACCCACTGTCATACCCATTTTAAAGTGGGCCTATGATGTCACTGTGGCTGCAGTGCATCAACAGTTAATTTGCTATGCTTGACTGTCAGATCCCAACCTGGTGGCTAGAGATGATGCTGTGCATTGTTCTCCCATGTACTTGTGTTTCTTCCCAATCACAGGCCAGGTCAACAGGCAAGGAGGAAATTATTGCATGACTCTGTTGTTATCAATAAAAGAATTCTGTATACCAGTTTCCAGGCACCAATATGGTACCTTCCCTGAAGTGAAAAAGCACTAGCAAGACTGTATAACATCCCTTAGCCTTGGGCCTCCGTACTAGGATGGAAAAACTAAACATGGAGGTATTATTTCCATCTTCAGAAGAAAGGTAGGTGTCCACCTTAGACCAGACACATCTAAGCAGAGTACTGGAAACCCTTACCAACCCGATTAGATAAATCAAATAAGGGTGGCACAGAGATCATGAGGCCCCTCAGTATTTCTGTTTAGGATCAAGAAAGAGGACTGTCTAGTCATATCACAATGTTAGTCATTTTACTCTGTAAAACAAGATGAATGTCATTCTTGTCCACAAAATTGTAAGCACTAATTTGTGCAAGATTGTGTGTGTTTGACCAAGATTTCACCCTAAATTAAAGATCTCACTGCTCATACTCTTGAGGGATTATTAGTAAAACAGCAGACTATAAATTATTATTTATGTATTATGTTCTTACTCATATTTTGACTATTTTCCACAGCAATTCATATTTTTTCTATCAAATTTAATATATAGAAGTTATATATAAATGAAGAATTTAAAGCTAGCCTATATGAAGTAGTAAAAAACACTACCCATGCAATGGTTAAACCTTGCACTTGAATACCTTAATTTTTGAAAGTGTTGAACATCAGCAATGATACAATAGGCTATATTAGGGGTTCCATAGATGATTTGTCATGTCATACAGAGATTTTTCTGTCCTAATAACAAAAAAAACAGCTACCAAGCACAAAATCCAACACATATTTGTTTTGCCAAACTGAATAAACACTTTTAACAGTATAGAAAATGAGTCCATTAAGCTCTAGAGAACCAGGAGGTAAATACATCAAATATTAGTAATGCAATTAGTAATTGCAAGGAATCTATAGATTCAAAATGAACTGCAGTAGATGGAGTCTGATTGTACACAGAACATTTTTATATTCACTGTGTTGAGAACAAAACTAATTTACAGGCTGCATGAATAAAAAAAAGGAAAAAGCAACAATATATATTTTTGTCTGTCTTTATTAGGGTGGGCTAAATTACAGAAACCTGAATATTCTGAGACTTAAAACCCTAGTGTAGATTTTTTTTTTTTAAAGTTACATCAAGGATTTCCTTTTCCTTAATATCTAAGGACATTGAAAATAAACCTCAGGAATGAGGTGTTAGGGACATGAATCTCTAAACACTAGGCCTCCTTATGCTCCTGCAAATCCCTGTGACAGCACAGTGGTTGCTAGTTGTCTGTGGATTCCAGCAGGCTGTTGTGGAAATGAAATGTAACCCCTGTTTTAGAACAGATTGTGTTACACATATAATTTGAGTTTAATTTTTGTGTCATTTTTCTTCTTCAGTCTGTTTTTATTTTTGTCCCCTTTTCCCTTGCCTACTCCCTTCCTCTTCTCACAGTACAATTACTGATTTTAAAATCACTACACTCTTAAAAACCAGAGGATCACTGGATTGATTACATACCGACACTTCTCATATTAAAGGTGTTAACTATCCTGACTATTTAAAATACAGTTAGTCTGAGTTAGTGCTTGCAGTCACTGCCAGCACATTACATTTTCCTTGGGTTTAAAACAAATAAAAAAACATTTGGAAATAAAAAATGTGGGTTTTTTTCAGTCACAGGATGAATGTATGAGACATATTTGCTGTCTGAACTGTGGTGTTACACAGATCCTCCATCTTTGCCCTGTCTGAAGTCCCCAAGGGTGAGGGAGGGGCTTTGAACTGTATTTCATGAACATATTTCCTGTATTAGACCATTTCTATGCTGGGTAAGGAATAAATATAGAGGGAATTACATAGGCAAACTAGAGGAACTATATAGAACTGTCACCACTAAAGCTGATGTACAGAGAGTATTGGAGTCTGGAATTATGAGGAATATCTCTTTACATATTTAAGAGACTTAAGAATCTCTGACAAACAGTGTTTTTAATCTTTGTTCATGGAAAAAGGGCTTTTAAGCTCTGGAATGAAGCAGGGTTTTCAAGAGTGTGTATTAGACAGTAGAATAGTGCATAGTTTTATCACAGGGTGAGAATTTTAGATATATGGGGTTTTTAGGATGGTAAGCAGGTGATGACAAGATGGAGGAAGCACATGGCTTTTGGGTTTCTTTCTTCTTCCTTACCTCCATGTGAGGTGGCACAATATAGTTGGCTTAGAATAGAGTCTAACCTTCTAACATAGATAATAGTTATTGAAGTAGAATTATAAATATTGATTACGTGGATTGTAGTAGAAATATCCACGCCACCCTGAGGGTGGGGGCATTTGTGCATTTGTGCATTTGGGGCTTTGGAGTTGACCTGCACTGAAGAGCTTTGCAGGTCAGGAACAGAATGGAATGATAAGAAATAATAAATAATGAAGAGAAAAGAGAAGGAAAGTCTTGCGTCCTTTCCTTCAAGATCTCTGGCTGGTGAAAACAAAACTGTACATTCTCGAGAGAAGATAACAGCTGGCCGGCAGAAAGAAATAAAAAAAAATATTTTTTATAAATTCGAGCAGAGAGCACAGGAGTCACCACTCAGAGAACACCTGTGCTGCTTGTGCTGGTTCCACACGAAGCCATTACGTGCTTTTTTTTGCTCGTGGAAACAGGGCCAGCCCCAGCCTGTGCTCACCACTGTCCCCAGCCAGAGCTTGTCCCAGGGGGCTGCTTGGCAGACACACCGTAAACCTCTAGCTAAGAATGTGACCAGGATCATACATATGTACATGCAGAATTCCTTACATCTTCCTAGAGCTGCTTCCTCTTGCATCTCTCTCTGTCTCAAATCAATGCTATGGATTGCAATATGGAACACAGCATCAGTGAAATTTGCACAGAAAAAAAGGTAAATACTATCTCCTACTTTTTTTTTTTTTTTAACTTTTGTGCATGTAATGTCATTCATATTTTGAAGAAAAGTCTCGAAATTTCCTGCAGTGAGACCTATGTTCAATTCTGAAAGCATATCTTTACTTCACAATTTTATGCCTTCATTATTCCTGCACAATAAAGTAGCTATCAGAATGGTATAAATGCAATTTGTTTCATAAAGCTGGCATTAAGCAGTTAAAAAAAATAATTAATAAACGTGCATAAATTATAGATCTTTTGCTTTCTAAATGAGATGTGGTACTTTCCTCAGTCTCTAGAGAGGGAACTTGTAAGACCACAGATCTTTGTGAACATGTATGTGTTGTTATCAGGTTTTACGTGGTAATGCAAAATTATCATTCCTTAGACTTTCCAAAACAATACACAGTGAAGAGGTGATGAGCTAAAAAATGTAATGACATACCTTTACAGTGTGTAAATGCTGTTCTTTATAGAATCTACAAAGATGTGAAATCTGTGTAAAAGGTCAAGGATTGATTTTCACATAATAATGAAAGGTTTCTCTTGCGAATTTGCAACACTCAGAGGAATTTAAACATTATTTTTAAAGTCAATCCCAAATAACCATCCAGAAAGAGACTGTTTTTAATAAGTCAAGTCCTTTAAACCAAAAATCAAAATTAAAATATTTAAATTTATGTCTATTCAAATTTTAAAAAGAATTTCAATTTGGATTTTAATATGACTGTTCTGAAGAGGAAAAAAATTATATAAAGCAAGATTTCTATTTTTCTTTTTTCAGAAGAGAAAACCTTTTTGCCATCCATAGAGTAATTTCTCTAGGCCACATTCATGCACTCACCCTGGTAAACCATTTCAATATTTGATCTATTCTAATTCTTCATCACAGGGATGTGTGCTTTGTCCTGCTTTTAGAGATTATTGCTTAATTTCCTCACATATCTCTTCCACAAACAGATCCATAAAAAGGCCCTGTGATGTTACTTTACCCTTAAGGATGCCTACATGAGTTAAGGATTTAGCCTCACCTAACCAGTACAGTTAATCTGCTTGTACCTACAGCTGTACAGGAGTCGAGCAATAAGATCATCTTCATATTGTATCCTGGTCTGCTTTGAGTCAAAAAAAATTGCTTATTTACAGAGGTACTGATGGCTGTAAGAAATAGCAACTGAATTATTTTATTATTTTAATATTTTCAAATGAGGCATGTAGCTTTACCTGTCACTGTAGAGTCCATATTCCAGGAGGTGGAGCTGATCCACTGCCACATTTATTATATGAGATAACACAAACATAACATGATTGGATTATTAAAACCTTTGTGAACTTTAATGCAATCCCTGGTTTGACACTGAGACACTCAGAAGCAAGTACTTCATTCCTCAGTTTTGTGATATACTATTCTACCACTGCTTTACTTGAAGTTCTTAATGCTTGTCTAATGCATTGTTCACTTTTTCTTTTTGGAAGGCTGCACACAACACTTAAAAAAAAAACCCTCAAAAAAACCCCCCCAAAAAACCCCCCAAAAAACCCCAGAACAAACCATATTTTTTTACATGGTTATTATTATATTTTGCATGTACCATGATTTTCTCACTCAAGACTAAAAAAAAAAAAAAATTCCTAAATTGTGATGTAGAATTGAGCTGCAGAGGGTAGTATACTAGAGAATTGCAATGGATAGGCTATTCCATGGGGCTCAGGTAGACTCCCAGGCAGATTCACTGCCTTACTGAAAGACTGAATGTACATGTAAAATGTTTAAGTCTGTCAGACACAATGTTCATTGGCAGCAGGGAAATAAAAATGAGTTTGAAGGAAAGGAAAGTTTAACTCAGAATGAAGTTAACAAATCCAGAAGAGCTCAGGTTTTAAACTAGCCATAAGCAGATTTTGTGGCTACACCCGCTTAAATAAATGGCTTAAAGATTATTATATTGTCTGAAATCTGGGTTCTAGATACAGGAAGTTAAAAAAAGGGATATATATTAGTAGGCAGATTACTCAAAATTGACACTGATAATAGGATGGACAAAAGTAGTAGGTTTTAGAAAAGAATTTCAAAAGCATAACTATCCTTGATACACAGAAAATGAGAGATTATTTCAAACACTAATGTAGCATACAGATATATACAGACCTCAGCAGTTTTGAAAAAAGGATGAGAGTTTTGGAGGACACAGATGAATCAGCTGAGGCAAGTTACTGTACAATACAGAAAAGCAAAGAGCTTAAATTCAAAGCAGGTGTTGGTAGATGAAGTGTCTTTCCTGTCTGACAGCTTCAGAATGATATAAAATGGAGTCACAAAACTCTGGCTGTAACACTGAGCAAAATTTAATGCATTTCTTCTGGCATGGAGGAGTCAAGTCTAATCAAGGGGAAGAGATGACTAAGAAGTGTGAAGTTGCAGTGACTTAGATGGTAAAGCACTATCTAATCCATCATTGGATGGATGGCTATATACCACTGGATATATTTTATCAAGTGAGTTGTAGTGTAAAATATGGGTTTTAGAAAAATTATATAGACAGTGAGTTAATGACATGTGGTAAAAGCCTGGAACATAAGAAAAAAATAGCAAAGAAACCTGAAATAACCCTGAATTTCTGCTCCACAGAGACAAAGCAGAGAGTAAAATAAAGCAGCGTGAGTACGAAGAGGGAAGAAACTGATAACTGTGACATCCAGGGAGAGTGAGATTAGAAGCTTTTAGAGATACAGGAGTGGGATATAAGTCTGCATCAGAAATACAGGGAGAAACCCTGTGCATTGAAAATAACAGTGGGCATCATTCAGAGAAAGGAATTTCTAGAAAGATGAGGATAGACGTTGTTACATATATACCCAGTAGATTTTATCCATTGACTTTTCAATTAATGAAAGGAATACTTGGTAGATTCAACAGCAAATAAAACTTTAATGAATAGCTGTCACATAGTACATTTATAACGTATGAGAGTATTGGGATTATGAGAAGCTACAGGTTATCAGATAAACTAAATTTCTTGAGTCTATTAGGGACCAGCAAGAATAAACTAGAGGGACATCCTGGTGTGAGTATACCTCAGTTCTCAGTCCCATCATCCAAATCACAGACTATATGAGCTACTATCTCAGCAACACTGCCTCCATGTGTTAACTTATACCACAATGTCCCACAGCCTTAAAGGTTTAGAGCTAAGAGCTTGTCAAGTGCCATGGACAACCCTGCTTAAATAGAAATACACTGAGACAGAGACAAGCATCGTTTTGGGATTAAAAAAATGAGCAGAAGTATTTGACCAAAGCGAACTAATCCTGACAAAAAGAGTTTCGTCTATTTCTGATTAAATCAGATCATGGTCATCTCATTAGCACACTCTGTAGCCTCACATAATAGAGATGAGTGGTTGTTTCAGAGAACTGCAAAATCACAGAAAGGCTGAGGCTGAAAGGGGCCTTTGGAAATCATATGTTCTACTCTCCATGTCTGTGTAGTAACTCCTGGAACCAGTTGTGCCTCAGTTGCATCCAGATAGCTTTTGAATATGGACAAGGAGTGAGATCCATGCATTCTCTGGGCTGCAAGTGCCAGTACTCAGTCATCACAGTAAATGATGTTCCGAGGGAAGCTCCTGTGCTTCAGTTTGTGCCCACTAACTCTGTCCTGTCACTGGACACTGCTGTCTCTGCTTTCTTTACATTGTCTATTCAGGTATTCAAAACAGTGTAAGATTCCCTCTGAGCCTCATCTTTTCCAGACTTAACTGTTCAAGCAGTCTTAATCTTTTCCTGCAGCAAAGATGCTCCAGTCCCTTAAACATCCTTTGGGCCCTTGCTTGGACTCTGGCATGTCCATGTCTCTCCTTTGCTGGGGAGACTGGACCTGGGTACAACACTCTAGGAGTGGCCTCACCAGGGCCAAGTACAGTATAACCCTTGACCTGCTGGTAGTGCTTTGTCTGAGGAGCCCAGGATACCATTTATCTTTGGATTTACATTTTTACGAAAAAACTCAACTTTGTGTGAGTCTGCACAGGCAAGATGCAGGATCAGACATAAAAATATCAACAAGATGTGCAGAGTACATATATTTTTGTTACTCCACCAGCTGGGAATCCTCAAAACAGCACCCAGGCCGACAAGCAGAACTTCAGGCACTGTAGAGCTTGGTCCATGCTAGAGGGCCACTGAACCTGCTGGTTTTGCCTGTGTATCAGGGATTTACACAGGTATAATTTACTGCTGTAAACTTGATCTTTCTTGCAGCAGAGAATAAATCTCTAGAATGTTTGATAGAGTGTCTCTAAGCCTATCACAGGCCTATATTATCTAAACACAGATGTTCTGCTTGTCAAACACACAAAGCTAAACAGCAATTAATATGATATATGTATTTTTTGACACCCCAGCTGTAAGTCACTTGAGTGTATATTTACAATGCTCCTTGCCAATCTTCTGTTATTTCCCCACAGTCTTTGCTGCAAGGGCACATTGCTGGCTCTTCTTCAAATTCATGCTGACTGTGGCTGCCAGGTCCCTTTCTGCTAAGCTGCTTTTCAGCTGGGTGGTCCCAGCATATACTGGTGTAAGGGGTTGTTATTGGTGCAGGATTTTGATTCTCCTTTTTGTCACCTGAGGTTTCTGTCAGCCCAATTCTCCAGCCTGTCAAGGTCCCTTTCAATTGTAGCACAACTCTGTGGCATATCAGCCACTCCTCCCAGTTTTGTGTCATCTACAATCATTTAGTTATTTGTAAAGCTGATGTGGAGCAAAACCTCAACTGAAAAAGGAAAAACAAAGAGCCTCCATGCAGTTGCATATATATGTGACTAATTTCGACTTACCATTTGATAATAATCATGCCTAGAACCCTAAAGGGGGTTCTAGGCATTGAGTTATGACAATAATTCTCCATCCTCTTCTTACTTCACAGTGTTTGTGGCTTGTTAGAAGGCAGTATTACCCGAGATGCACAGCCCTGAGAGATCTTATCTGATTCAGAATGAGTGACTTTTTTTGTGATAAGTACTCACTTCTGAGGAGATATTCTAGGTGTTGGATATAATGGACCTATGTCAAGTATTAAAAGATTCTTTTACCTGGCATCCTTACACATTGTTTCACAGAGTTTACATAATGATATGAATTTGAGGGACACTGCCAAGATCAAAAGTAAATATTTCTTTTTTTTTTTTTTAAAGTTGATTTAGAAAGTTGGCTAACTTTTAAAGGGCTACTCTCAAATAAAGCCATGTATCTGTGAAGGTCATGGTACCCCTGGGAAATAATGTAAAATAAATTAAAAAATTAAATGCCAGAAAGTTTGTTTTCACTGGCCATACTCTTAATTTGTTTCTAAGATAAAAGTTTCATTAAGACTTTCCAACGAGCACCCAGGCACCAGCTTCCTGATCAATAAAATAACTCATTTTGTAGAGAAGTCTTAGAAAACTATGGATGTGTATGTGTGACCAGCAATTGGCTTATTATTAAAAACAGCACCACAACAAACTTCAGTAAATTTTGATGTATAATCATATCTAAGATGAAACGAATTCTTTACAAAATGCTATATTTGTTTGTCTTTTCTTTTGGCGTTTTGTGTGTTCATCTATTGTGACATCCAAAGCATACTTTTTTGATAATTTATTTTTAACAGAAGCAATCTAGTGTGTGGACTAAATACATCCAAAATTTGTCATCTTCTGCTTTGATTATGCAGTCAGACTAACTAGCAGAAACCCATCTTTATATCTCCAAAACTGTTCATGACTTCAAAACCCAATAGTCTTGATTGCATTAGTTTAGTTTTTAACAAGAAACAACTAAAATTATTTTTGCTGTTGAGTGGACTTTGTAATTTGTGGAATAGTCTGGCCTTGATCCATTACATTAATTGATGCTGACTGTGTAAGGAAGGAAGATGGCTTTAGAGGTACCTAAAATCTGCAATTTTATCTTGTAGTCTAATGCAATTTGATCATGCAAGATAAGCAGGATCTGTAGTGGGAGGGGTAAATAGCTCTGTTCCCAGTATCAGCACTGCTTTTGCCTTCTGACTTAATATTAGTTTAGAGACCTTGTGAATAAATCCTTCAAAGAAGGGAGGCAGACAAGGTTCACTAGCAGCTTCCAGTTGCGATGATGATGATGAATTCAACTTTAATCATCAGATTTCCCACAGACTTCATAGAAGTGGTTCTAGGCAGAGTGAAAAGAGACCTTGGATGAATAGCTTCATGCCAAGCTAACAGGCATTTCAGATCCATGAAGCTGAGTAGCATGGGATCGCTGCAAGCACACTGACTTATCTAAAGCTGCTTTCAGCGAGCGCGGCCATGCTACCCTTTATCTCTGTGACCAGTCAAGTAAAACTAGTTCTGTTTGAGAAGGGAACATCTCTCCAAATCCTGTGCCTGTGGAAATCTCTGCTATTCAGTGAGCAGCTGAAGCCTGATTTCATTGAACTGATGCACCTTCAAAGGGATAGTGGAGAAGGAGGTGTTACTACCTCTGTCTTGCAGCAGGTTAGTTTCCCATTTTCTAGAAGACATTTAATTCATTTTGCTGCTACCTTCAATTTATGTTTTAGTAGCATTATGTTTGGTGGTATCTATTAGGTTGTGCCAGGGATAATTTTGTAACCTAAGCAAAAAACTTGCCCCCTTGCCTTTCTCGAAAACAAAACAAAGCAAAACCTAAGAAAAAATGTCAAAAAAATTAGCTGGATGATATAGTCAACATGTCAGGTGTGCCAAATAGGCTTTTTTATCCTTACCACATGTCAAACCTGATAATCAATAAAGGCTTGATCAATAATCAATCAATAAACAGTATTTTCAGTTATTATAAATAAACTCAAGCCAATAAAATACTATTAGTTATCAAGGTTTCTAATACAAAACCATTTTTGAATTCCCTATTTTTCCAAATAAATTTTTAAGTAATCAAAGCTCGGTAGCAGAGGGTGAATAAATCTTTAATAAATATATTTGATTTTTTTTCTGGAGTGTTTTAAAGTAATCTTCCAATCCACATTTCCTCTTAAGAAGCTGTTAAATATTGTTTCACATTAGTGACTGAAGACTCTTTCATGTGTCTTAAATCATATCAGTATAAAAAATATGGTTAATAAATAAACCAGTTATTTCAATTAAATTCAATACATGGACAGGAAGAAATTTCTCACTATATGGTCAAAAATAAGCTCAATAAATCTAAATGTCTACTTTCAACATCTCTTTTTTTTTCTCATTTTTACAAAGCCAGCAGCTATAGTGTAGTTTGGAAAGAAAAGAGAATTTTAGAGTTTGGGTATAAAAGAGTTTCTCACTAGAAAAAAATTACTATTCTTGCAAGTAAAGTTCAAACAAGACCAGCTAATAAGCTAAAATTTTTGTTGGACCTATGTACTAGGAGCAAAGTGCAGCATTTTTACTGAGAAGAAAAGCAACCAGAATATCCACAGTATCTTAAGCAATGTAAAAATAAAAAGAGAGTGGAAATAAAACCTCTGTGGCAATTTCCTTTTTATTCTATATAGCTAGCCCCTTTATTCTATATAGGCTAGCTATATGTATTCTTCTGTGTATACTTCCTGGCTTTGCCCCTTGTAGGTGCACTAGCTCTCTTATTTTTAAATAGCTTCTGAAATGCAGAAAATAGTTTAATGGTGAGTCTTATGTAATGACGTGCTCCACTTTGCTCAAACTGGTTCCTTTAGAACACCAATCTTGCAACATCCTTCTGAATCACCTTTTGTAGAGACTTCTCACCACCAGTGATATTACAGAGACCTCAGGGGAAACAAAAGTCTAACAACGTTGGCAAGAAACACTGTTGTAAATGCTCATAAGTCTCAGTACCCTATGTTTTTCTAATGAATTACAATGTAAATAGATTCAGTGAGCCTCAAGGACAAGAGACATGGCATCTTTTCAAATAAGGCTTTCAGGAACAACTACAACAGAAGAACACATTATTGACAGATGCACAAAGTTCCTGAGGTGATACTTTCAGGCCGCTGCTCTGCTGCTGATTGTTGAGTGCTGTGTCTATTGAATGTATGCCCCATTGTTTGAGAATTCATTGGAGTTGTGCTTCATTGTCTTCCTAAAATGACATTTACTTGGTCAAACACAGACACCTGAGTTAGTCACACTGTCTTCATTTATAGCCAATGAAGAAAAGTATTTCTAAACTGTGATTCATCTCACTAAAAGACTATTTTCTGTAATACATTAGAAGAATTGTGCTCCCAAAATGCCCATTTCTCTTCACTATCTACAAAAACAGCCAGAGATGTTATACTCAGTTATAGATACACAAAGGGAGGAATTCCCTTCACGTTCCCTTAGTAGTTTTTTTTTTTTTTTTCCTCCCTTTCTAAGGACAGCACATAATCAATAAGCAGCTGTCTCTATCTCCAAAACATGGAACTACAATACAAACCTACACCTATCCTCAGACACATCTTAATTCTACAATAACACAAGGTCACGTCCTCTATCATCCCCATCTATGGCATTAAAGCTGGCATGTCTTGTCTGCAGTAGACTGCTACGAGTTTCCCTCTATTAAAAAGCTCAAGTGTGGTTGTCCATCCCAAGATAGTTCCCTCTGTGTATTCCACAAACCAGTTCTCAGACTCCTGGTATCAGACTGCAGCTTCCTCCTCGACTTTACCCAGAACACAGTTTTGCTGCTTCTAGAATTTCCATTCAATAGATTCATCACAGGACACCACACAGTAGACAATTACCTGTATGCCACACGGTAGATAACTAATAGCTTTACTAGCAGGATTTTTGAAAGTTGAAAGAGATACCCATTGAAGGGATTAACAGCCACAGAGGTCATGTTCATGCCCTTAAGTTGTGTTAATGTGAGAACTTATTTTAGGTGGAATGTTTTCTGTGCAGCAGGACAGTGAGACAGAGAGCTGTTTCATTTCAACACATTTTATGGGGTATTCATGCCATGTCCTGTGTCTGGCTGAGATGGAGTTCATTTTCCCACAGCAGCCCTCACAGGGCTTTGCATTGGTAGCTAGAAAGGTGCTGATCACACACCAGTGTTTTTTTGGCTACTGCTGAGCAGCACTGGTACAGCACCAAGACTGTCTCTTAGTAGGCTGGGAGTGGGCAAAATCCTGGGAAGGGACACAACTAGGCCAGCTGACCCAAACTGATCAAAGGGATATTCTGTACCATATAATTTCAGCTCAGACATAAAAGGCAAAGAAAGGAGAAGGAAGGGGAGCATTCATTATTTACAATGTTTGCCTTCTGGAAAAAGTGCTATGCATGCTGAAGCCCTGCTTTCTGGCTTCAAGCTGTGTGAGAATATACTTTTAATGGAAGCTCTAGAGACCATGCATGTATCTTCATCCACTGCAGGCACAATGTCCTTGGGAAAGAAATTATTCACAGCATTGTTGATGATCAATATTTTTCAACTGTAAATATTTAGCACCTAAGTTTTATGACAGGCTCTTCTGTGTGTAGATTAGGGAAGTGAGACTAAATATATCTGCAAATGAAGCCAGGCAAGCACAGAGTGACTTGCTGATTTGTAGTTTGGAAATATGTGACTCAGACATATAACTGTAGTAAATTAGAGGAAAATGACTGAATTCTCTGCAAGTGGAAAATCAGGCAGATACTTGGCTTCTTTTGTTTTAAGTTTGCAGTTATTAATTTTATATGAATCTTTAATGCAGATAATAAACACAGGAAGAATAATGAAGGGGAAAATCAAAAAGTTCTGGCTGTCTTAGTTGTCAATCTTTGATTGAAATAAATATGATAGTAAGAGGGGCTTATGTATTAGAACATTTTTAGAATTCTTTGCTGGCAAAATTTCTGCATGTTTGTGTTTGGGATATTTTTAATGCTTCACTATGAGTGAGTTTTGGAAGTATACCCTTCAAGAAGAACTGCAAAATTACACAGAAAATTATGTGATTACTTCCCACTCTTCCTGGTGACTTCCAGAGCATGAAACGAAAAGCCAGAATGCAGCTATGTTTTTAGGTGTCATCAGTTCTCAGTATAGCATAGTATGTAATATTTGCTCAGGACATGTTCATTATTTTTTAAACTTGGGCTTAAGAGAAATAAAAGAATTTCAATATTATTGAAATTTTTTATACCATTGAATGCTTGAGCTCTAATGACTATTGAGATTCTAATATAAAGCTAACATTTTCTGTGGCACATTCTAATACATCTGCACTGTAGATATCAGCTTTGGTTTTTAATATTCCTTTGACCTCTGAATGTACAAATCCTATAACATCAACATGATATAACCCTGCAACATCAGTAGGTGAAGTAACATTTTTCTGTGATTCCACTGAGTTATGTCAATATATTATGTTAACATGATACTTGAAAAGTTGGTTTGCTGCCTAAAAGAAGGTTATTCCAGCAAATTTATGTGCTGTAAAGAGCTCAGTTATTTTTTAGTCTATCTACAGAAACAAAGATGAGTAGCAATAAATTGTGTATTATAATTTACCTGAAATTTTGTGTTATTTTGCATGAATATTCCTGTAGATCAGTCAGTACGCAGTGATTTTCTATTGCTTGTCTTTTCTGTTAAACTACATAACAATGGAGTTTGTGTTTTTATGCTGGCTTAGACTGTTCAATGACTTATATGGAAGTGCAAAAATATTAAATATTTCAATAATTAGATCTTAGAATCATAGAATGGCTTGGGTTGGAAGGATCCTTAAAGACCATCTAATCCAAAAATCCCATGAGGATGTGCCGTGGGGTGCACACCTTTCACTAGACCAGGCCAGACTCAGAGTTCCATCTAACCTGGCCTTGAGCAGTTCCATGGATGGGGCACCTACAGCTTCTCTGGCAACCTGTTCCCATGCCCCATCATCTTCACAGTAAAGAATTTCTTCCTAATATCTAATCTAAACCTGCTCTATTTCAGTTTGAATCCATTTCCCCTAGTCCTGTCACTACGTGCTTTCTCTTTAGGTTACTTGTAAACTTCTAAGTTTATGTAAGTTAAAAATATGGAAACACACATGCATGTGGTAATAATAAATTAATTCAACAAAAATTTTGATAAAACATCAACCGGCAGATCACTTAGGCTGACTATTTGGCAATTACTCTCTTCCATGTAGTCAAGTTGAAATACAACATTCTACTTCCCTAAGTGTATTCAAGAGAGAAAAAAATTTGCTCTTTGCAGTTTTTGGAGAAAACTATATTTTTCAATGTTGGGGTCAGCGGGAGACAGACCGCTCTCAATATGAGAGATCAGTAAGTCTCAACTTTATTCCGTTAGTTATGTCTTTTATACAATTCATAATGGAGCTCATACGTAGTGCAAAAGCAAGCTAATCATTCGTTACTCACAGAAATGTTAACTCCTCTTAGTTTCTTACACTTGTGGATCAATGTTAACATTCCTTTCCCCCTTTATCAGCTACAAAACTCCATTGTTATAACACTCTCCTACAAGGGCACGGTGACCTTGTCAGTTTAGTTGAGTCTTAAACTTTGCTAACTCTACACTTGCAAACTGATGTAGATTCACATGTCCCTTATTCTCTAACTATTCTTCCACATTTCAGAGTTTGAACTTTTAAAAATTTAAACTGACAATTCTTTCAGAAATTTTTACCTGACCTCTCTATAGTTTCGAATCTGTATATGTTGGCTTGTAATCCTCCTATTTGTACTGAACTTTCTTAGTAAATGACTCCATTTTTTATAGAATACAATGACAAAAAATACTACCTAAGAAATGCTTAAGAATTTGGAACATTGTGGAAAATGAAGATAAAATGTGCAGATGATATGTGAGCTCAGCTTTCAGTTTGATGAAGTTTTATTATATATGTAAGTAACAATTATGTCTCCCTTTAAAAAAAAAGCTTTATATTCCCAAAATGTATAACCATTGATTTTGAATGAAAAGAAGAACATCTTTATTAGTGTATATTATTTCAACCAAGAAAAATTGTTCGTGGGAATTAGTTTTTTCTATCATACTAGAATGCTATTTTAATTCAAAATTATTAGAATTAAAATAAGCTTTACCCTCCCCTGTTATCCTACAGTGTAGCTCAAAATTTTGATAGCTGTGAATCAGGGACTTGATCTTAGTATTTCAAAGGCAAGATCTAGACTCTAAAGTAAATGATAAGAAAAAAAGGGAGAAAAAAAACATGAAATAGACTTAAGATGGAGAGAAGCAGAAAATGTGCTTTGATTAACTGAAAGGTTAATTACTGAAAGACTTCCTCCACATAGCATAGTGTTAATTAGAAAGTCTGAGCAGTGTGTGATTTAATTTAACACTATGCAAAAGGCCAACATGACATAGTAAACTGCTTGATTCTTGTGTTTGTGAAACATATAACTTGGTGTTTCCTTCTACTCTGGACTAAAAGATAGCTGCATTTCCTTTTTTCTTTATTATTAATAGATGGAAGACAAAGTTAAAAAAATTAGACTTTGGTAAGGATGGCACCAATTAGATACCATGGATTAGTGTTCTCACCCACCACTGTCACCTTAGCTCTGATCTGTTAAGCACATTGGGCACAGGACAGAACTGTTCTGTACAACAGGATTTCTGGTCACCTCAAGAGGAATATTATGGTGTCTTCTAGAAAGCAGCAAGTCTTAAAACTTACATTATGACTTTTGGAAATACTCTAAGCAGACCATCAGCAGCACACATGGGAAGGTAGTGACAATAAGCAAAATGTATGTGGAGCCCAGAAAACTCATCAAATTTGGCATCTCCTGGGTTTACCTCAGGGATTGAAGGACTGTCAAATTCCTGATTTACAAGGAGCTATAGAAATGGATAGAATGGGCACAATATTGAATGTGAATTTGAGGGAGTTTGGGACAGAGATCATGAGATTTGAGTCCCCATTGTTGTTGGATGTATACATTTAACAAGGAATTTTGATGGGAAAAGTTTTTATAGGATAATCAAAAAGACAGACTGGAATTGCCAATGTAGTACCAAGCCCAGGCATAAAACCAAGAATAAATAATTGTGTCACTCTCTCCCACACTTTGAGCTATGAAGTCAATACCCTGAAGCTTGTTGATAGTAATGTCAGCAGAAAAAACAACACTTTCAACCATTAGGAAAGAATTCACCTTCTGGTTTTAGTCATCTAAGCATTAATCATATAATCTGTGCTGCTTACACAGGTATTCATTAAAAAGTAATCAAATGTATGCTAAGATAGCTATTTCAGAAAGGTGTTCTGAATAAGTAACCTCTTTCCATTTACTTCACTTTTTCAAGAGTAAGGTTAGATAATTTAGATATTGGTGTAAATTTTGAGAAGTCTAGAAATGTAGAGTCATTTTCTCCAAATTTTATTTGAAGCAGGATGATAGAATCCCATACAGTAGTAAGCAAAAGAAAATGAAAATAACAAATTCATGGCAAGCAGCATGAGCCAAGGAGGAAAAATTCAAAATCTTCCTAGTGCTATACAATTAGTTTTCCAAGGATGTAAAAATCCACATTGTCACAGACTAATAATTAGAAACAGCTTATTGTCATTCAAGAACATTCAGAATAAGCTGTTCTTGTATAATTACTTTTTTTTCATTGCAGAGTTAGGATACCCGTTTCTATTTATGCTGCTTTATGGATAATTCATTAAAATTCATTAAGCCCAGCACAGGCTAACATTAATTTGAAAAACATGGCTGCCTCTTCAGTCTTAGAGTTATTTCTATTTAACTAACCCATGTTAATAGCAGTTAACTAAAGAATAAATAAACCAAGAAATACAAGGTAGTGCAACAAGGAAGATAAACAAAAATATCTCTCAACCAAAGAAAAGGTCCATTCAATCCTCCACATTTGGGACAGAAGTTTTGATACCATTTAGTTTAATGTATGCAAGCCCCAAACATGTATGTTAAAAAAAAGTATTGGAAAGGAAAAGGGAAGGATCACTTCCCATTTTTCTTCAATCCCCAAATAGAAGTGCCTAGTCAAAAACTGAGGTTTCTCAACAGCTTCTCCTGTAACACGCATTGTATCCACCACTACAACTACCTGCTTAAGTATCTTTTCCCTGTAGTGGCGTAAGTTTACAAAAAGAAAGCTATAATTTTCTTTCTCCACACTTCTATCCTTTTTTCTAACTCCATGTGATCTGCAGGATAGTGTCACAATTGGAGAAATGAACAAAAATGTCATACTGACAATCAGGTCTGCTTTTGACAACAAAACTATTAAAAATGTATAAAATTCTTAAATAAACTTGGAGCATTGAATAGAACAATTGGTCATTTTTTTTTGGTCTGAAAAACCACATACATTTTAATCTGAACAAACATAATACTTTTTACAGTACATCATTTCTGATAGAGTTAAAATAAGAGAAATATTTTATACTGAGGAAGATTTGCCAACAAGACAAACCTACAGTCACAGAGATCTAATTCTTTAAGCTTTTATGATTAATATTTTATGGCCCTCACTGATCTGCATCCTCACATTTCCTCACATCTTGAGGAAAAATGTGACTCAGCTAAAGAATTTATCTGTATCAAACAGGAAGTAACATTCAAACTACAATAGAGATGTCATAGTAAAGTATGGAGTTTGCTCACTGTTAGCTGACACACTGCATGGAGTGCTTTATTTGAGCAGCAGAAACAATATTAGCACATGCAAGCATGATAGCATGCCCATTAAGGGAAATATGATGAATTCTAGTTTTAATGTGGGATTTTTTTTAATTCTACCTAAGCACTTCCTTTTATACAGTCATTCTATAAAGTAAACCATTCACTTTGCTTTGAAAATTTCTGTAAGTATTTCAAGTTTAGCCTATCAACATTTTTGATTTATCAGCATTAGAAAAAATATAAAAAGGAAATTATTCTTTTTATATGTTCACTGATGAACCTCAATAATGCATCAAGGACCATTAACTGTGGTAAAGACATTTCAGGAGACCATACAGTTAAAATAATTTTGTTAGTGAGTCTGTTTGCCTTAGTGAAATGTAAAAATATAAGAACAGGACTATACTGTGCTCTGTAATAACTTTATCAGTTATGCTGAGGTGTAGCAAGAAAACCACATTTGCTACTTTTGCCTATGGCAAAGAGGAAACAATGAATTTACATAGGAAAAAAAAATTAATAATTCCATAAATACATGCCATTACAAAAGGCTGACCGTCTTTTTTGTCATCTTTTTATGACATCTTTTGTCATCTTTTTATGACAATGAAGTGATACATGAGGTTTAAAGGCTGGCTGAACAATTCCTAGGTTAAGTTCCTTGTATGTCCTGCCTAGACTGTACTGTGTGGTTCAGGTCACAAGGACACAACTATGTAATTTACAGAGAGTCTCAAGTAAACATTGGTGCAACTCCTTATCAGACTAAAATAAGCAATGAAAATGAGGCTCTGGTTTGTGATACACTTCTCTGTACTGTGTCAGCTACATATGAGAAGTGATCAGCTTCTCACCATCTCTTTTAATCACAGGATGTTGGTGTGATATTGAGCAGTTCCTGAAAATTAATAGGTCCAAAGATCCAAATTCTCCAGGAAGGTTATCCTGATATACAGCTCTTGTGATGGCAGCTGTTTTATATAGTTCCAGCATTTTCACTTCCAAATTAGAAGTGCTGGTCAATGGAATGCATACAGGTCAATTCCTGCATGGAATGGGGCCATAACCAACACGAGAAAAGGTCACCTGTGGATTTGTCTAGCCAAGGCTTGAAAATCTCCAAGGACATTCCACAAACTTCTTTGGTACCCTGTTCCAGTGCTTCCCTGCCCTTCCAGTGGATTTTTCTTGCCCAGGTCTCTAATCTGAAACTCTCAGGATATAATGTCTTTTAGAGAATTAAAGCTACAATTTCATTACCTAGTATCAAATATGAAAATAAAGTATGAAAAAAGAAGTCATAAAAACACTTACAACATTTCATTTGTGCCACCAGATGCAGGAACTGGAAACTTCAGTGCAAAGTCATCTCACAAGAGCTCATAAGAAAGACATGAAAAGTCTCCGACTAGAATGCTTTACCATTTGGAAATCCGAGTCAGAAACTGAAAGATAAGAAATGAAAATACACTTTTCAAATCTCACCAACTTTATTAGGAATTACTATGGTAATTACTACCAGTTTAGATCAATGGGAAAATTATTTTATTATCTATAATACTATTAAAATGCAGAAGATAATCAGTCATCTGTATTTCAGAATCTGATAGTTAATGGTCAGTGTTACCAATGCTCATGTAAACCCACATCCTCATAGCACGCCCTCAACAGTAGTTCAAAATTCATGTCTGTGAAGAAAGAAGTGCAAAGGAGAAGATAGAAGGAAGGCAAATAACAGCTTGAACAGATATCTCTCAAGATGCCTTATTTGAATGAATGTAGCTAGCTGAAAATCTGCTGTGAATCTCCAATGAATCATTAATGTTTTCATGAAAAGTAAATCAGGTTACCCTAATTCCGAAACATTATTGAACAACTATAAAAAAGGGAGTGTTACGATAACTGGTGTAATAAGAATATGAGAACACATTTCTTGTTGCCTGAGCAGCTGTCCTACAAACTGCAGAAAAACATGCTTTAAAAAGGATACCCAGAGAGTGGAGAATGAAGGGAAGGTGCGGGAAGGTGCAGGAAGGGAAGGGGAAAAAATACAGTCTCACTTAAAATTATAGTTTCATAACTTCCCTATGTTGGAATGAAAACAACGTAGGGATTAAATACTGAGATAAATGATTCAGTCTGTACTTTGCCATTAAATCCTTAGTGAGTTTACCTGTTAAATACAAAATTTGAGCAGACAGATAGATTGCTTCTGTGATTCCTCCACATACTAAAGCACCCCATGGTCTTCAGAACAAAATGAAACCTGAGTAGATAGCATAAAACTCCCTTTAGAAATAGCCAAGAAAACTGCTGAAATGATAAATTCTTTTATTACTGTAGACATAAATGATGGTCAATGGTGTATTTGCTTAGACAGTGGGAACTTTTATACAGCTATAAAAAGAGAGCTGTTAAATTATAGATTACAATGATGATGACGATAATGATAATGATAATGATAATAATAATAATAATAATAATAATGATGATGCAACCAAGAGAGCATGTCAAACTGCCAAAAGAAAAAAAAAATCAGAGCATAATTTGGAAAAGCAGAACTCATGTCTAAATCGTATGCATCCTCAGGCTTCCAGCAATGGAAATCATCTCAGCACTAAGCATTGTAGGGAGGAAAGATTCTTACAGTGTCAGCTAGAAATAGCTTCATATCTGGCCATTTATCATGAGGCTATGCACATGCACACTAGAAAAAAGAGAGAAAAAAAGCTTAAAAAATGCAAATCTGCAGAAGTCTAATCTTAACCACTGAAAAATAATTAATATATAATTTGGTTCTAATGTTTGAAATTTACATATTGCAATGCTTCCACTATATGACAGTAATATTCTCCTCAGATAATAACAATTCTAGCTTCTGGCCCATGTCTTAGAAAGACATGACTTCTTACTGAAGAGTTTCTGCTTGTAATAGAGGAGTAGGAAGAACACAAAACAAACTGATCAAACAGTGAATGAGCAAAAATTATCCTGCCCAGTCCCCTTTGGTTTTTTGATTGAGATGGTTGAAAGAAAGGTCCTTAGTTTATGCAAATTGCCACAAGTCTACGGAAATTGAAATCACCTTTTTCTGTCCTCTCAGAAATTTTTTTTCAGCTAAAGTTTCCCTCCTCCAGAGTAATTTTTCATATCAATAGACAAAGAAAAGGAAAGTAAACCAAGAATGCTGTTTCTTAATTTCCCTACAGTTACTGATCTGTAACTGATCTGTTGCTGATTCTTTTTGAGATTCTTTTTAAGCTACTGAAAATAGTTGACTCAGAATCATGCCTGGAAATTATTCTTAAATAATTTTTCCAAATGGCTTTTTATGATATGTTGCATATCCATACTATATTGTCCACATATTTCTTTCTGCTAAGGGCAGTATTTTATGCCTGACCTATTATGGCATTCTAGAACAGTACTTGAAGGGAGTTCACACCAATGTTCTTTCTAATCTATTAAATAATCATAAAGGAGATTTTTCTCTTTCCAATAGTCCTCATGGATGATAGGCATGCCTGTCTCTGTGCCACATTCTTCCAGTACTTTTTCTTTAATACCTTGAAACCTAGCAAAAGGTTTTTGCGTGGCACACATCTCTTTTTGTAATCCGCCAGAAATGAATGTTGGCAGCTGCTCTGAAGCCCATTCATTGAACCCGCACCATTCCTAGAGCAAAGCTCTGCTAGTTGTGAGGCCAAGTCAGCTGGTATTTGAACTAGGCAGTCACTGCTCTTGTGCCCAGTGTGGACCTCAAGGGCTGCCAAAAGATTTAAGAAACGAAAGAGGGGATGGAAAAGGGCTGTTTTTACATAGACTCATCTCTTTTAGCAAAGGCAGTTTCTGAAGTGTAAAGAGGGGGAAATTTTCCAGAGACATCTGGAAAGTAAAACTGTTACAGGAATTTATATAAGCTTTCCTGAAAATGTTAAATTCAATTTGCCTAGTGAAATCTATGAATCTGTATAAGTCCAGGAAAATAAAATAAAGAAGTAAATATACATATTATTTTATATATTTTTTTCCTTTAAATTTAGGAGCTGATATCAGCTTTGATTGTTTTTCACAGTTATAAATAAATTTTCATGTCTGCAAGATGGGCTGGAACATTTAAAACCTTACCTGAATTATTTAAAGAACTGATTTAACACAGGCTCCAATTCTCCTAAACTTCAAAACTGGTCCATATCATAATTTTAGGTACTACTTCTCTTACATCTGTGAATAAATAAATGCTTTCTAACACATGTATATAAAAGCCAATTAGAACTTAATACGATATTGAAAGCTACAACAGGAGTTTTTAAAGACTTTACTTTTAGCTTCCATTTTTACTTAAATATAACTTTTAATACCTGTCTACATTATCTCTTTTTACCCTCTTTAATTTTATTTTTGGTATTATAAAGTTTTGCACTGCCACTCTATGGTTTTATACTGCAAAAGAAGGGCACCTTTCTTCCTAAACAGTCAGTGTCTGACAGAAGTTGTTTAATTTTTTCAATCATCTATGTTACTCATTTAGTGAGATTAATTTCTAGTAATTGTTATTACATACTGCATTCAAATAGTCAAGAAGATTTTCATATATGTATTCAAATCAAACCACTATGTTTCTCTTTCTGCATTTCAGCAGAGATACAAACAAGATAATTTATCCATCTATGTGTCTATTTGCCTGTCTGTCTGTCTATTTATCTAGCTAACAATTCAGTAGCTAGGTTTATAGAACAAACTGCTCTTTCTTATTTACTGTGCAGAAGAAATGATTACTTTCTGAATGCTGACAAAGTTATTTCAGTGTTAATCTTGTGCAAATGTCAGAAGTACCTTCCTGGGAAGTGGGGTGTCTATGAAAATCAGAAACCACTACAAACCCAATATGAACCCCTAAATATTTCCAAAGAAAAAAAATTTAATAAACTAAATAATTTATTTTTCAAAGTCAATACTTAGAGTCAAGTCAACAGCTGTAGTGTTCTGCAGTCACATGCATCTACACACATTTAAAAAACCCATAACATGACATGTTGTGCTGGGAAAAGGTCTACATGGCCTGGAAAAACATGTGAAAACAGGTTGGTCCCACAAGTGATTTTTAATTCTCACTCACTTCATGAATGCATTGTTTTCCCCAAATTTTAAAATCTTTTAAAATAGAACAGTACAAAAAGTAAAAATAATACACAATTGAAACTAGCACTTATTAAACAACCAATGAGATATAACAAAGTTTTCATGCATACTGTGAAAAGGAAAAAAACCCAACATGAACATGGTTTACGGTAATGGAAGGCTACCGTCTAATGGATAAATATGGCATCTAACGCCTGATATTTTTTGTTTGTTTCCTAAACATCTGTACATACAGAAAAGAATGGCAGAGGGAAGGAAGAGGGAAAGAACATTTAAAGTTAATAGAATGACAGAAATGGGTTTACTTAATTGCACTTACACTGGGACCACTATGACAACTAATAAAACTCCACTAAGGCTGGGAGTAGAAAAGAAAACCAAGAATTGATAAGTCTTGAATTCATGGTAAGCAAAGTGTAAAATTAAGCCTTTGGGTGCTAGGTTACCACCATAACAAATAAAATCATATTTATATCAAGCATGGGAAAAATATATGCTCTTAATAGAATTATGAGTTTTTAAAGTATTTAATGGCAGAGTGGACTAGCTGCATATTCTTCCCTTACAAAAGTTGTGTACTGTAGTGTTACAGTATGTGTTCAGATATGATTAATTTAATTTATGAGTAATCAATTAAAAAAAAAAGTAGGAAAGAATGTATTACAGGACAATTAATTGAGATACTTCTCAGTACTTATGATATTTTATCTGAAGAGAAATTAATTTATTGTTACTGAATATCTGATATGGTTTTTCACACTTTACAGTGTAAATGTAAAGGTATTGTAGTATTTCCCATTTTGTTCTTAAAGAAAAGCTCTGAGTCACATCAATTGAAGTAGTAAACATATTTACATTGAAAAAATGTCACTGAAAGTTCTTTTAATGAGTGAGAGCACTTAAAGTTCAGTTTCCTTTGTATATAAATTACTTTTGTGTTTTTTTTTTTTTTATAGTCATTATGAAAATAAAAGTGGAAAGAATTTTGTCAGAATAAAGACAGGCAAATTAAATTTAGAAGTACTATTGACAGAATAGGAGAATTTTCATGTGTTAGAATTTTAGAGCTATTGATATGACTAAACTGTAACATTATAAAAAAAATTAATTTGAAGCTTTACTTAGTGATATATTTGTGGCATAATTATGATATACAGTTTAAATAGACTGAAAGCTTTTCAGTGCTAGTGCATAAAGACTTTTTAACTGAACTTCTAAAAATTGAAAGTGTTCTTTCAATTTATTGACTTTAGTAGATTGTAAGAAATCTATAACCATGTGAGGACATAGTAAGAATAAAGTACAACTCATATAAAAGATTAATGACTTCCTTTTTAATATTTTATCAACCTCTAGAAAATGTGTTGAAAACTTACAGGTTGAAATTTTGCTTGAAAGAGAGCCAAAAAAAGTTTATAATAGTTCTAAAGCAACCTTGGTTGTCAGAAACTCATAAAAGAAAATGTTTCTTACAATCTTTTGCCATATTTGACTAAAATTCTTTCACATAGAAACACTAGGTGTTCAAGAAAGTGGCCAATGCATAACTTTTACATTATCACTTCAGAAGGAAAGTGAAGCAGCTTGGTAAGAAATATTTTCTTTGTGTTTTCTTATACTGCTTTCTTTTAGACACTTGAAGTACAAATATATCCAAAACTAAGAAATGTTTTGTTGCCTGAACCAGCTGGATATTTAATGCAGCCCTTCACAAAAAAGTATATTGTGCAAAATATTAATTTTTACTGGCTACTGATGAGCCACTTTTGAATGGTTGATTAGGCTTCAAATAAAATTCTTGGCATTTTTCTATTTGTAGGCAGTTCATTTTGCTTTTAAAGGCTTCTCCCCACTGTGCTCTCCTCAGATAGTAGCCCAAAGATTTAACTCAAAGGTAGCTATGATTGGATCGCTTACACTGGACACCTCTTTGAGAGATGTGCACCAAAACTTTTCCTTAGTAATTTTTTCCAAAGTCAATGCTTAGAGCCAAGTGAACAGCTATAGTATTCTGCAGTGCCCTACATCTACACATGTTTCAGCAGCTGACACCTGACATGCATCTTTCCACCATGCTCCCTTCCTCACAACTTTGGAAAACTGATCTTTGCTCATTAGTTAGATCCCCATGGAATATCAGACACTTAGAACAGTACTGATATTGTCTCAGTCAATTTTACCTGTCAGGCACATCACATAAGAGAGAAGATGGAGGGGCAGCTCTGTCCCCAGCAAGGAGACCTGCTGAAGGATACTGCTCTGCAAAATCCCAATTCATTGAGAGGACTGGCTCATTGTGGGGCTGTGCACCAGGCACATCCCACACTGCTAGCTTGCTCTGTGAGACTGGCTCACAGCCCATGTTACATGGTGAGTTGTTCATTTCTGCCTCACGCTGCAAAGTGGCTCTCCTAGCACAGCAAAGGTGGAGGGGCTCTGAGGGTAGAGCACAGTATATGCTGTGCAGGATAGGAAAAAAGGAGAAATGCAGGCAAGATAAGGAGCTAGCAAACATCATACACAATGAACTGCCTGTGAAACTTGCACCACACGTGTCCACAGAGGCCAGTCACTTACATATTTTGGTCTCTACAAGCACAGATTGGGGTTCTTCTTTCACCCCCAGTTTAGGCTTCTCACTACAACAAAGACATTGAGGTGGAAGAGCACATCCATCAAAGGACAATGATGTGGGCAAAAGGTCTGTAGCACAAGTCTGGTGAGGAGGTGCTGATGGAGCTGAGG
This sequence comes from Certhia americana, assembly GCA_018697195.1. Classification (NCBI taxonomy): domain Eukaryota; kingdom Metazoa; phylum Chordata; class Aves; order Passeriformes; family Certhiidae; genus Certhia; species Certhia americana. Next base: position 39,574,775 of record CM031879.1, read on the forward strand.
TTGTTCAGTATGGAGAAAAGAGGCTCTGGAGAGACATTACTGCTCACTACAACTGCCTGAAAGGAGGCTGTAGCCAGGGGGGTGGCAGTCTCTTCTTCCAAGTAACAAGAAATAGAACAAGAGGAAAGAGTATCAGGTTGCTCCAGGGGAGGTTTAAGAAACCTGCTTACTTAAAGTGTTATCCTTTTCTCCGGGTAAGGTACTTGGCCACCCTGTATCTCTTACCTTTCTCTTTTCCAAAAGATACGTTAATGAAAAAAAGCTATACCTACAGACTCTAATTAACATGCATGCATACACACTAACAGGCCATGAGCACAAATTCCACAATTTTAATGGAAAGTTCAGTAGGTCACTTCTGATCTTTTCTTGCCTTCAGAACCCTGCACAGCCAACACTTCACACTGCCCTACACCAGCACAAAGCAAGAAGAAAGCACACTGGGGAGTCTGCCTTCAAGCATTAACAAAATTAAAATGTTCACCATTTTGATTAACTTTCTCTCTCAGCCCAGGAAAACAGACCTAAATATCTATGTCCAATCTAAACTTAAAGTGGAGAATCCTGACACTCCAAACATCATCCTGAGTCCCCTTTACTCCTTTGTAAACCCAGCAGCTCTCACCCAGTTGCAGATCAATTGATCCATAGACTTTTAGTGGGCCTAGCAAGTGAACCAAGAAAGTGAGTCCTGTAGTTTGCATTTCTCTCTCATGTCCAAGAAAGACACAAACAACAAATAGGGGTCTGGTATCTACAGATGCTACAGATGTAATGGATGTTAAATCTTGAGATGTTAGGCAGCATGGCCCTTCCTTGTCTCTGGGTGGTGTCTCTTTAGTGCTCAGTGGATTGATGGCATGCTCTGGAGTTATAGCACTGGAATCTCACAGCTGAATCTGTGTCCAATGGAAATATCCTGTAAACACTCTCTTGAGTAGCTCCATGCTGGAACCTAGGGGACGAAAGGCTCATCTGGAAAATGGGACAGACTATTAACTTGATTTTTATGCCTTTAGGCACATCATGCACTGAAATGAGTAGAAAAAAATCTGATCTTATTGTGCTCCAAACACATAAATGAGGATGATAGGATGCTACTTGGGACTGGCAGGTTACCTCTGTCCTTCAAGAACAGTGCCTGAACATCAGGCAGGATAAGAGCTGCTGGAATGTGAAGGAACAGATAAACACCAGTCAGGTCCTGTTGTGCACCGCCATGAACCTGGAGGTTATAGAGCTACACACAGCAAAACAGGCGCAGGGCAGGTAAGACTTCTGCCCAGGGCACAGGAGCAAATAGCTTCTGAGCTCTTTCTACATAATGGACACCAAATTCTCACCTTCACATAAAGAAGCCTCTCTTATTGTCCCAGGCAGGACAGCAGTAGGGAAGTCTTTACTTCTGAGATTCCTGTCACTGCTCTAGTGGACACGATTACTGAGGTCATTGCTGCAGAGACTGGCACAAAGGCTCTCAGTCCAGTGCCACTGCTGTCTCAACGACAAGAAAATCAGGACCACAATTAAAGCTGAAAAGGACTCCATGCCTTCAGGCTCGTTAGAAATACTGTTGCTAAGACAAACAGCAGAGATAGCTGCTGCTCTAGAAATGCCTTTAGTCATTCTGACATCACTGATACATAAGCACATCATGAATTTCATTAAAGTCAGAAAAACTCCTGGATAAAGGCTGTTAACATGCACAAGTACTGTCAAGCGTTGCTCTGTGTTTCACACCCTGATTCATCCTGCAGTTCACAGGGTAATTGTGCAAAACTGTCTTTTCAATGTAAATATGTGCTTCATACTGGAGTTAGAAAAAATAATTATTGTGGAATCCAGGATGAAGTATATCAATATAAATATTTTGGAAGTGTTTCAAATTTCTGAATGCACATTTGACAATGGAATCAATATTTAGTTAATGATCCAATAGCTAGCATAGACATTTCTAAATGGCAAATAAGTTGATACTCCAGATACAATTATTTTTCCTACCTTCATTACCTTTATTTACTTTCTTACTCTAAGACACAAATAGGACTGAAATTATTTCTCAAGTCTGGGAACATGTCTGGTCACGATAGTCAGTAATTTGCTGAATTTATATAGAGAATAAGCAAGTTATCCACTGTGCAACACACTGCCATATTGCCTTCCTTGTCCAGATGTGGGGAGCCAGTAGTCTGAGGTATGCCTATGTTTCTGGCCTTCAAATATGTACTTCCCTTATAAGTCTCAGAGGCACACAGAGATGGTATGCCTGCGTGTCAACATCCAGCTGGATCCTGTGCTTAGGACTGGATACCACAATGCAGACCTGGGTTATGGACACTTTCACTAAAATATTCTTTTGGAGTACTTTCAAATTTAATTTCAGATAAGTTTGGAAAATCCATTAGCTGTGATATATATGATTTGCACATAGTTTATATGGTACTGATTAATATTAGGTCAGATATTAAAGTGCTAATTTATACTAATTTCTTAAGCAGATGACACAATAATATATTATCATTGCAGATATTTCATTTAATGAGAATCATGTAGAGTCTTGCAGTTCCCAAATGACTCTCAGTGAAGAGCATAATGACCTAACAGTTTTCCAGTAATTCCTAAGTATGTATATTTATATATTTAGAAAGTCAAAATGCTAAATTCTTACTGATTATAGATAGATCTCACTACCATTGTCAGATAGCTTTTAGAGTTGCATTATTATATTCAGAAAAATAATTAAAACAATGCTATGATTGATGGAAATTACAAGTCAAAAGTTATCTAATTTTTACATAAAGATCACTGAAATATATATATATATTTCTATATTTATAATTTTTTTTTGTGCAAGTGGTTTTATGTGTATCAAAGAGATTCATGTTAGGACTCTACAGTGAACTATTACCCATTTTAGTTGAATATTTAAAGTCAAAAGCTAAATAATTGATGGAAAAATATGTTAATATAAACAAAGATTTGCTAATATTAACAGTAAAAAATTGCAGGCTTCCTGATCAGTTTCTCTAAGGAAAAGGAGGAGATGACATTTTTTTAATAACCTGAAAATCTCTCATGTGTTTACATTAAAGTAAACATATATGACTCTTAAACATGAGTATTTTTATTAGATAGGCATTCTTTTAATAACAAAACAGCAAACTATCAGAGCTGATACCTGTCTTGGGAAAACTGAGTTCAACAGTTATTGCCTACAGATAATCTATGTCAGCCAGGTCAAGACATTTTACTCTGCTTCCCAGTTGCAGGATAGCCAAGGTATTAAAGGAATCCTCTGGGTTGTCGACCTAATGCTCTACAACCATACATCAGGCATGGTATCCAAAAGCATCCATAAACAGCTTCACATTCTCTGTGGGTCAGAATGCACTTCTCCTAGCTTAGAAAACTTAGATTTACAGGGCAGAAGTGCACAGAATGGGAAAATAAACTTCCTTAAGAGGAAGTGGGGGAGATCAAAGGCACTAGTCAGCATGATACAACTCTGGATGGATTTATTAAGAGGAAATTGTCCGATGCTGCACCTCAAATTACAGATGGAACTAATGTGAACAAATAAAGCTGCCAGATATAATTGTAAGGAAAAAAATCCTTCTTCACCTATTATCAACTTCAAAACTTGAACTTTTTGTCTTTGTTAAATCCTTTTGCTGGAAAGTTATGATCAGGGGTCAGAACTCTGCAAGCAATCAGAAGCTCTAAGCCTCACAGGGGAAAGATTTGTGGAATTCGACAGGTTGTGGCAGTTAGAGGGTAAGCAGGTTGTTATTTTATCTTCAGGCCTTCAACACAATTTCTGAGCATAACTTCATCCTCAAAAGTAGTTATGTGTCAACATGAAACCATTAAGACTCATTCTAAGCATATGAAGCAGCGCAAAATATTGATTTTTCAAGTTTATAGATATTTCTATCTATAGAAAAAGAAGGAATCACTATATTTTAGAGTTGCTGGTGGAATTATTAGGTCATGGTCAAATCAACAAACAATAGGATGACTAGGTGGGTTTTTGTAAAGCAAACCCAGGAGTTTTTCATTTTAACTTTAACTTTGTTTAAATAGAGTTTTAGTTTTTAGTTTATTTTTAAACCTAATTCTGCTACAGTTAAATATGTATTAAATTATGCATATGCATAACATCACATATGCATTATATATATGCATATACACTTATTAAAATATAGAAGGCTGAAGTTAAAAAGCCCTTGTTTTCAGTGTTTTCAAAGTTAATGCTTGATTAGAAATATTCTGTGTTGGATGCTTTGCAGGTTTTTAGTGAAAGGATATCAGAATGCAGTCTATAATAACCACCATATCAGAAGAATTGAGTAAATTATTGATAGTTCAAATCCACAGTATATAATTGTACAAATTTCTTACAAAGTATGCTGAAACAGACTGTGATCTCTTCAGTCATTTTAGAGATTAGCATTACTATCAGACTCCTCTCTACACTTTTTCTTATGAAATACTAATGTAATTCAACAAGAAGCATCCAAATAAAAAGTTTTGTGAAATCTCAGTGAAAAATAATCAATAGAGTAGAAGAATTTTGCATAATTCAATGGCCACCATCTCCAATTAAGATATTGGGGCATCACCCTTAATAATCTAGTCTGCAAAAAATAACAATATGGCTGACAGAAACATTTACTGTATTTTATGACAGAATAATACAAAACTGAACTGTGCTAAGATGTATACAGGGACTATGTTGTAATCTGTGCTGGTATTGTTTCCCTCATATATTTTAGCTAACCTACTGAATCAAGGCATAGAAACGCAAATAAAGTTTTCTTATTGTGAAAGATTTTTCTTTTTTTCTTTCTAGGTAACACCTTTGTTGTGTTTGCCTTATACATAAGCTGTGTTGCCTATCTAATTTCTATGTGGCAAGCAGTTTTGGAGTCATGTATTGATCTAGTCTCTCCTGGCAAAGGTTTTTCTCCCCTTCACTCCCATCACTAAAGTCTGAGAGCCTCTTGCCTGCATGAAAGTTGTTTTGAAAGAAAGAAATAAAAAAATGCCTGTCTCTGTCAGCATCTCATGGGCTGGGAGGAATTCAGCTCCATAGAGCTGTCTTGGGGAAGAAGGGTTTATTTCTGCCTCCTCTTCACACAGAGGCCATGTGGCAACAAACATTTCTTCTTAGTGAACTCATACTATGTCTTGCCATGGTCTGGCAAGAATCTGGCTCCACATGGGAACATTCAGTGATTTTGGAAGGAAGTCTTGAAGGAATACAGGTGAGAAAGGGGAAAAAATATATTTAATGTTATATAAATTTCACTAAATCTGATCAGACTCTCACAAGAGACAATCAAATCACTGTGTCTAGAAGGAAAGTCACTTGTTAAATCATAACATTTTTCCAGTTGTACAGAGAAAAGTTTGAGATAATGATATGTAACAGAAAACTTTAGACATGCTAAATATCAGTGTGTGGGTTTTTTTAATGTGATGCCATACAGTTATGAAAACATGCTTTTGCTAGCTTTGAATCACAAGAATAATATATTCAGTTTAGCAGTGGGCCATATGTGAATATATATGTATGTATGTATTTATATTTTAGAAACATATACTTTTGTCCACATAAACCTATATTAAATATATATGTTGTAGCACCTTCTTCCATTTTTTTCAGTATTATTCCTTCTATACAGCAATAGCTGTGAAAGAATTAGTGAGATTTATTCCTAGAAGATGAAAAAAGTGACATAAACATATTTCACTAAAACACTTTTAAATGAAAAGAATACTTGAAATTAGAGTTGGAACCCAAGTTTGGCATGTGCAACAATTCTGGTACGATCAATGATCTCAACTCAACACTTGTTACTTAGGGAAAGAAATGTAGGATCACTATCACGTACAACGTGATAGTTACCTACACTTGAAGCTAAGAAGTACTGGACAAATGGTGATAAGAAAAGAGGCTCTTAAATTTTAAGCCATCAGAATTCAGATACCAGAAGAAAGTTAAGGAAAACTGAAGGAAATAATTGACATATAAAGGAAACAGGAATGCTACAGCACCGTAGAGAGAAAAAAGGGAAAAACAAATAAAAGGAGTTTGGTTTTGCTTTGATTCTCAGCTTCAAAAAGATAGCTAATAGACACATAAGCAAACTAAATAGTACAATTTCTTAATATTATAAACAAAATGTTATTAAAAGGTCAGTACTAGTGCTGAAAGCCAAGCAGTCAAATATTAGGAAATACATCAACTGTCTCTTCACTCTCTTCACAACTGTGTGCTCACTCTCAACTTGGCCCTGGGATAGAACTCTTACAATAGCAATAAAGGCACAAGTTATTTTGTTTCCATTTATCCTGAGGAAACAGCAAGTTGCTCTTTAATTCCATAATTGTTGAACAATGTGCCAGCATGTTCTGCTGCAGATAGGAAGACTAAGTATTTCCCATGAAGAAAAATGAATATGTTCTCCTGAAGCATACTGCACATTAGTTTCAGTCATTAAACTGGAGCATACTATAGGATTAGTGAAGTGGTGTGATTGCTCCATCAGCTCAGTCCTCGCTTCTGTTTTGATAGTGCCACATTTGAGTATGTCATACTAAGAGTTAGAGTAGGAACAGCATTTTATTTAATTTTGTAAAGGCATTCATTAGTTAGCAATGCTGTTCAGTCATATAACTTGAAGTAGAGCCAGCAACAAAAAAACCCCAAAAGAGTCTCTAAGATTTTAGCCTAGACCACTCAATTCCGGAATCAATAACCATAGTATGGTTTAGTTTAAACTCTACATGTATTCAAAACAAACTATATGAAGACAATCAACAGCCTTCCTTTAATTCTTGATGCTGAGCACATACAATGGCTGATAGTTGATGCAAATGATTGAGTTCTCTTCATATTTTTCTTAGCTTTCATACATCTTAACATTAGATAAACAGTGAAATGAAAAAAGAAGGAGGCAATTTTTCAAGCAATATAGTAAGTGGTTTAGAGATATCTCAGTCTTGAAAATTGTGTTAAACTTATTTTTGTCATTCTAAAGATACTTGGAACATGCTATAAATTCAACTGAAATAATAACCACATTTCTCATCTCTATGTGCCTATGTAATGGACCACTAAAATCCCATCACATTGGAAGAGACATAGAGATGAGTATTTCAGTGTTACTTCAAGAAAAACTTAGTATCCAGAGTGAAGAAAGAAAAACTTTTGGTTTTACATCTATGATCACATTTCAGCATCTAGGAACCTACCAGTGCTAACATTACTGTCACCAGCTGGTATTATTGTCATATTAGATTTAATGAACAGCACCACAGCTTCTCAAGGAAGCAGGATAGAAAAAGTATTCACCACCACTGTGTGGCTTAGTATGAAATTTCATGCTTTGCTTTCCCCAAATGCTGCTGTAAATTTGAATTCTTCTAAAAAATTACACTGTCATTTTGTCTTTGATAGCCACTCAAGAAAACAAGCACCAGTGACTATAAGCATGGCTATTTTTGTTCTAAGACTTTATGGAGATTAGAAGGATTCTTGAAAGATGGAAAACACTAAGATAAGGTAAAAAAAAAGACATAGTATCTCTCACTAATAAAGGGAGGAAATGCAGTACCTGGAGAATTATAGCTAAAACAGTCTAGTTTTGGGGTATTTTTGTGAATACACAAGGAAAAGTGTTGACATTATTTATATATTTACTTATAAGATAATAAAGCTCTAAATATACAACATGTATTTCTTTATAAATGTAAATTTTGGGACAATCTAATTCCCAACTTTGTGATGATAGTCATCTCCATTGGTAGAAAAGGAATATCAAGTGTGGAAATCCATTGGCTTTATATAATCTTGTAATATTGTCTTTAAAAGATTTTTGTAAGCAAACAGTGGAGAAATAATAGCTTGATAACAATCCCTTTAAAAAATATTTTTTTGAAGAGCACCTGTCAGTGTTTTGGGCTTATTAATATGGCATTACTGGAGTTGTGTAATACTAGTCTCTTGTACTAGAGAATCTACCTGGATTCTACAGTAGATTTTTTAAAAATTATTATTATTATTATTATTATTATTATTATTATTATTATTATTATTATTATTATTATTATTATTATTATTTTAAATTATTTAATTTCTTATAATTGAGGAAATCTAGTAGACTTTTTGTGGCAGCAAATTTTTGTGGCATATATTTGATTTGTAAAAAAATATCTTTTTCCCATCTGAAAAATCCATTCAAGAGGAACCCATTCAGATGGATACCAAGTCTTCCATTCAGAAGGGATCCATATCTTAATTTTTCCTATGATTTGTAGAGAAAAAAAAGAGCCATAATTTTCTTGCATAAAAAAAATAAATTCTTGACTCTTATAATACTATGTTATGTAGGACAGGATAGTCAATTGGTCTTGGTTAGTTCTTACTACTAACATTCAGAAAGATCTGTATTCTTATTTATATAATTTCTAATTGCTCTAGAATGATAATTTCTTTTGAATGGTTGTGGAAATTCATTTGATAAATGTACTAATCTGAAGAGGCCAAAGTTTTTATCTTCCCTTCTTGCTCAGTCTTCAGCCACTTAACATTTGCCAGTAAAGTTGCCAGTTATGGTCTGTATATCTGTCCATGGGGGAGGTAACTGTGACTGACAAGAATTGAGTATTGGGCTGCATCGGGATATTTAATAACTGCTGATGTTCTAATACTACTGGACATTGACAGGCAGCCTTGGACAAATGACATCAGACATAATTGTCACAGTCTTGAGCAATAGAATGACAACTGGTTCCATAAAGCTGTGTTTATTACAATATTAAAAAATGTTCTGTATAGAACTAAAGGCAAAAGCTTCCTGAATGCTGGCATATCTAACACTGCTTTTATGTACTGTGATTTAATCTCATAAGAAATCAATGGTTGTGTTATGTATTGAAACACAGTCATTATGGAGTGACTTCCTGCTGCCCCAGAAAATTATGTGATGTGGTATGGAATAACCTCCAGGTCCTAGCCATGTTGCCTCCTGGCTACCATAAAAAATTAATGACAAGTTCTGTCCAGAACCAGGACACACAGTAACAAAAATGAGGCAATAAAATCACTTCAGAAGGAATCCATATCCAAGCACTTGAGTCCTTTGTCACAGCTGACATTCTGTCTGTCCAGAGATGAGGCTCCTTGCTATTTGCTAGATTTTAGTGGTTTGTTTTTGTGTTTCCTTTGTTCTTTTATTTATTATTTCTTCTAGCCTATATATGTTGGATTGTTTATTACACAGCTTTCCAGATTGATTAGGAAAGATGGAAAATTATTCCATACAGTTTAAACTATAATCTGACATATAAAATTACAGAAATATTTGAGGGGCAAAAATATTACTTGCTACAGCTCTACTGCATTTATAGTTTGTCTATATGCTCTAAGAAATTCTATATCCTCCAAAAGAAATACCTCTATTCTGTCAAGTTTTTGGATCTCCCACACTGCTGACTAGTTCTTTTTCCAGCATGCTCAGGTTTGGTTTGCTCCAGACGTACATGCAGATGGAATTGCACTTCCATGGAGCTTGTGGGTCAAATCAGGCCTGTCTAGTGTGTTTAGACACTTACATGATTAGGTTGTCAATAAACTAAAAGAGATCAGTCCTTTGAATTTAGTCAACTGTTATCTGCCTGCATTCTGTTTTAGCAGTTTAAATCCTTTCCTCGGTTTTGAATGCTAATCCTCATCTGTGCAATCCTTATCTGTCTAACTGGGTTATTTTTCTCTGAATTAATGGAAAAAACTAAATTGTTGTGCTGCAAAGGTACCCTGTTGTATACTGTGAGACCACAAGGGAGATTTTTTAATCTTTTGCTATAGAAGAATTATCACAGAAAATTCTGAATTATTCTATGCATGGGAAGAAGTCTTGTGACTTCTAATTAATTACAGAGATCTAATTAATTGTAACATGGCTAAGAAGATGAGAATATGTTACAGAAAGCTTAAACGTTTTCAACCTCTCTTTTGAAAGATTAGCAATCACATCTCAATGTGAGAAAAACAATTCAGGGGGAGACAAACCCTGAAGAGCTCTTGAATACCTAAAAAGACAGGAAATCAATAAGACCCATAATTATTGGCACATAGATTTAATGAAGTGTAAAACTTTGGTGTTACAACAAATTAAAACTCCATTAATGTCCATGGATAATGACGAACAGAAAATGATTAAGAAAAAGAAATGCAATCTTTTATTTTCTCAAACACTTAATTCAGATTTATTTTAATGTAATACATAACTGAACGAGACTTAAAACAGCAATTTAATGTGAATTTAGGACTTATTATGAAGCAAACCTATGCACTTTTTAATACTTCCCAAATGAATACAGAATTTTAAACTAGCAACAGGCTTCACTGAAAAATCTTGCAATTTAATATGAAATGTATTACAAGCAGGTTAATTGGGTTCATTTTGTGAAAGTTTATTCTAAATTAGCTAAACATATATTTTTTCTTTTTTTTTTCTTGACGTAATAAAAGGTCTGAAGCTACTGCCATTGAGCTTGATTTTGAGATGTAGACAAATCTGACTGATAGCAATGGAAAGTGGGAAGCTGGTAGTTTACACATGGATCACAGAGAATTCTCAAAAGTATTTGTTGTCCATGGAGAATGAATCAGACAGCTTTAACAAATATTTGCAGTAGAATGAATATCCTTCTTACTCTATGATTATTGCTGGATAAGTCTTCCATTTAATAAAAGTCTTTCCTGTTTTCATACAAACCCACCTTCAGAGAGAGATAATATTTCCTCTGACACTGTAACACATATGTTTCCCTTGTATTCCACTAAAATTCCACTAATTTATTTAGTTTGATGGATGTTAACACATTGTAGAAATAAAGCTACTAATTTTGAATTTAATTTTGAATTAGTCAGAAAGTTTTTTTATCCATGCATCATCTCTATTCTATCATTGATCTTTCTATACCTGTCTGCATACACAATGATACCTAAATATTGTAGAATTTAATTAGATAAAGCACACCTGGTACATTGAAGTAGTTATAGATCTAGTAGTTTAGATTATCTAAAGACTATCTAAGAAACAGAATGACACAATCAAAGGACACACACATTTAGCTATGAATTTAAATAAATTGCAATACTAGGAAAACATTAGAATTTATGTCTAGTAGAAAATATAAGCCCTTAGAATAAAGTATATAAAAACCCCTCAGTATTTAAATAGCTCATAGAGGGGTCTGTATAGCCTTCATATAGGAATGTCACCTCCAAATAGTTAATCTATGTCCTCAGTTTTGATTCAGGACACTTTTCACAATTATCATTCCCTGATATGCTGAGAAATGCCCTCCTGGTGATGGCTGCCATCCATGTCTTTCTCAGTAACTGCTTGCTAACCCCTTGGCAGCAGAACCTTATTTGCCCATTGGCAGCTTGATTTTCTGTCAGGCTTTAAAACAAAGCAAAAGAAAACATCACTTGGGCAGCTATTTCCCTTTACACATGAGAAAAAGACAGAGATTGAGGTAAAAATGACGATGAGCTGAATCTGATCTAAAGCCAAGCTGGAACATGTGTTTGATGGTTTTCCAACCATATTGAGAAGATGGCATCTAAACACTGTAATTATAGAGATCAATATTCTTAGAATATCTTGTTAGTTATATGCCATATTTTTTTTACAAATTTAAATGCCTAAAATAATTTAAATGCAAAACCAGAAATCACAACCAATAGTACAATATTTGAGGACATATAGAGAGAAATCATTCTGCTTTCACCACCTCTTAATCAATATCTGCTGTGGGGTTTAAAACTACTTGATTCTGACAGAAACCTGAGGGACATGAGAAATGGGAGAGAAGCTGTGCCTCAGGAATGAATCACTACTGATGACAACAAAAATCTATTCCTGTGGCAAACATACCTTTTTTTTTTCCCAGAAACATAGGCTTTATGGATGGAAATTGCCTAACCAAAGGCATGTAAACTCCAAAGTTACACTGTGTGATTCTTATAAAGTCAGATTTAAAATAAGAACAGAGTCTTTTTCTGAGCTTGTTCAGTTTGAAAATTCATATAAATCAGTCTACTACTTTCCTGAAGCTTTTTCCTCCAGAGACAGCATTGGATGCCTCTATATATTCTATACTATGGTAGACTTCATAATATAATTTACACTGATTTCATAGTATAGAAATACCAAAATAAAATTTTGACTTTTGTTGTTGTTGTTGTTGTTATTGTCATATTTCATCATTCCTAATATACAATCTATTGCAAACCACAACTCAAGAAAAATGTTAACTCTGAAATGACAGACTCGGACAGCAACTGCCTATTATCTAGAAACAATAAAATAGAATAGACTTTATATTTAGCCATGTGAAAAAAATGGCTATTAAATTAAAAATGTCTTATTAAATTTATAACAATTTATTTCCAAAATTTTTCTGGAGAAAGAAGGCGTCATATGCTAGAAAATCTTTCATTATGTATTTAATTCAGAAACTAGAAATAATTTTATGGAATGTAATTTGATAAAAAAATTAAGGTACCAGACAATTAATAATATTATTGTTTAAATAGACATATAAAATTAAAATAAAGCTGTGTTTGATTAACAACAAAGGGGTTGGATGAATCTGAACAAAGTATCTGGTCTAAAACATAAGAAGGTAGCTGTCACAAGGTGTATGACTGTGAACACATCTTGACCAACCTTTGCTCTCTTACAGTTGCCAGACAGGAAGAGTTCTGACAAGTCCATAAAGAGTTATTTTCTGCAGGAAAAATAAAAACATATCAAGTTTTAGTTTATTTTTTAACATATCATATTATTTATTCTAATATTCCTAGTTGTCTTTTTTTTTTTTTTCCAATAAACATAAAAACTAAGTATTCCTATTAGATTTCCAAAAAAAAAGGGGCTCTATTCTATTTCTCTCATCCACATGGATATTATAATTACAAAGTATACCAGGGAATATGTTCTAGTTATTTACCTACCATTAATAAAATTCAATTCTATTAAAGAACACAAAAGTATAGAGTAAGTCAGTGTGGAAACCAAGAAAGTTTTGGAAGAACAAAAAAAAAAAAAAAAAAAAATTAAAATAAGGTGCACAAATCTTCTTGGTCAGAAGTTTTGTATGTTTTCTTTCTCCTTTATTTTGCCTTCATTGCGTTTGAGACCTTTGCTTTCATCTGGGCTCATGAAGAAACACATTCATTTCCTTACATTTTTAATTGATTTGAAAACAGCCACCAGCACTTATTAGCCTTCAGTCACTTTGGTTGCCTCATATGTAAATCTTCTTTTGCTGTTTTACTTTTTAATACACTAGCCACAAAAAGAGGACTTGTTCCTTGTTTCTAGTCTGCCTGTAAGCTTCATCACCACATCTTTCTCAGTCCCACCATTTTTATAACTGTTCAAGTTTCTCTACATGTTGTCCTGTCTGCATGGCACTGGCACTGGCAGCTGTGGCACTGGCCTCTGTGAGGAGAAGGCTGAGGTGGTGGCTCCTCAGGGATATATTTAAGATTTTACATAGAAATAACAGTAAACCATTGTAGGGTCTGTTTGGAGACAGCCCTAAATATATAGTTATTTTCATTGACATTCACAAGTCCATAGGTATAAGAAACTCTCTATTGTCTGTTTTATGACCATTTGCTAATGTATTTGAACCAAATAGTTCTGTGATCCTAAAGGGGACAAAGATGTGAAGTCCAGTTCAATTGCTTGCCTCGCTAGCCTACAGCAACATAAATAGGTCAGACAGTGGAAATTTTAATTTAATATATCCCCAGACATTGAGGTCAAGGGAAGTTTTATCTGAAAAAGGCAAATGGGATTATGTTCTTAAAAGATTTTTTTTTTTAATATGGGTTTTCAAATGATGAAGCTTAATAGGTGATCCATAATAAATTTTCATTGTAAAGCATACAATTCTAAATAGGATTTTCTTTTCTTTCAGAGTTTAGTCTGTGGTTTACTACCTGTCAAATTTTGACTGTTTCTGAAATGCCATGCTGTTAACTTGCCTTTCCCCAGATACAAAATATGCTAATCTTGACCTATTCCTAGTTAGCTTTAATAGTTTCTTCCCATTACTCAGTTTTAACTTTTCTTCATAGTCCCTGTACAATTGCACACAACCATATTGCAACATTAAAAATGAAGTAAGCAAATACAGTTCCACATCTGCATTAAGAAAAATTTCTCATTGTTTCTTTTTCTTGATGATAACATATTCTTCTCTTCCTTTTTCTGTCTTCATATAGAAGTAAAATCAGAGATTAAAAAAAGAGACTTCTCACCTGTCAGATTATCATTACCATCAATGAAACAAATGGAAGTTCATTGCACAACCAGTGTCAAAATTTCATGACATTCCTAGAAGTGGATTACACCTACCTCCCACAGTCTTTTAGATACAACTCATGAAAAGCCAGACTTCCCCCTTTTTATTAGGAAAGCCCCAGGGCACAGACAAAATCATAAAAAAAGTAATCTGAATCCTTTCAGATGTCAACATAAGAAATAAACTAAGTCAATGTGCTCATTTCAGACACACTTTTTATTAATATTATTAACCTGAGATTATACAACTGAATTTGTGATGGGGTTCTTTCTGCCATTGCAAATGCTGTACTTCAGTAAAAGTTACCTTTATTTTTACAGACTACCTTAAAATAATTGAACAGAAAATTGCAACAGTTATGGAAGAATCTGATACTTATTTTGAAACACACCTGTAAGGCATGTTCTTTCTTTTATAACTTCTCCTAGATTGTTAATGTTGTATAACCACCAGAAAAAAAAAAAAAAAAAATCTGTCCTCTGAGACAAAAAGAGAGAGTTGTAGCAGGTTATGACTATTCATGCTTTTTTATCGTTTCATTGTATAGCAAATCCAGGGTGACTTTAGGAACAAATAAGCAAATTTATTCCTGCACATACAGACTTTGTGTCAAGAAAGCCCAGATGGGACTAAAAACCAAATCAAGCATGTAAATTGAAGTCAGAAATTTGACTCAATATAACTGAATTGGAAACCATAAGCAAGTTAGTAAAGGTAGTGATTTTCATTTAATACTAATTTTCATGTAAAAGCAGCTGATATTTCTTTTAATCCAACCATTTTATAATATGGAAAAATTATTTTCTACAAATGCAAATAAAATAGGATATAGATATTATTTTCAAGTGGTAAACTTCAAGACAGTGAAAATGAAAGCATGACATTATTTACATTTTATCAAAGCAATATTTTGTCAAAGAATACACAAAGTATGTTTCAGGAAATGGACAAACTTGGTGTGAGAGTAGCAAAAGGGCTCTCCTGTTCAATAACTTTGAATCCTCTACTCTCATTTTAAACATTCTCTGACAACGTTCAGTAAAACCTTCATTCAATATTACTTGCAAAATAGTCTCATATATGTGTACATTTAGTAAATGATTTCTCAATAAGTTATTTTTTATAATCAACGTAGTATATAACTACATAATTCTTTTCTAGGGCTTGCAGCAAAATGAGTTTATTAAAACTTGTATAAAAAGATACAATATTACTCCTGTTTTTAATTTATTTAATATCAATTAATCAATGTTACTTATTTATCAATCTGTGTCAGAATTGATTCATTTTAAGTAGTAAATTTTCCAAGGAGCAGACAAACAATAACCAGTTTGAATTTTTTATTTTTTTTTTAAAGTCATCATAAAAGATCCATTCCCTCTTCTGTGCATATACTGCACTGCCAGAATAGCTAATGGGAATTATTCATGTTCATACCAGGAAGAATATTCCCTAAAGCATTTTAGCCTTCTTTTATGGAAGTACATAAAAAAGACTTAACTCTTAGAACTTTTTTTAAAAAAGATTACTCTTTGAACCTTTCTAGAGCTACCATACTCACACTAATAACCCACTAGCTACAAAACAAAAACAAAAATAAAAACACAGACAAATTAAAAACAATACCTGTTGAATAGTTATGTAATTGTCACTGGATGGTAATGCTAGTTACCTGGAGCTGATTGAAGATTTTGACATTCATTTTGTGTGCTCTTATTAAATTTTTTAAATATTCATTGTTATAAAAAAAATCAAACATGAAAGAGTTGTAACTTCCTATTGAGATTTTTAGTCATGTCTCAGAATACACATTACTCTTTGAATAAAAGACCATTTATTATACAGAAAAAAGCATTTTGTAGGCATTGTACTATTTTTTTTAACTTTCACAGGTAGTTAAATTTCCTCTCATTTTATAGCAATGCTCTATGACTTCAGGTGTAGTGAAATAAAGAATATTTTCTGGAAAGCCTGCAGGTTGATATTTTGATCATGAAAAAATATTGTGTTTCAAAGCAGTTGGTTTTTGGTTTCAATGGTAACCATCTCCAATTTAAAAAAAAAAAAAAAAAAATATATGCAGATATTTGAAACCACTTTAAAAACAATAATTATTATTGTATAGTTTGCATTCATGAAATTTCTTGCAAATTTGTTATAAACATTTATTAAAATTAAGCCCTGCTTAATTCTAAAGCACTGCTCAGCACTAAGTTTTGTTCTTTTTGTTCAAATTCTGGCTATCTTAGTCATTCCTAAAGTACCTCAGCCCAGCAAACTTATTAGAATTAATCAGCAGTTAATAGATTTAATCAAGGTAGGGATAAAATTCATTCAGATGTTGATGTTACGTGCTTTCATAACCATTTTGTGATCCCTAACTATGTATTTCTTGTTCCCAGCAGTCTTCAGGTGTCAGCTTCTTTTCACTATTCCAGTAACAATAGAAGTCCAGTATAGGAAAAACAGAGTATATTTGGATGCTAGCTGACCACATAAAGGAAAGAGAATTTTTATTCCACTTAAAATAGAATGTAAAATTAACTGTCTCATGACACATCATTTCCTGTGGTAGCCAGGTTTCCAATTACAAATATAGATAGGTGTCATAAATATAAGTTATGTCTCATCTAGCAGAAAAAAGAAGATGGCTAATCATAGGCAAAAATTATATTTGGAGGGCTAAAATATTTATTACAGTATTGATCAAACTTCTTCATAACTTGAAGTTTTTCTGGTGTAAAAAAATGTACCAGGTTTAGCTCCTAGTGCACTTGTTTAAATTAAGTGCAGGAAAAAGCCCTTAGGGAGTGCTTGGGACTCCTAGAATGCAGAGGGATCTCTCTGGAGCTGTAAAGATGATATTGAAAATTTTTCATGACATGTTAGTTCTAGTTGTTTCTGGAACAAATGCCAGAGGTGAAGACAGGAAAGATCTTGGTAGCCCTTCAGCTGGTATAAATTAGAAACCATCTTAGCACTGGATCAAATTGAAGACTTGGAAAAGTCAGAAAAATTGAAAGTTGTCTTTATTGCTATCTCTGACTTTGTACTTATTTGAGTAACACCAGGAAAGACTTTAGCACCGAGCAAAAATTGGGGCATGTCTTCAGAGGTTATTTAATATTTTTATTAATTAATAAGCTAAAAGCATTTCTATCCTGGTCATAGTACTTTGGGCTATAAATCATTAATACTATGAAGTACCACCCTGTAATATGAGGGCTAAACTGTGTTCTAATAATTTGTTGTTTTCTGATCCCAGAAACTGGACAGAAATGGTAAGATTTTGCTACATGTCCAGTCCAGCTTCTGCACAAAAATGACATCCTAATCCACAATAATTATATATATATATATAAAAATATATTTATATAATTTATATATATATATATAAAATATTATTAAAATAAGATTTTTGTTTATGGTGTATCATGTAACCCCTTAGCCCACTCAAAAATTCATCCTCAGCATTTCATGTACAATAATAAAACATCCCATAGCTGTCTGCTATAGTTTCCAAAGTCCTTTAGGAATAATGTCAGAGGGCATTACCATTTGATTGATGTTGCTAGAAAAATATTGCTCCTTTTTGACAGCGTTTAATGATTCAGGTCACTAGTCTGTACCATACTCTGTAGATTTATCAAGTACACAAAACCTTGCTTCAAAGAGTATAAAAATGTGGGCTTTTACTTTAGAAGGGAAATGTGAATCCAACTCATGAACTTATTTTTCATACCTGCACAAGTCTATCAAAACAAAATAATCCTACAATAATCGATTCAAAACTGCTTTGTTTATTTGTACTCATAAATGTTCTATAAAAGAAACAAGCAAACAATGCACATAGGCATATGAAAAAGACATCACAAAAAATGATTCAGTTCAGATCTCTTATGAATTAATTTTTAGTGAAGTTCTACAGCTGAACAAATAAAGCTATAATATTAAGAATAAATGTCATTATTGTTATGACTGGAGAGTTATTGAGGTATTTCTTATAATGATTAGAATATTGACAACATCTAATTACAAAATTAACTATCTTTTTTCTCTCTTAAATAGTAAAACATAAACATATTGCTTTCTAAAAGATATTATTTCACAATTGAAATTGCCGCCTTTTGCTTTCTTATATTTAGAAGAATTATCTAGTTTCAAATGATTCTGAGGCAGATCTTTCCAAGAAATACCTGATTTTACACTTATGAAAGTTTAAAGAACTATGTCCTACTTGTGTGCAAATGCTGTTAAAACAGTTAAGTGAAAGACAATTAATTTTTTTTCTCTCTTTTTTTAAAGATAATTAATTCTGCCATATGACAGATTACATTTTTGATCATCACAGAATACAAATGCCAGACAACACTGAGTGCTTTTGTTATAGCTCAGTCAGATGCCGTATGATCTAAATCAGTATCAAAACCACTAAAGCTACATGTATCTACATCAGCTAAAGATCAGTTCTTTATATTCACCAGGATGTGTGCCCCATTTTCCAAGCACAGCTGCTTTTACCTTAGGTAAAGAATTCCATACAAATTCACATATTAAAAAAGTGTACTCCAAAAAGCTCATCACGCTGAGATTGTTCTAACAGATGAAGATGTCTGTATGGATGTATCACATGTGAATGAGAGATCAGTTTATTTGCACATTAGTTAAATACTGTCAATTGAAATTCACTCAAGAATCTTTCTATCAGCCCTGCTGTTGGGGTTTTGCTCTTGTATAGGTTCTGCACTACGTTTGCATCTAGGAAGGCACTGCAGATAACTCGAGCACATAAAATGACACAAGGTGCCTTCTTGAAGGGAAGTTACCCACATGATAATCAACATAATCAATGATGGTTAAGGAGCAGTTCAGCCAGTAACAGTTCAGCAGTTCAGTTCAGTAAAATAGCAATTTAAGGTGAGAGTCCAGAGTATTGCAATTTGGCACCATCTTTGATCCTTTGAGACACATGATCATGTTTATGTGGCTAAAAGATACAAAGTTAGACCTACAGATTCTCATCTTTTTGAAATGAAGAATTAATTGAAGCCCGAGAGCATGTCTCACAGTGTTTGCAATGACAATGGATGTGTCTGAGAAATTCAGTCCTGTGTTTGGGTGGCTGATTGGCTAAACAGCTTTTGAGATTCTGTTTGCAACATTGATAATATTGACTAGATAACTAGATGCCCATTATTGTCCTAATCTGTATGCTAAATCCTGCCCTGAGTGACGATAATGATTTAGCCATCATTTTTCAAAATATTTTGACTGCTTTCAAATATTTTTATTCTGGATAATAAGCAATCTCCATAACCATTCACAGTTCTCTGATTATTGCACATTTCTTTGTGATGTACATTATCTCTTAATGTTTATGGGACCTCATTTATTCTGTGCTGGTAGTACTTTGCTTATTCTCAAGCTCAGGTTTTAATTCTAAATTGAAGGGCAGGGATACCTGAATAGGCAGCTTGTGTGAACTTTTTCATGTGACAATAAGGAAATATTTTGAGTACCTAGAAAATCAGCTCTTTCTATGGCTCAAAACAGAAACACCTGTATAAAAAGGGATTTAAGGCATAAAGACCTCTTAGATCTGTTTTACACAGTGTACCATTGAGGTGTGGCAAGTTACCATCCCTCCATACTTCAGAATCACTACATTTAGTGCTTCTCCTAAAAGAAGTCGTGTTTATTTTTCTAGAGATGAGGTATGGCTTGGTAGCTGTAAATAACTAGCAAAGACAAAGACAAATATTCTTGTTAACATGTTTCATTAAAGTAAGCAGTCTAGTTTGGTGATGTGGAAGACCAAGACAAAACTGTATCCAGAATAACCCATCTGTTTGCAAATGCAGGTAATCCATTTATCAGTTGCTAAAACACGAGTGTGGGGAATCACTGTGAAATCTTTCATCTTCATAGTTATGATCTTTACAGCTATTGAATAAATATTGCAAGAGGCAACTCAAAGGTCAGATAACATGAAATGAGAAGTTCTGGCTGGAATTTTTCTGGCTAAGCCAAGTTTCACTAAAATATAGTGTTTCATTAAGCCACATTATATTTTGTCTAAATCGTCTGCTGAATTTAAGGCAGTATTTTGAGATTTTGTGTAGGCTATGTACAGAACTGTTTCAGAATAAGGGATACGGGAGGTAGCACAGGCGTTTTTGTATCCAGCACCGAAGTGAGTACCTTCGACACACCACAGCTGGCCTATGGAAATAACATTCTTACAGCCAATTGGCTAAAAGCAGCTAGCCAGTACCTGGGGTGAAATGGAATTAGTCAAAGTGGTCTAAGAAAATTCCAGCTTATGAAATCTGGAAGAAAAATTATTTGTGAGTAGCTTTAACCTCCTTTGGACTGTCTGCATTCCCAAATATTTCTTATATATCAAATGTTATGTTTTTCAGCTTACCTAAATGAAATAAAGAATAATTTGAAATTTAACCAGAAATGCATATTTGTCTTTTTAAAAAAAATGAACAAAATACCAAATTTTTTTTTTTTTATATCATTACAAGTATCCCCCTTTCTTTCAGCCAACAACGTACCTGAAGACAATATAATGCATGGATATTAAGGCCCAGTTGACAAAAGCAAAATAAATTTTGCAATGGAAATCTTGTATGCATTAACAATTGTTGATACAAATTACAGCATCTAAATATGTAACTGGATGACTGAACCTGAAAATTAACTATCTCAACAGTTGCAACAAATACAGTCATCTGCTTTGCAATTATGTGACCACCCTGTTGATTCTGGAAATGACAGCAGGTGCAAAATTGAAGCCTGGGTTATGTCTCCTTTCAAAGCATGATTCTTAATGTGATTTGCCTTTTAATATGCATTTCCAGCATATATTGTAATTGTTTCTCTAGAGCTCATATCTATGATTTGAATATATAATATCCATAGCACAAATTGTGTATTACAGCTCTAGAATATCAATTTTAGCTTAAAATGCCTATTGATTAGAAAGCAGTAATTTGCGTGTGACATGCAGAAGCTACTGAAATGTTTCAGCATTATTTTTGCATTATAAAGTTTAGTCATTTGTACTATATATCATGCTTACTAAAGTTAACCGCAGTGAATATTACAGAAAAACCAGCAATCCTAAAATTCCTTTGCAGATATAGAATTTCTTTTAGAAATAATTTCCTTTCCTCCTTAGTGTTTTCCAATTTCTGTCTATAATCCATAATAACATTTATATAAACTACACTTTACAAAGCTGCATTTAAACCATGTGATGTTGCACTACTGTAAATTCCTTACCAGATTCCTGACTACCAGAACATGTTATTTGTTAATAAACAGAGAGAATGCCTGATGGTACAATTGTTAATAGGACAGATAAAAATGAACCAGTTCCAGTGTAAAGAATAGATGTCTATTTGGGGAAAGTGTGCTGCAAGTCTAATGACTGAGGCTTTGTTGCAGATTAATAAAGGGAGCAGAATATTTCTTAAATTTGCACTGAAGATTAGCTTTTAATTTTAAGTAACAGTTGCTTTTGACATCTGTAATGTGCCTCTTCAAGAGCTATCATGGCACTATCAAGTCTACTTACAATTTAACTATCAAGGGATTAATTTCCTAGACATAAAGTTTAGTTCTAGTGGCTAAATATTAGAGTCTGCTTGAAAAATCAAACTGCAGTTGCAGTGAAAAAGAAAATCAGTGAAGAATATTTTTGGGGAAAAGACCCAAATACTATGATAAACCAAATGGGTACACAGTTATTTAATTAATGGCAATTATTTAATTAATGGCAATTAATTAATTAAGCTTTTCATTTTAGCTTCAAAGCTATATTGATGGAAAAATTTTAATCCAATATAAAGCAGTGTGGATTAGGTATGCAGATGTGTATTTCCATTACACTTAGGGCCATGTCTGCTACACCA
>CM031879.1:39597109-39637809 GCA_018697195.1 Certhia americana
TGCAGATGTGTATTTCCATTACACTTAGGGCCATGTCTGCTACACCACTGCAGAGCAAAAATAACTCTATAACCTATTGGTATACTTATAAGACTATAAAAAATACTGTTACTGTTTAATTAATTAATTAATTAGTTAAATGACTATTAAGTAGTCTCTGGTTACTTAATAACATAAGAGCCTTAAGGTTAACTTTTGAAAGACAGAAATTCATTACAATCTTTGTATTACCAGCTTGGATAATTTCTACGGTATCTATTTGTGCCATTATTGTCTAAATAATTTGAAAATAGTCATGGTTCTTCAGCAATCTAAATGATATAAAAGTTAAAATACTGTTTGTCAAATATAATCAAAATATAACCAAAACCTATAATTGCTTATTGGGATAAATACCAATGAAGAGTACAGAATGTAAACTAAGTATATAAATTGTGATTAAACAGTAGAAAAGTAGGAAAATAATCAAAGGGAGGGAAATTGTTTAAGATAAAATGGAAGAATGGGAATTTCTCAAATACTATTAATAATTATCAGCATATGCAGACTACAAATAGATGTACCATGTGAAAATGGGGAGCACTTCAATATCAGATGTCATAGCATGAATTCTGTGTGTTTGGTCAATGAATTCCAATATTCAGTATATTCATTCAAATATCTCTAAGGTTGATACTACTTTTTTCTGCCAACATTACATATATATGTAACTATATATATATAACTACTATAACTACTGAAGATAGGTGTACATCCTGAGAAACACCAAGCACCCTGCAGTAAAAGTAAGTACTGAGTTTTATACGGGTTTGATTCACTTTTTATCACTCTCTGTTGCTGTCAGGGATCATTGAGACCCCAAATATCAGACAATCAAAGAAAGCTATTTCTTGCACAGCCTCCAGGATGTGGTTGAAGTTCAGTACAACACTGGTCACCAAGGTCCAGCCTGTGTCTTACAAATGTACATCAAGTGCCCTGTGCTTCACAGCTGAGAGTAGGAACATGCTGGAGTCAAAGCTCAACTCTGTGTGGCATTTCTCTCTGAAGACAGGCTCGCAAGGGAAGTCAGAAAGGGACAATACCATTACAAAACATCTCTTGTGTTAATTTTTTTTTCAATTTTCAGTTCAGTAAGAGTTGAAAATTTCTCCCAGTTGCCCAGAAATACATTGTCAATTGATGTGCTAGACCCCAGTTCATTTTATTGGAGAAAAGAATGAGCAACTATATGTTGACTCAATTGTCTTTTACAATGAAACAGCTGAGGAGACCAAATGGACTTTTTTCATTGCTGCACATTTTAATATTTAGTGACTAAGTTACAATGTATTTATAACTACGTGTTTAATCATTACTTTCTGGGGTTTTTCTAGTACTGATAAAGCTATGTATGATTATAATAAGAATGTATGATAATTACTTAAACAAAAGCAAAAAAAAAATTAAGACACCGATATGGTCATTACATTTAGAAATATAGATGCATACACAAAACTTGCTCCTGAAAAAAGATGTAAATAAAATAGGGTTTACACCCTCCCACCCCACCCCCCAACCCCATGCACTTTTGTGTTCAGTGACTCCTTTTGAGAATCAATTTCAGTCAGGTCTCAGTAATGATTATTTTTCTTTTCTTGCTTAGTTTTGAAAATCAAAAATCAGGTAAAAATGAACAAAGTATGGTTAAGCAGGTCAACAGGTGTGTTGCTACGGGAAACTGAAATACTAAAAAAATCTCTCTCTTTTTACTGCTTGAGAAAAATATTAGTTGGTTTTTTGTGTGCCTCCCACGAGGCTTCTCCTGAAGTGACATACCATAAATTACATTTTATTTTCAAGACAAGATGTCTGACAGGAGATATAAATATATATAATTTATTTTTATAGAAAAAAAGTATTTACAAAATGAAGGGTTGCTGTTGGAAAAACAATAATTTTAAACCCCAGTTCAGTGACTACTAGCTATATATGAAAAGTATACTGGATATTTGACTTTTCTATTAAAAATATTTATCTATCTTTTACACAACGGCTTCTAGAAATATGGGTTTACAAGATCAATTACCTTAAATGTCAACAAATGACAATGACCAACTTTATGGTCAGTGGAAATGGACTACAAGAGCCCTCCTTATTTATTTCCTTTTTTTTTTCCCACACACCTTGCCCAGAGCATTGTGGAGAAAGAGAGAAAGGATAATTGCAAGAGTAATGGTATCAATAAGCTTGATAGTTTATAATATTATTTTTAAAGAATTGGTTTGTAGATCTTATAAGTCTTATGTAGAACCATATGTCAACACTTTATAAAGTGAAGGTGTCAGGTTTTGTTATTAACCTATTTTGCCATTTTTCTAAATTTTGAGGCTTAAAAAGGAGTTTAAATTTAGTTTTAAATTACTATCAATTTTATGGATGTACATTTTTCTATGTCCTTATATACTTTATAAATGACAGTAAAAAACTGTCTATTGATAAATGAAGCCTCAGAGAAGTTATATGCTAAAAAATTTGCTTTAGATATATTCTCTGTCTTGATGCATTCTTGCTGGAACAGGAATACTTTGAGTTTAGACTTTTATAGACATATGTCTGTCTACATTGACCTGCCTTCAGGCATGTTAGTACAATCTTTTGCCTGGAAAGCAGTCATATTGACTACTGCTGCTGGGAACAGCAAAGTAGGAACTTTTATACTGTTCATGGGCAAGCTGTTCTGGTCATGTGCCTGAAGGCTTGAGCTGTCTGTGAAATACCTCTGTATGAACTTTTCTGGGAAGCTATTTCAGAGTGAAATTACATTTCCTTGTATGTAGCTTCAGAGTACTCCCTAACAGGTCCCCAACAGGTAAAAAATTTGACTGACTGCCTTCCAAGAATAGTAAAACATTAAGATTCCCTTAACATTTAATGAGAAAACACTAAATACAAGTTTTCAGGGAATTAATCAGAGTGCAGTCAATGAGTACGTGTAGTACATTAAGCATACCAAGGCTTTTGTTAGGACAATACATTCAGGTCACTGTCTTCTCTTCCTGCGTGTGCTATGTGTCCTTAGAGAAAAATCAGCAAGTCACTTTAGGAGTACACATTTGTACTTTGAATGATCCATTAGATTGCCATAAGACACTAACTTTGCTACCTTGATTTCCTCTTCCCCTTCGTTGCTGTGTCCCACCATGAATTTCAGCATTTATGGACCATACCTTTCAGGCATGACCTGAGGGTCAGAGGGTTACAGTCTTATGAAGAAGCGATAGGGTCATAATTCCTTTTTCCTTTTTTACTTTTTTTTTTTTTAATTTATTATGGGAAAAATAATTCTGATGATATTTCCCATGAAGAAGGAAATTATTTGATGTATATGCAGCCTTGCTGTTTTTCAGGCACATGGATCAGGAAAAATAATGTGATCATCAAGATAGACTTTTGCTTTAATTAGGGTTTATAAACTCAATGAAAGCAGATAAGAGGTGTTGAAAACCTAGAAATTTCCTGTCAGACACAGAGGAAATGTATTATTCTGCTTCTTTGCATTTCAGCTGCACTAATGAAAGCAGTAATAGTTGCGGACCCCATGCCATTTTGCCATGTAGTCATGATCCATCCTTTCACAAAAGAAAATCAGAAAACTGCTGAGTATTAGAAATACTAATGGTTGTTAGAAAAGTGTAATAAAGGTCTCTTCTTCTAAAGCATTGCCAGGCTTTTATGTCATTATTCATGAGTGACTAATGCATTCAGAGGAGAGTAGCTCTGATATCCAAGGAAACAATGATGAGCAGCAGGAAAAAAAGGGTGCAAGGAAAAGAATTTTTCATAGGATTCAAATAACAGGCCTGCAATATATGAGTTGTACAGAAGTGAAGATTAATTATTTTTCATGAAGATTAAAAGTAGCACATCATTTGGAAAGAGAGATAAGTCAAACCTCTACAGTAGCTGAAATATCCAAGGGTGAGGGACAGGAACAGGGGAAAAAAAGTAGAAATAGATCAGAATAGAGCAGACTAGCATTTGGTAACAAACAAAGTGACATAAAGGCATTCTTATATTTTGAGCTATTTTGATGGCAATTACTATTTAGGCTCTCAATAATATTACATTATTTCACCCTGTGCTTAATAGTGTTTTATAAGGATATTACAACAGAAGACATGAGCATCAATAAAGCAAAAAAGAAAGAGTTAAAAAAAGGATGCTTCATGATTTATTAGCTAGAAAATTGTTGAACTGTGTTTGTTTAATTACTCCATAAATCACCAAATACATTCCAGAAATCACAGTTCCCATTCACTACTGTGAAATAGATGGGAAATTATGTTGAAATGAGCACCTAATTGTGTGTCAGTGATTGCTTCTCTTCTTTCTTGTGCTATCAGATAAGACCTAGTTTTTATTATAAATAATTTTACCTTAAAAAATAAAAACAAAATCAATCAAACAAGCCCTAAAAATGAAATAGAAGAAAAAATTGCACATTTGCTTTCAACCTTCTTTTCCTAAAAATATCTAAGATTAAAAGTCACACTTAAATAAACATTCTTGTTTTTTTGTCATGTAGTTCTTAATCTAAACTCATTTCAATTAATCTGTATATTTAGTATTTGGAATCTTTTTATTTGTGTCATTATGGTCATTATTGGGTCAAGCTGAAAAAATGAAAAACATGCAAATACATAGTTTAGAGTGAACTTTTTTTTTTCTGATTAATAAGAATAATCTTTTTTATGTTTTATTAAAAACATTAAAAAAACATTTATTCCTTTAGCATACTGTCAAAGGACAAGAAAAGCTATTTTAAATATACATAATGCTAAAGTTTGCGCATTTTGTCAAATTCATATTTATATAAGGATGAAAGGTTCTTGCATGTCTTTCAAAAGGACACTTTCTAACAGGCAATACTGAAGGAAAAAAAAAGACATGAGAATATTTTAATAAACATTATGCAAAACCATCTAATATTATTCATGTGAACTTTTAGATGAATTTTCTTCATTTATCTTTCACTCTTTTTTTAAGCTTGTTTTTCCCAACACATTTAACTGCGATTTTATCAGAAAGTAAAGTTTAAAGCTGGAGACACAAATATGTAAAAAATTAATCTCTAGGCAGTCCCTAAGGGTAAAATTAGATACGGAACATTGTTGGCCATCAGAAAACTTTCAGTACAGAGTGCAACAAAACTGTCAGTAGAGAGTGCATAATATGCATTGTGTAATGTGTTGCTTAATGGAATCACCAGTTTATTAGTCAAGGAAGGCATTACAATGCAGAGCATTCAGTAATGGGTTAATACATACAGCTAAATATCTTCCTGTCCTGTCTAGCTCAAGAATGCCCAAATGTAAGGAACAAAAGCTGAAGCCATCTTCAGTAGGAAATATTTTCAATAAGAAGAAGGAAATACAGATTCAGTTCTGAAAAACCTTGGTTTTAAAAATTTGAACTCCAACCAAGAAATACAGGTGTTTAGAGCATGACACAAATCTACTAAAATCACCAAAATCCTTCAGGCAAGGCTATTAAAACTGAATTCTACCATCAGATATAGCTCAAAATCAACTGGTAAAAATTACATTTGTTTTGTTGTTGGATTTTCTTGCTATTGTTTGGTAGAGATAGTGGAAGTAGAAACAGCATTAAACTGGAAGAGGTATTTGAGGTACAGGACTGATATGGAAGGTCTGTTGGCTAGATGCCTAGGAGATGTGCTGAACAAGTGCACTCTTCTTGTACATTTTCTTCACTTGCTATTGGACTCCACCTCAGCCATTGCTCATTTAAATGTTGCCTGTTTTTTGTTTCTATAATGTGTTAACTTCTACAATGAAAGCGATGATACCATGTTTTAAATCAAGAGTGAAAAAAAATAATATACACTGCAAGATAAGAAAAATTATATTGCTTTAAGAAGGAAGATAACATAGGAAGTATTTTGGGATACATTTGGGGTCAAATAGTCAAGAACTATTTTCTTTATGTCTAAAAGCCTTACATTTTCTTTGGACTGATTCGGCTTCTATGTTAGCTGTTTCCTTAATCTGTCTGGAAAGTTTATAGTAGATAGTCTGTGAATAACAGGGAGTTGTACTTTGTGATCCTTATGGGTCCCTTCCTGCTTGAGTTATTCTATGATTCTGTGATTTTGTTAGAAGCCTGTTTCTATTTTTCAGATGTAACACTGAGTAGTAAAGATTCTCAGATCTCAGATCAGATTCTGGAGTGCTGATTTGACAATAAAGTTGTAATATTGAACTGAATACTCAGACCATTTTTAAAGCTTAAATTTCAGTGACAACTGAGAGAAGCAAACATAAGTTTTGGTGGTTAAAGGGAAAAAAAAATTGATAACACAAAATACATGTAGTTTTAAGGAACAAAATTTATAACCTGATATATTCAATACTCCTTTTGTTGAGGGATATATCTGGTGCTGGCAACCTCTATTTTCAAGCTGCAGATTGAGATACAGATGAGCTCTGTGTGGGTGCCCGAGACAAGAGGCCATGAACTGCCAATGTTTTGGTTACCAAATGGTACAAGGAAGGTGGTGCCAGCCAGGTGGATGGACACTGGGAGACACAGCAGGAGCCAAGAACTCAAGGAAAAGAGCAAGACTTGTGCCTGGGTAGATTGTGAGGGTACAAAAGCCTAGGGGTACCTTTGTTGGGGGTCTCTCCTCGGAGGCACCAGCCTGGGCTGTTTTTGTGTTACTGTGCTGTGAATAAATGGCTTTATGGAATGAGATACCTCAGACTTTGCTATGGGAAACCTGGGGTTAAACCAGCCAGGAAACACGGTCTGAGTGGGAGTGTGGTGTGTGGGGAGCCAAGCAGGGCACCCATGGGCTCACTGGAGCTGTGCAGGGGCTTCGATCCCGCAGTGAAAGCCTCTGGTACCGGGAGTGTGACTGACAGAGAGAGCCTCGTGAGTGCTCAGACTGGGAAGTCTCCTTAACACTTTGAGCATATGTTGGAATCTCCTATTTTCACTATGTTTACATAATGAAGACATATCATTTAAGTTATAGGTTGATTTCCATAGCCATCAGGGTGTTATTTTATTTCTCAAGGCTCTCTGTTTTGCTCTCATTGGTCCTTTTTACTCACAGAATAATCCATAGCATGCACCAAATTGTTTACTGGTGGACTGGCTCACCAGTTCTGTTTGCATTTGCTTTCATTTTTTAATATTTTGTCTTTTTTTTTTTTGACCTGTTTTGTTGTTGGGGTTTCTTGTTTGGTTGTTTTTTTCTTTTTTCTTTTTTTTTTTTTTTGTTGGTTTGGTTTGGTTTGGTTTGGTTTGGTTTGGGTTTGTTTTTTTGTTTTTTGTTGTTTTTTGTCTGTTGATGGTGGGTTTTTTACCCATATAGTAGTGTAAGTGGTGGTAATGCATATAGATAGATTCTAGGCTGAGAATCATTTCTTATCACAAAGGTCACTGCATGGTAGAAGCAGTTGTGGCACTGTTTACAGGAATTTCACTGCTGTTTAGAATCAGAATTATGTCTATTTGCTGTTTGAAACTAAAACCACTGCATTATTAATACCAGTAAATGCCACACATTGATGTCCAAATGGGACTTTTCTGGTTATATATTACAAGTCCTCTCAAAGTTGTCACATTGATGATGTACTACATAACACTAATGGCTGCTACTCCAATGATGTATACCAAGTGCCATCACTCCAACTAAATATTTCATCATAGCAACAGAATTTCTGCTAAAATACTTCAACGGTATGGTTGTAAATATTTTATATAACCCCAGACCAATCATTCTGAAATGTTCTAGAGAATTATTTATCCTATATACGCAAGAATGTATGTGTGCATAAGCATACACTACTGTAATCAGATAGATTTCTGTTTTCAGGATATGCATATTGTTGTTATTTATTAAAAGACTGATCTCAAGGTTAATATCTCTAACACAGCCAAAATCTCTAACCACATTCTTGCTCTGAATTTTATTGATCATATGTCTCTATGGCTTTGGAAAACCAGTGTCCCATACCTGGAGTCTCACTCTAATACCATGGGTTATCACTTATCAGTGTTGTGCTTAATCAGTTGCCCTTTCTTAATTGTTACACTTATCTTCCCTTTTATATTTCTGATTTCTTTTTTTCTTTAGCTCTTTTCAACTCGATCAAGTGGTGAAATTGAGTTTCGTTATTCAGACCTTAGTATTCAACAATATTTAATGACCTACTAAGTAGATTGTGGTTTCAACCCAAAAGAAAATGAGCAAGTGCCAAAAGTCATAAAAGGCCCCCATTCCCAAACTAAAACAATGTAAACAAATCCCCATAACTAAACAACCAAAACCAAAAGAAATGAGCTGAAACAATGTCATGATCCATACTTTTACTTCCCCATGTCAGGAGTCATGGCCTGACAACAAGAAGTGCAGCAATTAAACCCAAATCACTCCTCCATTATTTCCTGGAATAGAAAAAAACCTTTCCAAACAGTGTTAAAATGATTATATAGAAGAAAATCTTAAATTGAAAGCTTTCAGGTGTACAATATGGCAAGACGCAGTGATACAGTATTTCTAGAATTTTATAAGGTTAAGTAATTAATATATCTAACTAATATTGTCCAATTAGAAGAGCAGTTGGTTAAATAATTTCCTCTCAGGTTCTTCCCCCATTGGAGCCCCCTCCCACCCCAATCTTTTAGCCCCACTCTATTGTGTGTAAAATGTGCGGTGCAAAGCTAATAGTCCTTGCTTGACTAAAGGCAAGCTTAAGCAGGATGTAAGAATGTATTAGTAAGGGTTTGTTAAACTATGAGAGAGGGCAGGAAAAGTACTAGTAGCTATAACTATATATTAGCAGTCTCCAAAGTTGCAAACATATGAAAAATACATAGAAAGCTAAAAGTCTTTAGGTATCACCCTCAACATTACGCTGTGATTTCTTTGGAAATGTTACTACTTTCTTCACAGGACTCTTCCTCAAAAAATATGTGAAACAAAATGGAAGTAGAATAAAGTTTATATGTAGAGATTATTCTTATCATAATTCAGGCATCAGGGCCTCACAAAGTCCCTAATCCAATCTATTGCTCAAAGAAAAGTCAGAGGTCAGACAAGGCTGCTGTTGGGTCCAGTTGGGTATTGACTTCTCACCTTTCTGTGACATCTGTTTCATCGTATGATAGGAAAAAAGTTTCTTTTCATATCTGGTAAGAGCCTCTCTGAATTCTTTTGTACCCATTGTCTCTTGTCCTCCCACCATACACTGTGGAGGCTCTGTTTCCACGTCCACCTTCATGGAGAACCACTGTTAAATCCCTTCAAAACTTTTTGTTCTCTAGAAAAAGACAACCTCAGTCCCTCAGCTTATTCTCTCAGGTCAAGTGCCCAACTGCTTGATGGTTTTGGTGGCTTCACTGAACTCAGTCTATCAATATCTTTCTTGTAATTATTCTTCTTATTATTATTATTGTTATAGCAGATAATACCTATTAAAATAAGATAATTAAGGCAGTCTATAATGTCATTGGTCTTTTCTGCTGTCAGGACACACAGCAGGCTCATATTCAGCTTTCCTTCTGCCACAAGCTCCAGGGACTTTTCATCAGAGCTTCTTCCCAGCTCCCAATAGGTAGTCCTATTGTTTGCCATTCGAAGATGTTACTCCTTCTCAGGCAGAGGATTTGGCACATTTTTTCTCTTTTACTCTACCACACAAGCTCTCCAGCAGTTTATCATCTGTTCTACCAAGATTCTCCATGCATCCAAACCTGCTCCTTCTTTCTGAAAACATATTTCTATTAGATGGCATTAAGCTCCGGAGGTTCTCAGATTCTGTCACAACTGTGCCCCTCCCTTCTGCTGATTCTCAGCAAGAGTTTGCTACTCTTGTTCAATGTTCTGGCCTCCCTTCCCCTGAGGGAGAAAACTGGAGGAATGCTCTTCAATTAAGTAATTAGCTAGTCTAGCTTTTGTCAATCTTAGCTGCATGTCCTGCCAAATCATATTGTAGACATTTAATTGTTTTTCTCTCTTTAATTTTTTACAGAGCTCTGAAGTATTCCTTAGGTCTTTTTCATTTATAATTTTTCTCGTTTCAAAAAAAATTACCTCAGTATTCTTAATATTTTAAAGTAGTTTATAGTTGTCTGTCATTCTATTTACTAAATGATGAGTTCTCATTTCTTATAGATAATGACATTGCAGCATCTAAAGTGTCAGTAGTGTTATAGTGTATAATCCTTTTTAACCCAAAAGTTGTCTGCAGGGTAATAAAGTAAATTTATACTATAATCATGCTTTCTTATTAGATTGTCAGTAATAAATAGTACTCAAAGGTATTTAAATTTTCCAAATTGTTGACATCTACTGCAGATAATTACAGAATAGAACAGATTACTGAGTGTTACAAATCATATTCTGTCCTATAATAACTTTTTATTATATAGATAGATAGAGATATATAAAAATATCATTCTGTTGATTGCACCGAAGAAAGATGCTTTGCAGTGGTTTTACATCATATTTTTTCCAAACTTCAAGTTTTTTATGTTTTCTTTCAGTATTTGAAAATACTAAACCAAAGTGCAAAGCACTTTTTGTTTTATCCTTTTTTGCCTTGAATAATTTATCAAGAATGTTGTAAAATATTAAGCTTTTTGTTCTCTTTAACTTTTAAGATTCTTCAATTTTTTTACTCCTTCTTACAAACCAGATCAGTGTTTGAAAACATTAGCTCAAAGCTTCTATTGGTATATGTCCTATGTCTCTGGAATTTCAATTTCTGTGACTTAAAGATTTGTAATTTTTGTCTTGATAGACACTTTTCCTTATATCGAGACTCCTACAAACTCCTCCCAAATAATTAGTATTTCATTCTGTCTTCTTTTTCTTCACTAAGCCATAAAAGATTTCTTTTTGAGATATCTTACTAGTCTCTCATTTTTGGTCTCTTTTTTATTTTCACATTCCTCCAGACATGATTTATTCTGTAAACATGTGGCTTGCAATTAATTTTACAGACAGGAAGCTGTAGAATTGTATCCTCAAAAAATCCTACTCTTCATTTTCATGGTCTCTGGTGTCTCTTTTCAGTATATGCCTGAACATGTCACATAAGATATCAGCAAGATCTGAAATCTCCACTGTAGTCTTCTAAATCCTTACTTCCAGCTTAATATTCCTTTCTGTATTTTAGCTTTCACAAAGATTCTGAGTTTTACCTGTAGCTCATCTATTTCTGTTACCTCTCTGTCACAGAGAGTTTTTTAACATTCTTCTAAAGTCAGTGGTCTGAGCATAAACTCCTCCTGAGGTTTATCTTGTTCCTGATAATAATCTAATGTCTGAAACCAGTAAATGCATGATTAAACTGCTTGATAGCAACAAATATTCTACCTCATCTAGGATTGCTGATAAGCTCTAAGTTTATAAGTTTATGAAACACATTTCTCTTTACAGCCATAACTTTGTATGTGCCTAATTATTCTCCTTATTCTTCCTTTCATTATATTATAACAACATTCATTAATTCTAATTGGTTTTATATGGAAGCACTTTTAATGCTTCCACCTTTCAGTCACCAGAAGTAAATTGAATGTTTCAGTGAGGCATATTACCTGTTACTTGTTAACGTTCTTCATAAAATACTTTGCATTTCAACTTCTTTTCACAAAACATTCTGTTTCATTTTCTGTTCTTCCAGAAGGAGCATTTAAGGTCATTATTTTACCATTTTTTTCTTATACTTTGATAAAGAATTTCTTCACTGATAGTGTCAAAACCAATAACTGCTGGTAATAGGGTATCATTTATCATGAAGCTTAGTCCTATTTTATGCCTGACAGTTCTTTCTCTCCTATAAAGCAATGTGTATTCACTAACTCAGAAGATTCACATCCCAGGTATCTTATGAGGGTCTGATGTGCATGCAATGCTTCAAAATCAGATGGTAGGGTCACAGATCTATTTATACTCTAAACATGCCATGTTCCAGCTCCCTTTCCTTTTTCTGGCTTCTAATCCATTGCACCAGTTTGCTTTTGAGTTCAAAGCTGAGTTTTTTAGAGGACTTGCAGGACTTGGGATATTTAAGGAAAGGCATAAACTTGCTCTGAAGTGATTGTGATTCACACCAGAACAGATACATGATATCTGACCATTGTTCTGCCAGAGATATTTGGCTTTCTACATGGGAGTGATTATTGTCGGATGTAAGGAATCTGTATATCTTGAAATAATGTTTAAGAAAATGCTCAGCACAGAGAGCTGGTTCATAGTCACAGGCCATAAGATGGACTATTGATGCACGTCAGCAAACACACGAGACATTCTGTCAACAGTAAGCTGCACTCAAGCCACTGGGCCACTGCAGAAATGCAGCCACTTTAGGTTCAGTGTGCAGCTTTCTTGAAGACTATAAACTGTAAGATAGATTGAAATTATGGGAAAAAATAAGTGTTGGTAATGGTATTAAAATACCTGGAAATGATAAAGGAGGCAGTCTTTGATGATATTTTCTGATTTTGAAGGCAAAACATTTCTAGGCTGAATGGTTTGTCTCAAAAAGTTAGAACATTATCTTTAAATGATAGGTAAATTTATTCCTGATAATAAGAAAACCATAAGCTCAAAAATGTGCATTGTTTAGTTTAACAGGGAACAAACAGCTGAACGCATAACCAGAGTAATAGGATAAAAACAAGTATATTGAGTTTACTAAAAAAATTCAAACTAAATCAAAAAACAAACACAGGCTTTTGTTTGTTTGCTATAAAATAATATTTTGACAGAACATGTAACAGCTGGATCCCTACAAATTTATGGGGCCTGCTGGGATTTGTCCAAGAATCCTCAAAAATCTAGTTGTTGTCTCACAAAGACTCTCTCAAACATTTTTGTGTGGTTTTGGGAACCTGAAGAACTGGCAAACAATGTTTTAAGTTTAAAGAAGGGCAAGAAGGAGGACCTCAGAAACTACAGGCTTGTGAGTCTCACTTCAGTGCCCAGTGAAATTATGCTTAAGATTATTCTGGGAGGTATTAAAAAACACTTGGAGGACGATACAGTCATTGGGCACAGCCAGCACAGCTTCAGGAAGGGGAGGTCCTGCCTGTTGAACCTGTTTTCTTCCTGTGACAGGGTAACACACCTAGCTGATCTAGGAAAGTCAATAGATGTAATCCTTTTGGACTTCAGCAAAGATTTTGATAGTGTCTCTCACAGTATCCTTATGGACAAAATGCCCAACACACCCCTGGATAACCAGGTTACGTGATGGGTGAGCCACTGATTCACAGGTCAAGCACAAAGACTTGAAATGAATGGTATGACATCAGGCAAACATCTGGTCACTAGTGGGGTTCCAGAAGCGTCCATCCTCAGCTCTGTGGTCTTCAACATCTTCATTAACAGCCTGAATGTGGGACTCAAAGGAATATGAACTAAGTTTGCTAGCAAGACTGAACTGGGAGGAACTGTCAGCTCCCTCCAGGGAGAGGCCTTGCAGAGAGACTTCAATGAATTAGAGAGAAACAGGCAATCATCCACCATATATAGTTTACTGTGAGCAAGTGCCAGATACTGAACCTGGAACGGGGCAATTCTGGTTGTGTGTATAAATTGGGGAATGAGAGGTTGGAGAGCAGCACTGCTGAAAGAGACTCGGGGGTCCTGGTCCATGGTGAGTTGAATATGAGCCAGCAGTGCCCTGGCAGCCAGGAGGGCCAACCCTGTCCTGGAGGGCATCAGGCACAGCATCACCAGCCAGGCAAGGGAGGGAATTGTCCCCTCTACTCTGCACTGGGGCAGCCTCACCTCGAGTGCTGGGGGCAGGTTTGGGGGCCACAATGTAACCAAGACTATTAGAGAGTGTCCAAAAGAAGGACCATGAGGATGGTGAAGGGTCTGGAGGGCAAGCCACATGAGGAGCCACTGAAGGCACTTGATTTGTTAAGCCTGGAGGATACTGAGGAGAGACCTCATTGTAGTCTTCAACATCATCACAAAGTCGGTACAGATCTCTTCACTAGTGAGACCAGTGACAGGACTCAAGGGAAAGCCATGAATTTCTGTCAGGGGAGGTTTAGATAGGACATTAGAAAAAAGTTTCTCACCCAGAGGACAGCTGGGCACTGGAATAGGCTCCACAGGGAAGTGGTCACAGCAACAAAGCTGACAGAATTCAGGAAACATTTAGGCAATACTCTCAGGCATATGGTGTGATTCTTGGGGAGTCCTGTGAAGGGTCAGAAGTAGGACTTGATGATCTTGAGGGGCCCCTTCCAACTCAGAATTTTTTTCTATGCTTCTCTCAAGGCCTTATCTCTCACCTCTTACAAATTTATATTTTGAATTAGTGAATTCTAAATCATGATTTTACATAGATGTATTAAATGATGTGCAGGAACACTTAATCTGGGAAAGGGAGTACATGTAGAAAGCATAGTCACTCATACAGCAGAAATAAATATGAATATATAATTCTGTAATGAGTGAAAGAAATATTTCTTTTCTGCAATGTCAGGAAGAGACAGCATTACTACGTGGCAGGAGTTTCACATAGATGTGGCTTGCAAAATAAATCCAGCCAATTCAATAAAAGATAGAAAATGCATGCATCAATAATTAAAAAATCAGATTCAGAAATGCAAGACATTTTTAATAATAATAAAAGTATCACTTTATATTCACTGTGGAAAGTAGGTGATTTCTAGTTGATGGATTATTTTTAATTTAATAAACCTAAGGGAAAATTTTTCTTTATGCAGGGTAAGTTTAAGGAAGTCTTTGAATTTGGTATTCAGGGTGGAATTCAGAAGACGTATCTTACAGAACAAAGAAGGAACCAGATAAAAAACTGATTATATTTTTAGTAAAGATATTCACTAGGAGCTGATATAGAGTGCCATTTGATGATATAATCACACATAATTATAAGCTTCCAGGGATGATCCTAAAACTGTTATATTAGATTATTACATTGCCTGGTTTTAGGGATTTTTAGCATTTCAGGTACACATTACATTGCAATTTATTAGGGTACATCCAATTAGAAATTATTTGCTTGAAAAAATAATTTTCACTTATATTTTTTGTCTGACAATGTGAATTTAACTAATTCAGATAAAAAATTAACATTACATTCTAGTCTTTAGAAATGGATTCTCATATGTTATTAACAAGTATGTTAGAACAGGGCATAATGAATGAAAATCTAACAGAAGAATATATTTAGGTTAATAATAACATTGTTCCACTCGGTACCTTATTAAGATGTGACTTCATTAGCAAAATTGACAATTTATTTGAAACCATTCCCATTGTACACTGCAAAGCAAAAAAGAATCTTCATAAGAAAATCATAAATGGATGTTAACTGTTCTTTCTTATAATCATGTTGTAAATGTCTACAGGCAAATAATTAGGGACAATCAGATGACGAATATATGTCTTTTAGTACATGTTGCTTCATATATTTATTATTTTATATAAATAAGGTGTTATATTCACAGTGAAAAATATTAATAAATAGTTTATATATAAATACATCTATTTATAAACAAATGCACAATAATAATATTTATGCAAATAGTATGAAAATATTGTGTATGTGCATGCAAATGCAAATTTCTTATTATTTTGTTTATATGAATACTTGAATATTTATTTATGCAAATATATAAATGTATTTTATATTATTAGCCTCAGAGTACTCTGATAAGTCTAACTATTTCTTTTTAAGCATATGTCTTAATGCACATGGAAGCCATACAAATTCACATCAAAAAATTGTAAGAAAATGGACCGTTGAAAGCATATAGGTCAAGTCCTAGAAAATTACTCAAACCATGGAAACATCCTTTTTTCTTACTAACTCAGAACATAGACAGGGAAAACTGAGAAGAAAGTATTTCAATGATAATAAAATACTGACTAGCTAGTGATAAATTGTTATCACTATATTACCTATACGTGTGAATGGAAAATTCTGTCCTCAGGTCTCTTATTCTGTATCTGGCTCAAATTAATCTACTTCCTTGGATGAATGGTGACTGTAACCTCTGTTATTGTTTTGCTTTCCTTACAATCATTCATATTTTGACTCCTGTAGAAATAAGTTAAAAAATTTAGCTTGACCTACTTTTGGTCTCTAAAAATTTAAAAATATTTTCAATGGCAGGATATAAAGCATTAATAAATACAACCTAGCAGCTAAGTACATCTCTTATATTCAATAAACTATTTCAAACATCTCCCAGGAATGCCAAAAAAATTACCCACTTTTCTTGGATGTTCCTTGGAATTGTTGCCTTATTCTATCTAAAAGATTAAATGCCTCTAGTTATTTAAGCATTATAGCCCTCAGCATGGGGGGCAGATTCAATAAACAATTACCTTGCACTGTAGCAGCCCTGACAAAGAGCCCTTCCAGTCATCAAAAGAAAGCTAACACAAAGAGGCACCTGCCACTATAAACAGAGATAGGGGAAGATGTGTCCTTTTCTTCCCCATTCATCCAGCCCTCTGAGTAAATAATTTCCACAACTGAAATGTTCTGTACCCATTTTCTTCCATTTTACTCCCCATCAACTGCCAGCAATCAAACAAAACTCAGGACTTCCTAGGGCTTGCAGGACACATGCTGAAGGCATGTGCACACTCTTCCCACTCTGTTTTTACTGACACACACTGCCTTAACAGCTGCGTACCATTTCACAGGGAAACACTCATACTAGTGACAGACTGAAGAAATCACAGTCTCACAGACTTTCAAGTTGATTTCACTTTTTGTCGATGACCTAGTATCTGCTACCTTCCCCCTCTCCCTTCTGCTCTGTGGCAGACTGGACAGGGCTTGGGAGAGTTCTGAGAGAATTAAGAACTTGTATATCAGGACTGTTTATCTCCCCTCATCCTAGATTCTATTTTCTTTCATTATCCATGTCATGATTGCATGGCAAAATTGTTAGGGCTTGGATTTCCTTTTAGGGTCCAGTTTTTCTGTTAGTTAGCACCCACCACAAAGTCTCTGTTCCAGCATATCTTGGCCTCTAAGTGTCTCTAAAGTCCAAAGCTCAGGGGTCACCTGCAAGGTTCTTATATCCAGTAATCAGACTAGAAATGTGTGCAAGACCTGATGGTTTTGATATAGGGAAATGGAAAAAAAACCCATCTACATCTCATATATTGAAGAGCAGATGATGTACTATAAAAAAAAATCCATATAATCTATGCAAATGAAATATCTTTGTTTAAAATATTTAAGTCAATTAAATATTGCTGACAAAAAGGACTACAACTGATCACTAATAAAGTATCAAATTTGAAAAAAAGCACTGACAAGGAGTGGAAGAAAATATTCAGAAGAAATTGAAAAAAAATCCCTATATGGGACTTGTTACCTATTTTATTTCAAGCAGGGCAAATTAAAAAGACTGTGTTAAAACATAACAAGACAAATAATTATTAACAATTCAATATCATACACCATGTACTGGTCACACATTTCATATACTATGAAGGGAGTTATCTTACTAAATATAATGGCACCTGTAAAAGGGAGAGATGTCACTGGCTTGAGACAGTAATAAGTTTAAAGTCTGAACTGTTTGCATGTATATCACCTAATCTGAATGAAATTAATATTTGCATTTCAATGCTATTCTGTAAGCACTGCAATTCCTTTTGTTCTGTCCTTGCTTCATTGAATTTACTTAGAAAAAAGAAAAAAAAAAAATTGGTAGTTAAAAGGGTAAAGTGCATCTTGTACTCTGGCATCACATCAGCTTATAAATGCTTGTCTCTAAGTGAAAATTTCTACTAAAGTCCATCAAAAGTATCTGAAATTATTTATCAATTTTAATGCAGTTTAAAATATTTAAATGTATATCTAATTTGAAATATTGTCATGTCAAAAAGATAGCGAGATTATAGACCTCACATTCAGATGGACCAGACATCAGTAACTTTAATTTTTTTCCATATTAAGAAAACCTCTTTGTGTTTTACTTAGCATTTTGCCTTCCATTATTAAAGAAATAAAGTAGCTGGAGTTGTGTCTGTCTTCATCTACATTTGATTTCTAACCACTGAATTTATTATTCCTGCAAATGATATTCCTACAAATGATGTTCTTCTGATATTTCAGAAGAGGTGAAGAGTATTTCATGCATCTGCTTTCTGTGCCGCTGTTTCTTAAACCTAATATAAAAACACAGGAAAAGCATTTTCTTTATTCCATCAGATGTCATTCTGTCAGAAAACATCTTTCCAGTAATAGGTGCCCAATATTTTGACCATAGGCTAGCAAATCATTTCAAAGCATGCTGCATTTTAAACACATTAACAGACTGAATTTCTTTGAATTATGAATATAAAGGATTTTTGACAGTTGAGGGTAAATTACTACAGAATTGCAGAAAACTGAGTCCAACACAAGTTTAAATATCAATGTCACACTAATTCTAATGTAACATTAATTTCTGCTCTTCTTGTTGACTTAGTAAGTGTTGTGCTTCTATATTCTTAATGTTTCAGACACAAAAGTTTAAGGTCATTGTTTCATGCAACTAAATTTGATTGTTTCCTTCCTCCTCTATTAAATTTCAGCAAATGAACCAAACCCAGCTCTTCACTCTTTTTATTTCCCCCCCCCCCCCATTGTTGGGAGAAGCTTCCAGCAGGATCAATTCACAGTATCTTGAAGAACTATCCTCATGATTGGAGTACTCCAAAGATGACTAGGACTTCTAGTGAAAATTTCTCACATACCTTCTCCCATACTTAAAGGAATAAGTGCCAGGTGTTGCACAGCCTCTAAATACCAGAGAAAACAAGGGCTAGCCATTAAGTCTCTTGTTTGCCATAGCAGCAGGGTATGGTAAGGTTTTCTCTTTGTAGTAGATAACAACAGCACTGTGAAAAGCAAATAGTAATTCCAAGAAGACATTCAACTGAAATTCTAGTACCTCCAGATTTTCTCCCCAAGCTTAGTATGGAAATCTCATAAATTAGCTTAAAAAATTTTGGAAAAAAGGAAATAACCATGCTGGAATTATTGTAGGATACGAAAAGCATTTTCAGAGGCCAACAAGAAAAGTTATAAGGAGGAAAGGAAATTAGGAAGTAAAAAATTTAGAAATTGTGAGATAGCTTTCATTTAACCTTTGAGAAGGAAAAAAACTACGGACATAAAACTGCGCATTAATTGCAGTTCTTAAAGGACCATGTCCAAAAAGAAAAAAGTGAAGAAGATGCTGTTGATTTGAATGTTGTACCATCGTGATAGTTATTGAACATGTCATCGTGTTGTACCGTGATGATAGTTAAGATAGAAAGAGAAATTAAATATTTGAATTAAAAAATGATAGAAAATAAAAAAATGTTATTTGAAAAATCCCACCGTCTTCACTTGTTACTAGCCAGCTATGAGTAGGAGTTCTATTACATAAGACAACTTGAAAGTGTAAGGCAGAGTCATCTCAACTCTAAATATCCAAAATGTCAAACCAGGAATCAAAACTCTAATCAATGTTTAAAAATGCTACTTCTCCATCTTGTCCAGGAAACCCAGATTATTTCCTTGCCTTCCTGCTTGCCCAGGTGTGGTGAAGGATTTCTGGTGCTTTCTGCATAAGAAGTTATTTTTTAGTATTTTCTGGCCTATACTAAGTCAGTGAATTGTGCTTTTCATTTCCAAAGCTAATTTTCATTGCCTTGCACAAATCATCAACAAAATGAAGGTGTGCATATTCCTGTGTCGTCCACTTACAAATGCACAATGAGAAAAAAAATAATTAAAAAAAATAATATTAATTCTACTAA
The DNA here is from genome assembly GCA_018697195.1 of Certhia americana. NCBI lineage: Eukaryota > Metazoa > Chordata > Aves > Passeriformes > Certhiidae > Certhia > Certhia americana. The sequence goes on from CM031879.1 coordinate 39,616,929, forward strand.
ATTAATTATAAGATTAATTACAAGATGAGGGTCAAACACCTTCTGTAGTAGCATATAGGTGGAACAAAGCAAATTTTAAAGTCTTTATCTTTTTTAACTTGTTGAAACAGTATGTAAATGCAATGTGTAGGAAACATCCAATTGAAAAAAAACCCTAGAGCTGACTTGTAGAACTCTTAAAGGAAGTTATCTATTTTGTTTTTTTTTTTTAGTAATATGTATAATTAGTTGCATATTTGCATTTCAGCTTTTATGTTCACAATGGTTAAGTGAGAAGAAAAAAAAAGGAGCATAAATCTTCATAGCCTGAAGCTATGGTTGGACAATTGATTCTAATATGCTAATGGATCAGAACTTATAAAAATATGAGACCTCATGACCAGGTGTCCATTTTGTGATCATTTTGGGGTGCATCTTGGCTGTCGTCTGGCTGGACTCTTGCATGGCTCAAGAGTACCCAGTGAGGCCTTTTAATAAATACCTACTTTATCCTTTGCCCTGTCTAGTTTCTATTTCAGGTCAGCTTCAGGTCAGTCATCAATGTAAACCCAAAAAGTCCCCCACCCACCCAACAGCAACAAAAATTCACAATAAAAAGTCAGCATGAGTTAGGAGGATTATATCACATTCCCCTACATAAGAATTTGGGAGAGAAAGAATTTATGACAAACTGGCGTGTTCCAATTATCTTTGTTACCTTATGATTATTTTCTTCTACAACTTTTGGTCTTAGTAAATTAATTTAACAGATAAGAAAGAAGAAATGTGATAAAGGTCACTAGATTTTAATTTTTGTTGAAGAAAAAAAAATCTAATTCGGATTTATTTTAGTACCTGAAAATAAAAGATACACATGGATGATCCATCACAGAAATCTATTGTAAAACAGGAAATTGCAATTATACATTGGATCAGCATGGCTACCAGGCATGTTTCAGTGCAGTAACTGCTAGTCACGGGGTAGTATCCAACAGTGTCTGTGGATGAGATATCAGGCCACTTAGGCTCATTACTATCCATGTTACTGAAGAGGCAAGTTGAATCAGTGCCTTTTTTTTTTTTTCTCTATATAAACTCAGTTCTGTAACTCTTCCTTAAGAAACCCTAGATCCACCTGTCCTTTCAGCACAGATTTCCCTTCAGGTCTCTGGTGGGCTTTCACCAGGAAGCCCTGGAAAATCCTTCCCTGTAAATTAGCTTACAGGAAACTTAAACCAACTGAATAACTTCACATTTAGCAACAGAAATGTATAAGCCAAGGAAGAATACGGCATTTTTTTTTGTGATACCCAGCTTTTGCTCTGCATCATATAATTTGGAAGTGTAAAAAGTGCAAAGTAATAAAGTGCTATCGAATTGCCAAAATAGGAGCCCTTTTTAGGCATTACCTAACATCTAAGATGCAGACTAAATATAGGAACATTTGCGCTGACAGTATACAGTAACACTTGGTCCAAAATTTTGGATGGCATGCAGTCAAATACTCTTCCAGTTAAGAAACTACCATTTATTTTAGTGATAGAGTTTCCAACACTATCTTTTCTTTACCACAATGACCACAAATGATCCATGTCTTCTGGAGATAGAACAAAGGCCACAAAATCTAGTCTCTTTCATACATAAAACAATTCTATTTACCCTTATTGAAATTCATATACTTAAACCCTTCATTTATATTGTTTAGAAAGTTTTTTTGTATTATAACAAATAGATATTAACACTTAACACCATAAAAAGTTTCTATATTACAATATATACTATGAATTTTTCTATAGTCTATATTATTTTATTATAAAATAAATTAATATAAAATACAATGTCTGCTTCCAAAACTATTTCTATTGCCAATAGAAACTGGCAATAGAAAATAATTTTCTTATGAAAACAATGTCATTCACTTATTTTTAGAGATAAAAGGGGTATTATTTTAATATTGTTCCATTCTACAAACAAGTAAACATCATAAGATTTGCATAAAGTAAGATAATTGAGCACATTCTTCAACTACTCATTGAATCTGGGGAGAACAGATGCTTCTTACTCCCAGAGGTGTGCAAAAAAGGGGGAAGAATACATTATATCCTCAAATATGACCCTCTTATTAATACAACTTATTATGTCAGTCAACAAGTGCTCCTTTTCAATTTTATGAGATAAAAAATCTTGCAGGTACAGTAAAAAATATTAAGAATTAGAATTTCATTCTGATTTAAATATTTACATGACTTTGGATGGGGTATTTTTGTGAGGGTTTTAGGTACTGATTGTTGTGTTTGGCTATTTCTTATAGCAATAAAAGCAGCTACAGTCAATTACCTTTTTAATTAATTGGTTGAGAGGGTTCCATGTGAATTTAAGCCCCACAGGTAAATGGATGAATGAGATTTAACTGCATTTTTCTTTAGATGTCTAGCCAGTGAGCTTTCTTCAAACGTTGTTCTTTTTTCTTTTTTCAGGCTTTCACGTGTATATAACAATATAATTTTAGAAGTTATGGCTATCTTCAGAATGCATGTTTCTTATTCCAGGCACATATGACACTCGATCAACTGCCTACTTTCAAAAAAATAACAAAACTGCAGTGTAAAAGGTTTCAATCTTGTGTCAGAGAAGAGACAGGTAATAGAGGACAATGTTGTAATTCTGATAAAATTTCATCATAAATAAAAGTCCACAGTACATAAATCTTCTTAGTACAGAAAATCAGAGATCAATTACTCTATTAATTCACATAGACATTAAATATTTTGAATGCATGGTTTCTGTAATTACATTAATATAGATGACCAAAACCTGAATCTCAGCATTGCAAGAATGGGTTGCTCTGGTATAAATTAGCCACAGTTTCATGATAGACTTCTAACATTATGTAAAATTAATTTGATTATACAAACAGTAATGCAAGTAGATGCTAACAAGCTCAACATAAGACTAAGTGGTGTGAAATCAGTGATCCAGGTAATGGATATGTATTTTACATGTGCTCAGTGGTTTACAGCTCATGGTAAACAAGTCCATCGGCATATTCCTGGCATCTAGTTATTTAAATTTTTATTCTGTTTAAAGTCACTTTCCACATTCATAAATATGTTCCCAGAAAATTCTTATTGAACTGCTCAAAACATCAAGGGTAACTCTTAAAGAACAGATTAAAACAAGGTAAAAATTGTACCTGTGGTTTGAAATCACAGGGTCAGAAATTGGACAGCTACAAAGTAATGCATTATAATGAAACATCCTTCCCTTGGGAAAGTGTCACACATTCTTGCTTTCAATATTCTACTCATAATTCAAAAGCTTTGATTTTTAAGACATAAGGTGTCATTGTCATCTTCTTGCTCCAGAAAAGGGAATTAGAAGCAGTTAAAACTTACAATGTTAGACCTTGATTCCAGTAACACTTCTGAAGAATTCTTCTGCCTAGTCAAACCCTATAATGTTTGAGCTTTATGTCTCAATATATATGTGGAAATCTCACGCTCCATAAAAAATAATGCAAATAATTCTAGCAGAAGAACTCTACTTCTCTATGAACTTAAGTGCAGTTGCCAATTAGCAAAAAACATTTTAAAATTGAGAAAAAACACACAAGTTAGATATATCTTTATCAGCATATTAACCCACAATTTGGCAGGTCTGTAGATATTCAGCTGATGGATCACTAAGCCTCTCTTAGTTTTAATTATACTCTTTTCAGGTAATCAGTTTCAAGGTATTACATTATAACAACAGCATTTAAAATATATCACTTGTACCACATCTCTTAGTATATATGCAGCCAATCCTATTCAAAAGGTAGAGATGACTGTATTACTGTATGAAGCTATGACTTTGGTAGTGAAGATAGTGAAACTTTCCAGACAGTTCAGACTACAAAGCATCTCTAAGCTTTATTAAAACAAACAAAAAATAATTTAAAAAACCCAAACAAAACAAACAAAACCTACAAACAAACAAACAAAAAAAGCAAACAGAATCCTAGCAGAAGAATAAACTTAAAAAAAAAATCCTGATTTTTCTGACATTTAAAGTCATCAAAACTACTTTCTTTACTGCACCCTTCCAGAATAGAAATACTAACCCTAATTCCTCTCCTAAGTGAGGAATAAACTCCAAACTGAATAACTAAAAATTAACCTGTTCTAAAGGAGAAATAAAAAAACCCCAAACTAATACATTTAATTGTAGAAGGAAAGAAAGGTGCAAAGAACCATAATGCTAAAAGTTTACATGGGAGTTATTCAATATAGTCTGAGTTATTTTTCTGGATAGACAAGATTTATGTAATTAAATTCTCTGCATGAAAAAGAGATGTAACTTCCCCATAGACTTCTGAACTCCAGATTGAATATTCATGAAATAAAAGGGTTTTTTAATGAAGAGTAGTTCTACTTTTTACCACAGAACGACGCAGATATTACACCAAGAAATATAATCAAATGATATACTGGCAATATACATTTCTCCACAGCATGTAATCAAACTATTTCTCCTACATATTTTCTCAAAACCTTGTTCTGTAAATGTAGTCCTGCAGTGCCATATTTCTACATGGCAAATGCAGACTATTGGTACAATATATTTAAAGGCTAGAAAATAGTTGATGTTGTAAAGAGGGAAATGGAGCAAGAAGAAAATAGGTTTCAATTTTCTCATCTTCTGATTCATCATGAAAATCAGAATTTGATTCTGACACCCAGCACAAGTTAGATCAGTGATATTGTTGAAAATCTTAATAGTTGACTAAATATTACTCCTCTTAATGGCTGTAATCCTCCTCATCATGTAACAAGTATGAGATTTCAGTATTTGATCGGTAATATCATTATTTTCTACTCCTGGAATTACTACATCTATGCCAAAATAAATGGACCTTAATCAGCCTTGGATTGCAACCTGAAAAAACAAAATCTGGAATATGAAGCACCATAAATATAGTCACGTAACAGATCAAGTAGTGTGAGTTATTCAACATTTTTTTCTAAAGGGTCTTTTCCTAAATGTTGTTCCTTTGATATCTAGCAGTTACTGTTAAGGCATAATTGAAACAAGTTGTTTTGGACTGCTTAAGTTTTGCCCTTTGGGGAAGCTATTAGTATATAACATCTGATTACATGAAGGATAGCAGTCAGAGAAGAATTTAGGTACCTAAAACCTATGTAGTAACCTAAAACCTGCATATGAAGAGGTGTAATAGGTTTAAATACACATTATTTGTTCATTAATGTGTGTCATTTCCCTAAATTCACAGAAGTGTGAAAAATAAGGAAGAAGAAAATGCGTCTCTCAGAGGAGACCAGTCCTTGTACAAAAGCCAAAGTCAAAATGCCATAACTGTGGTCTTATTTTGAAATGCTTTCTTCATGAAAGTGTTGTGGAGATGTGGGATGAATTTAGAGAGATAGGCCTGCTTTTGCACATGTTATTGTATGATATTTTTATTTACTAGGATATAGTATTGCAGAGGGAAAGACGGTTTGTTTGCCTTTTCCTGCCACTTGATCTGTGAGTCTTCCTGGGCCACAGAGGCAGATTACAGGCAGATATGACTGGTGGTGGTGACCTGGGAAACTTTACCACTGCAGGGACTGAGCAGCTCCTGTGAAGCTCAAGGAGCATATATAGAGAGATCTACATGTCCTGCAAGCTGGAAAAATTGTTTGTAGGCATGTGGAAAGGATCATGTCAAACTCACCACAATTTAGACAGCCATTGGAGAGATTCTGATCCAAGGAAGAAATCTGTGTTAAAAGATGCGCTTTTCATAAGAGCATGAAGTAGGCTGATGACTGCAGAGTACAGAAGGCTGGCTTTCAACTTTATGTGTCCTCTGATTCATTCTGAGCTTTATTAAAAAAATATCTTGACTTGTAGTCTGATAGTACCTAATTTCAAAGGTGCAGAGTGCTTTTGGGGTGTTTAAGTTGCTCACTACACATGAACTTCCCCCTCTGCTTTCTCTCTCACATTCCTTCAAAAGGTATCATATACATTGTAAAATTGTTTTACTGCTAAAGGAGTACCTGGGAAACAGTAAGCCTAAATTTAAGCCCTCCTCTGTGAAGCTGTGTTCATATCCAAATCTATGTTTTGTTTTTACAAGGAAAAGTCTGAAGAGTGTTCAATACACAGTATTCAGATTTTAATACCATTGGTAATTTCCAGGAAATGGAGAAAATAATACATTTAATTTCAAAAAGCTCACCCCAGAGCTACACTAAATACTGACATAGACATGTCTGTTAAGCAGCAAAGAGCAAAACATATTAGAGACTGAACTTGGAGAGAAGTTCCTGAATTCCAGTACCTGTTTATGAATTTTATTAATTAATTACTTGATATAAATTATGAAAAAAAACTTCTGTATTGCATATCTAACACCATAATCAGACTATGCTCCCATACTTCTTCCCTAATTTCTAGAGGTCATTGAGAATAAAAAATTGTATGACTTGGATACTTGGTAAATTTTCATAGTAATCCATTATTCAAAGGTTTTACATGACTTAACAGAAAATGTATATCTTTTCTTCCAAGAAAGCTTGCTTTTGAGTATGAATTATTTGTTTTACAGCTGCCTCTCAACATTAATGGAAACTGCAGTCTTCAAGAAAGGAATACTGTACTGTCCTCAGGAGTCATACTTACTTACATGTCAACAAATTTTGATGGGGCAAGTCTCAATGAGAGCTATACCATGATATCTTCGAACAGCTTAGAGTGGAAAATGATTCCTGCTTGCAGAAAGACCTATAAACATTCATTTTATGAGCTTCTGAGGATTTGGATACATCAACACAAGTGCTGCTGAGCCACTCCACCCTTGCTTCCTAAAACTACTATATGAAAAAGTTCCTCAGTCTCTTTGTCAGACATATTTCATGCTATAATTGCATCAGTGTAATTTGCATTATTAGTGAAATAGCTGAACAGTATTTTCAGTAATCAAGTGGTAAGCTGCATTATGTTAATTATGAAAGAGTTCAAAGAGTAGACACAAAGGAGAATATACTTTAGAAAATATGATGCTGAAAAAACTTTTAAAGAATCAAACTCCAAGGCAAATTTAACCCAATCTATAATTATTTCGCAAAATATTGTTATTTATTAATACTTCTCTCACAAAATGTGGTTTATATATTACTTATATCCAGAAGCATAATGAAAGATACCATCTCTATCCTGAGAGGTTCCAAACTCTGCTATTTAGGATAATAAAAGACCATACATTAAACAAACTATTATTTTGATGATCAGGAAAGTGTATTTTGCAGTGTAATTAATCATCTGTAAAAAGGATTTCTTTCTAAGCCCTATGATTATAGCCTCTTTAGATATACCTTTTCTTCCACAGTTTTCTACATTCTGTTAATTGTATCTATCTGAATCTCTCTGCCATTTTCCTGCATATCAGAAAAGATGTGCAATGCATTGTGATTAACCCATTGGATGGATATTTCTAATTTGCATTTTATGAAAGAGATTCACACTGTTCTAAACAGTTCTTCCTTTATTATATTTTCAGAGTATGCTAATAACAAAAGAGACACTGTGTATTTATTCTTGTCACTGAATAAAAGCATCACATTGTTACATGAAATGTGATAGAGAGGGTAGCCTTAAGCAGAGGTATATAAACCAGTCAAAACTGGATCAAAAATAGACAAGCAAAGGCCTAACAAAAATCTGCAAGATGGATGAATTTATGCATATTGCTGAAGATAACCCAGAGTGAAAAGACACTTTCTATTCAGTCTTGTATGTAGAATTTTACCATAAAAAGCTTTCTTTCATTTTCTGAAAAAATAATATTCCTTTGCTTCTTTCAATCAAAAGAGATGAGCAATATGGTTTTTCCCCTATATGACTTATAAAAATCTAAATTTTACTACATTAGTATTAAATGCATTAATTTTCTTTTCTTTTCACCCCAAATTTCCAAAACATTTTGTTCTTCCTATGCAACTTTCTCTTCAGGCTTAACAAAAAGAGTGGCACAGCAAAGATGTTTCAGAAAAACTCATCTGGAAAGAATATATATTATACTTGCATTGTGGAAAAAATAAGATGGGCTGCTGAGCTATTTTCCAAAAATTATTTCATTATTATATATTCATTGCATTATCACCATATTAAAGTACATGATACCAATATTTTACAGCAGGACTTGTAGCCATTTCTGAAATGCACTGGCTTCCCCCTTTTCTTTCAGATATTTAACTTCTATTGTAAGTTTATAGAATGTTGTGAAGAAATAATGAATATTATGGAGAAGAGGGGTGAATTAGTTATCATATACTCCAGAAGTGAGATATGTTTACTTTCACTGTCACCTTGTTCATGCCACACACAGTAGACACGAGAACAATGAGCATGAAACACGTGAAAACATTTCATACTAGATTACAATCCAAGGATTGTCTACAATATCAACAAATTGAAAAATACTTCCAAGTTAGTAAGCATTGAAAAGTGCAAATTAATAATTAAGGCTAAGAAACAATAGAAAAAGCAATTTATTAGGTGAGATGAAATGGTATACTCTGAATCCACTGAAGATGATCTATTGGAATCAGTGAGATGATTTCTGCTCAGTGAACGTCAATGCCCAAAAATACAGTGCTTACACCTACATCCAAAGTTCACCCCGTTAGGAACAAAGAAGACATTTTACTGGGGTGGCTACACATATTTTCTGTACAAGACACTTCCTGGGAAAAGAGGGAAGTTTGCATATGATTCTATATAAAATTGGGACATGATTAGAGAGTGATTAGGGACATTCAGAGGAGTTAATGAGTTCTCTAAACCATGTCCTTTCTGCTAAAAGTAGGAGTTCTTGTTTCTGATTTGACTTGATATGAAGATTTGAAAACAAGCCTTGAACACAACTATCAGCTTGCAAGATAACCTACAAAATGACTGGAAACAAAAAGAAATTAGTAAGATCCTTGAAAATCTATTCCTGGCCTTTTGCAATATAAAAGTTCAAGCAGGTGCAAAAGCTTCCATTGGCAGATTTCAATTTTTCATCTGAGCACTGTATTAATTTTCAGTAATTCTGACTTGTTCCAGTATTTACAGGTCAGGTTTTTTTGGGGTTTTTTTTTCCTCAGTTGATTAGATTTTGATATACCTGTGCAACAGGACAAAATCAAATTGAAAATGCTTCCTGATAGTCATAGCCCAAGTATCAGAATTAGATAAGCACTGGAAATGCTTTATGATCAGGAATGAGCTGTTTAGTTAAGGTTGGATTTGCTTTGTTTTGCATTTAAGTTGAATACAAGGTTATCCATTATTATTTTAATAATTCAAAGTAAAAGTAAATGGAAAGTTCTCCCATGGGTACATTCTAAAAATTCTTAAGAAGCTGGGTGTCATGCAGAGTCAGGAATATGGGGTCATCAAGAAAAATTTAGATGACATCTGCTTCTATGCTGTGGAAGCCATGAGTTTTATTGGCAATTTCCTTGTTTGTTTTATAACTTAAAAATGAAAAATAGAAACATTGGCAGGAGTTAAATGGAATAAGTTCCATATTTGGGAGGTTTTTTCCCTCTGACTTTTTATCTCTCTCTCTTTTTATTTTTTTTTTAATTTTTTTTTTTTTTTTAAGAATGGTTTTCAATGTAATACTCACATTCCCAAAGCCCATTTTCCTTGTCAATCTGAAAGTTGTCTTCCCAAAAGGAACCAGAGGGAAAATGCCATTGTAAAGTATTTCATTTCCAAGTTGAGGAGCAAGTAAAATGACAGCATCTAAAGTGCAGATGCAATTTTGCTGCAAACAATGAATTTGTTTTCCAATTTATTTATCAAATTTTCCTCCAGAGATTCTCACCTAAATTTCCTTACTCCTCTCTAGCTCGGGAATAAATGTAATGTCAAGAAATCTATTTCACAAATCTTAATCCCAGAAGCTATATATATATATTTGGATGTTCCTTTTCAATCACATTGCTAGGGCAAAAGAGTAAACATGCCTGGATTGCTATGTGAATAGTTTGATGTCCTCTTACAGCAAATCAAGAATTGAAGCTACAGAATTATTACACGGTGATATTTACAGGTTTTGGTCCCTAAATTTCACTAGTAGGACAGTACTCTGTGGCATGGGAGATGCATGATTTTGACATAAGGTAAATTGAACAATATAAAAAGGTGATTGTTTGATTTTTTCCAAATAGTGATGATGCAATACTGGAAATAAGGAGTATTATCCTTCATCTACAATTTTTTGGGATCCTGTGAGCAGCTATGTTCCTTAGGGTTTTTAAAGTACAAGTGTATTACAAAACCCTGGAATTAAGGGGTCTCCTTGTTTTTAAATATTGATGCAGTGAAAGGTAGTGCTTGGTTCTCTCAATTTCAATGAGTTTGAGATAAAACATGTAGGTGAGCTTCAGAAAAAAAAAAAAAAAAAAAGGATGAAGAGTGGAAGACTCTAGAATAATCTTGCTATAGGATTCATATAAATTTGGAATATTATAAATATACCAGTAAAGTTTGCTTTTTATATAATACAGTGGAAATCCAGCTGGTAGAAATTTGTTCAAAAGTGAGGCTCTGTGATTTAGAAATAATTTCCTGTCACACAGTGATAACAGAATAAGAGGCACCTGTTACTCCTGACTATACATTTCTGTATTTTTTATCATCTGAAGCATCTCTATATAAACACACACTTCTAAAACATTTATAGTTTTCTTAATACACCAGATACATGATTTTGGTTTTCTGTTGCGTCAAAAGATGTAGAAGGAGAGGACTTCCTGAAGACAAATACATCATCAAGACTAAATACATTCAGCAAAATGATGATGGGCAGTGATTGGAGTATATGCTATTTATTCAAGCATAGTAATTGCTCTCTGGAGGGAGAAAAGCAAGAGTGAAAATTGGATATGTTGTGATGTCATGAGAGCAAAATACAAAAAAAAATTGTTAACTACAGAGGTTAAACCTTCTAATGTTAGAAAACTATTAACTTTTTCACTGCCTTTGCAATGAAAGGCAAAACACATGGGAAATCCTTGCTATGTAAGTAATTTGGAAATCACTCTAAACAGTAGGGTAGATGACCTTTCAAAACATGAGTTTATTCACAATCATATAAAATAAGATCACCTATTTAGAGAAAATAAACTATCTGTACAATATTTAACTTACATATGTGGACTTATCTACAAAAAATCATATATCTATATATTCCAGGTTCAGTTCCGTGTAGATTAATTTTGGGTCCGTAAAACGTCCAGTTGACAGTATGACGCCAGCTTGTTGCCACATTTTAGAAATAGGTAGCTATTGTGACAGTCATGGCAAGAAGAAGGGAAGAAGAAGGGAAGGGAGGGGCGTAGAAAAAGTGAAGGCAGGAATGGGGGCAGATAAAAAGGGAAAATATTTCATTGTTTTAGTGAATCTCGTGTTCTCTCAGAAAAAAAAAAAAAAAAATCAGCAGCATCACTAGAATTTTCAAGGAATGAACTTCTTTCTAGAAACAGAGAAGCTCAGCCACACAACAGCAATAATGCATTTCCAATGGTTACACTCATGGAAAAGAATTGTCAGAATAAGCAAAATAAAATAATTTTTGTGGAAGGCAGTTTCAGGACAAAGAACATTCAAAAATAGCAAAGAAGGATTAAAATGTAAAACCAAGAAAGAGGCACTGAGACAAAACCCAATGATTTCATGTTTTTTCTGTAAACTTTGTTTGAGTTGTCATGTTTCAGATGACTGAAGCGACTGTTTCCAGATCTATGTAAAAGCTACATGACCTAATAAACAAAAAGGCATAAACCTGATACTATAAATACAAAAAGCATATTACATAAATTCTAATGGATGGACTAAAACACTTAACTTGCTTAAGCCACAGAATATCTATAAATGAAGAGAAACAATTGTCTTCCTCCACAGGAAATATTTAAAAAAACTCTCCTGAAACTATGCAAAACTAAACAGTTTTATAGATCAAATAATACGAACATTAAGATGATTTAGTCTTTAAGAATTAGAAGGTCTCATATTCCTTCTAGAGAGAATATAGTTAAAGTAATGGCTGAAGATCTGTTCTTGAATGACAAACTAAAAAATGTAGCAGTACAGGCAGAGTTACCCATTGCCCTCTTCTGCTGGGTCTACCATGATCATTCAGTTAGTGAGACAAAGAATAACCTTTTTCAATTAATCGGCTGGGGCACCCACTCTTTCCTAAATTTAGCTGTTAATTACATCCTGTTGAGAAGTGTGAGATTTTATTACACTGCTTTTAGGTTATTGCAACAAACAATTAGTCAAAACTTTGATCTCTTATATGAACCCGAAATCAGTGATAGAAACACTGAAGCACAGTTTACAACAGAACAGAAAAATCAGATTAGCTCTGATAAAAAGTGATAATCAGTTTTCATTTTGTTCTCTTAAATAAGGCTCAGGCATTTAATACATAAAAAGCTATATGGTTTGGGATAATCTGGGGATAGCCACACATGGAAGAATTCAGAGCTGATTCAAGTGGCATTGGTCACAGGCTAGAGATTAAGCAGAGGTTTAAAGAATTGTAAATGTAGCTAGGTTGATTTAATTGAAAAGAAACAGGATCAAGAAAGTAAATTGTTAACAGCATCTCAGATAAAGTCATGGAGGAGCTTGACTTTGCCAGTTAAAATACTTAGCCTCTGTGCAACAAAAAAATATGTGCCAATACGATAGTGAGCATTAGTTTATTGCCTGGAACAGCTGCAGTTTTAATTGATTGACAAATTAACAGAAACAAAGAATATAAAAAAAAGTAAATGAAAATGCTGCAAGAATCGGTAGGTTTGTAATTGGAAATTGTAAAGGTCACTGAACATGGCTTATTGCTATTGGTTTGAATGGGATAATTGCTTTGTGGAAATCTTTATGTGGAGCCTGGATATGAGCAATACTGTCTTCCATAAAAATAAGAGTACTTTTTATTAATACTTTGAGCATGAGTGGACGTAGCAAATGAGGAGTCATGCTGATTCTGTGAAAAGTGTCAGCACATTTATACACCAGCACTAATGCACACTTTTGATCCAGTCTGAAATTATGCAAAATATTTATGCAGAATATTGTTAATCTGGGTAACAAGAAATAAAAAGAAAATAAAAGAACAAGAGATTAAGAACAAAGCTATTAATTTAATTTAAAAATTACCTTTTTGCAAGTAAAATAAGCCTGCCTAATGGTCCTGCATTCTAGTATGGAGTTGCTAACTATATCAGTGAACAAGGGAAGGGCTACAGATTTCATTTATCTGGACTTTTGTAATCTCTTTGACACAGTCCCCCTACATCATCCATCCTCCAGAGATGGATTCAAATGGTGGACCATTAGGTGACTCAGGAAATAGTGGGATAGTCACATCCAGAGATTAGTGGTAAACAGCTGAGAGTAGGTAGCAGTAAACAAGTGGAACCCTCCAGGGTCCATATCGGCATATTAATCTTCATTAATGACATAGGCAAAGGGATTCAGAGCATCCTCACCAAATTTTCATATTTGAGAGCATCAAACTGAGTGGTGCTGTTGACACAGCTGAAGGATGGGATGCCATCCAAAGGAACCTGGACAAAGAAAAGTAGGGGGCCAGTGGGAGCTTCATGCAGTTTAGCAAAACCAAGAAGAAGGTTCTGTACCTGAATCAGGGCAACCTTCATTATCAATACAGGCTGGGGGATGAAGAGATGAAGAACAGCCCTGCTGAGAAAGACTTGGGGGTGCTGGTGGGTGAGAGGCTGGACATGGCCCAGCCATGGACACTCCCAGCCCAGAGAGCCAAACGTGTCCTGGGCTGCATCCAGAGCAGCGTGGGCAGCAGGGGAGGGAGGGGATTCTGCCCCTCTGCTCTGCTCCTCTGAGACCCCACCTGCAGGGCTGCATCAGCTCTGGGGCTCCAGCACAGGAAGGACATGGAGTGGATCCAGAGGAGGACATCAAGATAATTAGATGGATGGAGCTGAGAGGCTGAGAGAATTAGGATTGTTCAATCTGGAAAAGAGAAGGCTTTGGTGTGACCTAAAGAGAGCCTTCCAGTACCTGAAGGGGGCCTATAAGAAAAAGGAGAGGAACTATTTCAACAGCATGTAGAGTGGACAAGGGGGAATGGCTTCAGACTGAAAGACTAGGTTTAGACCAGATATTATGAGAAATTCTGTGAGTTTGGTGAGGCATTGGAATTGGTTGCCTAGAGGAATTGTGTATGTCCCTTCTGTGGAAGTGTTCAAGACCATGTTGGATGGGGCTTTGAACAACCTGGAGTATTGGAAAGTGTCCTTGGCCGTGGCAGAGAGGTTGGAACAAGATCATCTTTAAGGACCCTTTCTGACCCAAACTGCAGTTTGATTATATGATTTATTATATAAAAATGAAAAAAAAAATTAAATTGCTTACATAAATTCATAACCTAAAATTCACATTTCAGTGCTTCTGATATTATTAATATACTGTTTAAATATCCCAAACATCACTGTTTAGATCATTATTGCCCAAAATTGACATCAATACATGAAATTATATTCATTCAAGTTCTTCAATCTCCTTCTTAAGTAAAGATATGATTATCCATTATATATTGCTATGAGTGTATATACAGATCTGTATGTAAGCATACAAAAACTCTTCAAAAGATAGCAAAAAAATCTTCTTTTGGGGGTTAATCTTCAGTTAAAGACATAGCTTTTTCAGATCTTTCTCTTTTTTTCTGATATTTAGAACATTGGTTTCAATCTATAGCCTAAGAGCAGATACCCATGTAGATATTCTTTATGCTTACACGTTTTTCAAGAAAGAAATATCTCTATCATTTTCCTCCAAACAACATATTTTTGATAGTTAATATGTGGGATAATACTTTAAATTTAACCTAGCTCTTTATTTGACTGAAAACTTCCAATGAAATTTGAAATTTTATTCTTCTGTTCTGTCATCTTATATGAAAGTGAAATCATCACATCTTATTACAGTTATTTGAAAAATGATTCAATATACAATTTCAAACACTGACTACTCACTAGAAATTGAGAAACCATGTCAGAGCAAACCATGTTTGAATCAGAAGAGAGTATGAAATAAATAAAATATTTTCAGTCACAATTTTTGTGTTCTGTCACTTTATCTTTTGTAACTTTAACAGAAGTTAAGCTTTCACAACAGAAAGTCGCTATGAATTTTCTTTAGCTTGCCTCTTGAGGGATAATTATTTCATATCACTTGTGTGTCAAAGATGGAAGGTTTCAAATCAGTCCTGAAACTGGTTGTTCCTCCTAATGAAGTAACATTTGCAGGGTTCATTACTCTGTTACACATTTCTGCTAAACCATACTGAAGGTTTAAAAGTACAGCCCAACAAGTAATTTATCGTTGCTTTACAATATGAAATGCTTTCTCTCGTTTTAATACATTGCAGTGTTTTTCCTTTTCTGTGCTGTCCTATGGTGAGTTTTCACTTCACTGGAGTGGAAGTGAAATGAGATTTCTGAAAATAAGTTTTCTATTAAAAAAAATTGGGAATCATTTCACCAAACACTTCATAGAGTAGATATCACAAGATTGGCCCTGGTGCTCCAGATTTGTTTCAGTGATATTGGGGAAGACAGCACATAAATCACTCTTTAAGGAAGGCCTATTTCTTTCACTCTAGCAAGTTCAGATGTTCAGCACTCTTCAGCACACAAATGACCAATGCCATGGAGGGGCTCTCAAGTATCCCACCTTTCTCCCCTCCAGAAGACCCCAGGTTCAGCATTCAATATTTCAGGCCTGTCCCAGATAACTTAGGGTAACTCATGTTCTTTTGTGCTGTCATGATTTCAAAGGCCCTGTGATCAAACTAAGTAGCTCAAAGAAGCTCCATGTAGGGGCACCTGGGCTGGGACATAGTTCAAGATTAACATCTCTCAGTGTAGAGTTACTGTGTGTATGTGAGCTATTTTGTAGACACCCATTACAGTCAGAGGTGATCTGTGGTTTCATATGACT
Organism: Certhia americana; assembly: GCA_018697195.1. NCBI lineage: Eukaryota > Metazoa > Chordata > Aves > Passeriformes > Certhiidae > Certhia > Certhia americana. The sequence continues at coordinate 39,632,943 of CM031879.1, forward strand.
CCCACAGAGGCAGCAAGTGCCTTTTGAGGTATCCTGATATAGTCTAAGGTATCTGAGAGCTCTGCAACGGGCTGCAAGATAGGATAACTTCTTGTATGCTCCTCTGGATTGGCAGGTAAAGGCCAGCTGCCCAGAGATAGCTCAGGATATCTCAGGTATCCTTGGGTGCCCAACTGATTTGTACTTAGGAAAAGCAATGCATCTTTTCAGAGAATCTGCTCAAACTGTGGTAGACACCTGGTGTCTTCTCACCTGAATAACTTCCTAAGCTTAATTGAATAAGGGCTTAAAATTTTGGCTAAACATAACTCTAACTGACATTTGAGATGACCTAGTATTTCTTTTCCAAGGGCACACATAATATTCTAATTCACTACCACACTCCAAAAAAAACCCTCAACATAAAAATTTTATATTTGTGAGATATTCAAACTTCTTTTCTGAAATGTGAAGGTAAAAGTCATTATAAAAGTCCCTTAACAATTCTATGCCATTAATTTAATCTACTTTATTATTCTTTCTCTAATAATAATTTAACCATTGAACAGTCATTAAAAATTGCTGTTTAAATCATACTTTTATTTGTCTGTAAAATAGTTCACTGCATATGCTTGTCAATAGCCTACTTTTCAATCCCTGTAAAGTTCCCTTTCCTTTCTCCTTCAGTCTCTCAGAGGTCCTTTTAGATTTCATTTTTTGCCAATGTTCTTCCCCACTGTAAAATATTGCAGAATTAGAACTGTTTTAATGAGCTACCTACCATATTAAACAGCTGTAACTGTTCAATACCTCACTATACTGTGAGGACATTGCTTAAATTTAAGTGTGTGAAAGTATAACAGTGACCTCAAATAGCTATTTCTATTTTTATTTCTTAACTTCAAATTTTATGGGTCTTTGATATATTTTCAGCCTTGACTGAATATTGTTCCAGTCAATCTAACATACTCCTTACACATTGAGTTTACTCCTGACACCCTCCTTTTACACTTAATTAACTTGATTAAATATTTATACTGCTGTCACAGCCTATGTCTGTATAAAGATTGAGGTCTTCTTGTGTTAACTGCTAGGTAGAGTACAAACACAGAAGTCCATTATATTAGTTACTTATGAAAAATATTGTTAGCTTTCCAAGAATTACTTGTTATATGAAATATTCATTTTTTTTATTAGAAAATAACCTTACTTAATACAAAGTGCTTTAATTTGAAGGAAAAATTATATAGTTTTTCACATGTAAGGATTAAGATGGCTGTCTGATTATAGCAGCAATAATATCTTGCCCAAATTATAATTATGAATATTATCATTATGTTCAATCAACATGACCATCAGTACTTACTGCAAGGTATGCAGAAATGAGAAATACAAATAGCTTTATAACAAGAAGCAATTCATAGGCATTGTTAGTGGTAAAATAGACCATAAAGCAGAGATTTGCATTCACAGGAAGGAAGAGTAAATATGGAGCTCATACATTAGTTTCTAAAGGAGCTCATACATTATGTATCTCATACCTCTCAGGAGCAAAGCAGCAAAAGAAATAAGTTATCTAAGAACAAACACAAGAGAAAATTTGAATCTTTATGCATATTCCACTACATATACTAAGTTCAAATTATTTACGACTAAGTTACTGAGATAGCAAACCAAATGAATAAGTTCATAACAGGGACTGGTAGGGCAGGATAATAGTCTAAGCATGGCAAAATTTCCAGATATACCAAATTAACAGAAAAAGCAATAATCTTGATGCAATCTAAATTTAAGTTTGCACAGTTTTTATTTAGACTTGCAAGAAAATTAATTTTTATTTAGATTTGCAAGAAAATGAGAGAGAACCTGGCAGTTATTTAAGTAGTAATTAAAGATCCTGTAATATTTCAGAAAATAAATATGCCATTGTGTTCAGAGAACTTAATTCTCAGTTTATATGAGGCACCAAAGAATTATGGATACTCTGACCATTACCTTGTAAGAAGCACACACTCATAAAATTTGTATCACAAATTTTGGTCACAGATCTCCTTGGATATCTATACTCTGAGTTGTCTCAGATTAAGGAACCTGTTGTCATTTGCAAATGTATTCTTAAATTCTGTCTGTACACCTGGGTACACTCAATCCATACTCCTCCTATTTAAAAACAAGACCAGTGCACATCCTAAGCCCATCTGAGATGGGTTTAGGAACTGTAGTGGAATATGTTTGAGGTTATACATGACTAATATATCTTGAGCAGAATTAACAGATTGGGATCCTAAAGGGGCTAGGTGAGTGTGATCAATTGGTAATCATCAATAAACTGAGATTACATAAAATATCTCTACTACAAACTTCCTAAAGATAAGATAGTGATCATTTCAATGATATCCTCAAATGGAAAAGGAACAGAAGATAGGGCTACAGAATAGAGCTTAAAGGGAAGGATAAGTTTTTATGTTTGTGAATATACTGTCGAGACAATATGCAAACAGTGTAAAACAACAGAACACAGTATTTTGGCATCAGTCACAAACTAGTACTTTTAGCATTTCCTCTGTTCAGTAAGTAAATAGCTACTATATCTGCTGGAAAGTAGCATGAGAACCAGAGCTATTAAGACTTCCAGGCTGAGATATATTTATAAAAAGCATGTATCTCCAGTGAAGTGACAAGGTTAAATAAATATGTGCTCCCTTATCTATTCTGAGATTTGGATGAAACTAAATACCTCATCCGAGATGGTAAGTAAATAGATTACTTTTGAAATTGTCTGCATTTAATGAATTCCCTGTTTAAGGAAGGTAAAACAAAACAAAATTTATATAACAATCTTTAAGTGAAGAGTTTAAATATCAGGTTACTTTTGGGAGAAACAGAAAGGATTGTTGGCAACAAAATATTGTTTTGCACATATTTCTTGATGGCCTGATTTTTATGTTTTTTAAAAGTAAGATATTCACCATACAAAGCTGAAATAAAACTAAAACAATACTCAATTTGTAAAATATTCAGAAGGGCTTCGAGGCATAACAGACAAAACATCTTCCACTGTCAATGTTGCACAGATTGGAAAGTGCACAAGTCGAAAGCCCAACCCTTCATCTTCAGACATTTGGGAAAAAAAAAAAAAAATCTGTTAATATTGCTGAAGCTTGTCACATGGAAAAGGGAGAATTCCCCATTCAGCCTTCTATCTGAAGATTCATATGTCTTTAGTGAAACAGGGAAAAACTGCTTAGTTTCTGAATGGGTTAGAAATGCTTTCTATAGGTAGGAATGTTTATCAGGATGATATGGCACCTGTTTTCTCTCTCAACTGCTAGGCCACCAGACTATCAGTTCTTTGTGCTAGATAGGAAGATAAATTTGCAGCTGGGGGACATCTTTGGCATTTGCTTGAGGTTTTCTGGTAGTCTTGCTGTTCTAGTATCCAACATTACTGATCTGAACTGACAGATCAGTCAGGTTACAGAAGTGTGTGGTCACACTGCTCTGGCTCACAGTGAGCTGAGGCCATGCAGCACCTCTGTGTAACCTGCCTGCTCCCCTCCTCACTGAGATGGGATACCTTGCTGGGCCTGAAGATAAGGCTCAGCACTTCTTGTCTTTCAGGTAGACATCACCTACCTAAATTTCTCCAAGATTTTCCATTCAAGTTTCCCACAGACGCCTCCCAAAGAAACTGTTGCATTATGGTCCAGGCAGGTGGGCATCTATCTGTCCTGTGACATCCAGAGGTGTCCTTATAAACAACTCTTTAAAATTACATTCTGCCACAAGTGGAGACCCCCAGGGATCAATACAAGTCCCAGTGCTGTTCCATATCCTAATAAGTGATCTGAAATGGGATTTAATGCATCCTGATGAAGTTTGTTAATGTCAGCAAACTGAGATGGGCAGTCACTCTGCACTAAAACCTGAATAGTCTGGAAGAATGGGCTAAACAAGACCCTTATGAAGTGCAACAAGGAGAAATGTAAGGTCTTGCACCTGAAAATCATAATCCAGGAATAGAGCATAGGCCAGCATCTCCCCACCTGGGAACAAGTTCCATGAAAAGGGAGCTGCAGATGCTGGTGGACAAGCTCAGTGGGAGTGAGCAGTGCTTCTAGAGCAAAGAAAACCAGCATGATGCTGGGCTGCATCAACAAGGGTATCACTCGCTGAGATGATTGGATCCCCATCAGATCAGATGATCCCACTCTATTCAGTGCTTGTCAGAAACACATCTGGAATAATGTGCTCAGGTTTTGGTCCCCACTATTCAAAATAACTGTGGTCATGCCAGAAGGGGTCCAGATAATGGCCACAAAGATGATCAAGGGGCTGGGAAGCCTGTCATGAGAGGAAAGGCTGAGAGAATGGCGTTTAGCTCAGCTTGAGAAAACAAGGCTGAGGGGAGACTTGATCCCTATGTTCCAGTATTTAAAGGGTGTCTACAAAAAGATGGAGACTCCGTTTTAAAAAGAAATCACATAGGAAAGATGATGGACAATAGGTATAAGTTACTCCTGAGGAGATTGTGATTTTTCACAATGAGGACAATCAGATTTTGAAATAATCTTCCCAGGAAAGGAATGGATTTCTTAACACTGGACACTTTTTAAATGAGAGAGAGTGCTGAGCTGAGATCATGCTTTTGCCGAGAAAGTTGGAACCACGTGATATTTGAAGTACCTCCCAACCTGTTATTCCTTTTATTCAATGAGTCTATGATTCTATTAACAGTTATTTTGATAGTCCCAGCAAAGAAGAAGCACATATGGTATGGAGATGGAAGATGTCACATATACATACATGCATATATATATATATAGGGAGAGAGAGAGAGAGAGAGAGAGTGAGAGAGAGTGAGAGAGAGTGAGAGAGAGTGAGAGAG
>CM031879.1:39637819-39663953 GCA_018697195.1 Certhia americana
GAGAGAGTGAGAGAGAGTGAGAGAGAGTGAGAGAGAGTGAGAGAGAGAGAGTGAGAGAGAGAGAGTGAGAGAGAGAGAGAGAGAGAGAGAGAGAGAGAGAGAAAGAGAGTCTATATATGTATGTAAATATATCTATATGGTATATATGTTGTCTTGAATCCAAAGATATTAAAAGTGAAATGATAAATGTAATGGCTGGTGCTATCAGGCTGTTTATAAAATTTTATAGCTCAAATTTTACTTAATTTTCTGAATTACAAATAAATAATCTAAATAGTTTCCTCAAATATTCAGAAGTACTTTCTGGTCTAGGTTATATATTAATAATGCATTTCATTATAATTAATTTTCAATATTTGTGCACAGTCCAGAACAGATTGCTCCCAGCTTTTCTTTCATTGTAATTCTATTCTGGTGGATTTTAGAACCCTGTGCACATTAATATTTTGGGTTTATATTAAAGTTATTTTGAGATTCACTGCAGTAAATTGACACTTCTTAATTCCTAACGTGATTTTCAATTTGCAGAGACTCCCTCTGGAATGAGGAGAGGGGGCAGAGCAAATCAGCTAATATAGGAAGTTTCTCCATGAAAAGTAGAGAAAAAAAATTAAGAAACACTCTTCATATTAAAAAAAATTAAAATATGATTTACAAATTATATCATACACAAGACACAGACACAGATAAATTGAAAATCTTTATTTATTATTGTTTCCTTTTTTCTAAGCTGTTATCTATGTTGTCTATGTATCTTGTTGGCCATGCAACAGTAGTAGTGAATACTCACCATTGATTTAATCCAGCTAACTCCAGTTCCAAGATACCACAATAATATCTAAATAGGAATATATTTCCATTTTGCAGTGGTTTACTATTCTTGCTTCTGTTCCAGAAAATGGTAGTACATCTCATTAGTTATATTTATTTCAGAATCAGCAGATTTTCTTGTCCCCTGACTAAACAAAAAGGTTTGAGACAAAAAATGTATTGAATGACACATATGTAGCTTTCAAATGTAAAGCCTTTAAGTCATTCAATTTCAGTACCAGTCCTTATAGCTCTTTTTCTCTGATACCTTATCACCCATATTCAGATAAGAATCTACAATACATGAAGATCTTCAATATTCACAAAAATGTCTACAATTACATTTTTGCAAAAATCACCTGCTCCAGACAGGCAAAAACTTATAACTTCTGCCCAGAGAAGTGGCAGAATCATCATCAACAAGAGTTCAGAAGGTGTGCAGATTTGGCACTTGGGGATATGGGTTTGTGGTGAGAACAGTGATTCCAGGTTAATGGTTGGACTTGCTGATCTTAGACATCTTTTACAACCTTAAATATTCCATTATTCTATGATTTGCAACTATGACTCCCAGTCACTTAGCTAAAAAAAGCAAATTCCTTAAAATTTTGCTGAACCTTTTTACTTTTCAAGTGGACCACTGAAACTTACATTCCTAAAAATATACAGCTGCAGATTTTATCAGACACAGCTGAGTAACAAGATCCAATTTTGTCATGTTTACACTGCTCTGATGGAAAGAACAGAGAATTTACTCATGAGACTTCACTGAAAGAGCTATGTAACAGACTATGATTTCTTTTTAAGACACATAATTGTTCTGTACAAAAATTATCCTACTTCATGTTTTCATACAAGATCAGATTAGACAGGCCTCAGTATTTATAAATTCACCAGTGTTAAGGGAATTCATTCTCATTAGGATCAGCAAAGTCAAGCAAGACAAACAGATTCTGTGGACCAAGTCCCCAAGGAACCGTCTCTTGCCAGCATGAGAATGCTATCAGCAATTATCAAAGATGTTGTCAAGAAAATATGAACTATGTCTTCTTATGTCTGGAGTGATCATGGGATGCATTTGGATATGATAGAGAAATAAATGACTATGCACTTTTAAAATCATGGTTTAATGCATTTAAAAATAATATTCAAAGTGCTGGTATTTTAGATTTATGGAGATAATTGGGCAGAAAATATCAAGTGTGCTAAACTGCTACAGTACTACTCAGGAAAATTTGAATATAAAATTCATATCCACTATTGTTACATTTAGAAATCATAACTTAACAATAAATGTAAAATAAAAGATTCCTATGTCTTTAAAGAAGAAACTTTTAAAAAAAATATATATATTTCAGGGTAAGAAAACCTTAATTTTAATTATTTTACAGTAAAAAAATAATTTTCCTTTCTCAAAAACATAAGAAATGTGTAAGTTTACATGCTTACTTCCAATATTAGTGTGACAAATGTTTGTCTGATCATCAATTAAAAAAAAAAAAAAAAGTAAAATTAAGTCATTCATAGAAAAACATTGACATGGAAGAATAAGCATCTCTTTGACCTTCCTGGCTTTCTAGTAATGGAATGCTAATGTGCATCATATAATCTGGGAAGTATTTCAAAAGCTTCCCATAAAAAGTGCTTCAGAGGAATCATATATTCCAGTATTGACTAAATATACAATTATGAATAGAAAAGGAATTGAAATTAATTGTTTTCATATGATGTAATATTTGACATCATCAGAAGGGACCTTTTGGCTCATCAAACCCTTCTCCGTACTAAGAAATCTACAGTGTTCAACTGCAGCTACACGTTTTTTAATTTTTCTTTTTTTGATACGAAGATTGTTCAGCCTTTTCCCCAGACTAACACTGAGAAGCTCTTTCTAAATTTGCTTTCTCTGCTGCTTATGAAAACAAATATTTCTTATAACTGTGCATGTAAATCCTTGTACTGTTCTCTTAACTTTTATGCCAGCTTGCCCTTTACTTCAATCCAAGCACTGATGCCTTAATATCTTTGAAGAGGGGGACTATCTAACCTCCTATCCTTTGGTTTTGGGCAATATAATGTCTTGTTACGAGGGTGCAGAAATGGTTAGGCCTTGTACTTGCAGAGCTATAAGGCTGGTGAAAATGAAGAAGGGCAGATTCCTTTAGCACAGGCTGAATACACAACTCAATTACACTGTAGGTTTAGTTTGAGAAAAGCCAAATCAAAATAAAACTCAAATTTTGAGAGATTCAGAGGAGTCAAAATTATTCTTACGTTACGTGCACCTTAAAACCTGTGTTCAACTAAAAGATGATGGAATTACCACATTATTACTATAGAGTACTCCATCTTGTACATCATGAGTGCTCTCAGTTCTTCCCATAAGGGCCAAAAAGATGTTAATTGTAACCATACAAAGGCAAAACTGTCGAAATAGTTTTTGATGTCACGCATATGCAGTGGTAGAGCACAGGATTGAAGTTTGTGTTTCATAGTTTTTATATACACTAACAAAATTCAAGGTTTACAACTGTTCTTTCAGAACCAAGCAAGATATTTTTTGATAAAGAATTAAAATACAGTTGAAGTCTGTGATTTTTTAGGTATCATAAAAACAAACAATGATCTTCTCCTTTGTCATTTGTCAAGTAAAATCCAGAAACACGGTCATCACAAGGTAATTCTCAGTTTGGTACAGTAATATTTGGGGAGCACGGAACAAAAGGAATATAGTCATGTATTCAACAATTGTATTTTATAAAAGTTTTTTGAAAACATGCTGGGAGATCATTGTTACATTTTTTTTCCTACAAGTAATGCTGGTAAACTAAAATATTTTTTCTTCTTAAGATTGAATTGATTTCTTGTCAGTTGCCTTGGGTATGACTAAATAGTTTATTTTTATCAAGCAAAATATTCCAATTTTTTATAATAAAATTTATAAATAAAGTATGATCCATCTATATTCCAGCAAAACAAAACCAGTTTTTCATGTAGTATTGGATAATATTTTTTGATTTATATACCAAATAAGAAAGTTAAAAATCATTAGTTTCAGCTTTGTCAAGATACAGCTGAATTCTTATACTTAGAGTTGCATTATAAGATTTCAAACATTTGCTATTATTTAGGTTTGAATTTAATGTCAATTTCAGAATCTTTGAGAAGTTATCCTTCCAAGCAAAGATATGTATTAAAGTAAAAGTTATAGGAATCACCACTATGTTGAATATTTTTACTTTAAGATTTGGGAGAGAAATCTTCCATTTTAGAAATGGCAGGTCAGAAAGATAAATCAATCCCGTTTGAAGTGATAGATACATACAGCTGTCTTAGAATGCTCTTGAAAGCAGAACTTAAAATCTTTAAAGTAAAATCAATAAATTCTTGATGGTGTCAGGGAAATGGTTCATATCAAAATAATCTTGCCTTCCTGATCAGATTTTTTTTACCCATAATATAAGCACCAAGCATAAATCACCATACTACTTTATCTATCTCTCTCTGACACCTTATAGCTTTAGAGTCTCCACTAGCAGAACTTGGAACAAGCACTCCAGGCAGCTTGAGAGATGAAGCAAAAAGGAACATGGCCATCACTCTTGCTACATTTCTACTACAGCTGTAGTAAAAGATATCACTGCAAATTAGACCTGTATCAAAAAATTGCCTTTCTACTTTGATTTTCTTTTTCCTTAATTTGTCTGTGAAGTGGGGAGAATGTCGTAGACTATGAAAAAGATATTTTCTCACTTGAATGTGTTTGCACAGTGAACATTGTTATTATGGATAAAGAGCACCAACACCTCTGTTACACTGAATACCTCTGAAGAAACAAAAGAATATCTAATAATGTAGCTTAAAGTTTTTAGTACTTCAGATGGCCATATTAATTAGGTCTAATACATTAGGTATCTGGGTTGCTTATAAAGCAGATCATTCCCCCAGAAGCATTTTAATTTATTCTCTTTGTGAATAATTTGTTCAGGAACCAGGAAGGAATTATGCCTCTGACATAATGGATTAATAAGACAGTATTCAAACAACAAAGAAAATTAAGTACAAAAGTTAGTAACCAAGGATGAAACAAATTTTAAAAACTATATAACCTATTTCTCTGAATTTCTAGCATATTTAAAAAAGTTGATAGAATTTCACTGAATCGCTATGATTTCCTGTATTGAACTAGTGTATTCTTGAATACTACAGGAGTTTTTTTGTAGAACAATGATAAACTTTTCATATAATTTATGTATAAATATATGTATACATGCATATTTACTGAAGTGTAAGAGTTTCTTTAGGAATAGGTGATTCTTCTTATGTTAGCCTGTTTGTTGGCATGTGTGTAGAAGTGCACTCACTAAAGGAATAATTTGTAGAGGAAAAATAAGATTAATTCAATTTTGAGGACTATCCACGAGATGAAAACTTTGTCCAAGGTTAATGTATTTATTTTCAGTCTGGAAATCCTGTATGATTAGTCCCTGTTAAGTGTCTTTTGCACAGGTTAATTTCTTCATTTACTGAAAGAAGAAAAGAGCTTGGGAAAACAATTAAGGAAAAAAACCAAAATGAAACAGCTTTTGATAAGAGATTGTTTTGAGGGCTGTTTATGAGTAACATTCTCTTTACATGCAACATGAATGATGGAAAGACTTTGGAGACATTAGACATTTTCTGTAGCTGGGAAGGAATTCACCTATTTTAGCTGTGTGGGAAAAAAAGTATGTTAAACAAAAATGTTGGATGTAGTTTGTGACATTCTCTGCAGCTCTGCCTGGTTTTTTGTTTTGTCTTTTCCGGGTGCTGAAGTATGGGATGAACAGTCATGCAATAATGAGAGCACTGACAAATTTCTCTTTTTGATTCTGTTCTAAATGAGCTATTGACAAAATATCTGTGGTTTACTCTAAAATTGAAAAGGAAAATTGATTTCTAATTAGTATTGAAAAACATCTGCTGGCTTCCAGTTCCTGTGAGGTTTTGCAATACAGTGACAGTTAATTGTCATTAATTCTAACAAAATATTTCATCCCTAGCTTATCATCATTCTTTAATAATCAGAAATAATTAAAATTACTTTTACATTAAAACTTTCATAAATACATAGAAACCTGTTAATTGATTTATAGTGAGATAAATGAGGACAGAGAGTCTCTTTTTGTTCTGCATAACAGAGAACGAAGCTCATTTGGAGTCTATCATGGGACTCCTGGGCTCTATCAAAACACAAGAAATAAATTATAACAGTAGAGGAATGTAAATTCTACAGCTACAAGTCTGTGCTGTAATTTTTAATGATACGTGTGAGCCTGCTGCACTGCTCATAACAAATATTCTCACATAGTATTATGCCCATGTACTCATCTTGTTCACAATGTTTCTTTCCCTCCTGTGATTTTTTAAAGAAATCATCAGTTTGCTTCAATCCCATTCCATTTTCTGAAGTTTGAAAATCAGTTTAAAACCATTGATATAAATCAATAAATCAACTGTATTTGGTGAGGGGTGGAGAGGAAGAATATTGCAGTATTTCAGTAACTCCCAATGGGTTTCTCAGTCATCAGTCTGAATGACTGAGGTTATCTGGTAATAATAAAACAGCAACATGCTAGTCAAGGCAGAAATCACACTGTAGTGGAGCTCTGCTTTCTTAATATTATCAAAATGCAAGTTGTTCTTTGCTCTCTGGTCCCTGCAGGACTCAGACAAGAACTTAGTGGTCATAGATGACCTTCAAAATCACAAAATACACAAAAACAAAGACTAAGAGGTTGCATTTCTTCTTTTCCTTCAAGAATCCGTGCTCCCTCTGATGTATCTGGCTGATCTTTTTAGAATATAAGGAAAGTCTCACTGCATCACCACCACATTAGCTGTGTAAGGCTTTCACCAGAACTCATTCAACTGAGAACTCTGGTAGCACATACATTGGTGCATTCCCTTCACACAAGTTCAAGAAACAAAACAGATCAGTAAAAAAAAAAAAAAAAAAAATTGCCTCTCCAGCATTTAACTATTTTGGAAGTATAACTTAAAACACGATCTATTAAAATTTTTCCATTTCAAATCCTTTTTTTGTTTTTTTTTTTTTTTCCCACCATTGACTTTTGTTGGGGGGTTTTGTTTGTGCTTTATAAAGAGGAAGAAAATCACCTCATATTCCATTTGCTAACAAGGATTATGTAATTCTTAAATTCACAAATGTCACACAACTGAAGTAAAAGTTTGAAAATCTGGGCTTGGTGTGTCCTGCAGAAAATTGCCAACCTTCTGGACATTCAACAAAACAAGTGACCAAAAGTAATTTAGCTAGAATTTATGAGATAGACTTTAACTCTTACTTCCCCCTATTTTGTGATGTAATATAGCCAAAGAGTAATACCGTTATTTATTACTCAGAACCACCTTCTTGTGTCTCTCATAACATTTTTCAGACATTTATTTAGTCCTTGAAACATCCACATTATATCCATTACCATTTGAAATGTCAGTACTGCACAGGATCAATCAGGCTTCCATAGCACAAATACACTCTCTGCTTTTTGTCAGATATTAGATGAATATATCCATGTTTTCAAACATCTAGTGTTTATTTTTGTTACCTAGTAGCAGAACAACAAATTTATTTTAAAATTTTTGTATTTAGTTGTACGGAAAAACTGTCCCTCTACATGTATTTGTAGATGGTGAAAGAGCATAAAACATCATTAAGCGTTTCTGAGCCATTCTTTTTTCTTGTATGCTGTATGTGAAAGAAAAAAAATATTTGGAAACAAAAACAGATGACAAAGTGTCCACACTCAGCAGAGGAAAAGAAGAACATAAAGAATTCCTACATTCAGACTCAATTCTTGTTTAAATAGCTTCATTGACAATGTAAAATTCAACAACCCAACTCCTAAACTGAGGCTAAGTCAATGGAAATATGTTATCCAATTATATACTAGCTACCTAAGCATTATGGGTTCATTTCTATATCTCTCATTCAAAGAAAACCTCTAACTGATATATCTAAAATAATTTTTCTTGTAAAATGACTGTTTAAATTAAAAGTTCCTTAGAAAAACGTCCTTATTATTCCCATGATCTATAATAATTGTACTAGGATATCCTACAGCTCCTAAACATTTAATTATTACACTAAAAAACATTAGCAGAATTCAGTCAAAAATATAAAGAAAATACACTAGCTACAACTCTAGCACAAAAGTAAACTATACTACTGAATAGAAAATTCATTGAAGTAAGAACTTCAACTTGCGTCAATACCCTGTATACCACAATTATTTCATTGCATTTAATTTGTGATAAAGGTCAGAGAAAGATGTTCTTGATCTTCTCTGCTATATAGAAGAAAAAAAAAAAAAAAAAAGTCCTGAAGTGCTGAAGTCCATTTCCAATGGAAGCAGAATTCTGTTTTATTTTCATCTTGTGCTGATAAGGAGATAAAACCTTCTCATTTAAACAAAGAGAGTTTATAGCCTCTAATTTATATTTCGACATTAATTGAATACATATTCTGCTGCTTTCATTTGGCTGATGTAATGAATTTAATATTCAGGAGTCAGAAAAAAACTCAGTTCTATATTACTTTCAAAAAATGGAAATGTATTAATTTCTTTTTTAGCACACAGTTTAGTCACATCCCAGTTCTTAAACCTTCAAAATAAAAAAAAGTTCATATTCATTGGGACACTTGGAAAAATTATATTCTGGCTCACAAAATTTTCAACTTCATATAATTTTAAGAGTCACTCTGGAGTGCAGAAGATCAGATTTCCCTTCACTATTTGTGATGAGTTACGAAAGTCTAAAAGTTCAGTCTGGTTGTGAAATGTGATAGGAATGAATTTTGAAAGGTTTGAGTTTTCCTGAAAGAGGTTTTTCAATATCTAGTAAATTAGAGTTGAGTTTAAAATTCTGTTATCAAATCAATGCAGCTGTATGCTACTAGTTATGATACAAAGATTAAGGTTTAAGAAAGCAAGCCATCTTACCTAATAAATGGAAAAAAAACCCCAAACTTCCTACGTACATAATGTAAACTTAGTATAAATTGTATGAAGTGCATAGAATACTTGATTTCATCACTGTCTCAAGATATGCTAATGTAATGTTAAATTTGACTCTATCGCATGAAATTATTTCTGGTTATTTAGTCTAGGCAAAATTTGACACTAGTTTTAAAAATATTTTGCTTTACCACTGCTTAGGATAGAACATTGTGTAGGACTAGGACTAAACTGGTCAGAACCTGTCTACAGTTAGCAGTAATAGAAATAAGATATTAAAAGAAAATCTTATAGCTGTATAATATTATTATAACATTATATATATTCTAGAACAAAAATTAAATTAGATTTACCTGTTCAGATTATAAGAATTTGCTGTAAATTGAAGAGTAATCAATTAACAATAAAAATATTGTTAAATATATATATATAAAAGTAGAGGTGTTGGAGTCAGAAATCTGAGAAATATTTCTTTGCATGTTTTAAAGGATGAAAAACGTTTCGCAAACACTGTTTTTGACCTTTGTTCATGGAAAGGGCTTTCTAGGCTCTGGGATGTAGCAGAGCTTTCAAGAACGTATATTAGTAGCATAATATGTAGTTTATCACAGGGTGAGAAATTTATATTTCTGGGGTTTCTAGAATGGTAAGCAGATGAAGGCAAGATGGAGGCTTCACGTGGCTTTTAAGCTTCTTCCCTCTTCTTCATCTGCTCCATCTTCTGCTGTGATGGTGGCACTTCAATGGTTTAGAGTAGAGACTGACTTTCTAACGTGAAAGATAGGTATTAGGAATATTTTGTAAACAATGTGGATGTAATTTTTAGTATAAAGATACTCCTCACCTTAGGGGCAGTGTTACTGTGCCTGAAACTGACCTGATGCACAGACTTCTGTGGGTCAGAAAAAATGTATAGATAAGTAAGAATAAACAACCGTGAAAAAACAGAAGAGATGGCTCGGGACCCTTTCTTCAATCTCTGGCTGGGGAAAAAAGACTTTTGCATTCTTGGGTTCCTGGAAATCCCAGAAAAACACCATCAAAAGACATTTTTTTGTTTTGTTTTTTTTAATAAACTCGACATAGAGGGATTATTTTTTTTCCTTGGATCTAGTTGACATTCTCCATCTTCCAAAATATTCTTTTCTCACACATACAACTACACAACTAATCTTTTCATCCTGAACTCAGGTACCATGTTCTAACTTAACTACCAATGCCTACTCTATGTTTAAAATAACACATTCTACATTAAGCATTCTATTTTTCAGTTTGTAGTTGCATTCTCAATAAGTAATACTACTATAGTTAAAACTGACAAAAGATTTTGAACTGCTGTTCTAGACTTCAAGCATTGCAGTCAGTACAGGGAAAAAAACCCAAATCCTGTAGACCTGGAAATTCTCTCTTTCTTAATTGTTTATAGTTACTGGACTAAAACTTCAGTATACGGCAAAATAATAATACCATATAAAGGATATATACTGCTAAAAGGCAACCTACAGTACTTCTGTTGGCTCAAAACCATGCCATAGAAATTTCCTGATCCCTTCAGCAGCAGCTATATGAATATGTTTTTCTTTTAGAAGATTAAAAATAGTAATCCAGTCCTTAGCTGAACATGTTCTTGTCTTTGAGCAGTGCACTATCATGTCACATACTATGCATCAAGTTCACTTTTTTGATCAGAATCTTAGGTTTGCTGCCAGGAACCTGTTTTCCTGCACTGATTTTATGGTGCTGTTGCATTTCCACAATTCCTCATCACCTTTTAAATCTATTACAAAATTTATGAATAATTAATTATTAATTTATGAATTAAGAATTGATTTTTAATTCAATAATTTCTCATTTTCTAAGCATTATTGTATGTATCTGGTCCTATGTGGAGTGAAAATCTGAAATCCACTTCCCAACAGCTCAGTTATATGACATCCAAGGATTAGTGTAGTGCAGCTAAATAAACTTAGTTGAATTTTACAGAGAAAATTTTTACTAAACTGAGAAATAGCACACAGAGCAACAGCAACCTCACTTCTGTCAGGCTGTGTGAGCAATGGGTGGTGGGACCTTCAAATTCTGGGATAAATTTTTGGCAAAGACCACCTGGGTAGTCAACACCAGACAATCTGCCAGTCAGGCTGGCCCTGCCTAATCAAAATACTACATACCATAGAAAGGGATAAAGGTCCTGTAGTGCACATTAAAGACATACCGGGGAAAAATTATGAAAAAAAAGGGTTATTCCTGTCTCAGGCAAAGGTAAACCCATCCATAAGATTACTTTTGTTCAGGGACTTGGGTGAACTTTGTGGGTAATGCCAGAAAAAAAGGGAAGTCCAATGCATGCCTCAAGAGGTTTTGGGTGAAAAATAGCTAATGAATTAAACTGTAATTAATGGTTATATTAATAACTACTCAACACTGTGTATTACTGCTTCTGTGGTTGCTATACATGCATCACCTTACAGCACTGATCTTAACGTCCAAGCCTGACTTTCATTGTACTCTCACCAATGAAGAATGAACTTTGATAAAACTGGAGCACAGCAGTACTGAAGTTGGAACTAACTTAAATGTGTGGCATGCAACAATCCAACATCTCACACTGTCTCTCCTGCTTGAAAGACTGTTACCCAGGATGAAGGTCAAAGTCACGGACTAAATGAATCTAACGAACTTTTATTTTTGTGGACATTTTATGAACCTTTGACAGAAGTGTTCTATAGACTGAGGGAATTATGTCTATATGTATGACTACCAAAACAGATAAACAGGGAGGGTGATGGGATATTGGGAAACATCATCATTCCAGTATACAAATGCCATCATACCCCAGATATGATCTGGGGGTAGGTACCTGGAAGAGGTGCTGATCTGGATTTGGAAAGGGGAGTCTGACATTGGTAAGCAGGTAGTGAAAAATTGTACTGTGTATAATTATTTTTTCAGTTTTATTATTATTAGTAGCATTATCATTCAGCACTATTTCTATATTTTAATTTATTTTTAATTATTTCTTTTCTTATCTTAACATAGCAATCTTACTTTGATTCTCCTCCCCATTACACAGGACTGGGGATCAGAGAGAAACAGGGCTTGACTGAGGGACTGTGTGGTGCTTAATTTCCAGATGGGTTTAAACCACAACACCAACAAAACAGATTAATTGAGCATAAAAGGAAAGGTTATATGATCTGAAAAACACTTGAAAAAATCTTGAAGATATTACTCTAATCTACTGCTTTTCACTTTCAACACTAACAAGTTGCACTGTAAGAAGATGTAAGTTCAGTCTGCTTTCAGCATTGCAGGAAATCAGAATGAGGACCAGCTGAAACCCAAAACCAAATCACCATGTTGGAATGGCTATATCTTACCTGTTGTAAGTACCTTATGACAGAAATTATTACCCAGCACCAAGAAAACCCCATGGCTTTTGCTTAGCTTGTAGAATAATACAGAGAGTCCTGCAGAGACATGCCTGATTTCTCCTTGCCTTCAAAAACCATAATACAACTGCAGTATAAAAATATTAAAAAAAAAAAAAAAAAAAAAAAAAAAAAAAAAAAAAAAAAAAAAAAGGAAAAGTCAAATGGATCAGACCTCAGTAAAAATTTTGATCCAAATATTGGAACCTGAGCCTTAGTAATTTAAAACACAGGAAAATGACTTACAGGTGATTCTGTCTTATATTACATATCCTTTGGTAGATGGAACATAGAGGGAATATTAGAAATTCATCCAGAACACTGTAGCTTGTAACAGGATGAGTGCAGATTGTTTATTTAGCACTGAAAATCTGTGCTAACACATGAGATTAAAAAATTAGTGTCTGTAATTGCAGGTCAGATGGAATCCACAAGGAAAATTCTACAAAGATTAAAAAAATAACAAATTACATACAATGCACACTGGCAGCAACGTTTATGACCTTCTATGCTTTGCTTCTTTATATAAATCTCTGAGTAAATGTGTCTGACTGAAAAACAACTCAGCACCTCATATACCATTTTCTGGTATCTGTGAAATGACTGTGGTCCACATGCTGTGAGATGACAAACTGGAATAATTTGAAGACATGATCACCAGGCAGAAGAGAAGGAATAAGAACAAATAAGACTAAGTAGGAAATAAAATGGTAAAGGGCAAAGTTAATAGAGAAGGAGTAAAGAGAAGGGAGGATATTGATCAAGGAATGCGAATGAAGAGAGAAAAAATCAGAGATTAGTAGGAACGCTTAGAAGAAAAAGCTTATTTTAGAACAGAACTGATGAAAAGTTTTCTTGTGGATGTGTCTCTTTTTTTCCTAAGCCATCTCCACATGAAGTGGACACTTCTGACAGCATTGCTAGCCATGAGGCAGATGGAAGCTTTAGGAACCCCACCTCACCAGCCAATCTGCACATGCCAATTGTGCATCTGGCTTCTGCTAGCCAACAATGAGATTTTTCTGCCTTTCAGAACCTTTCAGAATTGCATTCTGAAATTTCTTTTAACAGAACCTGAAGTGTTCTTATCTAAAGCCTTTCTCTATTAAGCTTGGTAAAAAGTTCAAAATTATGAGGAGATGAGGAAGAGAGTGAGCACTTTTCATAAAAAGAAGCCCAGTAATACTTGTTCTCTTTGAGGAAGGAGATGAACTACAAATAACTTATTTGGAGTATCTTAGACATCAGTTAAATATTTTTCACTGTTCATAGCTGAATACTGAATTTTGAAAGTTAAGACAATGCAAGGTTGAAATGTAAAGTATGCAGATGTGACTGAGAAAAACGAGATTCGTGAATGAATAACTGATTAGTTTCAGAAAGGAGTATGCAAGTCTGTGCCTCTGGGCATGTTAAATTGAATTTACCTACACTTCTACTTTACACAGTTGGAAATTCACATTAGCACAAAAGTTGATATTACATAGGCAGCGTTTTCAGATGACCAAATTATTTTTGTAAACCTGAAGCTATATTACCATGATATTTGTGATGAAATTGCAATCTTATAAATCCTATCAGATCTTGCTTCTGCAAAAGTAAACAGTGAAGGGCTACAGAAATACATATTCATGCTATTGAAGTTGGTCCTTACTGGCCACCAGATCTGCAAT
Source organism: Certhia americana (assembly GCA_018697195.1). Lineage (NCBI taxonomy): Eukaryota > Metazoa > Chordata > Aves > Passeriformes > Certhiidae > Certhia > Certhia americana. The sequence continues at coordinate 39,651,752 of CM031879.1, forward strand.
CTGCCACTGAACTGGAAAGCAACATCAACGAAACTCTTTCAAGACTGCCTGAATTACCTCCTTAATCTTTATTTAAAAAAAAAAAAACAAAACAAAAACAAAAAAAACCAACCAAAAAAACAAAAACAAAAAAAAACCTCCACAATAAGAGCATCAACCTTATTTTTCTTTTAATAAGCTTTTTCAAGCAATTTTTTTCGAGGTTTCATAGTCATGATATCTCTATATAATAAAATATACAATAGACTATTTACTGTTAGAGTTTCATTAATGTTTAAATTGAATTGCTTTAAAGAAAGTAAACTATATTTACCAGTTATTATCCTTTTTTTTTTATTGTTTTCTGCATGTTAATGGATTTTTTTAATCAAAAAAAAACCTGCAACATTTTAGCAAATGTGGAGAAAATGAGTAAAAGGTAGGTGAACCATAAATTTAAGAAGAGTTAGTATATTTGTAGCCAGTGATTTTGCAAGACAAAGGTTTGATGCACACAATGCTGCTCAGAGCACCAGTACTAAATGAAGCAAATGTCTGTCAGGTTTCTTGGCTCAGAGTGATTGCTGATCATGAGAAGAATGTTCAGTTCTGTATCAGTGAATCTAAAATTGTATTGACTAATTTAGTAATTGCAAGTAATGAGTGGCACTTCCAGGCTGCATATGTATGCATTCCCTGATGAAACAGGGAAACTCATGCCACAAAAGAAACACTGGGTGTGTTGGTCATTCGCCTGTGCTAAATGGTCAGGGAATGGGGATCACCTCTTGCATGCTGCCACTGATCCATCTAGCCATTATTAGACACAAATCTTTACTCCTACAAAATCAATGTGCTTTATGCAGTTGCAGAAGGCAAACCATACAGCCTGAAGCAGTGTAGCTTTGAGACACTGGCCTGAAATTCTACCAGTCTAAAGTATTACAGAATGACAGAATGGATAAGGTTGACACACCACACCAGGTCATCTGGGCCCACTTCAATTCTTCACACTCAATAATTTTTTATTATATTTTTAGCTTATTTTGCCTAAGCAAAAATTTTCACTCAGGGGTCCTCAAAAGATTAAGGATCACAAGATTACATAAGAATTCAGATTGGAAGAACAGCTTGGTGTCCAATCGCCCTGTTTATGCAGAAACACTTGAAACTGGTTTCTCAGGACCATGTCCAGATGGCATTTGAATATCTCCAAGATATCTTCAATATCACCAGGAAGGGAGATTCCCAAATGCTCTGGCAAGCATGTGCCAGCGTTCAGTCACCCTCACAGAAAAATGGATTTCCTGATGTTCAGAGGGAACCTCCCATGTTTTGATTTGTGCCCATTGCCTCTAGTCCTGTCACTGGTCAACACTGAAAAAAAGGCCTTTTATTTTGTCCTCTTTATACATTTCCTTCTGGTACTTATACATATTGCTGAGATCCCCACAAGCCTTCTCTTTCCCAGGCTGAACAGACCCAGCTCTCCAGTCTTTCCTCACAGGAGAGATGTTCCATCACCCTTGTGGCCCCTCATCAGACTCTGTTTATTATGTCCATGTAGCTCATACTTGATAGCTCAAAATTGGATGCAGTACTTCAGGTAAGGCCTTACCAGTGGCTGAAAATCTCCTCATAGCACTTCCTGTTATGCCAATGGGTAAATATTCTAATCATCCTTTTGTAATCAATTTAATATCCAGCAGAAATACTTGCAATTTTTTGTTAATACTGTGGAATGAGTGGAACAGACAATTTTTTTTTTAAAGCCTAAAAAAACCAACAAAAAGAACCCCACATGGTTGTGGTGGCTCACTAAAATTTGTGATTTCAATGTTATTCATTTCAGTTTATGCCCTTAATCCAATGGACTTTCACTGATGGAGGTAGAAACACTCAGTAGCTTTACAAAAACATACAATAGTTTGGGTTGAAAGGACCCTTTAAAAGTCACTTGGTCTAAACCTGCCACAGGAAGAGACATCATTCAATAAATCAGATTCACCAAAGCCTTAGCCAACTTGGCCTTGAATGCTTTTAGGACTGTGGAGCATCCAGAACTTCTCTGGGCAATGTCTTCCAGTTTTTCACCATACTTAATGTAAAGTTCCTTATGTTCAGTCTAAATCTGTTTCTCACTCCATTTACAAATGTTGCCCCATGTTTCACCACTACAGACCTTGCTAAAAATTCTTGTTATCCTTCTCATAAGCTCCCTTTATATACTGGAAGGCTGCAATGAGCTCTCCCCAGAGCCTTTTATCAAAGCTGAACAAGAACAAGCTGAACAAGCTCTCCCAGCTTCTCTTCATAGAAGAGGTGTTCCAGCCCTTTGATCATTTTTGTGGCCCTTTTCTGGATCCATTCTAACAGGTCTATATCTTTCCCTGTTCTGGGCACCCCAGAACTGGATGCAGCACACCAGGTGGGACTCCAATAAACAGAGTAGAGGGAGAAAATAACATCCCTTGACCTAAAGGCCACAATTCTGTTAATGCAGAATGCAATTGGCTTTCTAGGCTGCAAATAAATTTTTAGTCAATACAAAACCCGTAGAGGAAGTCAAGAAGGAATTAAAAAAGTCAATTTGAGCTCTGTAATTCTCAAGAATCTGAGATTCTATACTGACAAATTTTGGCCCCAGCAGTACAAAGATACAGATATTAAGGGAATGCTTGCATTGATATTGGTCAGAGAAGAATTAGTCAGAGGGCAAAAGTGGTTTCATGTTGCAGAGAGAAGATGTTGCTTTTTGTAGTCTATAAATTTAAAAAAGGTGAAATCAGGTGAAGCAGAAAGAGATTTTTTTTTCCCTTGTAACCCAGCACCAATTTGTTTCTACCCAAAAACCTGACTACAGAGAAATATGACCACTTTAGAAAGCATTCCCATTAGTATATCCCCAGCCAATTTCTTTCTGAAGAGACCAATATATTTTAGGACATCTTTACACTTAGCTGGAACTTACAGGTTTTTCTCTGACAATAGTCACTTAAGGAAATGCATGAGAACTAATGGTCATTCCTATTGTGTGCCAAAGACTCTTTTCTGTTCCAGTCTGCAGATGACTTGTGTAATCACAAACCTTTACTCAGGGAAAGACACCACATCAGATATCTTCAAACTCTCTTAGCTTATTCTGTCCTTCATAGAATAACTTTATTCATTGATTTTAAGATGTAAAGAGTAGTAAAATAGACCTGTAGGTAAAGAAGACAGACCAACGTAGAACTTACACCAAAAATCTACTAAAAAGTATCTTTTAGTGATTTAAGTAAAAATTTTAAAAGTGACATCAAAACATTGAAAGAATGAGGAAGAGTTACTACTCACATTCTCTGAGTAACATTTCTTATAGTGCTTAAGGTAAAAATTAGGCTGTTTAATTTAGTCAGCAAATTTAAGTAATAGACCACATAAAACACAGGTGGTTAGTGAGCAATAGTGTTTGCCTATCTTAGATGTCCTACCTCAATCAGTTAAGTATTTTTGAGTGACTATTAAGGAAGGTTTTGTGCTGAGCACAGACCCACATCAGGCTGTCTTCAAACACTACCATATCTACCTGTGGGGCAGTCTGTTTTGCGTCACTGTCCTAGCTCCCAGTTACCCAGATCCAAATAACTATTGCAGTACACAGAGGAAGACAGTCTTTCCTCCAGTGGCGAATGAAGGATGCAGAAGTTGAGGGATGCAGAGGTCACATCCTAAAGGGGACAGAGGACATAGGCATGATGTGCACACAAAACCTATGGTACACACTAGGGAATGCATCTGTTACAAAGTATGTTCATTGGAACATAATTACCTTGGTTTTGCAGCCAACTCTGAATTGTCTGTGTGTTTTGTACTAAGCAACCCCTGGATAAAACTCAAAAATAATCCAGAATTTGTCTTTAATCTCAGTACTACACAGCTGTAAAACTATTTGACTTCCTACATAGCCAGCATACCCATTCTCATGTATTCCTATGCTTGCACAGTATCCCAGATTCAACTGGCTGGGTCAGAAGAGGTTTGTGTCTTCTGGTTCAGTGTTTGTGATATGATCCCATAAATGCAACTGTAGGTTTCAGCTCCTTCAGACTGGTTTGCCTAGAACTCAGGTGTTTAACAAGTGATTTAATTTCAAGATTCCTGTCATCTTGTTTAAGTAAAAGAACACAGCTGCTTAAAAGCTTTTACTTCAAATGCATGTGGTCCCTGGGATTTACTGTATTACATATCACCAAAAAAAAAAAAAAATATTTATTCATGGAATGCTTAATAAAAAACCCCTAGAACATTAAAAGTAAGCTTTCTAGTGCAACCAAATAACTGCAAATAAGTAAGACTGTGCCAAGAATAAGATTGATTACAGTCCAAATGCATGGATTTTTAGTCTCTGAATCCATCTGGAGAAATGGAGCAGGTGGAACCTAGTCAAATTAGAATCTCTTATCTGTGTGATTAAGTGCAGTTTTTCATATAAATTATAAAAAGAGTTGTCTGTCACAATCCTTTGTGACTCTTGAATTTCTGAAACTCTTAGCAAACTCACTGTAGCTATTTCTTTTAGTGTAGCTCTCCTGGAGCTCTGAGAACCTACTGCAGAGCCAAGGTGAAAGACTTCAAGGCTCAGAAGAAAATTCACTGCAGGTGTGCAAGAAACAGATCCCTCCTTTCTGTATCTGTCACAAGAAGGAACTTAACAAGCCTTATGAGGATTTTTAGTCTGCTTATTCTCTTTATTTCTAACTTAGAAGCAACTTAAAGGTCTCTATCAGATATTAGGGAGAAATAATTACCCAACTCTGAATGAAACACTTACCTTTTAAAGATTTGGGGCAGAACAAAACAAAGAAATTAGTCTTTTTATATAACCACAGCCTTCAGAGGTTTTATTGTTCTGGAATGATTTCAATGAATTATTGGTGCTTCTGAGAACCTGTAGAAAAGGACTTGATAGATAGCCTACTTCCGTGTCTTACTAAATCATAGTTCCACAAGCTAAATTAGTGCATAGGAAAAACTAACTAAAAATTCAAAAGATATAGTAGCATACAGATTAAATGTTTAGCATGTTTCACTTTACAGACTGTGTCCTCATAACACAATGTCCATGTAATGTAATATTTCTATGGTTCATTATACATGCTGTTCTAAAACCTGCAAATTTCCAGCTGCTTCCCAGCATCCCTGTGGAAGAGGGCAGGTCCGTTTTCCCAGGACATCCCCAACTGATGAAAGTTGTCAGAGCTTTAGCAACACAGCTTTAATGTCCATACATTTAAAAAGCCTACTGTTTTCTTGAGAAAATAGGCCTACTCTTCCATACAGGACAACTTTTGATTGTAGTAGTGGATGCCAGACTCAGACATCTGGGGTACAATTTCTCTAGCGCCAATTGAAGCAGCTCAGATTAACCCATCTCTTACTCCCTGTGCTCTGTGCTGGGGGAAACCAAAAGGCAATGAGAAAACAGCTACTGTATACTACTGACGGTGTTTGAGTCTATCAAGTTGGCATGAGCCAGTACGTGTTTGTCCTGCAGGGAGAAGAATGGCTTAATTTTTACAAGCATATGGAGAGATAAAAAGAAATCTTAGTATAAATCACTTAAGTAGTTAATTAATTAAGCGACACAAACCCATAGGAAATCAAGCACTGTTTCCAGGGATCATTAATGTACTTAGCTGTGGCTGTTGTTTTTTTCCTCCCCATGGTTCTATGAGAATTAAAAGATGAAATAATGAAGCAAGATGATATAATTCCTACTGCTCTGTACACATTGGTTACAGCAGTCATGAGAACTGTGGCATTAAATAGGGTTCTTGATACTTTTGGAGCTATTTGGCATGATAATATTCAGATATACTTTCAGGGAGGGATAAAAATCAGGCAATCTCCTAAATGTTCTAATGTTATTAACTTGAGAAGGATTCTTCCCAGATATTTTTTATAGTAAATAATGGTTTTTTTTTACCTTCACGAATAAAACAAACTAGATACTACACAATATAGGAATTGGATTTGTAAACCAAATGAGGACTGGGAAGTAAACCATTCTTTTTCAGAAGTGATGCAGTGTTTCCACAGAATTCTGATAAAAAAATGAAAATTGCATACTGCTAATATAGTAATGCATGGCAAGTTTAAAACCTATGTACAGCTGTTTTTGCTAAGTTGAACTTTACTTTCTTGAGATGTCCTTAAGCCTCCTTTCACTTTACCACATGACTGAAATTGACCCTCTAGAAACTAGATCAAAATAAAATGCTACATTTTCCTAGATCAAAAAACATCCACAGATATTTAAAAAAAAAAGCAAAACCAAAAACCCCAAACCTATTAAAATCTTCCACCAGTGAAAATCATTACCTCCTTGTGCTGTTATTTTCTGCCTTGTTATTGAAATATAAAATCCAGATGTCTGTTCTGCCTTATAACAGAAAACAAGAGTAACTGAGAGAATGACTTCAACACACCCCTTGTCAGTGCTACAGACCATTAGCAATACTATAAATAGCATGATCAAATCCCAAATTGCAGATTCAGTCATAAAAGTGTCTACATTTCATGCTGATTCAGAGGGGCAGCAGCATTAACTGCAATCATCAAGGAATGTGACATCTCCACAGTATTTTCTACAGCTCACTGGACTGGTGACAGGACAATTGTTAAAAATTAATGGGGACCATCAGATGTGGATAAGTACAGCTTGGTAACTATGAAAGCTGTACTTCTCATTTGCAAGACATAATGTAAAATTATTCTGTAATGATAGATTATGTTTCAGTCAGGAAACACTCTTCTGAATCTTTGTATTTTTGACCACATTATTTTGTTAAATTTATAAGGAATAGGAAGAGAGAAGTTGCTTTATATTGTTTTCCTTTCTTGAAAATACTCTTCACCTTCTGTTTATGTTTCATAATCCTTTACTTCTCAATTAGTTAACATTCTAATAAAGTCAAGATCCTAAAATCCAAAGTTTATTAAGAGACTGATTTTGATAGTTAAGTAAAGAATCAAAGCTGTATCTGTAATTCCCTGCTACATGTCTGGATTTAAAAGCCATGGCACAAGTTTGTTTGAAATCTTGTTATTTTACATGCCTCTATTTTTAAACTGCATCAAACTTTCAACCAAAATCATGGGCCCAGTGAAGAATTCATTAAATACACTGGACTGTTTTTTTGCATCAGGGCAGAGTAAACTGTTACAGTGTTCAGAAGATTCTTAAGAACTCCTGCGTAGAGGATGAACCAAAAAGGATGTACTGACAACTAGAAAGATAAACTCATGACCATTTGTCCTGAAATTATAGATTCTAGACAGCTAATGTTGTTGTCAAAGAACGAGGCTAGAAAGTGAAATTTCTTTGTCCATGCTCAATACTGTGAATGTCTGAGGAGTCCTAATGTTAGCACAGGGAATGGAAGACTTTCGGCTGAAAGAGCTTGTGTGCTAACTCTGTCTTTTAGGAGGTAGGGGAAAAAAATTAACCAAGATGTAATACTTCAAAAATGTGCAGTACATGTGAGAAATAGCTAGAGTCTCCAATGATTCTAACAGCAGGTAAACAAATGATCAGGGAGAGGAATTATAAGTTTTAAGCATAGGAGACAATGCTTGAATGAATGTAAGAGATGGAGCATGCTTCCCTCTATTGCTAACCATAGATCTCCATTTCCCAACTTTTATATTTCTTGCAAATACTAGTGGACAAAACTGCCAGAAAATACCTGTAGAACCTCGAAGTCTTGCACCAAGTGGTCTGGTCAATAACCCTCCTACTGCAGAGATGAAGTCCAGAGTTCATCTAGTGCCAATGTCAGTAACTCTGTGAGTCCTAAGAGCCACACTTAACGAGTATGATTCCTTGTTTGTTCATTTATTATTTATGTCACTTGTGGGTTTGAATGCTACTCAAATCTAAGAGACCTTAATGATACAATATTTAAAACTCAGGAAGTTCAACATATAATTGAAAGTATTTGAGTAGGTTGTATATATGGAGTCAATTTTCCCCTCCAGAGAGTGATTCAGTTCAGCTATCTGAATTACGTATCTTAATGATGAGATAAATTCTTTTTTGGCAATGCCTCTTTCTCTCCACGATTAAAAGAGGAAACTTCCTGGATAAAATTAGCCAAAACTGTTATCACTAAATCATGTAGGATTAACTCAATACATTCACAATGTCACGCTTGTGTGGAAATAAACAAATTCTGGAAACAAAAAGCACTGTGCTATATGTAGGCAAAAGGTCTAGACTAAAGTTGCAAAATTACTTTAAAATCTGAGTTTTAAGTCCTTGACCATAATCACCTTTTAACACAATATTTATTAGGTAAGAGGGCATCCACTGAATTTCATTTAAGATTCAAAACAAAAGAGAAAAGGAAAAAGTTGTGTCTGTACTGCGTGACAAATGTGTGATCAACAGTACTGTTCCTTTCATCATCCAGACAGGTCTTCATAATTACATAGATGAAAAAGATTTTTTTTTGTTTTGTTTTGTTTTTTGTTTTGGTTTGTTTGGTTGGGGTTTTTTTTTACCTTGGGTAGTGGAATATAAAGATAAAAATCTAAGGGAACAAAATAGACTCTGAGGTCTCTTCTGGCACATTTACACGTTAAGGACCTCACCGATGAGCATGGGGGATCATGCATGGAGGTTGCAGCACAAGGTTTTAAGACTATTTTTATAATTTGGAAGATCCTAAAGGAATGTCCTTGTAATCTGTTTTAGACCAATAATCTGACCCATGGACCAAAGCTTGGAGAATGAAAGAACTCCTCTGTTGCCTGTATTTGCTGAAAATGGATTAAAAAAAGTGTTACTGCAATAGTACTTTGTATTTTTCTAGGGCTAATTTTACTTTCTCAGTAATAGAGGAAGAAGGGTTTTTTTCAATTTGGGTTTTACTACTGGAGGCATGGATACGTTTTGAGAAATTGATGCTATAATCATATGTCTGCTTAACTGACACCTTTATTATCCCTAAGAAATACTGAAACCAAAGAATTTTTGCAAAAAATCCCAAAAACTCCAAAACTCCTTTTGTCACTTTTCTCAAAATTGCCTGACAAGAGAAGAGAGTATCTTGTGTAGGAGGAATGACTCAAATCTTCACTGTAAGGGCTATTACCTGATGTCATTGTCAAAATCTTCAAGTTGACTCATTCACAGAGGATCAGACAAACAAAATGGCCTATGCATACTATGAAGCAACCTCATATTAATTCTTCCTTTAATACAGCAGGCCATTGATGTAATATGGACTTTATGGAGTAAAACCAAGTAGAAGACTAGAGGGACTCTTTTCCAAAGCAATGGTAAATCTGTTAGGCAGTTCTTGGACTAGCATTACCACAGTTACCTTTATTATTTTAAGAAAAAAAAAAAACAAAAAAACACAATACGTTTTATCTAAAAAATTATTTTTTTCTATTTTTTCTGATAAATTTAGTTTTTGATTGAAAACAAGAAAAAAAACCTCCCATTTTTTTTCCATAAAATGGTGTAGCAGATATTTCTCTTCCTTTTGAAAGGTTAAACTAAAAAAAAAAAGTCTCATTTCCTATAAGAAGCTGATTGCTATCTGTTTGGATTATCATATCATTACATTCCCTTTGCTTGCTTAATTCCATGACTACTATCTAATAATGTGCATTGGTACATAAAAGGACACACTTTTTAAAAACAGTCTTTGGATGCTTTGGATCAGAACATTGTGAGCACGTAACAAATCAGCCTTACGTAGATACGTTACATGCATCACATTTTATTTTAGCAGAAATAACAAGTAATTTGTTCATATTTGAATTTTGCTAAACTGAGTAGGAATAGAAATATTAGGAGGTCTGACATGAAGCCTAGAAATGATGTATTGATAGATGACACGGACCTATGCAATGAGTAGTTATGTAACTGAGGGTGAGGCAAAAACACTTTTCCTTTAAATTAAAAAGTGTTAAAAGTATAGCTGAAAGACTAGCATAATATAAATTTAAGTTTAATCATGATCTAAGCAAGAAGGGTAGAGTAGTAAAATGTTAAATACTCCTCTCTCTCCCTTATAGGCCATGGTCATCTCACCTAGCAAAATTTGCTAGTAAAAAGACAAGAAAGAATAATAAAGGTTTCCCCTTAACAAAAACATGATCTTCTAATGCCATCCATACTATAAATATGTCATTTAATAAAAGCCTGGGATTGTTTGTCACACTGTTATCTGGAGCTGAATTAACAATGGGAAGTACCAGGAACAGCATAGACAGGATTGAACTAGTAAAGAGCACAAAAGTGTAATACAGCTGAGAAGCCCTACTGTCTTAAGCGGTGTTTGAGATGAAAATAACTATTATTCTTCTGACAGTGACTAAAGCAGACAGACATAGCTAAATTGAATGACAATATATTTCTATTTTGCTAGGACTTGTAATACTCCCTACAATATGTCATTATTTTAAGCTTTGTATTGTAAAATCATGGATTATTGAAATAAAGATAGAGAGCTCTTAAATTACTTAGTGAATTCTATTCACTATAAAGTAAATGTCATCAAGCTTTTAAATTAATTGAAACCTACTATTTATTATTTGCTATTAGGTACACTACTTGACTAGTTAAACTGGTTATTGGATTCTTCATACAGTAGTCCCTGAACTCCTCCAGTCAATTAAATTCTTTATTGAATCTGATTTGTCAATGTCAGTGTCACTTCTAATCTCTTAAATCCACATTGGTCCAGAAGCTTTAAAATGTACTTATTCTGTCACAAAACTAGGAAGTTACACAAATAGAATTCTTCCCCTCTCCCTCCTCTCTCTGTGCAAGCCACAAACCTGCCACCAAAGCAAAAGATATAAATGCTTGTATATATACACACTTATGTAGCTACACAACGAGATGTTTTTTAAGATGAGCTACAGAGCATAAACAGGAAAAACATATAAACAGAAAACTATTGGGTGCTTTGCTACCAGCATGCTGTATATTGAACACTTTTATCTTTGACTCAGTTTCTTAGCACCTTAGATTACAGAAATTAGCAGAACAAAGTAACTATAACTAATTCCAGAACTGGAAACTTTAAAATCTTGGTAATATATTTCACAGGTTTTGACTGATATCTGCAAAAGTACTCCAGAACATTTTTAAACCTGTTACAACATAAATTCCCTTTTCTTAAATCTCCCTGTTTCTTTGTTCATCAACAAAAGCTAGATTTCAAAGGAAAAACACAGGTGCTAAAGGAAAAAGAAAGGAAAAATGCAAGTATTAAATGACTGATCTGTGTGATGTGCTTGTCAGCCTAATAACTCTTTAGTTCACCTGAAGAGCAGCACAAACATGCAGGCTATTTATTTCCATATTGCAAAGTAGAGTTTGCCAGACACAGACTTCTTTTCTCCTTTAAAATCATTCCTTTTCTAAGGGATCTCTTTTTACCAGTAAAAACCTGCTTTTTACATATTACAGGCATACAAGCCTCTAAACTACGAAAGCAATTCCCCTCCCAGGTTAGGCGCATCACCTTTATTCCGAAAGAGAAGGCAAAGCAGACCAGACTCTTACCAGACACAGGGAAAACAATTGCTTCAGCTGGATCCAGCAGCGCCGTGTGCGAGCAGGCAGCCTGAGCGATCCCTGGGCCTCCTCACACAAAAGCGAGATAATTGGCTTTCACGGAGGAGCTGTAAGCATCCATCACGGCGGGGCTGGGCGGCGGCGGGCGCTGCCCCGGCCGGGCTGGGCGCTCCCCGGCGGGATGATGTCAGGCACAGCCCCGGGCGGGCGCTCATTGGCTTCCCTCACCTGGACCGGCCCTTAACCCTAAACTGCCGGCCGCCCGTTAAAAGGTGTTCCTAATCATTGCATACATCCACATAGGTGGGGGGTTCTATTCTTTTTTTTCTTTTTTTTTCTTTTTTTTTTTTTTTCTTTTTTTTGTTTTTTTTTTTTTCCTCCTTGTAGGAAATGAGATTGTTCAACACATCTGCGCTTAGAGGTGACAGTGCTGGGTGTAGGTTTGGCTATTGAATGTGGCAATTAAAATTCTAAAAAAACCTAATTGCCGAAAATTATTAAACAGACCCCCAGGAAGCTGCGTTTTCATCAATCTGTTTGCTAAATGACGAGTAATCAGCAACACATGTACAGAAAGGTATTAAGGAAGGTTATTGCATGGGCACTGGAGAACTAATATTTTTAATGATTGTGTATTTT
>CM031879.1:39664056-39757254 GCA_018697195.1 Certhia americana
AAAAAAAAAAAAAAAAAAAAAAAAAAAAAAAAAAAAAAACCAAAAAACCTCAAAAGGTGTAAATTCAAGAATATTTCATTATTGCAATGTTAGGCTGATTCCTGTGTCTTTTCAAGTATTTAAAACTAACAGAAAAAGTACAGAGATATAAAAATGTACATGAAGAGTTATTCTTTGAATGCTAAGTAGCAGTCCAGATATTCTGTAGTAAATGAGGCATGAAACACATTGCCAAATGTATGATGTCCTAAATATAGTGGCACTAAGTGTTTAGCTGTTACAAGCAATACCATAAATCATGAGAATTTTAAAATTAGTCCAAATTAGTGCTTCAATATTGCTTTTTCCATAAATTAATATTTTGATCTCTCACCTTTAAGTGGCAAAAAAATCCTAATACTATACAAAAAAATGCAAAAAATCTGATCTGTCACATGTTGTATTTCTATCTTTTGTTCTATGTCAACTTTTCTTTAATCTTGGGAAACTAATACTTTCTTTAAATGGATAGGAACCTGATCCCAAATGTATTTACAGTAAATAATATAACACAAGAGTTTATTTATGGTCCGCTATCCCTCAAAAAAAATTATCATTGTTCAGTTTGTTCTCTTGGGGGAAAAAACAAGACCAAAGATCCAACAACACTGTACAAAAAAAGAAAAAAAAAAAAGACAGGAAAAATGAAATATAATCAAACACGGTTTAATGTAATCTAAAAGATATGTAAGATAAGATTTCTAGAATAAACTTGATAAAGAGCTCTGTCATTTTCTTGTGGTTCTTTCACAAAGTTTTAAAGACTCAGGAGATTAAATTCTGGGGACTTAATAAACACCAGTGTTGTGTGGGGATCTGGAGGCTAACCTATTAGACAAAACATTCTTTCAGCCAAAATGAAAGCCTTTGCTCACTTATTGATGCTCAGAAAACATGGTAGCTCAGAAGGAAATAGCTATAAAAAAGAGGTTCATTGCTATACAAAGTGACAAAACTCAATTTCAGGTCAGAAAAGATTAATTTAGACAATAGGAATGTCAGCTTTGCTTTGATGTGATTAATTATAAAATTAAGATGTAGTATCATGAGTGGTAAGGGAAAGAACGATTTATGAGATAAAGTATGCTTAGATTTATCATGTGTAAAAGTTATATTCTCCTGAATATTTAATGCTATATATAGTCTAGACTAAAATGACACATTGTTGCCAAAATTTTATTACAGTGGTTGATTCAGCTTGAAAACTACCTGGATTTCCCATATCTAGTTAATGATGAATTAAAGTTCTATGCATTTTTTATTCTTATGTAGAGTACACTTTATACTTTTAAAGAGTTTATCGTTCACAGATTACCTGCTAGACCATCTTTAATGGTAGAGTGACATACTTTTACAAAGTTCTCAACATTTCATAAAGTGTGTTATTCTCCAGTGATAATAAAGAACCTGTGTTTTATAAATTAAGCAGTAACTTAGAAAATTTATTTAGAAAGTGTAGTATCACTGCTAATTTGAAATATTAGTGCAGAATACTTTTTAGTAAATGACCTGTAAAACTTGACATTTTCTTTACAAAAAAAGTAATTTTCTCTGCAGAAATATATGAATGAATATCTTCAATTTGAACTATTTATTAATGTAGTGATAAATTATCAATTTTTCCATATTCCTTGCTTCAAAAATTATCTTTCACCAGTATTTTTAAAACCATGGAAGTATTTGGAGATACAGGCTAAACAAAGTAATGGTTGTAGATAACAGAACAATTCCATGATCTGAATTAAGTCACACAGCATTTTTTACACTTCCACATGCTGTCACACATGGGTTATAACCAGTTTGAAATACAATTAATGAAAATATATGATAGGATTTATATTACACCCTTTAAATAGTAGCAATTCACTTCAGATTAAAAAAACAAAACAAAACAAAAACCAAAAAAAACCCCAAAAAACTTGTAAGGCCATTTCTTTAAAAGAAAATCTCTTCAATGAAATAAACAGGTTACAAGAGCTCAAAGCATGACTGTATGAGAAATCCAGGAACACAGAATTTATACGCTCCTATTGTTGTGGCATGAGTTCCATACCTGAAAAGATTGGTTTGTCTACCTGGCACAGACAATAAGGTGCTGTTGGCAGTGATGTTCCTTGGCACTTTTTAGTTTTAAGATCAAATGACATGGGAAAAAAAAGAATTAAAGAACAAGAAAATGAAAGAGAAGTGACTAATGGTTTTCAATAACTATCTGTTTTTCTTTCTATAACCAAACATTGATATATGAATAATGCTGAAGAACCTAACTAGAGGGGATATTTTAGTCCTTGAGCAAAGTGAAACTCAAGTTTATTAGTATATATTTCCCATGAGCTGAAATCATTATTAAATTTAATTGCTTGACAATTATTTCTGTCACATCAATTTAATGGTTAAACCAATTATTTATATTAGAAAACATAGTTCTGTATGAAAAACTAATTGAAAAACACAAGCAGTTCTCCAGTGTTGCTTAACCTATACATTATTAATATTGGAAGGGCTAGGTTTAAAGATTTTTTTCGAAATTAGAACTTAGTCGAGTGATGAGTTTTTAGAGATTGATTGTGTAGGCTCAAACTTACAGCTCTCGCAATCCTGTATATGAGATGAATGCCAAGTCAGGTAGACCTGATGAACTATTATAAACAATTTTTTTCCTCCTGCACTGAGGCAACTCAAGCTACCAGCTCTTAGGAGATTTTTATCCACAAGATGGCAGCTCTGTTTACATGGTCACTCCTTTTAGCAATGTTCAACTTGAAAATCACAACATAGTAATTTATTTATTTTTTTATTTTATAGTAGAGATGATTTTCTATTTCCACAGAAATTTTTAAAAAATCCCCCCAACAAGCACAATGGATTTGCATTAATTAACCCAAATATTGAAGTAAAATTTGCCCAGTTAAAAAGAATAAGAATATTTAACAGCAAAATCTTTCAGTTTAGAATTTTGTGAGAATCTCTATTAAGATCCATATTTTTTTTTCATGCTTTAATTTCTAGGCCATCAAACCCAGCATAACCTTTAACAGATTAAATTTAAAGAGTATGAAAGGTATTATTGGTAGAAAAAGAAATGCTTACTTGCCTAAAGGAAACTTAGGTTAATAGGCTTCTTCTCTAGGTAATGATGTATTTTATTTTGCTTTATATCAAAACTCATCAAGAATGCTCATTTATGTTACTAAAATCAAATATATATCTTTCTATATTTCTATATTTCTATGTATCTAAGTTAAAAAATGCTGAGATATTTACATGTATGGATCAACCACAGACATTTAATAGCCATTTGTGCCTTGTGAAAAATGTAAATAATGTAAATAAAGGTCTAGCTCTTTTCAAGGGCTTCACTCACAGCTGAAATGATTAGCAAGAATAGATGAGAAAGCATTTTCTTCATCAATGAAACACAGTAAATTAAAATGAAGATTTACTGAAAAAATTCATAATTGAACATGGAAACATTTTCTCCATGGGATAGCCTTTTCAAAGGAAATTTTTTCGCCTAGCTACCTGTGTGCATGCAGTCTTTGATGGCACTTCTGGAGTGGAATCACTGATCCCTCAGAGAAGAATAAGGAATTCTGAGTTTCCTAAAATTTATCATTGACCAAGACCCTCTGCACATATCATTATAAATCAGTGCACAAGACCTTACAGAGTGTAGTAAATGCAGAATTGATTGATGTAACTAACATCTTAATGAAAAAGAGATGAACCCTTTTTAAGTAGTGTGGGGCAGCAGTACACATGTGAATGGTTGTCAGGGATCAGCTAATGGGCAGTAGCTTGTTAATGAGGCAGCAAGGCCAGGATTCATGGCTTAGAGGCACATTCCTTCTCTCAGCATTTTACACAATGGAAAAAGCACAGCTCTGAAATGTGAAATTCCAGAGGACAAGGTCATGTTTGGCAACCTAGGTCACATCAGCATTGCCTGGGTTGAGGTGTGCAGCAGAAGAGAAGTAGATTAAAAGGGTCTAAAGAGAAAAGGTGACCTAATAGAAGGTAAAGACAATTGGAGATAGCTTTGACTTCTGTAAAGGTAAAGCAAGCTGCCCAATGCACGACATGAGCCTGAATTCAGTTGTGTCAAAGCAGACGATTCAGTACAAATTACAATCCCAGAGTGAGTGGTTCACATAGCCAAGGGTAACAGCACACACTCGTCAGAGTACTGTCATAACAGAAGTGCTGGTCTTTTCATCAGAGAATGTCAAAATACATTTATGTCACAAAGTAACATGAGTATTCTATAAACTAAACTGTGAAAAGTGTCAGGACAAAAGACGTTCAACTTTTCTGTGCATGTCCATATGGGGGTGATGTTCTATGTCAGCACAAGCTGGCTGTTATTTTGGGTCTACTGTGTGAGGATCTGTTTTACTACACTTTAAAAAAAAACAAGACAAACATTTATATGGATTAGAATGATGAAATAAAGCTACCTTGGCCAATAATTTGCAGCATTCTCAATAAGAAAACATGCATGTGAAGATTGAATTTTTATACTGAAAAAAAAAAATCAGAGAAAAGCTATTAAGATTTGGAAATATTTTCTACTTCTCTGATGATCATGTCACTGCAATATTTCAGCGGGTCACAAGGTGGTCACAAACATCTCCTTGTTAAATGGCTAAAATTTTTCTCGAACTGGAACTTTCAGAGAAACATGTTACAAATCTGATTCCAGAGCTGGGTGATATTCATACAAAAACCCTGAAGAATTTTTAGATCTCAGAATTATTTGATCTCAGGGAAAAAAAATTCTAAGACAAAACTGATAAGAACATAGTTGCACAAATTTTCTACATTTTACATACCCATTTAGCACCTAGTTTCCATAACTGCTTTGGAAATTTTGCAAATACTAGTCTATTATATTTTGATAATTAATTACTTCATTTTTGATGCCTAGATAAGATATTTAAAGTTTCAAAGCTGAAGTACTATTTGGTAAGTGCAAACATTAGAGAAATAACTCATAATGACTTCACAAACAGGAAACAGAATATAACCTCAATTACAAAATACAAACTTCACAGATTTTTTTTTTTTAAATTTAAATTTCCATTTTGATAACATTATATATGAACGTAGCCCCAAAAAGAAAGCTCAAAAGCACTACTGGAAGTTGTGAATGCTGTGTAATATAGTGTGTAATATGTGTCCCAAAGTAAGGGATACAGGGATAAAACAATGAGTAGGAATTCCTGAAAATCATGCTTTGAATACTAATGTTTATGTCAACATCTTGACCTGCAAGATCGTTGATAATTTTGGAGCAGAATTTTCAGACACTACTGTAGTGAGGGGAATTCTGCTAACATTTAAATCAGCAGACAAAGGCAAGTTTTTTTAGATCCAAGTCTGAAATGCTGTAAGACAACTTTGAGAACACTTCTCATGGTCACTACAAAATATGACACAGACATCCATCTCTTGAAGTTTTCCAGTGTTGGGCATGCCAAATGCCAATTTGTAAGGGAAACTAAATGTACTAGATATCAATGAAAGTCTACAAAAGACATAAATTACGGCATAAATGCATCACATGACACAATAATGTACAATGTGAACAACCCTTCCTCCTTCACACTGGGATTCAACTTGTTCCTGAGTTTCATCCTCATACAACGTATTCAGCTGTTCAGTTGAAAGCTTATCAAAGGGGAAATAATTCAGAATAAATATGTCAGTACTTGGTGTTTTACCAGGAGATTTTGAGCCAGTATGAAATGAAGAGATTGTTTCTGCAGCTAACATGACAGTGTACAAAACCTTGTCACACTAAAAAGGCAGAGGTGACTGATTGAGGTACAGTGCTGTGCTGACTGACCAAACAACCTTTCTGATGTGTTAAATGTTAAGATAAATTTGATCTGACAAATAACTACATTTTTGTTATTTATACACAGAAAAGATTACTTCCAAAATCATCTATAGTGATATTTAATATGGTCATTACATCATTAAAATAAACATACTGAAAATACAGAGAATAAATATTTTTTAAGGAGGATACTAAGCAAGGTATACATCTTCAGTGTTGATTTCTAAGAGAATACTAAGTACAAGATGAAGACCTTGAGGGCGATGACATATGATGAGATTTAGTCTTGAAGACATTATTGTCATCCTGACATTGGTTTGAGAAACAGAAGTAGAAAAGACAGCTTGCTGTCAGAGGTCTCTGTGGGTGACACTGGAGAGATGCATTTAAAAATGATACTGAATTGCTGTTATATCCATATTAATATAAAAAGTTATATATGGTGTATGAGGTATGTCATAAAATGCATTTAGGCATATTTCAGAGTTGCTGAAGGTAGTAGAAGAAAATAAAAAAAAAAAATTATTAATACAAGTATTCAGTATTGCTCAATAAGGCTAATTCCAGGGGAGAGTAGTAGTGATAGGAAAGGAAAAATAACTTTAAACTAAAATATGGCAGACTTAGATTGCATATAAAAAGAAATTCTTTACTATGAGTGTGGTGAGACACTGAAGCACATTGCCATGAGGTGCTGTGGATTCCCAGTCATTGGAAATACTCAAAGTCAGCTTGGATATTTTGATTGATGTGATCTGTTGAAAGTTGCCCCTGCCCATGGCTAGGAGATCTTTGAAGTGGCTTCCAATCCCAAACATTCCAGAATTCTATGACTTTATGACAAAATCATAATTACCTGCCTTCACAGATAATATTTTGGATATTTCAGCATTGAGATATCATTTGAATTATTATTCAGTAAAGCACACATACCGTTTCCTGTAGATTGAAAATCATATACAAGATACAATACTAACCACTACTTTATTAAGCACAGTCTATTAAAATGATAACATCTTAGGTTTCAGAAGTTTTAGTAATTAAAGCTGGTCGAACCATTCTGCACATAATAGTTGAATTTTGTTGGGAATTTTCAATTAACCTGCTGGATTAAATCTTTCTTGGTTTAAATCTGTATACATGATTTAAAATGTTAAATCTTTGTTATATATGGGATTCAGTTTTAAATTAACACTCACAGGTTCAGGTATCTACATGTGGGTTAGATATCTCACTTTATAACCAAAGCAGAGTTAATCAATGTCAACACTGGAGCCTAGAAATAAGTTCAGTTTACTTTAAACTAGGTATCTTTGGACAGATATAGTTGCTTAAATACAAGAGTTGTTATAAATAATGTTTAATATTTTTTGAGATGGCAAAGGATTTCAGAAGCATCAACACATCTGTTGTGTTGAACCCTCCTTTGAGAAGTGACAGGTAAACACTGGAGTTACAGGAGACCTGCAGACTCCTCATCCAAAATCTTCAGGCCAGGCAACTAAACTGCAATTTACAAAAACTCAAATACCAGCTTTGCAAAGAATGTATGTTTTACTTGTTTTCCTTTTGATGTGTACTTAAAAAAAAAAAAAATAAATTAAATTGTGAGGTAAAAGAATCCCAGTTATTGTAATTCTATGGAATGTGAGCATAAATTGCATATAGATCTTATACTTATAGATGAAGCACAGGAAGAATGGTAATCCATATAATGTTTTATTGTCTTGATATTAACTAAAATACACCAAAGAAGGAAAACCAAAAGTATATGGCTATTTTCATCAGCAGATTGTGAGAGTATGTGTGTTCTATGAAGTGGGACTTCTCCATGTTTGTTTTTCAATTGTGAGGCTGAGATTGTAATAGATTTAATTTTGTGAAACAAATATTACTTTTTTTTTCCTGAAGTAGACATTAGGATATCTAGAGCAGAGTGTTTGTTGATTCATTCTCTATAAAACTAAAATCAAATGTTCTTAAAAGAAAAATCTGAGAAAAATGTACACAAAAACGTAGGAGTTGCGTCCTATGCTAGACCTTTGCTGTGAGTTTTTCTCTGTTTATTTCTGAGAACCACTCCAATTGAGGAATTATTTGTGCATATCAGTACCTGTTAGTACAATATCTCACAGCATTTGCAAATTTTTAACACTTACTCTGTTTATATAAATTACATAATCTGCTACTTTTATGTTAATTCTATTGTGTTTCTCTTGCTTAGAATTAATTTGAGGAAGTAGATTTTTTGTTTTTGTCTAGTGAATTGACCCTGTCTGGATGCCAGGCACCCAGTAAAACCATTCTATCACTCCTCTCCACAAACAGACAGGGGAGAAAATACAGAACAAATGGTTCATGGGTCAAGATAAGGACAGGGAGAGATCACTCACCAATTACTGTCATGGGCAAAACAGACTCAACTTAGGGATATTAAATGAATTTATTACTAACAAAATCAGAGCACGATAAAGAGAAGTAAAATAAAAATTAAAAACACCTTCCCCCAACCTTTTCCTCCTTCTTGACTCTACCTCCTCCCCCAGTGGCACAGGGAGACAGGGAATAGGGGTTATGGTCAGTTCATCACTGGTTGTTTCTGCCACTTCTCAGGCAGAGAAGATCTTCTCCTGCTTCAGTGTGGGCTCCTCTCTCTGTAGGTCTGCAGGGCTCTGACAGAAACCTGTTCCAGCATGGGTTTCAGAGCCTCCATTCAGGCATTCACCTGCTCAGATGGGTGTCCCCCACGGAGTGTAGGTGGATCTCTGCCCCGCATTGACCCCCATGGGCTGCAGGGGCACAGCTGCCTCACCATGGGCTGCACCACGGGCTGCAGGGGAATCTCAGCTCCAGTGCATGGAGCACCTCCTGCCCTCCTTCTTCACTCACCTTGGTGTCTGCTGAGTTGTTTCTCTTTCATTTTCTCACCCTGATTTTTTCTGGCCACAATTATATCTGAGCAATAACTTTTTTTTTTTCCTTCCTAAGGATGTAATTACAGAGGCATTCCCATAATTGCTGATTGTCCCAGCCTTGGACAGCAGCAGGTCCAGCTTGGAGCCACTGAGGATTGGCTCTGCATGACATGCAGGAAGATTCTGGCAGCTTCTTACAGAAGTCACCCCTGCAGCTCCCCTCTGCTGCTACCCAAACCTGGCCCCACAAACCCAATACACTCTGTAAAGCATATCTTTATTAGACATAACATTTTTTTACAGTTCTCTCTATATATTGCTGGGTCAATGAATCCTCTGCTTTTTGAGGACATGATAACTATGTCACAGTGACGTGCTTTCTTCCTATTTAAACTACATGACTGAGGAGTTGCTTGAAATGATGTCAAAACTGACCACTGTTTGACTATGCTGACTTCATGGGTAAAGGCTTTCGCCCCCCACCCCATGCTAAAGCAAAACACAGACTCATGTTTTCCATATTAACTTTGTTTTAATCTAAAAATTTGCCAAAGTGGATTCTAAAGTATACCTTATGATATAACGTTGCTTTGGATTCTGTTAATAATTAGTCCCTTTTTTGATTATTTTCTGCCTTACTTTAAGTTACAAAATTATATAAACATTATCTTTTCTGAGTTTTCTTATTGAAGTTAATGACTCATATATTCCATTTCATCTGCTTTGGATCTGCTTAATAAAGTTTGAATCCCATTTTATCTTTTCTTTTCTGAAATTAATAATCTGTATGACCTTTGTTACCTTTCTTTGACTTAAAATTAATCTTCATACCTATTTTTATGCTCTGTCTTGAACTGATGAACCCAGTTTTGTTTCCTTCAATAAAATTACGTTTCCTTTAATCAGTTTATCTTAATTTTTATTTAGATGAGTGAATTCTTTATTGCAATTTCCTTACCATCATTTCTTCATTTCTATGAAAAATCTAAAACAGTAACATATCAAGAAATATTTTAAACAATTAATCTATTGTTTTAGT
The DNA here is from genome assembly GCA_018697195.1 of Certhia americana. Lineage (NCBI taxonomy): Eukaryota > Metazoa > Chordata > Aves > Passeriformes > Certhiidae > Certhia > Certhia americana. The sequence continues at coordinate 39,673,892 of CM031879.1, forward strand.
ACAGAGTTTCTTTCACCTCTGTGTCCTTTATCCATCCCATATATTTTTTCAATTTTTTACCAATTTTGTGTTTTATTTTTTTTTTTTTTTTTTTATTTTGTTTCTGTTTTGTCTCAGGAAGGTGCACTCTGAGCCTCTAGCTACAAAGCTTTCCTCCAACATGCTCTCTGTGCACAATCAAATTTGCAGTGTGGCTGTAATTCATCCCTGTGGCAAAAGGTAGGAACAAAGTCTGTGAATTGTCTAAGTCCAACAGCAGCCTTTAAATAGACTTTATATTATCACTGTGCATACAAATCAGACTTGTCATTCGAGTTTCCTCTGTCAATTTGTTTGCTACTGTTATATGTGTACAGCCTAAAAGAAGCCCTCTGGGGAAAAACAAACAAAAAAAGCAACATAAACCAATCAAAGCCATCTGATTTTTATGAGCTTTCAAAGTTGATATAAATTATATCTCTTATAAAAAAAATTGAAATTCATCTTCACATTACTTATCAATATTCTTATTGACAAGATAGATGCTTGAGGTTTTTTCCCCTTTATGTATTCAATTGCCTTGAAATTATTAACTTGAACTGAACTCAAAAGCTGAAATAAAATGTCCTTTGTGGATTCACCAAAATCTGAAGGTAAGTGCTAAGCTTGTTTTGTGAGCTGGTTGAAATGTTTACTTACTTCATATTTCAGAACTCCAAGATGTCATTTCAGACCTTTGGTCAGCCTCCATGCTTAAGATCTTTTTGTCTGTCATTGTTTCCTTTGCCATGTGATCATTAAACTGTGATTGAGGTTTGCATTTTTAAAATCACATTTTTACATAAAAATCATTTTAATACTACATTACCTAGATGGTTCCTGAACCATCTAAGAATTAGAGAATCACAGACTAACAGGATCACAAATGAGTAAGGTTGGAAAGGACCACAACGAGTTATCAAGACCAACTTCAAAAATAGAAAATACTACATGAGAATCATAGAATCATACACTATCCTGATCATCGAAGCCTAACTCCTGGCCCTGTACAGAATAGCCACAAGAATCACACCATGTGCCTGTGAGGATTCTCCAGATACTTGAATTCTGTTAGGCTTGATGCTGTCATCACTTCCCTGGGAGTCTGTTGCAGTGCCCAAACACCCTCTGGGTGAAGAATCTTTTCCTAATATCCAACCTAAACCTTCCCTGACACAACTTCAAGTCATTACGTCAGGTTCTGTCACTAGACACCACAGAGAAGAGATCAGTGCCTGGCCCTCTTCCCCTCACAAGGAAGTTTAGACTGATGAGGTCTCCCCTCATACTCATCCAGATTGAATGGACCAAGTGCCCTTGCACACTCCTCATGTGACTTTCCTTCTAGACCCTTCACCATCTTCATAGCTCTTTTTAGAAGCTCTTCAATGCCTTAACACTTTTTTCCCACTGTGGTACCCAAAACTGCACACAGGACTCAAGGTGAAGCTGCACCAACGCATGGCAGAGTGGGATGCTGGTGAAAAAAAAAGTTAGAAAGAAGGTCTACCAAAATGAAGGCCTGCTCCTAACTCTATAGAACTAGTTAAAAAATATACTAGTGCATTAGCATAAATATTCTCAAGCTTTCTATTTAGCTTTCCCTGAAGGTGATAGGGACCATAATCAATTACAAAATGTTAGTTATTGCCTTCAAGTTAGGTGAGGCTGAATCACCAGCAGATTTAAACTAGTGCACCTTTTATTTGTTTAAATTCAGTTGTGTCTTTGTAGATTAAATGAGGCTGTGTAAAAATTTCATTTGAAACATTCACTGTGTACCAAAACGTCCTATGAGTGAAATGTCTCGGTAGGTTAATTTGGGGTCATTTAGAAGAAATTTAAAGGAAGACATTTCCATATTTTTGATCACTAAAAATATGTTAATGAAATGATCTTGCTAATTAAGAAAAGTTCTTTGGGATGTTATCAGGGAGGAATGGTAACTACTTTTAATTATACCAGTCTAACCTGAATAATTTAACCACAGAGTATTTTGTGTTACAATGAGTCATTACTGCTGCCTATGATCCTTTATTCTCTCAAACAGCTTTTTGAAACCACTCACCCTCATTCTCTTTCTGTTTGCATTATTCAACACCTTGAAGCACTAGTTAGAAACACTCATAAAGAGGCAATGATTGTGCTTCAAAAGCTTAAAGGATTCCTTCTCGGTATTTCTTATTTTCCATTGTGAAACACTGTTTTGTGCCTGGAACTAGCCATGGTTTGTGTTTAAAGAACTGTTCATCAAGATTATTATGTTTAAGGATGATATTTTTTGTGCACAGTAACTTTCCATGATGAATAATTACTTTCAGCTGTCTTCAAGAACCCTACACATAGATATGCAGGAAAACAACAATTGTCTGTGATGGTCAGGACTGAACACTGTGGATACCAAGAGAGGAAACATGTTTCAGTTCTAAATATGCTTTACAATGAAAAATATCTTCCTTGCAGTCCCCTACTGGTTAAGCAGAATGACTGTTTACTCAAGGATGACTGCATGCAGATGAGGAGAGCTATCATGGCTTAGCTAGGATCTCTCAGAAAAGATTTGAAAATGCCATAATAATTTTTTAATAAATAATTTGAACTCTTTAAAATCACATCATTTAGTGGTTTGTTTTTTTTTTTTTTAATTCCTTTAGCCAAATTTTAGCTTTATCCTTCTCATTTAGAATGAACATAATTTGCATGATAGAAAACCGAAATCAGAATATTAATTTCCTTCAAAGTCTCCTTTTATATATATATATATATATATATATATATATATATAAAATTTTCCACTAAATGTAATTTCCTACAGTGTGTAGGAATACACATTAGGAATGTGTAGGAATACAGATAGACAGTATTGAGGGACATCTACTGAGAGCAAACATTCATTTTCCATTGGAAAACTAGACTTTAGACCTAGTTAGAACATATTTCTTACAGGTATGTCAAGTCCTCCTTGACTTGTTATCCTCCTTGTAGTTCAGGGATGGCAAATGTTGAAAATCCATGAGCTTTCTTTGCACAAACAAAATCCAAGAAAATAGTTTTTCTAATAAAAAAGAAGTCCTTTATTCTTACCCAGATAAAAGAAAAATAAAAATCTCCATCTGGCTGTTTTGTTCGCAGATGGAAATGAGAAAAATATGTCCTAGAGAAGTCATTATGAGAGACTACTTAAAAAATAATTAATAATAAGATGTGTAGAAACTGACATATGTACATATGATGTCCTTAAATTGATAGAGGTTTACATTGCTTTCATTGTTATCCACAAAGAGTGCTGTTCAATTCTATTTGACCTTAATTAGTGTAATTGATAGTAGTTTTAGAGCTGCATGCCATTTTAATCATGTAGTTACAGCTTTCATGACAGAAGAAAAATGAAATAGCAGCTGAGAGTTATCTATTAATAGTGAGAAAGCAGAAAGGTAAAAGGAAGGACTCTTCTCTTCTAGGACTCCAGGGCTTTTATGGCATTAGTAATGAATAACTAATGTATTCTAAGAGGAACACACTGATCTCCAAGGATGTAATGAAGGGCAGTAGGAGGTAGGATCAATATGAGTTAGAAATTTTATATCATTAGGAAATCACATGGCTACAAGAGTATACAGATAGACCAGTAAAAATGTCAAAGCTTGAGAATACAAACCATGTTTATTATGAATGCATGTATGATTAGGATGACCTGGGCCTGCCTATTTGAGGCTCAGGCTGTGTTAGAAAGATTGTATAAAGGTTTCTTGGGAAAGCATACAGTGCTACATCTGGTCACGAGGTTAGAGTGAGAACACTATGGGATGTATTTATTTGGGATGGACTTGAAATAAGACTAGGGTATAATGAAAAAAAGACAATAAATGAGAGCTTCTGAGTTGTGAGCAAAACATGCTAAATGAGTAGGCGCATTCATTAGCTTAAAGTGGCAATTTTTTTCTTGGAGGTTTCTCCTTTCACTATTAAGGACACTCAGTTTATGAAGCTGGGAGGCTTTACAAGGAAAGAAAACTTGTTCTACTCTCTCTTTCTCGCAGGTATGGTTAAAGAAAGCAGCATAAAACAAAACAGCCCTCTACCAGTGGTACTGAGTGTATATTATACTGGGAGAAACAAGCATGTTAAGCTAACTGCCAATTATATCTAAATCTGTATTCCAATAAATTCCTCTCTGGCACTACAATTTGGCACAGTGCTTTTGTAAAAGTTACAGTGTATAATGAATTCATTCACAGATGCTTACTATATTTTATATCTAAAAATTATTTTGATTTCTTTAAAATAAAAAGAAAAACATGAACATAGAGTTTAATCAAAAAATATGGCGAAGGTTGGCTGAATGAAAAATGACAGAATCTGAGGACATATATTAGTTTTTAACTGTACATGTTGCCAGCAAAGAACTTAGTCAACTTAAGGAAGACCATCTTGCTCATGAAAATAAATAACATAACATAGCTCTTATAACTTCAGCAGAACTGTACCTATTTCAAAGATTATGCAAAAACCTCTGAAGTGAGGTACTAAGTTATTCATAAAATATTTTTGAACTTTCCATCTTTATGGCATTTGCATACAAACACACTTAAGAGATTTATAAACCAAATTCTCATTCAGCTTTTTTCTTAGTTTTGCAGAATGATTGTGTTTTTGTTTTTTTTTTTTTTTCCCTTGTGTTTTTGCTCTCCTGCATTCTTATACAACAAAATGATTTGATAGTAGGGATTTTAAAACTTCCTTTGTCTAGGAAAAGTGAAAAAACCCCATTCACCCTGTTGTTAATCTGTTGCTGTTCCAGCTAAGAGTACATTGTGTCTACATGATAGGCAAAGTTTATTTTTAGATCAATCAGTGCAAAAGGACACACACTTTTTTCTGTGTATTTTGAGATATTTTAATATTGGACTTAATACTTAAGGGTCAATAAAATCCAGGAAAACAATGAATTCAAGGTTAGAGACAGAATTTTACCTTTGATACGAAAAAATATGCATAAAAATTGATTTTTTTTTATATAGTCATATAAAGTTGGTGCAATATTAGATGACTTTCCCCAAAATTTTGACTATACATATTTAGTCTTGCACTACTTAATTACTAAACATACGAACACTGTTTGCTTTCTTTATCTTCTTCTCCTCTGGCTTAACTCAAGAGTCCTTTAGATGCAGGCACACACTTCATAAAGTTAAATATTTTAATAAAAGGGCAATGTACAACAGAACCCAGATGAGATATTTAAAATCTGTTCACAATTCTGATGATGCACAGCACCCTGATTTCATTAAGGCTTTCCTTTCACAATTAATAAGTCATGAAAAACAATTAGCATTTTTGATTCCTTCTTTGTCTTATACACTGCTCACTCAGTCCAAGTACAAATCAAAACTTCAGAGATTTACCTGAAATGTATTTTCTGAGTTTCTGAGTAGAGATTTACCTCCACTTATTAATCAGTGAAAAGCACAGCAGTCACTCTCTGAAAAAATGGAAAACTCTTTTCTTTGGTTCAAAGCCTCATTTTGGTCTAAATGATTTAATTTACTGGGGGAATTGTGGAAACATCAGTATCATCCTCCAATCAATAAAATCAACAACACCACAAATCCCCAAGCATTTTTATGTACATAACACCTAGCCATCATCTGTAAATGTTTCTCTGAATGAGACATAGTGTGAGTTTCCTCATGGATAGTTATGCTGTTATGTTCTTGACTACTTTGTGTACTGAATCATAAATTGAACTGTGCAATATAATCTGCTTAGCTTGAAGAGGTGTGTAAACTCACACGCAAACTCTAAATGACTCTACTTTCTCCTTCTGCTTAAGGATGGAATTACCTTATAGAGACTTGCAAAAATGATTGTGGCAGGGTATTTACTATTTTATCCTGGAATACTGGTGAACCACTTTAGATGTGTAAATCCTGGATTTAAGTTCCTCTGGTTTTTCAGAACATCTTGATGACTGAATTTACTTTCTAAGTAAAGCTTAGAAACTCAAGATTTTTATCTTGTGAGTATAAAATAGGTTGATTCATATTTCATATTTCATATATGAGGTCTTTTATCACGAGTGGTATTGTTTTTACAGCACCTCATACTCTACCCAGTTGTAAGCTGGAGGTGTCTGAGACTGACTTATCATCTTACAGGGTAACATGAACAGGATGTTAGCTTGTCATTGAGTAATGTTGTGAAAGGTATGTAAAGAATTTGATTTTTTTGTTTGTACTGTTAGCTTTTTTTTTTTTTTTTTTTTTAATTACATGACTGTAGCAATCATGGAGTATATTTTCTCTGAAAGGTCACATGAAGTAGTTGTTTGCACAGTATATCAAGTGGCTGCTGCTGAAAATGTACTTCAACCTTTCCTGAGTGTAATATATGAGGATAAAGGCTCTCAAAAGTATAATACTGCATTTTTAACCCAGCCTTCTTAAGCAATAATTACATCAGAAGATTGGGGTGAACAAGAAACAGAGTATGCAAATAATCCATTTCTAAGATAAATATTTCATAAAACTTGCCTCTAAAAAAAAAAAAAAAAAAAACCACAAAAAAAAGATACCCTTTGACATAGATTAAAATCAGTTTTCCATTTTCAATCTTCAGTTTCAATTTACTGAACAAACTTCCTATGTTTAGACATCTTTCTTTTTTTTTCTTTCTTTCTGGCCTGACGCCACTTCTTGGAAATGTTAAGTGATTTGTAAAATCTTCTCATATTTACATGGCATCCAATAACGAAATGACATTTTTTCCATCTTACATATAAGAAACTGCTAACTTTACTATATATACCCTTGTTGACTTTATTATTGAGGATAAGAGATTGACAACTGCTCCACACTAGGAATCTAAATATAATGATCGTGTTTGGCCAAAGGAAAATACAGTTTCTTCTAATAAAAGAAAAGGGGAAGAAAAAAATTTAAGTCTGTAGGTTGTATTTTATGTTAAAGTTACGACACTGATAAACCAAAACTAAGAGCTGCTCGTGCTTGGCCAAGTATAAAAATATTGACTTCAAAAATAAAGAAAACCCCACACCCAATTATTTTGTCCAGTACATACAATATTTGCCATATAAATAACAAACACCTGTTCTCAGACTTGACAAAGAGATTTATGTCTACTCAATGATTCAACATGTTTAAAAATCCTCTCATTATCTCCTTTAACTGAAATATCCACAGAAGGAGTTGTAGAAACTCACTGTTGCTGAAAACCTCTTCACCCTGGTTGTTATTGAAAGATGTGGAACTAGGTGTGTTAAGAGATTAAGTTAGCAGCATAAAACAAAATGTGTATTTTTGCATACTTTTATATGTACTTTATATATATAGTTATATATATATCTTCATTGCCTCTCTTTCCATCAATATTTTGCCTTCTTTATAGACTCTTCCATATGAAACTAAATGAACAAACTTTTGCAAGTCTGAACATAGCATGTTCCCAAATTTCTTTTATTCATTACATTTTTGGTATCTACAATTCAAATGAAGAACTGTGTAAAAGATGTTTTTGTTTTTTGTTGTTTTATTTTTGTTTGTTTTTATAGGCACCATACTGAGTATGTTTCATTATTTCATGATATGCTAAGTCCCATTTTTTAATTATTTCTGCACAGCAAGTTGTCACATATTGACGTAAAGACTTGACCAGTTAAAAATTTCCTGGGGAACATTTATAAAATTTAAAGATAAAATATGCAGCTAAACTCATAATTAAAAGAGAACAAGAGGCAAATGGACATAAACTGAAACACAGGAGATTCCATCTTAACATGGATGGAATCAGATGGAAAACCAACTTGTTTCACTATGAGGATCACTAAACACAGGCACACACTGCCCAGAGCACTTGTGGAGTCTTCATCCTTGGAGATCTTCACAAGCCATCTGGACATGGTCCTGAGCAACTGACCTCATGTGGCTTTGCTTGAGCAGCAGGGTGGGACCAGGTGGTCTCCAGAGATCTCTTCCAACCTCAACAATTCTGTGTGATTCAGTGAAATCAGTGCACAGTTAAAATTTCTGCTTAAAAAACATCTGAGCCATTTGGCTGCTTAGAATAAGGGACTGTGTCTTTCTGTTGTCGGCTCAGTCACTGCATAGTTAAGCTTTTTTAGACTTCTGTGTATCTACCATCTGGAGCAGTGACTCTCTGCTTTTGAAGTTGTTGGTTTACTCCAAAAATGCTGTGTCTGTCAAGTCAGTCTCTGAGGATTCTTCATGTGAAATATTAAACAAGCCAGGTCCAAACTGCTGCATTGTTATTGATGGTGGTAAGAAATGATCCACTTCTCAGCATTGTCTGCATTTTGGTAGCTGTTTCTTTTAACCCTTACATATAGCAAACCAGTCTTCCCCTTCTTAAGGAACACGAGTTTTTGCAAAACATCAAGATTCCATTTTGGTTTTCTGATTTTCTCCAATTTTAATCATAAATCAGTTTTAATCATAAATCAGTAAACAGTCCTCTCTTTATTCTCTAGTAAGCGTATTTCTGAAGGAAGTGTAATAGGGTATATCTCATGAAAAAAATATGGTACGTGTATGTGCTTTGGGAAGAGAATTTTTCCTGATGATCAGAGTATGGAGATATTAGGTTTTGTGTTGTAACAGCTTTGTTTTGAAGTACTTCATAGGTGTGAGCATCAGACAAGATACCTCCTTGATTTCAGAGACTTAGCATGATTACTGCAAAAAAGCTATTTTGGGTAGCAATACCTCCCTACTAAGTACCATAATCATAGTTCTTTGAAAGATAAAAAGTACTTTTACCCCCCCTTCTATGAAAAAATTCCTGTTTTAGTTTTTCAAGGCAAATGTAAAAATCTCTGAGTTTTAGAAGGGGGGGGGGGGGGGGGGGGGGCGGGGTTCCCCTTCTTAATTTCCTTTTTGTTTTTCTCTCTTCTATACACTTCTAGTTTCTCACAGGAAAAGGAGTCTGCTCAATCCATATTATCAGAGTTTAAACTAAATCACCACATAAATCTTCTAAAACACTCTTCTGCTTCTTTTCACATCACCATGATGACAGCTAGTCATCACTCTAAGGAACTTACATATTCTTCATGCTCTAGATCTTCCTGTCTAAAAATGTTAGGGATAGATGGTTGCTTTTCCCTAACTATTTTTCAGTTTGAACCTGCTTGGTCCTCCCTTGTGGAATTGAAAAGCTGGCATCATTTGCTAGATCCTCCATGCTTTCTTTTGACTGGATGTTAGCAGAGAGTGAATTAAGTGCTCCGTGGAATTCATGAAACAGATTTTACTTTTGGAACCAAGCAGGCAGAAGAAAATTACAAAACCATTGCATTTCCTAAATAAATTGAAGAAAGACGATAGGAAAATGGTATCTTTTAAGCAAAATAACTTGGAAAACAACTATAAATTTCTAGAATTTATAAAAAAAGGAAAAACCTATAACCAAATTAGAGTTTACTCTTATTAATGTTCTGTTTACTACATAAATAAAGCATCATAGCATTTCACTTGTTTGAAGTTCGGACAGTTCAAGGACACTTTCACAGTATTATTTCAGTAGTCTTTGATAGATGCACTGTAATATGACCCTTGGCTACATGATAGCAATCTTAGTAAATCTTTGGCATCTTCAGATCCAATTTCATAGTTGTTGTCTTCTCAGTTGAAGATTTTTATTTGGTTTAGCTCCTGAACTTGCCTTTATCCTAGCTACTGTACATACTTGCCCATGCCCTATGATGTAGGCTGTCCGTATAAATCAGCCTCATTCTCCTTGCTGAGACAAGTCTTCTAAATTTCAGAAACTTATGTTTGCTTTCAAAAGAATAATTTCTTCTCTTAATTTAGAGACATTGTAAAAAATGGGCATCTCTAAAAAAAAAAAAAACAAAAAAAAACCCAAAACCCCAAAAACATGTTAAAGGAGGACAAATATTTCCATACACACAGTTGAAGCAAGAAGAGATCACACAACTGATGGATTATCTATAAATTCTATATTAAATGCAAAAACCTACGTTAATTCTATATTAAGTACGCATCCTTAAATCTCAGTCAGCCAATTCAAAGGTTAAGAGTTTCACACATTAACAGCCATTCCTGAAAACATTATAGAATATATATTTTATAGAAAATGGAATAAAAAAATGAAACATGCAGAATAGAATCTCCAACAGAGAATATATGGAACATATGGCATAATAAGGTAAAGAAATCAAAGGAAAAAGTTACTATATGACAAAGCAGTTATATTTTAGAAACAATAAAATAAAATTTGAAAAAGTACTAAACCATTGAAGTTAAAAAAAGGAAAAATATCAAATAGGATTAAATGAGTATTACCAACAAATCCTGCAAGTAATTTCTTTTCATTCTCTAGCAATGGGAATATGTGACCCCATATACATCATTCTTATGGACTCTTCAGAAACTTTTTACTTAAAAGAATGGCTTCAGCATACAACAGTAATTATCCTAACAGCTGAAAACTTTAGTTTTCAGTGTTGATCATAAACTTTAAAAAATGTAGCAATCTCAGAGGTTTCAACCTGAAACCTTCTTTGTATCTTCTGCTTTATTAAAAATACAAACTACAATTTAAATGCACCGCTAGTTTATACATAACTATGCTTATGTATTAGTTTGAAAATTGTGACACTATGACTACTTTTGTAGTAGAGAACATATGTCTGATACACTTCCAGGAGGCAGTAGAAATGCAATACGTGATGCCCGAATTTGTTAAAGTCTTGAAGTACACTTAGATTAACTAATTAAAGCTAACACTTGACTATTGATAAGGTGTTCATGATATCAGGCCATTTTGGTAAGAAATGTTTGATGTATGCTGTATGTTAAAGTGGTAACGTAATGTGGCTATAATGCAAACAGAAATCAAACAACACTGAACAAATACCACAAAGATTTTGTGATCTCCCACATTTGCTTGTTGTATCACAGATGCCATAAATAGATTCTTAATCTATATGTAAATTAGATTATTTCATGCTGGAAAACAGCATTAAACAACTGCTGGAGTGTCTTTGAAACAACGTTTAGGTGACTGTGAAAAAAGATGGCTTTTGTACTTGAGCTATGAACCACAAGACAAAACTTTCTCATTCTCTTTGGTTTAAACTTTCTCATGGTATTCATATTGGGATATAACTATGGATTTTAGGTCCTCTGAATCTTCTTAATGAACCAATGCTTGCCTCTCTATTTCAAGAATCACAGATCTGCAATTTCTGCTGCCATGCTTAAACATCTGCCTTCAGAAACACATGAAGTCTTTTCCAATATCAGTGATGCTGCTACTGTACTTCACTGATATTTCAGGAACTGTTTTTATAGTGACAGACAGACTTTTACACCTCTAGAACCACACAACAAGGAACAAATTGTAATCCATCCTTTCTGTTGTGAAGAAAACTGTCCCTCTTTACTGCATGCACTTCCTCCAGCTTGCTTTTCAAGCTAGTCTCATCAGTAATGACCTGACCAATCTCTTTAACTTTCTTCATGTACAATATGAATATCACCTTCTAGCCTCCTGCCCCAAAGGTGCTAAAAGGAAGTCGTTTTTAACTGTTCACCAGCCCTCCTGTGGTTTTCCAGTGCATATCTGGATCATTAGCTATGTGGTGCTGCTGGAAAATACAGGCTGCATTGCATCAGTTGTACTACAAAGTTCACGTCTTGATTCTTTGTTTTTCAGCACATAAAAGAGGATAAATTTTGTCAGTTACAAGTGAGCAGATGTAATGTAATCCTCCCCCTTTTCCCCTAGACAGACATTTCTGCTGCTTACAGATAAATCTGATGTACTGAGCTTCTGAAAACAGAGTACTTTCCTCCTGCTATGGGAGCCTCTATGGGCCTGCTAGACATCTATGGGTCACATCCAAACAAATGTGTTTGCTCTTAAACTATTTGGATAGTACCCCCATACTGTCAGTGTTAGGCTAGAGATTCAGGGTAATATTTTAAAAGAATGAAATATTTATATATCAGTTGCATTCAGTCATTCACAGTGAAACTTTAGTGGGAAAAAACTACCTTTGCTAAAACTGTAAACTAAATACGATCGATAGAAAGAGTTACAGAAGAATTGCAAGGAAAAAAAAGGTACAGCAGTGTTTTTTCCAAATTTCCAAAGGTAAACGAGGCTGGATTTTTAGGCACAATTGGTTAAACATAATGCATAGACAGACAATCTACTTTTATTATAGAGTGTATTAAATATTGAGTACTTAAAAACAAAGAGACAAACCACAAATAAGTACCTCCGAAACAAGCTCTTCTATGAAGTCTAAGACGATTGAAGAAACCCCAAAACAACAAACAAAAATCCCCCAAATAGCCAAAAATATAAAAAACCAGCCAAACAAAAAAACCCACTCTTAAGATCTGGTATGACCGCAACATGAATTCTAATTTGAGATGTGTTTTCCTATTTGCATTTATGCATTTGCAAGAAAGCATCAGAGGAAACAGACATACTTGTATGAGTTATGGTTTAATTTGCCAGTTATTTCTAATCACATCTTTCTTGGTAGGTAAAAATTGTCAGTGAGAACCTGCACATGTAGCAACCTTAACTGGTTGTTAGTCAGCACTGACAGTTTGCCTGCACAAAGGGAGATGACCTGTATTACTTCTACAATACCATCAACATGCCATATACCAGAAACACTTCTATAGCTATATATTTTAGACAGTAATATTTAAAAAGACAAGAAAACAGAAAAACAAACAAACAAACAAAAGATAAAACTAGAACTGATTACTTAACTTCACATGTAAATATTTTAACAAAATTTCTATTAAAACACTATGAAGTTTTCCCTATATAGATTAAGCATTTATTTTAACTTCTGACAGAGAAAGTAATCAAGATGTCATCATGCACCTATATGGAAAACCACTGGCCTTGGATTACACCTGTGACTATTGAAACAAAACTGATAGATGAGTCTGCCAGTGCTAGCCTAGCTTATTGAAAATAACCCATCTGAACATAACTATATAAATATATAGAAATAGGGTGACATAAAACTTTTACAATAGATGTTTTCAGTAAATGGTACATTTTGGAGCCATACATTTCCATTCTACAGTTCATTTTAGTTTTTTTCTCCAATACATCTAAAGATTGTCTGCCTGAGTTGTATATTTTATGCTACTATTTCTTCCTCCAATCACAAAGATATGTAGAATATAAAGTATATCAAATATTAGGGATATAAAGCTTTCAAGATTTCAGCTTCCTTTATAAATAGCAAAGGTAAGAAACTATAAATGTAAGTTTCAGTTCTATAGAGTTGAGAGAAATAAATGCTCTTTTGAATAACCTCTGCCTCCTTCTGAAGGCATAGACTTCAGAGATTATTTTAGTTATTTGTTACAGATTACAGAAATAAACAGACAAACTTACTTATATAGGTGTTCAAATACAAATGACATGGTCTCATTTAAAATATGATATGCAATGATTTAATTGTAAATGTATTTTATTGTAAATTGAAATAATCTTACATGTCTTGAATGTATTCTTTATACACATATATTTAATGGAATATATAAAGAAATAAATAGTTACACATACATCATGGTATACCAGCAGAAGAGCAGGGCAGCACTGAAGGTGCAAAATGTTGTTACCCTTACACCAACAGGAGCATGGTATGTGGTCTGTGTCCACCAAAATTGGTGAGTTTGTGAACCAAGAGTAACCAGAGAGCTGCATTATAGGACCTGAAATCTGTTAGATTTTTGAGCAAAAATCATTGGTAGACATTTTAGACATATTCCAGGTGAAATTTGCTTTCATTATATGCAGATAGAAGTACCAAAAAAAGTACTCAAAGAGGATGAAAAGCAGGGGTTTAATTACTTTTCAAGGCAAACTATGTTCACGAATATCAATATCTGCCTTTCATGAAAAGATTATGTCTTTAAAAATTGCCGGGGAACAAACGCCCAATGCAAAAAACAGATGAGAGATGTCCAGCACTCTAACTCCCTCAAGGGAACAGATAATAAAATGAAGCCTAAGCCATATTATTAATTACTTTGTAATTTCAGTAAATGATTCATGGTCTGATTTGATCTTCACAAATTCCTTGGAGCAAAAATTATGACTTTGTTCAGTTTCAGGAAGCAAATGATTTTGCTATTGAAAAGTAAATTGTTTCAATTTCCAAGGCTGAACTCCTCAGCACAGACTTCCAACTGTCCTTATTTAGCTCCTTTTTCTTTTATACATGATTTAATATGTTGACCTAAAGATTCATATTTATTCCTTCATTTGAATGTGATCTCTTCTGTTTTTTAATGGCAGAAGATTGTCTTCTGCCCTTTACAGTAACTTATTAAGTAACTTTATTAAACTTTATTGGTTTAATAAAATGTGAAAAAAGTAAAAAAAAAAAAAGTTGCATATATATATATATAAATATATATACATATATATATGTAACAGAATGGAATTTTATCTGAGATTAAAATTTATTCCACAAGCACTGTGATAGTCAACATTGACCCTCCATTTACAGTGAATCATAAAGGTAATTTATAAAAAATATTTCATTCTTTAATGTTTTGATTTTGTGAAGATTACTGGGATTTTTTTCATTTTAATATCCAAACATCCTGAGTTATTAAATTTGGTTTCCATTACTAGCACGTGTGTAAAATCCTCTTGTATTTACAAAGCTATTGTAGTTATTTGTAGATATATTGTCTTTAAAGGTAGTTATTTTGTTAGTTATTTCTACACACAGAAATTTCTTGGGGCTTGTTTTTTCGCTAGAATGAAAAACATCTCATAGAATACTCATATACACTTACCTTCTTTTCTCTTTGGATTTCACCTATGATGAAAGTGATATTTTGTCAGAATTTTTTGTTCTGCACAGTTATCTATACAATTAGTAAGCAAACCCCAAGATGTATATATCATACAACACAGAAACATGGTCATATTCACAAATATATATTTATATTCCTTATATGTGAGGTTTTAAAAATATATGATTTCCATTGTTGGTGGCACTTATTCCTAGGAGGAAAAATCAAAACACTGTGTGTTCATAGTACCACCCATTATTCACACTTTGTATGCGATCAAATAATTAGCTGCAAATTCAGCAATTTACACAAGCTACAGTAGAACTCAACAAAAGATGGCATGTGTAGAAGGCAGCCACTTTAGTGTATGCGACTCAGAAATGCGTAACTGAATCCTTAGTTCTGCACCTTTCCCTCTGACTTTTTTCTTTACTTGCTCATTTACAATGCTCAATATATTTGAATCAATTTTATACAATGAAGCATTTCTTTTAATTTCATCAACTTCCTTGCTAAAACTAAATAAAATTGCATCGTCGCGTTCTCCAAATAAATTTGATTAATGAAACGAAAAAACTTGGGAGTGTCAAGAGGTGATTTCATGACAAGAAATGTTTGGTGGAAATACAAATTTAAACTGTTCCATGCCCTTCTTGCAATGAGGACAGTAGGTGGGATTACTCATTTTAAAACCTGAATCAGTTTGCTGTTCCCACTCACCAAATGAATTCACCAGTAGCTGCTGCCAACAAAATGTGGCTGGTAAAGGAGGCATAAACAGTATGGATGGAACAACAAACAGTAGTGGAATGGGTTGGAAAGGAAAACTAGGAGCATCTTAAACCAGGATTACTGGATATTTCAGATCAAGTAATTACAGCAGAGAACATTTGATATCATGAACAGTACAACAACTATTTGATGTGCAAGAGAGGGAAAAAAGTTACTAAGGTTTTCCATGAATAATTTGACATAAACATAGAGAAATGCCTGACTTACTGACTTGGAAATGCCCTGTTTTCTGCATAGTGATGAAGCCAGATAAGTAACTTCACTTTTCCACTGGTGTTCACGGTTCGTAAAGCTGTCACCGCTGACACTTGCCCGATAGCACTGGGGAAATGACCGCTCACAGCACAACAAGAATGCAGATTGAATTACTTTGGCTATGGGTGTCTGGGGACCTTGCTAAACATTTTATCCAGGAACCAAGTCCTGTCAGTTCTTAAAACAACTGGAAAAACTGCCCCATGATACAGATCCTCTTCTCCGCATCTTTTAGACTACTAATCTCAATTCCATTTAACAGAAACAATGGCATCTGAACTGACAGCTCTATTAATTCTTGCTGAAAGTATTCTTAAATTAATTTGCATCATGCATAATTCAGGGTTTGGAAAAGACAAAACTTGATTCTAGAATTAGTTGAATTAATGTGCAGAAAATAATTAAGAAATAATGAACTTCATCTCTAATTTTAGCTTTAGCTGGAATGACATTTTGCACATAAAGTCTTCTTTGGAAATTTTAAAACAAGTTAAACCAAGTCAGAAAGGCGCATACTCTGTGCTGAAATATAAGTATTTTGTGTTTGCATGTTTTTAGCCCCAAATTGGAGGAATGCTTCAGAAAATTTAAATATGCACTGGGAACTAAATCTTCTGGTTCTCCATAATGTTCAAAATTCACAGTCAGAATACTTTTGTAATGATTGCCTGTAGAGAATATCCACTGAGTAGATGTCTGAGACTGAGAAATGTTATGGTTCATGGCTTAAACATTGTTATGAAGGACTTCTGAATCTTTATAAAGAAGCTGTGACCACTGAAGCCTACGTGCCCCTGAAGATGCCTCCTGAGGGAAACTTTGGACTGTGTATCTTAAGTACTGTAAGGGTACTTAAGATAAGATAAAGGTGACACTATTGTCCTATCATTTCAGGTATAAGAAAAAGCCGACAAGGCTGAGGGAGAAAAATGTATCCACAAGAAAGCCAAACCCAGCAGCTGCCCTGAAAATCAGGTCTGGCTGAGTTCAGGTTGGAGGAGGCCTTAGCCCACAGGCTCATCTGCTGAGGTCAGGTTTGCACACACTCCCCAACAATCTAGGTGTGTATAGGAGAATTTTGGGTGTGTGTCATAACCTCTCATCAGAGACAGTGAACACCCATCTTCCCTTACACAAGCTGGCTCAGCAGTATATACCTCTCCACCCCAGGAAGGCCACAAAAGAAAGGAAAAACCTTCAGTTTTTCTCACAGATAATAAATTATATAACTTTAAATATGTAAAGTAGGAGGATCTCATAGAATAAGAATCATTGTGAGTGTGAAAAAACCCAAAAAAATTAAAGTTAGGATTTCTGATAAAGAATTTCAAGAAAGTCTTCCAGGACTGGGGCAGTAGCACCACTGGGAGAGCTGGTAATGAGAGCTGAAAGGACATGGGCAATGGGTCCTTCAGTCATATCTGTAAGGAATTGTGAATGTCTTTTCACAATGTAATATCAGAATGAAAAATTGACTGTCCAGGACTACTTAATAGGTTGAAAAGGAATAAGTCATCTAAAAGAATATATGGATTATAGGGCACAGGATAATGTACTCAGGTGGTTATGTCATGGAGGTCAGGTGCAGGCACTGATAGTGAGATTTTTAAATCACATTAAAAAAAAAGAAAGATTTTAGAATAAATTATAACCATCCTTTATTAAGTACTAATGCATTGTAAAATGTTAATTTCATATTTGAAAATGCATTATATACTGTATAGCCACAGAATTTAAGTGTATTATTTCGATAAAGTATGGTTCTATTTCTATATGGTATCCATGACTATATCTAGCAACTCACTTAAAAGTTAAAATTACCAAAAAGAAAAGTTATTAATTTCTTGTGAGCTAGGTCTAAAGAACATTAATCCTACTTGGAAGTTGTCACCAGGGAAAAGTTAAGAAACTTATGTTCAGGTCATGATCGATATCCTTGATTTAACTAACAGAGACAAACTCTAGCTCCCCAGAGTCTTTTTGTCTGCCAAGGAACTAAACCTGCAGAAAAAGACAAACCTTACTCTCTCTTTTTTTCACAAGTACAACATGATTAAAAAAAAGTTTTAAATGAGAGGCCATAACCAAGGGAAAAAGGGAGTTTTACCTAACAACTTATAAATCCCAAGGTAAAGGTGATCAGAATCACAGTTCTTAATCCTGGACTGAATATACATGTAAATGTTGACATTCATAAAGAAATGATTTGGAAGACCTGAGAAGGAACTGAGAAATTATCATAAAAGACAGGTTTGGTAGCCTTTCCACTCTGATGATTTCTTTATTGTGACAGTTTTCTTTAATGAAATTGGAGTTGATATGTCCTGAATTTTTGTTATAGTTGAATTTAATGGTCAGCTGAGGATGGACTTTTAATGTTTAGCAGTCCATTTTTATTTGTGCTTCCTAATGTCTCACTGTAAAATATTTCTTCACTTCATCTGTACTATGCTATTCTCTTGCTGTATGTTTTTGTAAAGGAGATAGGAGAGGAAAGCTACTTTTAATAATTAGAGAGAGGCAAGATCAGACTTACAATGCTACAAAATATACTTCTTTATACAAAACTAAAATACTATGAAATACTATAGAATTGAATACTATAGAATTATCCCTGGTTGAAAAAATTCATGTGTCATAAGAAAATTAGTACTAAGAGTGGTGGCACAAATTGCACTGCTAAATGTAACTTCAGACATGAATGCATCTCAATAATGAATAATAGATGCACATAGAATCCCATTTATTTCTACAACTTCAAAACAACTATGGAATAATATGAATTCACACAAAAGAGGTTGAAAGGAAAACACACGTGCACACACCCTCTTAAATTCATATTCCTTCCAACAATGTCACATTTGCCATAAATTACGTAGGCATAATATACAAGTAATTTTCCTTCACTCATTGGAAAAAATGTGTAAAGGACCCTTACCTCCATGTTGGGAGGTATAAACTTAAATATCTCCATGGATCAAAATTATTGTCAAATTTAACAGTGTTGATCAGGGTTGCTCTGCAGTACTGTCAGCTGTAAGTTACATGCACACTATAAGATTCAGTGGAAGAGATTTCACAGCAAATAATGAGAAAATCTGCGGTTCTCACTTGTAAATTAGACCCTGGGTCTTTAGTGTTTATGATGATCTTGTTTATGATAATTCATAAATTCAGTATTTTGAAAGAAAAAACATTTTACAGAAGTGAATAGTTTTTTTTCAAAATCTTTGTGATAGTGTTTCTGTCCATCATTTTATTTTTATTAACCTTTTTCACAAACAGGTATCCAAAAAATTGTGAAGAATTTTTTTATGTATACTAAATGTTGCATCAGGTAGCATCAGGTTTAAGTAGATACTGTTAGGAGGGAAGCTACAAATACTCACAGTAGCATCTTGTCTTCTACTCACTGAATGTCAGCTGTGATTTCTGGAGTTGAACCAAAATCTATCAAGTGCCATTAAAATATAGTATATGTAGCTCAATACTGAAACATACTGCACTCTAATAAAGCATGGTTCCTGCCAAGCAAATAGCAATTGGGACTTTCTTCAAGACACTATTGTTACTTGTTTTACCAGCCTTCTTCATTGTCTTAAGAAAATTAAAATGTAACTGGTGGAAATACCAAAGAGTCCAAAGATTTTTATTTAATCCCTTTCAGCTGATGACAAGTCTAATTATGAAACTCAGTGTAATAGCCCTGATTGTAGGGTTACATAGACTGCTTTGGGTCTCTTTCTCACTAAACTGCCTATGAGTAGGAGAGAAATGCATAGCTTTAATTGGTCCATGTTCCCCTTTCCAATAGATTACAAAGTGTAGATTCAGGAAATTGCTCATCAACCACCAGAGATCTTTGTTTTGTGATTCTGCTTTGAAGTTTTCTCTATATGTATGTGGTGGGACAAGGAAGAAGAGAGAAAAAATAAATGGATTGTTGTGTCAGCAAAGATGTGAATCGGACTGAGTTATGACATTTTGCAGTCTAAGATGTCTTGATTTTATGGTTGCATTTCTGAATATTTGGTTGAGGGCAATGGTTTCTACAACTACAACAAGAAAGAGAAGTTTATGACAAGAACATTGAGTGAAACTTTTAGATAGATAGATGGGGATTGAACGGTTGAGGTTATTTCATTATCATTTACTTATATATCATATATATATATATATATATATATATACACACACACTTATATATATTTATATATATATATGCACATATATATATATATATTTACTTATATTATTATTTACTTAAATATCCATTAGTCTTACAGGCCTTAGCTAAAAATTTTCCTTTTCTTTTCTACCTCATTTTAGCTTTGTAAAATTTCTGCAAGTCTCATGATAAGCAAAAAAATTCAGAAAATAATTTTTTGAATGGGCATTAATCACTTTTCTTTTTTCTAAATTCTTTAGTTTACAAAACTTAGGTGAGGGTATGCAACACAAAAAATGTTGTGCCACCTATTAATTTTAATAAGGAATAAACTCTTAACATGAGAGCAATGTTTAGTGAGTACTTCCCTTAATTGTTTTAGGTAGAAGAATCAGACATTTTCATTACAATCTAGACTTCTTCAAGTCTTGCCAGGATTACTGTAATTTATTTTATAGTAAGAAGCCAACCTCCTGAAACAAACTTCCAGGAAAACATTAATTTAAAGAGTTATAGTCAGTAGTAATGTTCATTAGAGGCATGTCAATATTACAATAACCTAGAGATGGATGAGAATTTGATTTGCATCAGTAATGAGAATTAAGAAATTGGAAAGTGTACAATAGATGATAAGCAGGGGGCAACAGCTACTTAGGGAAGCTACTTATTAGCTAAGAAGGGCTTTGACGTAAAATCAAAATAATCACAGCAAACTTGCATGTTTCCCGTTATAATGTTCATTTAATCACTCAGTCCACAGCCAATGAGACTTCAGGCATGTTGGACTCAATGCTGAATTGTGATTGCTTTGCTCACATGTAGTGATCAAACACAGTCACTTCTACAAGAGGCCTGCAGCAGCCTGGGAAGAAGTTGCACAGAAATCTGTGTCTGTATCCATAATCACAGCAGCACAACGGATGACCTTTTTTACTGATGCAATACATAATCACATCAAACCAGTTATTCTATGTAGAAGAATGATACAGAACTCTACAAATTGTTATCCAAATCACTAGAAATGCAATTTGTCTCTTCAGTATATTTGCTTATTAACCTATATTAACAGGCAGCTATCATTCAGGATGGAATGGCAAAATAGTGAAGAATTTGCACATTATAATAAATTTTCATCACACAAAGAAAATAAAATGTATTTGTAGTTACACATTATCCATGCATTAATATAATGATTCCTCCCTGTATTATTTGGATTATTCCTTGTGGCATTTTGCATTGTCAAGCGTTATGTTCTATGCCCAAAACACTGTTTTTAATTTTAGTAATCTACACAGATATCTGCAGTGCCTGTACTGAAAAAAGGCTCCCTGGAGAAGATACTGTTTATCAGTGATGATGAAAGATTGAACAACACTCCATATTTCACCAGCTTGGCAATAAGCATAATATAGAATTTGCATACCAATGATTTTTTATATTAGCTTATCTTTCATGCAGGGCTTGTGCTATCAAATTAATATATGCTTTTGAATTGTTTTTTATTTTCCTAAGTTTTCTTCTAGGGTTTCAACAACTTTATATGAAAATTTTATATATCATCTTTAATATCACCTCTGTGACCTGTATATGCATACACACATACATACATACATGCATATATACTCATATATATATATATGCAACTTAATGACCTGTAAGTGTGAGTTACTAAGTCAATGCATCCACATGATACAAAACAATGAGACTGCTCCTACAGATAAAAAAAATCATATTTAAATCTATATATCTTAATCTCTCTATATATAATTATTTCAATATATATTTTTTTAAAAAATCACAGTGCCCCTCAATACATTAAAAAAATATTGCAACATGAATTTAAACTGAAAAAAACTTCTATCTTGAATCTGTAATTATTGGTTTTATATGAGGGCGTCTACTGACTGTTAATTTCTAGTAACAGGTATGTAGAAAACAAGTTCCTTTATTTTGGTTATTTAAAATGTAAATACAAGAAAAATATTAATTTCTATTGGACATTGATTTTTAGGCACTTGCAAACTTTAACTCTTAAAATATGTTTTGGGATTAGAGCGTTTCACAATCAATACATTTCAGGGCATAATTATCCTTACAAGCAGCCTTTTTTGAATGACCACGAAATTTGAAGTCAACAGCACACTCATTAACTCACTGTTATGCCTATCAAAACAGTTAAAATTTATCTCATGATAGCTTCCAAAAATATTTAAATATCTAACTATAATTATGTATTTATTTTGATGAGTAAAAGTGTTAATATCTCCTCAAGTTAAGGTGTATTTTTGGAAGTACATTCTAACCTAATTTATGAGGTGCTTTTCTAGTAAGTTGTACAATTGCCCAGTTGGAATACAGATCTTCTAAATCAGACAATAAGTATGTGCTACCACCTTGAATAGTTAGCATCTGGCTAAAGAACAGTAAGTCAAGAACTGGAATAAATGGTTGTTTTAACAACTATTCCTTGGTGATCTTTTAGGGAACCTGTGCTTTTTAGTATATTCCTAGGTGTATGATCTGGAAAAGGTACTAAACAATGACATATATGATAATATTTTTAAAATATGATTATATGAAAATTATTTACAAAGGTTAAAGCTGACAGCAAAGAGTTGTAGAAATGTTTTATGATATTAAGTAACTGAACCATAAAATGGCAGAAGAAATTCAGTATAATCAGTGAAAAGAAAAAAAAATATGGGAAAAAGTTTATTTGTGCATGCATATGAAAAGGGGTTCTAAACTAACATCTTAGAAAAAACATTAGCATTATTGTGTTTAATGTTATGAAAACAGTTCCTAGAAGAAATCAAAATTGCAAGATTTTAGGGTAGAGGAAAAAAAATATACAAGCAAATTAGAAAGCATTACTGCAATTGTGTAATTCCTATATATCTTGAATGCTGAAGATCTATCAGGTCTCCCCAGCTTAAAAAAGAAAAAGTATAAGGAAAAAAAAAGTATGAAAAGACTTGTGCATGAAGAGATATTAAATCAACTGGAAAAATTAATTGTTGGAGAAGAATATGTGAGAGCAATAGAGAGAGAGAAGTGTTATCCATTATTTCCCACCATATTAAACCCAAAAATAATCAAAAGAAATATTCAAGAACTATTCTTGAACTAACTGAAATCTGAAATCTGTTTTTTTTTTTTTTTTTTCAATGTGGAAATGACTTGTGAAACTATTGGCAACATGCTGTGCCAATATAAGTGCTGTTGCAGTTATTAAGTGATATCGAACAGAAGGATGTAAAGACAAATTCCAGTTCAGAAGGTATTAAACTACAAGGTGTCAGTAGTTGTGAGGTTAAACTGAGTGAAGCATTAATTTATTCTTGCATCCACAATTGACCACTGTCTAACACAATATCTTGAAGTAGAAGTCTTTTATCTTGCCCATTAACATTGCTTTTATGATCATTTCACAGTCTGATCCTTTCTTGAAGTTAAGAATTTGACTTGTGCATTTTTAATATGGGCCTGTGCATGAGTAAAATTAATGAACTGAAACACAGTAAATTTGGATGGCTCTATCTGCAGGCATGCAAAGAACTTGTATCCTGTTTTAGCTATTGTTAATTGGATGACAATCCTAAACAGTCATGGTGCTATAGACAGTGATAAATAGAGATGAGAGTGAAAGACAAGGCCCACATAAATGATTAACAAAATCCTTCCCTTTGACATATAATTATAATCTGAGTAGAGAAACTTGATTTTTTTTGATCAATTCAAAAATTACATTGTACACTGTCATGGTAAGCACTGTATTCAGGTTTACATTTTAAGATCATCACAAAGCTGAAATCACATTGAGGTGAAATTTAAGTTTGTAGAAGTGGCAGATTTTTTTCTTCCTAAAACTTGCAGAAGAGTGACAAAGTACAGTTTCAAAGTTTCCTATGATTCCATTTAAAGAATTCCTGCATGTTTGAAATGTTTTAGCCTGTGTAGCTGAGAAAGATAAATTAGTATAGACTCATGTACTCTGTAAGAAAAGGGAGAAGTAAAAGACCTAAAGGATTGGTATGGCATTTTTTCCATCAGTGCAGAATTGTTGCTTGATGTGTGTTTCAGACATTGGACTAGTTTGCCTTGAAAGACTGAGCAATAAATTGATGTACTGCTTATTACAGTAAATACTATTTTATGGTTTAAAATGAATATACATACATACATACATACATATATATATATATGTGTATGTGTATATTAAAAGCATTAACCTAATTTTCAGTACTCTTTCAGTCACATTTCTCTTGGTATTCCCTCGTTGCATATTTATCAAAATGATGCAGGTTGCTATTCTGGAGGAAAACAACAGCAACAGCTATTAAAAAAATAAAATAAAAGAAAATGCTAGCTATGTCTTTATATACTTCTCAACTCTTAGAACTATTCTTCCTCTTTTAGTCTCAGTTTTTTTAATGGTTTTGATGATTCCCGAGATTTAGAAAGTCCTTTTCTACCAGCCCCGTGATTGAAAAAGAAGTTGAGAAACGTCTCTTCAGTTTTCTGAGGTTGTTTATTTTTCCTTATCTATTGTATTCTTTCCCTGACTCACAGAGATCCTCTCAGCAAGTCAGTCCAAGGCACAGTCCACCTCTCTCAGGGTGGTGTTTACTTTTATACTAAAAATTACGTGTACAATATTTATGATAACTTTCCAATACCTATGACCTATGTTGGACAGTCAGTCTCTAAACCAACCAGAAAGTGCCACCATCACAGCAGAAGATGGACAAGACAGGACACACCCAGATTCCTCCATCTTGCTCCTGAACCCCCATTCTAAAAAACCCTAAACTTCTAGTTTTCACCCTGTAACAAAATAACTATCACTCTACTCAAACTCTTGCGACCTGTAAATCCTCACACAGAGATGGTGATTTCTCCCAGGGGCTAAAATGGAAGGCACAGGTGTTTTTGACTCTGTGCCAAGGTCTCTCAGCCCCCTGCCCAAGTCTGAAATCATCCAGGACAATCAGAGGAGTGTCTTTAGACATTTTAGGAGGAGTTTTAACATGTTATCTTCCTTTTCACTCCTTGTGTATAAGGGATTCTGTATGTTAAAGTCTCACAGCATTGATCTTACTGTTAGTAAATCTATTTGAAGAGCTACAGGAGCATAATGTTTTGCTTTTTTTTTTTTTTTTTTTTTTTTTGAGAGCTAAAGAACAAAAAATGATGCTTATGTTATTACATTTATACATTCCAATCTGATTGGAATATCTTCCCCAGATTGAAGAACACTTACTGGTTCTAGCCTATTGCACCTTGCTCTTCTTCACATGCTGATCTGCTAACAGAAAATAGGCTTCTTGTATAATGAAGTTAGTCTTGTGGGGGTCTCTTTTCCTATGAATAGCCCAAGACAGAATTTAATAAAAATGAATCATTCATCCAAAATAATATAAACTTCTGATTCCCAAGGACCTGATTTAGGTGAGATGATAAATCAATAAACCAGTATTTCCTCTGCACAGAAGACAGTGATAGTCATGTTCCTTTTATAAGCAGTAATGTGTTCAGTGAACAGAACTTTCATATGATTTCTGGGTTTGATATCAGATCTGTAAAGTTAAATTTTATCAAAGATTGTAGTTTAAAGAATTTTATGCATGTTAAAATTATTAATTCTTTCCACATCTTCCTTTGTAACAAGAATATGAAAATTCCTCTCAATAGAAATATGTGAAACTTCATTTTGGTTTAATACATTTTAGTGCAGATTTCCTTTGGTACATAGCGACTTTGAGATGCAATGAGTCCCTCAGATGAGAAAAGTACTTTTCAAAAAACCTTGAGTCTTCTATAAGATTTCTGTGTTTCAGTTTGCATAGAGCAGCAACAGAAGGAAGTACTTTTTACAGCGATTTAGTTATAGATCAGTTATTTACCAGTATATTATAGACTAGTGATATATACAACAGTTCAGAATATCTTTATAATGTAACTTCAAACTAAAAAGAAATGTTCTTAACTACTGTCCTTGAAAGATCAAAGGGATTCACAGAATAATATAATTTGAAGACAACTGCATGGTTTTAAGCCATGCTGAATTAAGGTATATGTACATAATGGTTGGATTCAATTATCTTGGAGGTCTTTTCCAATCTCAATGATTGTATGATTGCTTCCAATCCTAATGATTATTAAACATTAATTCTGACCAGTAGCCAGAATTGTAGCTCATTAAATCTGGATATTTTTTTTTCTGGATCTAAACTCCCTGTTAAGATACAGACAGAGTAACTTTTGTGCTTTTTATTTATTATCTCTCTTCAACACATCCATAGCCTGTCACCTAGAGATATGCATTGCACTGTGCTGTTTGCATTTAGAGTGTCTGCAAGAGTTAATAATTAATGGGTATAGACACAAACATTTTCTGCAGTTTTCACCTTATGCCCAGACTGTCCAGTTTTCCGCCAATTTTCAGAAAGTTTGTACTCAAGAAAAAAAAAAAAAAAAGAAATCAATATAGTCTAACATGCTGAATACAGTAATCCTTATTTAGAGAGATATATGGAAAAATATGTCCATCTATGACCTGTAAAAACTCCAGATTTTATTTATTGAAGTTTTTTGCCTGCTGCACACCTGAAAGTTCAATATAAAAATACTGGGCATGTAGAAATCATCAGAGAATTCTTAAAATGTTATATAGTTTGAACAGCATATCTTTGTCTATACAAATCCTAATTTTCAGATCAAATAAAAGGGAGAAAATGTTTTTAATCTACCTTTATTGCCATGCCAAAAACCTCATCTCCAAGGCCTTGTATAAAGCTGAACTAGTCAATTTGTGATTAAATCTTATAGGATACAGCAGTGATACTCGTTAAAGAAAAGGCATTTTATAGTCTGCAATCTTATTTTCACCTAACAGGATGACACAAAAGTCACAGTTCACAGAAGTTTTATGTATGTTATTTCATGCTGGAATAATGCTGCAAAAACCAATTAGCCAGTATAATAGTGTCAGGGTATACTTAGAGAAAAAAATGGATCTGGCAAAATACCTCTGATTTTCTAATATTTATAATTACCAGTGTATTAATGAAACAATATTCTTACATTTGAAGGGTTAGTCTTTTTTGGAGTTCAAAGAAATAAATGTCATAAGGCACTTAGGCTATACATAATTAATACAGGATGGTGTATCTACCATTTCACAAATACAATTTTTCTTACAGTTAGAAACTATGGCCACAGTTCTAGAAAAAAACCAAAGCTGAAAAAACTCTAGTAAAATTAAAGACAAAAATCATTGCAACATAAGTCTATCAGTTAATTCATCCATTGGAATGCAATAAATAAGACAATGCAAAAAGTTTTTCAGGCAGTTGAATTAAGGCAGCAATGCACTGAAGGTAGAAAGGTTTTTCATATCCATGAATGTTTGCAAACATAGCATGGGTTTTATTGATTTTGTTGGTGTTTTTTTGGTTAGTTGGCAAGTTTTTTTGTTTTGGTTTGTTTTGGTTTGTTTTGGTTTGTTTTGGTTTTTTTGGGAGATTTTGGGGGTTTTGTTAGTTTATTGTTTTTTTCTTTTTGTTTAAAAGACAACTCAGTTGGGAATATCACAGAAAAAGACAGGAAAATGGTAAAGGATGAAGATTTAAAGAGTAATGAAAGATTTGAAGGCAGGCAAATTTACTGCCTTAAATTTAGCACAAAGTTCTGACTCCCAGAAAACTTCTTTCATCTGATTCTTGTAGATTTCCAGGCAGCTAAGGTATGCATAAACTTTTAGAGAGGTGGGATGAGTGTTTGTAACGCACATCTACTATTTAAATCAATGAATAAGGATGCCTCTGGAATCTCGGAAAGCCACCAATTCTTGCAAGATCTACTAAAATGAAGTTATAATATTGCTAAATTTTTACAATGTCAAGTGAGTTTCAAAAATTAAAAAACTAAATAAAATGTGCAGGAAACTGTCACATGGCAAATATCTGTCCTGTGACTTTTCTAGGGAGTTGCAAAGCTCTTCATATTGCTGCAGTCCTGTAAGCAATCTCAGTATCTGTAAGTATGAATGGGAAAAAATATTTCCCCACAGATCCTGACTACTAGCTGCTCTTTTTTCTAGTCAGTGTGGAGGACATTTTCAGTCCAAATCTGTAGCTAAATCTCATTTGGATATTCATATTATCTCATTCTTATCATGACAAGGAACTTGAGACTTTTATAGAGGTATCAACATATTTACGTGACAACTTCTAATGGTATTCTGCTACTATAGAGCAGTGGCAAATTTTCCCCTTTTAAATATTAGATAGCGTTTGAATTGAAACATTTCAATTTCACATTTAAAAGAAACAGTAATTTTTTTATGTTTTCAGAAAAGACTGCCAGGAACATTAATGAATATTAAAGAGCCTTTACAGCAGGATATATACGTTCTTTTCAACAGAGGCCAACAAAACAAGGTGCAAAAATAAAAAAAACCCAAACGCTAAACCAGTTTTCAGCTATAGAATTACAGAGTAGGAATTTTACTTCAGTCAGCAGGAGGTTAATATCTTCATGTTTTTCTTTTCTTTAAAAAAGAATTAAAATATCAGGCTTAAAGAAATTTCAAAATGGAAATATTGCTGAGAAATTATCAGACAGACCATATTTCTGATAGCTTATGAAGCACAAGAAGAAAATGGAAATTAGTCAGTGAAACATTAATTTCTACAACTAGGACTGAAATTTTAAATTCCAAAACTACTGTTGATGTTCTAAAGTGCTCAGAAAATCTTGCACATGTTTTAGCTTAAGTAGTAATGTAGTTAGAACAGATTAACTCCCTTCTTGTGCCTAGTTTCCTTTACTTTTCATGCATTACATAGGAATGAACACAGCTGGGATAAGAAAATTTTGAAAACCAAAGCATCTATGAAAGAGAGAAGCATTAAAACAATATCTGTGATAATTAGACGACATGTCCCAGATTAAAAATGCAAGTAAAATTGTTAGACAAAAAATATTTTCATCTAAAAATGAAAACCACTATTACTTACTTAGTAGATTATGCATAGATAATGTATAGATTTTTGAGTATTCAGTAAGTTTATCATCTTTAGCAATACATGCTCAAAAGTCAACTAAAACCAAACATATAATATCTCTAAAGGAGAAAAAATGTTGGCTTTTCATGTGATGCTATTTCCTGTTAAGTATTTGAAACTCATGCTTGACTTTTAAATGTGTAACTAGACATAAGATTCAGTTTTGTGTTCTTGAAATAGAATTATGAATTTAACAATTTAAAAAGAATTATGTCTCTATAAATGCTTTTAAATTCTGTATTTGTCACCAGTACTTATTAAATAGACACACAATGTTGAAGTTCCTAACTTTACTTATAGATTTTTCATTTAAATACTGTGAATTCTAAATTATTGATTTAATAATCTGTCTTTCATAAGGCCTTAATAAGTACTGATAGAAAAAAAAATATTTTAACAGTGGAAGTCATGGGGAAGGAATAATTTTAAATCCATGTAGTGTAAGGTTTTTCTTTGGGGCTACTATATACTATTCTTTTGAAGTGTAAAGAAACTAATTCCGTATGGTTTGTGCTTCATATCTGTATAGAACATGCGATGCCTTAGGCATCACATGTACTTCTCAACTGAAAATAGTCAATTGATTTCTGGACATATTTTGCACATTTAAAGACTGAAATTAAATAAATTTTAAAAAGTAAAAAGTAAGAAAAAACAAACAAAACCGCAAAACAAAACAAAAACCCCAGAGGTATTGATCTTATATTAGATTTTCTTGTCCTTTGTTGGAAATTGAAGTAAAATAAAACATCTAATACCCACACTAGAAGAAAAAATCAGTTTTCAACAAAAAATACATATTTTGAGCCAGTGTTACCTTTATCCATTGAAAACATGCTGACTGACTTCTAGGAAAAATGCATTATTTTCAAATTAAAAGATTATTAAGTTTCAGGCATCAGGACTTCTGGAAGATTTTAGAACAGACTTAGGTTTGAATAAGTCTGCGCCAAAAGGAACAGATTTATCTCTATTGTTCTATACCACATCCCCTTGACCCCAAAAAGAGGATATAGTGACTAAGCAAGAAATTGAGTCTATCTTTAATATATAGTAATTGCAACAAAAATTTTTGCTAGCAGATACTGAAACATTCTTTAGGAATCTTGACACAATTAGTTGCTATTCAGTAGCTACATCAGAGGTAGAATTAAACTATCCTTTGAATTACTTTTATCTATCTACATGATATTAAATAAAAA
Source organism: Certhia americana (assembly GCA_018697195.1). Classification (NCBI taxonomy): domain Eukaryota; kingdom Metazoa; phylum Chordata; class Aves; order Passeriformes; family Certhiidae; genus Certhia; species Certhia americana. The sequence continues at coordinate 39,704,250 of CM031879.1, forward strand.
TCAGCTTTTCCAGAATAATGTTAGAAAAGATAATCTGGTGTAAAAACCTCCTGAATAGTTGAAGATTTCAGATGCCAAGTTCTTGATAGAAAGGACCTGTCTGAATCAAGCATGTTCCACCAGCAACATGAATGTTCTACTCACAGTGGAAAGCAATTTAATGCTCTACTGCACATAGAACAATATATATGAATACCGGAAAAAAAAAACCCAAAAAAACAAAGGAAAAAAAAACCAACCCACCCTAAATAGTTTAATTACTGACAGGTACATTTGAATATGACTGCTTCTTTGCCTCTTGTTGGTAGCCAGGCAAGATCATTTCACCTCAGTTAAAGGACAGAGATACATGGCAGACTGCCTCTGCAAGTTCTCATTAGGCAAATGGCCTTCCTTGTCCATTAGAGGAAAAATCTCCTTATTTAAGGAAATGTAACAGCAACGGAGGTGAAGTTTTGGCAGGAAATTCATCTGTGCATTACAAAGCTTTTTGCATTCTACAACTTCCACCAGCTTCTTTCCACTCTTTTATCTGACAGCTCAAATGCTTCAGGGTTGTGGTCATGGCAAAGGTCAAGAACATAACAGCAGGACTATAAAAAGAGATTCTTTCAAGGGGAGAAGCTGCCATGCACAATCAAGTTTATTGAGCACAAGAAAATGAGATGAGAGCTCACATCTCAAAAAATTTTCTACTTAGTTACTATTACTTCTGAAAAAAACATTTAGAACCTGAAAAAATTATTTGGAATTTTTACATTCTGAAAACTAATAAAACTAAAGAATACAAAAATATTTGTTATAACATAAATAAAGTCACATTTGTGGTGGGAACAATTGTAAACATGCATAATAATAAGTGGTTTGTATTTAGGAAAAAACTGTCAGTTGCAAACTATTAATTTAAAATATTAATAAAATAATGTACTGCTTATACCAAGGTCACTTAATTCATATACAAATGTGTGTTTTATTAAAGACTAATTTACTTCAATATGATCCTTATTTAAATAAGAACATGAAAACGTGTACTTCCTTTAATAAAGACTATTACAATGTTACAGTGGTTGAGTTTAAAGCTAAGAAGTTTGCTATATCTTTAATTATTTGTCATCAGGAGTAGCAATAAGGTGAATTTCAATTACTTGTCACAATGTCCAGCAGTATTCTTATCAGGTCAAGGAAAATGTTGACTGTCTGATTTAAAAAGCCACAATGAAAATTTTGGTTACAACAAAGACAAAACAGGACCTTAACTTCCAATTCTATCAAATATTAATTTTTGAACATACACATATTCAGCGTGTGCAAGGAATAAAGGAATTCAACAAGCATGAAATAGTTTCTATAAACACATTCATTCAGATATGAATTTGACAATAGTCCAGAGTGTCTATTGTCAATATCTGGTTTCTATTATAATGCACACATCACATAAAAATATACTTGAAAGCAACTCACCCAGTAAAAAATGTAAGGCTCAAACAACAATTATGGTTTTAGGCGTATATATAGTTATACCAACATTTTACATCCTCCAGATTCTGTGTTAAAATATATGATTCAAACAAGTGTGGACTGACCTCAGAGAGACAAATAGTTTTTATTTTTAAACTGGTTTTTATGACTAATTTTTCCAACTAATCCTCATACAGATACCTACCCAATATATTCCTGGATGAGAGAAATAACATCACATTTAGAGACCTGGGATTCTTCTGATTTTAAGTTTTAGATTTCATACGGATACTCAAGTCTGGGAAAGATGTTTAAACTGGGAAGCTTGGATGAAAAACAACATTTTGTTTTTTTGAACATACATCAGTATGTTCAGTTATGTATCTGTTGTTCAGTATTGGTATGACCAGTATTAAGGAGAACATTTAAAGAAATATATGTCATTATTCTATCTTTATCTATTCTACATTCAGAACACAGTACTCCTCCTCCTCCTCCTCCTCCTACTACTACTACTACTACTACTACTAGTAAACTAGTATTAAACTAATAATTATTTTTAAATTTGGAATACTGTCATAAGCTATTTCAAGCAAAATAGCTGATTTTGCAGAAAGAAACTGAATTAATTTATGTTGAAATTTATTAGCAAGAATTTATTTCTACTGCATTGTCTGCCAAATTTGTTAATTACTGACAGGTACATATGTACATATTTCAATATCTATACAATCGAAATGGAACTCTTGGAAAACTTAAAAGCAGTTGAACCAGAGTGACCATTATTGTTAGAATTTGCTAAAAAATGCTTATCAACAAATTAGGTTCCTTAGACTCTGCAATCAGTGATGGTATTATGCAGATCATCTAGGCCTATCTAGTTGCAAAACCTTCTTACAGATGCGTGTTACTTTCAGTGAATTTATCTCCTCTACAATATCTTACGAGATTTTTTTTCACCTCTTTAATTTTTATGTGGAGCTGATACTTTCTAAGAAATTCTTGAATAAAACACATTTGTAATACATGTTCAGAAATTCCTGGAAAAGTTTTGCACATATTTCAATATTCTAAAATTAAAAAAATGTATCATGTAGGTTGCTTACCCTTGAGTTTTATGAATCTATTTTCACAGTGTACATTTTATGAGTAGACTAAAATGAGTTTAAAGAAGGACAGATTGTAAATATTTATATCTGTTAGCATTTGTACATATAATACAGATATTTATATATCCCTTAAAAAAGATTTTATTTTGACACATATGTCACATAACACACGTTTACATTATACAAGCAAGATCCTTAGTTTTATGCCAAGAAATATATTCCACACTAATAAAATCTGCAGGTATTTTCCTGCAGATATTTTTTATTATATACATTTCTGTATCTGTGAATTGCTCTACCTCTGTTTTTCTATCTTTTTACTTGTGTTTGTAGAAACATAGGTATGTATGTAACTAATTTCAACAGGATGTGCAAAAAGCAACCTCTCTTTTTCCTGTCATCAACATGGCTCTGTCTGGCACATAGTTTCCTCATCTGCAGTATATGCACACTTACCCCACTCACTGAAAGTACTATTACATGCTTTGGAGATGTCTGATGCTGATTTCTTTGGACATCACTACATACTTATATTAATTAAGCTAATATGCCCTAGTCATTCTTTTATGTGATCAATGGAGGACAGATAGCATGCAGTATCACTGGTTCAAGAACTTGAATATTTCCCCTTAAATCTTCAGTTACCAGAACACCAGAAAACAATGACTACTTTTTTTTCAAAGATAGTCAGCAAAATGGAAACAATGCCAAGCAACAAAGTGAGAATCAAGGAGGGATCTCTTGGAAAGAGAACCTGATGGAAAAGGCAGCAGAGAGGAGATCTGGCACAGAACCTGATCCCCTGAATACCTCCACAATGAATGTAAGGAGAACTGGTCTTCACATCTTGAAGATAACAATTCCTGATGACTTATATTAATGATACAATGAATTATCCTTCTAATATATCCACCAAAAGAAAAAGTAAAATTATAAATATAACAAATGAAATGCCTGTAAACCTCACCGGTCCCAGTGAAGGAAAAATATGTCTAAACCTGTAAAACTAAGTATGTATTACTTAATTTCTGTTTGAGCACTACTATGCCATAGAAAATCACTTACTGTTTGTAGAGCAGTGTCATTTCAAGAACAGAAAGTGTTTCTTTTGTTAAAAATAAAAAAACAAACCAATAAAAAATTAAACCAAAACCCCACATAGTCCAAAGTATTTGCAATATTATGCTTTTGTGGTTAATACTGACAGCATGGCTAACTGTAATACCTACTCTAGAAAAGTATTAATTCAAACTTAAAATTCAGTTAAGAAATATTATTTAGATCAAAATTAAGACTTAGAGAATAAATCATCATTAAAGTGACAACAAATAATAAGATACAGTGAGGTAATTCTCCAGTGATTTTAACTTGTCTGATACACTGCAATAAAAAATAAGTCTCAATTATCTGAAGAACTACAATTTGTGGTGAAACTTTAACCCTGTTTGAAGATGCTTTAGTACTTTTTTAGAATAAATTAAAGATGACAGAGTCATAAAATGCATAAACTCTGGCAATTTGTTGAAGGAATCACAATTTCTTATTGTCAAATCTTTATTTATATTTGTGGCAATATGATCAATCAAAAAGATTCCGTTTGGTATATTTATACATGAATAGTATCTGTTATCACAGTTATTTTCCATTTTCTGCTAGCTGTTAAAAATTAATTTCAGATAAGGGCTGCAAGAAACACGCACAACAATGCATAAACCTAGATGAAATCTAACTTTGATGAATTTAAAGTATTGCAGGAAGTCACATAACCCTCTGCCTAACAGGACTTCATTCCTTAACTAGGAATAAAATTTTATTTATTTCTAAAAATTAAAAACCTAATTTTATATATGAAAGATATAAATTAAAACTAAAACTGAAACAAAAATGTCCCTGAAAACATAATTCTAGGGTTAAAACGAACTGAACTAGATTCTGTGTTGGAAAAATACGGTCGTAAGAAGTACTTCATTTGGGGGAAAGAAAGCCAATGGGTCGGATTTTTTTTTTTTTTTTTCGTGAATAAATATGGTAGATGCCAAGAACATCATGTTAAGTAAACTTCATAAGCTAATAATCCATGGCTGCATGTTGGTGAGCACTCTTGTTAATGATACATGTAGAATTTAGCTGCAAGGGGACATGAAGCTTTTCTTAATATCAGCTAAACAGCTGCTCGTGTTCCATTTTCAAAGATCTGAACCCCATGGACAGGCATATTAGAAAGTTGTGATCACAGATGAAATCTAAGCTTTTTGATGGTCTTATTCAAATGTTATGATAATGTGTCTCAGGGAACAAGAACAACAGCACAAATTTGTGCACATGTATATATTAAGAAACATTGTTGTCCTTTATCTTTCATACCATTGTAAGTATCTTGTAAAATCTTGCAAGTTCTAAAAGAGGTCAGAAAGAGGTCTTGAAGGTATGAAGAGGCTTCACTAGATTCATGTGGATTCTAATATAAATTGAAAACATCTCAGTTTCAAGGTTCAAAAAATAGATGAGACTATTTCAGGAAATCAAAACCAAAAGCAGCAAAGAGGTAAACTGCATAACACTTATTCTCTCCCAGGCAACATATTCTGCCGTTACATTATAAGAAGGATATTTCAACTTCAGATAAAGTTGTAAGGTCAGCTTATTGTCACATCACTGTTTTATTATTACACATCTGAATAAAAGATTGGGAAGAATGACTGAAGAATAAAATTTCTCACACAGGAAAGTAGAAGAAATATAAGCCTTCTTTCCTTGAGTTCATTGTTAAAATTTGACAGATGCAAAGCAGAACAATGGACTGTCATTTTTACAAAAATCATTGTTCAGAGATAGATTGGTCTAATCAGCCTAAGCAAATTACAAGAAACATAATAACCTTAAAAGGACAAGAGAAATTACTTCTGGGTGAAGATTTCAAATTGGGTGGGTGATCAGGCTAACTATACTTAGCAGTTCTTTCTTGAACTATCTGTAAAAAATACATCCTTTTCTTTGATGTAACACTCTAACAGTAACAAATAAAAGAATTATTTTCTTGACTATTTTAAACAATAAGAATTTATTAAAAACATCAGAAAACTCCCCGGTTTCACCAATATCAGTGATCTCACAGGAAGTTGTAACTTATATGTGTCCACTCCAACAGTCATGATTATGCAGTGATCTTATTTAATATCATGCAAAATAGAGGTTAGATAGTGTCTCCCTAAAGGTTTAAAACACAATTCTGGTACTGTATGTATTTTCACAAGTAGTGGGATGATTACAAGTGAGTTAGCAGGTTGAGGCAATGAAGAGCCTACAGCTAAATTGTGTAACATGGCATTATAGTTAGTTTGACCATCTGGACTAAGTGCAATCCATGCCGAGGTTCCAGAAGGGACAGCAGTTCTCTCTGGGCTGGGGGCAAAGGAGAGAATTCATGGCAGGCAAAAGTGCAGGCTCTGGCAGGCAGAGCCAGACCTGCTTCCCCAACCAGGCACAGGGCATTCTGCAGACACCATGGCAGCCTGAGCCCCAGGGCTGGGCAACTCCATAGCAAGGGTGAGGATCTGACCTGGTGAGGGGAACCTGTCTCACAAAAGCCTGGAGTAGTTTAATTCTCCCCAAATGATGAACTCAGGCTGAAGTTGGGTCAGGACATCAGCCTGGACTTATCTGAAACATTTTTTTTTTCAACTACAGAAAAAAACTACACTTGAACCTTTGGTAAGCCCAACAGAGGGAAGCTGGCAAAGAAAAAAACATGGAAAAAATAATAATAAAAACACCCAAAACTAAAGGGGTTCAGTAAAAGATCCAGCAGCCATAGAAAAAGCAAGGACAGGAAATTACATCAAGACAAGAAAAAATCTCTGTTGGCAGCAAAGGAATGAGCTGTAAAACTAGAGGGCTGGTGACTGACAAATTAGTTTTGGCTTCACATAGATAATTTAAAATATGATGATGTTTCGCAGTGGTTTGAAAGCTTTCTTTGTATATGAGTGCCTTGTAAGCACTGATGCAAGCTGCACAACCCCAGTATTTTGGATGCTCCTATCTGCACTGCTTGAAAAAACAGGGTCTTCTGCTGGAGTGGGTTTTCCAGTGAATTTTCTCTGAAAGAAGTCTTGCTTTGACTTGGCAGTCAAAACCAAACAGAATAAATGAGAAGGTTCAAAGTGTTGTTTCAGAAGTGCATTATTGCTCCAAACTAAAATGCTAATGAAGATTGATCTTCTGTCAAATGCAAATGTGGGGAAAACTAGAACTAGTACTAGACAAACATTCTTATCAACATAACTTTACCCTGCATTTCTATTGTAGGGCTGTCTCGAGAGAAACTGTGGACTCTGTTCATCTTCTAAGAGCATGGAACTTCCACTCTGCATTCAAATAATGGCAACAGATACTGGCTCAAACTCATGAAACTTGGAGAACACAAACAAATCATATTCAAAATCAGCAGACTTTAATGTTTTATTAGATACCATAGAACTAGATCATTTAAGTTTAGAATGAGATGAATGCAAAGTACATTACTCAAATACATTAAAGAAGAAATAATTGATTAATCCGAGAAGAAAGTTGTAAAATTGACACCAAAAAATGAAATAATTTTAAAATAAATTAACTTATCTACATAATGAGATATATTTCCTACTATTCCTACTCTCCATTTTTGCTACTATTCAGTTTTGTCAGCAGTGTATTATTTATGAATTTGCATTATGAGCAGCATACATAGTTCTATTGCTAGAGAAAACTATGAAGAAAAATTACTGTTTCTCTTTCCCTACCTTTTCTTTCAACTTTCTGTTAACAGAGACATCTACCAGCATAGTAATTTTAAAAACTACCAGTTAGTAAAACCAGAACCACAAAGCTATAAACCTAGCACTTACAGAACTACAGACAGGGTTTCTTTAGTGATTTGGTATGAAAAAATCCAATTTCTGTATGCTTTATATAATTTCAGAAAAATACGCAGTTAGCTGAATGTGAGACACTTTCCCTGAAAGAAATTAGGCAGTTATCTAAGAAAGTAGAGACATACTACTCCTTCATAGTAAATTAAATTTTCTGACCTCCACAAAACAAGACCACAAGCAGATATATACATTCTTATAATAATTAGGAGAAATCTCATAAATAATAAAGACAGTGTGGCTTTTTAAATGTCATTTCCAGAGTTCATTCAGAGAAATTATATCTTGAAAATTCATACACTGACTACTTAAATTTTTGAGGTTACTGAACTTAGTTTCTCTCTGAAAATTCTCTCTTTTGTACCTCTGCCCAACAATTAAGTATATATGGGGAGAAAGTGATTGAAAATAGAAGATTGGTGAAAAGAAAGAAATTAAGTTGGTTTTAGAATTTTTTGTGCTGAAATAAAAACCTTACAACCTTGCTGGGAAAAGCTAAAAATACTCAGTGTGGGAAATTTCACATATATGTGTTTGCTTTGAGTTGTTTTCTGTCTGCAAAAAAGAAATGGAAGTCTCTCAAATTAGATAACAGAATACTGTTGAAGTCTGATAAGCTTTTTTCCCATAGGCTTGGCCCTCCTTGTAAGGGAGGAAGAGAGATGAGAAGTTTGGAGATTGTAAAATACAACCTTGTGAAGGAGTGTGCTTGCATCAGATCTTTTTCTTTAATGTGAGGCTGGGCAGGGTGCTTGCATTTTTTGCCCCTGCTAAATTGGAGTTAACTTAGCAGTGCATGTGTCCCTATTCCGCCAGTGTAGTGATGGAATAAAATCTTCTCTTTACACTTCAGGTGTGGATTTTGGCCTTCTTGGTAACCTTCAGATGTTAGTTTCATGTGGTATATTTTACATTTTGTTACAGAGATGGCTGCTTTTTTAGAATTGGATAAGCAATAACCAGCATTCAACTTTATGTACGTTTGAAAAATATTTTGCAATGAAAAGTGTTTTTAACATGTGAAATACTACACAGGTGATTGTCTAAAATGATTTTTAGAAGACAAGAGAATTGGGTATGATGTTATTTCCAAATCGGAAACAGAAAGCAGAACATGGTTTTCTATCACTGTCTCGATTATCCCTCATTATTTCTAATAATCCCCTCTTTTATTAGTTGTGAAGTCTAGTAGAAACTTAATGTAATTAAAAAATTAAATGTTGATTAAAGATGGATCCACAGGTATCTTACTTCACCACCAATGTGTGTAAAAATCTATTTTTACTTGGAACACAATGTTTGCAACAAACCTTGGTGTCCTGAAGGGAACAATAGTAGTGCTCTGTGCTTTCTGATACATCTGAGAATCTTTAGAAAGTCTTATCATTGTAATTTAATTTCAGTTAATTTCTCCTTGAAAATCTCTTTTGTTATTACTTAAATTATGTAATAATCATATTACTAGTTTATATATTAGGAAAAATTGTCCATACCATGGTAATATTTAAAGCAAAATATGATTTTTCTGAATCTAAAAAAATATCTTCTTTACTGCTTAGCTGCAAAATACAGGGATTTTTTATAACAGAGGGATCATATGCAGGTATACATATTATCTGTCTATTTGGAGTACTATCTTTTCTATTTGGAATTCCTATGGCCAAAGAATGATGTAATTTTAAAAAGTCTTCTGAGCAAATAATTTTAGCCAGTTATATGAAGGAGGGGAAGTGAAAAATGTCAATAATAAATAATACTTATGTAGATACCAAGAAAGATTGCAAATTAAGTAAAAAATGTTCACCTTTAAATATACCTATTCAGATACACTACAAACATTCTGATTTTAAGTATTTTACTTTGTCCATTAATTAACTAAACATCTGTTCTTTTCTTATATTTGGAATTATTTTTCATTTTTAATTTAGTTTTAATATTTAAAGCACATTGTATTTATATAGCTCACAAATAAATAAAAATATAGTATATTTTCTTTTGTTCCTCAAAATTGCCAGCAAATTGATAGATGGAAGCAAAACTAGCCACAAAAAACAACTACAGAGCAGGGGCTTTGAAATGATATTATGAGATATTCACTTTTTTGAGAATGATTTCTGCTTTCCAAGTAAGGAAGTGCCTGCTTTTCAGCCTGGGATTAATCACCACTTTAGACAGACTCTTGGGCTTAATGTTTCTCATTAATTAACTCCAGGCATACCCTGTGGGAATATTAGGTACCTAGACTCTCATTAGTCAACAGAGTGAGGGCAGAGTATTTGGTCTTCAAACTGTTTTGCAAAGGAGGCCACTTCTCTACACAGGGCAAGATTATTGCCTGCCTACAGAGAACATCTGCTTTTTAACAGAGTATATAGTTCCCTAATGTCCAACTTTTGAGGCCTAAAATAGAATATAGCTTCCTTTACAGTCCAGAAATGTGAGAAAATATAGCATTTTTATATTGAATTTGCTGTACTTTTCAGAAACATCAGAAATCTTTTCACACTCATCAAATTCCTTCTGCGACAGTATTTATACAGAAAAAATTTGTGGACATCCAATCCCAGTCAAACTTACTTGTAGGGTTTCAGCCAAGTTGATGGAATATACAGATTTGTCAATACTATAAATAATTTTTCAAAATCCTCAAAAACTAGAATTACAGGTATTAAGAGAAAATATGTGCAGATAATCCAGTGATGAAGGCTGTGTTTCTGTACATCACTGATACATTTTCTTAAAACTGTGAATGTTCTAAACTACTTAAAGGCAAATTTTGTTAGTTTTATCTCTGTATAAAAAGCTTTTTGTATTCAAATCCCAGGTGAAAGGGAAGGAATTCTTAAATCTCAAACCTTACTGGACATGAAGAGAAAATAGCACGTCTCAGACAACCAACTAGGGTGATGTAGATTTATTTATGCACATAGACACAGATGATTAAATATAATTATGTATCTAGAAATCAGCTTCACCTCATATAGTTCCAACAGTTTAATTGGAATTAAGACACATGAGACTGTGCCTTATTGATTCATTAACAACTGCATCAAGTGTACTGTCAAGCATAAGGCTAAAGTTTGCATACTTCCAGCCTCCTGAGAGATTTATTATTAAATCACTTCTAAAATATTCAATGTAGGTCATTCCATACCATATGGAATAGAATTATTTCATATGTCTTAGAGAAATAACAACTTTGGAAAGTCCTCCAATTATTGAAAACAATTCTCAGGGTGGAAGATGGCAAGCGATAGAAAAAGTCAGGTAACTGGACACTCAAAGACAAGGAGCTGGCAGCACTCATATTTTAACAAGCTGTGAGGGAAAAAAACACAGGGGCTCCTTTCTTCGGTGTCCCTTCTCAGAGGCACTAGCTCAGGATTTTATTTTGTATTTAGTAATTGCACCAAGATTAAAGTATTTTAAGGACCAAGATGTCTGAGACTGCAATGGAAAGCTGCTGCCAAGCTGGTGAGGAAACCTGATGTGACTGTGTGAGTGTGAAGGGTGTAGCTGCCACAGAGCCTCAGTCCCAGCTCAGGCAGTGCCAGGGTGGCTGCCAGAGTGGCTCCTGCACAGCTGGACAGGGAAGTTTCCTTAACATGTAAGTCCTTTATCAGGACTAACCTAAAGGCAGGTTTACACAGACAGGTCCACTGCCTACCTGATACCCTTGCCTGGACTTTGGAACTACTCCCAGCTCATCCTGCTTTGAGGGTTGCTAGCAAACTGAAAATATATACCAGCTTAGAGAAAGCAAGATACTTTTCCACTTCAACAGCCAGCACTAGCACGGGGGCTGTGAGCCACATTTGCACTTCTACAGTCAGTGCTGAGGCCCTCACTCATCCCAGTCAAGCCAGCCCCTCCCAGCTGCTGTTTTTATGGGACATGCATGGTTGTCTCCCCTCTGTCAGATTGTCAAAACCCTTATCCAATTAAGTTGCTGCCACTGAGCCCCCTCCTACCTCTGGTAATTAACCCCCCTGGAGTGCCTACACCCTGGGTGGACACTGGCTGCTGACACCAAATCAACCCACACTAACCTCACTGGTAGCTGGCACTAGTCTTTGCAGTACTCACTTGCACGGAACAGATGAGATTACATGGAAAGACAGTTAAGAAAGGATTTCAGCAGGTAAGAGAGATGGTCAGATGCAGGACTTGCTCAGATAAACATACCGATATGCAGTGTTTTATATGGAATGGGCACCTTCTATATCCCTGACCTCTTCCCTTAAATAAATATTCCTTTACAAACTTTGCAGAGCTTCACAGATCCTGTAAAAAATACCAAATCCTCAAGTTCATCTTATTTTCCCTTTCTTATCAGTTGCAAAGACCACATGGCCTTCTCTAAAGCTCTGCCTGGGATTTTGTAAAGGTCTGCCAATAACTAGCTGTGGACTTTTGGACTCTGCAATTATTTCTGTTATCCCCTGATGTCTAAAATGTTTATGTTGCTCTGCGTTCTTTTTAACACTGCCCTGTTTACTTATTAGTCCCTTTTACATTGAAAAACCCATGATTATCAGACACCTCAACTAAGAAGATGCTTTCACTTATAATTTTTCAGCCTTATTTGCTGAATTCCAGATTACCAATCTGCCATTTTGACTTCCACCTCTTTCAACAGTGCTCAACACAAAGCCTCAAAAGGAAAATAAATTTTTGTTCAGCAGAGGAGACAATTGTACCTGTCTCTTCATAAACAACTAAGCAGTTTCCCCATGACCATCCATCCAGTTATTGTTCCTGTTTTGCAACCTCTCTACAGTTTATTATTGTTTTCTCAGTACTCATACCAAACAGACATAGAGTCTGTTAGTATTTCAATTTGTAATGCAAACACTGACATTTATCATTGGCTAGTTTACTTGAAAAACCAAGGAATCACTGCTTTTCTCTATTTCTGTAAGTGTTTTCTTATATCCCGTTAACAAGCTGATACCTTCTGGATGCCAAATGATCAGACTTAACATTGTTAAGTCAGTTTTCTGCCTACATTTCCTTTGTGCCTTTTTCCCTTCACATGTGTCAACCATAGGCTCACTTAATGAGCCCCTTACTTACCTTATCTCACCCAGACTTTGTATCACCTTTCTGAATCCAAGACTTCTGCTTAAAATTTCCTCCACTGAATTATTTTTATCCAGTACTCTCTCAAATTACCTTACCTTTCATTTTTTTTCTTTCTTACAGAAAGGAAATTAAATAATACCACATATAATCCATGAATTAATGCAACAAAATACACTTTGCAGAAGAGGTATCCTGATTTAATTATCTTTCAGTAGACTACTATCTGTTTTGCTAATGCTGTCTTTTTTACTGTATCCAGCCTGATTTTACAGGAAAGCCATTTCCCTCATTGATTTGACAAATCAGTCTTGAAACAATGCTTTTAATTACTCTGTTTGAAAGAGTATCAAAGTGTCTTTATGCTATGACATTGTAGAAACAACATGATGAACAATAATAAAAGAAAGGCAAAATCACTGAAACACTTTATGAAAGGAGGTAACTGTACCTCTAACATAAAAAGTAATTTTGTATTAGGAATTTTAAAATTACTCTGATTCAGACATTTTGAAATTCATATTTTAAGTTACTATACAGTGACTTCTCTTGTTGACCTGCCCCAATTTTCATATCTTTGCTTAGGAAGAGGTCCAAGGCTTGCTTTGTTTTATTTCTTTTTAACATCAAACTACCATAAAATTATAGTTCAGCAGAACAGCCATGTTAACTCATTGCTAAGTCTGGGAGAAGGAAAGGATATTTTTACATCTGGATCCTTTCTGTTATTCCCTACAATCTTGGTCTTATTCATCCCATCAGACCTCTGTTAATCAAACACGACATCCATCTGGATAGCATATTGAAATTCTTTTTGTCTTGCATCCCAAGTATAAAAAAGTAGGATACCATGAGTACAGTTACTTATTGCAGAGTAAGAATGGCAGTCAACATGTATTCACTAAGCTCATGTAAGATGAAAATCAGAAATAGTCACAAATCCTGCAGCTAACTGTAGTTTTAGGGGTTTTCTTCTCTAATTCCTTAGCTGAAAAATGTCATGAATTGTATTTTCTTCCTTAACATCAAAATTTCATGAGCACAAAAAGGCTATCAAACTTTTTTTAACAAAAAATTGAGGGAGTCAAACATATTATGTTAGATACTGTTTTAAGGACCTTAAATTATCATAAATGTTCATGTTGAGCTGGACATATGACAACCAGAGAAGATTTTGTTCTTCAATAATAACTAATGGAGTTCAGACTAGACAAGGCATTTAAGATGTTGCTAGATATCTACATACAGTCACGGATATTGCACTCAGTATCTCATGGATCAGAGGTCATTGTCACACATGGGTGAGAACACAAGTGTTCCTATAAAATTGGAGCTCAAGAAAAAATATTAATAAGGAAAAAAAAAAAAAAAAAAAGGTTTGCATTTATTATTTTTTGAGGCAAAGGAGTAAAACTAAGGTAACACTGCTTGTTCTTATGTGCATAAATATTCCTTAGCATGGACAATTAAATATTTTATCAATAAAACATGTTACTCAAGTCACTGCATATACTATATCCAGCAGTACTGCAGTCAATAATCATATACATGATTTGCAGGTATTGCCTAAAATTTTGACAAAATTGTCAACTAAAGAGACATGAAGACAAAATTAATGTGCAATTTTGTTAATATTACTTATTTCCCTACTAAAATTATGCCAGTCATTATGTGATCAACTACTCTAGCTTTCTAAATTAAGTGCTGCACACTGTTTAATATAAATAGTGTGTTTTACATATCATTTTTAATTTTCTATAATCCCATTTCCAAATTAAAACTGTAAATCTGTCTCTGCTTTGTAACTTAAATAATCGTTTAAATCAAAGTAAGAAGACATAGTAATGCAGAACTCAGACTTGAGATTTTCATACTACAAAATGTATGTATTTGTTAAAGCTTTTTCTTGACCTGTTACAGGTCAATACCAAGGAACTTCTAAAGACTATCCATTTTAATGTCAGGAAATGGTCTCCTAGTATTAAGGAAAATATAAATTTATAGAACCAAAATTCCATATTCTATTTGCATATTCAATCAGGAATTTAAATCATAATCTTCTTAAGAACAATAGTTACTGCGTAATCTGATTAACTGTTGTTTGTTTGTTGGGTTGTTAGGGGTTTGTTTTAAGTTTTAAATTTAAGGATTTGAAGACTACTCAGATCTTTATTTCCAAATAATCCATGAAAAAACAATCACAGCAATGAAAGGTGGAGTGAAAATCCATTTGGCGAATCCTTCCACAATCCTGGCATTGTTAATAGAATTTATCAATTGCTTATCTAACATACCAACTGTGTAATAATAGTGAAAGAAGTTCAGCTTTTGGTCACAGTGCTGTATTACCAGATCAGTGTAATGATTCTCGCTAGTCATGAAAGAAAAGATGAATCACTAGAATAAAGGAAATCTAGACATTAAATTTTCATTTACTTAAAGATGAGATTAATCTAAATATATGTATGTGTGTATGTGTATATATATATTTAATGTAAACACACAAACATGTTGTTCAATAAGTTCAATAAACATAGTATTTATAAGTAAGATGAGGTTATTTTAAAGAACAGAACTTCCAGTTTCCATTTCACCTGTTTTGACACTTCACATAACACTTTGAAGAGATAAAGAAATATAACTCATTTTCACACATATGTCAGCAGAAATTAAATTGTTACCATTGGTATTTTTATTCAGATTTTCTCTTTTGTCAAAATTATATTCAATAAGATAAAAGGGTTAGGTTAAATTAGAATAAACTGTTTTTCCCCTCCCCATCCAAGAAGGTAAGTCTCTTAATATTTCTCTATATCCTTTGATATATGTTCTAGTTAGAAGCACTGCTTCTTAAGAATCTGACGCACTAAGGTTTTGTAAGCTAGATAGAAGTGGTGAAAGCATAAGAAACACCACAAAATGTAAATATTTATGCAAGGATTTTATTAAATCTTGGGATTATGAGAATTACTGTACTCTACATCACCTCAGAAACCTTGTCATTGGTTTGGAGTTTTTTCTGGAGAGGAATTAATCATTGTAAGATGACTGTGGTATAGTTGCTAATAAATGTGCTGCAGCTGCAGCACAGTTTTGAGGCAGAAATTTCAATGAGGATTATGTGCATATGCATATATGTATGTGCATGTATACATATCCATAGTTATATTGGTAAACCTACCAATGTATACATTGAATACCAATATATACATATGTTTCAATATATTGAGATATATATTTCTATATATAGAGACATATTTGGGGTTTTGTTGTTGTTTTATGAGTTGTGAAGTCTTTGGATTTTTTGGTGTGTGAGTGGGGATTTTTTTTTTGGGGGGGGGGAAGTTGTGGGTTATGGGGTGTTTTTTTGGTTGGTTTTGTTTTGTTGGTTTTTTTTATATACTGCTAATTATCTTATTTTCTTTTCAAATAAGGTGAAATTGTGTACATAGTGATCCAGAGCTGAATTTAGTGACTTGAATGATTTTGTCAGACTTAGTGGGTGATACAATATAAAAAGGTGTCTTAAGAATTTTTTCTGAAACACAAGAGATGCTGCTGTGATAAGACAGTCAGACTTAGTTAGGACAATGTCACTGTTTTAAGGAAAATTGTTAATAAAGGCTTGGTCTTCGTTTTCTGTTATCACAGCTTACTGAATGGATACCAATAAGAATGGGGACTAACAGTGTGGGAGGCAATGCTGCAATGTAAATGATGCCATAATTTGGAAACATAGGATAGAGGATTTATGCTGTTTCTATTTTGCTTCTAAGTGCATCTGATTGACCTCAAAATATATGGTTATCCAATTTCTAATGGTCACCAGAGACTTGACAACCTAGATTGCTGAGGTCTAATGAAGATAAATAGCATTCTAGATACAGATACATACTGCATACCGAAGGGAAAATGACACAGATGTTGTTGCTAGGCAACTCATCAACTTATCTCCCCATGTAAAACATACATTTCCTATGATTTACTGTATATGTAGCCAGAAAAAGATGGGGATGGAAGGCCAAGGGGACACACACTAGTGTCCTTTTTCACTGAATTACTAATGCATAGAACGTATCATAAAAAAACCCACATCTATATTCACTAATTAATTTTACTATGCTCTTAAATATAAGACATTCATCCTTTTTTTATGGCTTTTGGATATAAAAAAAAGGTAAGAAAGCACAGTCACTGCTGGTCAGTTTTAAAAAGTTATGTTCATTTTTATTTGAATAATGATGTTCTCTTTAATGATTTGTGTTAGTAGCAAATTTCTTGATACAGTGCCAATGATTTTCTGTAATTGGATGAAATTGCATTTTGTCTAAGTTCAAACAGTAAGAATAAAGGATTCAGCTTTATCACCATTTATTCTGTATGCAACCAATTTATGACATTTTTTTGTTTTCTTTTTTATCCTCTTTCCCTCCTTATAAAGTATATCTTTGATTGTTCTTGTCACACAGAGGTTTTCTAAGTGCTATACAAGTACTGCATAATCTTCATAATTGAGATTTATTTCTAACAAAGCAAAATTGGATTACCATTAAGAGAAGTGTATAGAGCTTAGTGATATTCTAGTAAAGATCAGAAACCCATCCCATAACAATCATGTCTCTAAGAACCCTCTCTCTCAGAATTTCTTGGTTATTCTACAACATCGCCAATTAATGCTGACTCCAAGTAAAATGGAGATTGTTTACAGTAAAAGCAAAAGTCATTTTGCATTCCATTCCACTTTGATTCTTTGTTTTAGAAACCACTATAATGTACTTTGTTCCTGCTTTCTCACACAGCTACTTGGTGACAAGAATAAAGCTATAGAAAGACATCAGGACACTTACTCTGGTGTAACAAATACAGTGAATTTAAAATTATTTCAACAGTGCACTTGGTGCAGAAGAGCATGTTCTTTGGTACTGGAATGTTCTTCTAGGCAGTCTTTTATGGAAGTTATAGCAAATATTCAAAATGCTTAAGATGCATGAGGAATGTTTCTTAGTTTTACACAATCCAGACTTAGACTTTCATTTTTCCTCACAGATAATATTGAGATAGGTAGCTGGGAACATCCTAATTTATTCGTCCCCAGACGAAGAAATGATACCACATGCAGTTATATTTTCAAGAACCTTAAAACTAAAATTGAGATCAAGCAAAGAAATATTATTTTTTTAATCATTTTTGCATTCATTGCGTGTCATCATTTAGGCCACTGAACAATTATAAAGTTTATAATTTTAAAATAAAATACTACTCAAAGGTTGATTTAATGCTATGTCCAACAGCTGGATAAGATAATATGTGGAACCTCCTGTAACTTAAGTCCCAAGGCTATGCGTTGTGGAATGGATTTATAAAATAACTAAGATTTTTTCCCATTTTTAAAATGAAAAATATAGGTTTGCTATGTCTTTCTGTGAGGTTTTTTTCCTTTCTTTTACATCTGGCTTGAAACTGTGTTCAGTAATGTAACTATGACTTCCTACGCTACATTTTACTGCAACGTGATGCTGCACAATGCCCTTATAACATGCTTTAAATTTTGGTCAGTGCTGTAGTGATCAGGTAAGTACACTAAATTGTCATTGTAGGTCACTTCCATCTGGAACTAATAAAATAACACACATATTGCATTGAAACTCTGTGGAAAGTTTATCCACTAAAGCCTTAGATCCTGCATCAGAACTAAAGGAAAATATTGGAAAAACATAGCATGTCATATTGACTGTCCCAAGCTGAAAGCTATATGTGTTTTTTTCCTTTCTCTGCTACTTTTAAATGGAATTCTTACTGTCCTGCTTAAGAGTTATCCAGGGCTCAAAATGGGAATGCTATTTATTTTTAGTTGTCTGATTCCATTTTTCTGTAAAATATATATCTGCTTTGGAGACTAAACTCAGATAGTGTCAGGTATAGAGTATCTGTCACAAATAAGATTCAGGGGTCAATTTTTTTCTTAGTGTATTTCAGAGCGATAAGGCAATGAATGTGGAGTTGGTTCCTGCCATGCCAGTGAAGGCAGGAAATTTATGCCTCTTTGCTTTGGTGGAACAGGGTCTTTTTGAAGCCATGAGTTCTTTTGTTTGACACAGTTATACACACTGAAAAGAAGAAAATTTTGACAGGATTCTCTGTTGCCTTTTGCTGAGGACAACATAAAGAATACTTAGTGCTTTTACAATATGTCAGTTTTCATACCTGACAATATGTCTTAATGTAGCAGAAATACAAAATGGGAAAGAGGTTCACACACTTTTATTCAGCAAAGATTATTTTCAACTGTAAACAAAAGAGTCCCATTATCCTGGACGTAATCCTAATTTTGTATTAAGTGATCACTGCATACAATACAAACAAAAAGTCCTATAAGGAACAGCTTTTTCTCAGACATATTCAGTGATACTCATTTGTCCAAACATTCCTTAGCCCTATGATTTTATCCTTACAACATATGCCGCTGAAATTTGTTGAAAATTTCACACAGTGGGTTGCAGACTTCAACATATGATATTTTTTTATTTCTAATATGCTTTTATAATCAATGAGATATTTAAAGTTAAAATTTACAATATTATTACTGGAACCTAATGGGGTACCACTAAGATGAGAAGTCAAGGGTTTTAAATTATGATGTATTACAAGTAGTTTAGGAATCTGCCAATAGCTCTATCTGCTTTCTTTTGCTGGCTAACTTAACAATAAGACAAGAATTAAGAAGAGATACTTTTAAGTGAAGTGATTAATGTATGTTTTAAATATTTTTTTCATGCTTAATAAAATATTTCAATAAAGTTCAAATATTAGAGGAATAGTCACGTATATTTATGCTTTCAATACTGACATGAATTATAGCACATCAAAACAATGGAATTTATATACTGAAGAGTGACATAGAACAAAGAATGCAGAAAACCTGAAACTTCTATGTCTTCAAATTTAGAACTAGGCTTTCTGGTTTTAGATGAATTTCAATTGTACCTTCAAAAAAAAAGTGTATTCTTTCTGTAATAAGAAGCAGCAAGAAGAATTGTACAGATGATATTTTTAACATTTTTATTGCTGAGTCAAGTAGGTGACATAGTTATGATAAACAATTTAATAGTACTGTGGAGAAAAGACTGAAAAAACACTTCCTTTCTGTGACCATGTATGATAACAGCCCTCTGAAAGCTACAGCCTTAGAGGCAACAAAAGATTTGGCACATATAAATTCATAACAAGGTAGATATATAGTTAAAAGGACAACTTTAGGAAAATATTTCCCATATAAAAGATTTTTATAAAGTCTATGTTTCATTTATTGTGTTGGTATTGGTGGTAAGCAATGCAATTAATATTTAAAAAATATTTTGCTTTTGTCTTCTGCCTAGCATGTAATTTGCTAAAATTTATCTTATTAAAGTAGCTATAAATATTGCAAAATAAAAAAATACAACATCAGTATGTTAATTATATTATTAGCACTGCACTGTTATTTAATTCTTTAATTTTTTGGTTTAAAATATCAAGTGTTTATCAAAAATTATCAAGAAAATAACGTGGTTGATATTATAAAGAGGCTTGGACTAATAGGCATATAAGTAGTTTTATAGTAAGTTTTAATAAAATAGGGCTTTGTGCATCTGTAAGGTTTTAACAGCTATTTAGCCATTGAAGCTTTTAACGTTATTTGAAACTTCTAGAGTAAATTTAAGACTTACTTTTTTTTTTTTTTATTGTAGAAAATTGAAATGAAAAGTTTGTTTTATACCCTTTACTCATTCCCCTTTCTGTACACATACCCTCTCACCCCCATGCAATGAAATAACACATTTTCTCTTTAAGTCTTCCAAGAATTATTTCTGGTAGGAAAAAAATTAAAGTGAAATAAACTCTTGGACTGTACTTCAAGAGGCATCTGTGTTTCTGTCAAAGGATGACATGCCTTCTAAATATTCTGCTTTAATGCTCCAAAAAAGTCCAACTGGAACTACAAGAAAATAAAATGCTTTCTAACACAGTTTCACAGTTGCAATTGCAATTGCCTAATTATTGACAAAAAAAAGAAAAAAGTAAAAAAATTTTAGAGGCAGACAAATGAACCAACTATGACACAAAAGCAGTTAAGCCATTCCATGAATTTTACCAAAAAGGGAATTGAGATCAACAATAAGAAAATAACTTGTTATTCAGTTATAACCAAAGCTATGTAGAGGCCAGTGTTATTAACATCACAGTATACGGGGTCCTCTAAATTATTCAGCAAGTTTGAAGAATGATTTTGAGGCTGGGAAGAAAGCATTGGTCTGACACTACCTCCCTTTTTTAAAGATTTTGCTTGCTTGCATGTTTGTTTTAATTAAAAGAGAAGGCTTCATCTCAAATTATTCATAAAACTTCTACTTGAAAAAAATTAAATCATCCTTCTCTACTGGTTTGTTGTTTTTTAATGGAGGTTACATATCCTTAATATTATATGAACTGCCTGGTTGAAGGATTCAAAGATATTACTTTGTGCTCAAGACCTGGTCTTCAACAATTACTAGGGAATAAAACACAGAAGATCTTCAGTTGGATTCTTTGTGGGAAAATCTATATTGCCAAGGGGATGTTTGGAACTTGATGATCATAAACTAAAATGCACAAGCTAAAAATCCTTTTAATTTACTCAATATTCTTCCTGCCTTTGTTAATAGAATTTGTTTTCCCCTCATCAAGACTTATGTGGCAGAAATCCTTCACTGAAGCATGCTGTACAGGTAAATTTATACCTGTATAATTTATTCAAGTTTATACCTGTATAATCTAAAAACAATCTGTTTGGCATCTATTGCTGAATCCCACCATGCAATTGTCCACATTTTCCTTTAAATTGCTCCAGGGTTAAGGTTTCCCACTTTGATGAGGGTGTGGATATCTGTGTTGTCAGAGAGATTTCCAGTAAACAGGCTTAGACACATTAGAACTCTTTCAGCTGCCCAGTAATCTGTCTCTTTTGAGTACAGAAAAACCCAGGAACTTTCCTCCATAATAGCCACTGAACATAATGTTTTCCTGATGCAATTGGCTAGACTAGGTATGATTTCTGCTGCTGAGACTCTAGCCTTTTTCACTGCAGTCTCATTCCTAGTTAGAGAATCGTGAGAATGAATTTTGAGTGTCACTAAAAAATACTATATATACAATTAATGAAGCGGCCAGTAATTAATATTGAAACTTTCAGCCATAGGAGATATTGCAGAGTCAAGAATAATCTGAAACATATAGTTTATGTGATTGCAATAACAACCACATATTAGTTTTACAATATGTAAAACTAATTACAATATTTCAGATATTCACACAGATTCTATTCCAGCTTTAATAAACCTTAAATTTGTTTTGCTCCACGTTTTTAATGTTTGAATTTAAAGTGCTGTTTGATGGCAAAACATTATGCAAACACTGTTGTGAAATATACATTACAACTTGTGTCTAAATTTGACATTGCTACATCTTTCAAAAGATGTAGCAATCATACTGACATTTCATAAGATATTAACAATTCAAAAACTACTCTATGGCTCACAAGTGAAATGTATGCTCGACTGATGGTTTTGTAAGAGATGCAAAGGCCTATTCTTCATTGTGATGATAACGAGAAATAGAAAAAGTTTGTGTCATCAGTAACTAATTGAATCAGCCACAAAAGTTACTTGCACAGCTATTGCTAAAAATATCACCTTAAGAATTTTGTAAAATTCTGTAAAATTCTGCTTAGTTTATAAATAATATTTTTTCTATTATATTCTATGTCTGTTTACATTTAGCATTCCAAATTTCATTTAGTTGTACTGCTTCTCTGATTTTTCTTTTATGCATTTTAACCTGTATGTAATCAATTCTGTCATATTTTGTAAATACAGTCTACTAAAACAAGTTAAAAGAAAATGCTGGCAATTGCACTAGAAGCAAAATTTTTTGTTTTCCTTAAATCAATTTTTATGGACTTGCCTAGTGTAATACCAGTTTAGCTCACATACAGACATTTGAGAAATATGTAAATCATATGATAATGGTCATATAAAACTTGGTTTTCAATTCATCCCTGGAAAGCCTGTTTTTTTCTCCTTCTGCCTTCAAACCTAGTTTAAAGCTCTCTCAACCAGCCCTGCAAACACATGGGCTAGAATCTTTTTGTCTTTCCCAGACAGATGAAGCCCATCCAAATCTAGTAGGCCTCATGCTGTAAAAATTACCCCATGATCAAAGGAACCAAAATTCCACTGATGGCACCAACCCTTAAGTCACTTATTGGTAATGTGGATTTTCCTGTTCCTTTCATCATGTGTCCCTGCTGCCAAAGGAACTGAGCAGAACACCACCTGTGCTCCTGTGCCATCAGCCAGTCAACTCAGAGCTTGAAGTCCTTTTTAATTATCCTGGTACCCTTCTTGTCAATCACATCACTGCCAACCTGGACAACCAGCAGTGGGTAATAATCAGAGGATGAATTTGTTAAGGGGATATCCTGGTAAGATCTCATACCCCAAGATGGTGAGTGCTGCTTGATCAGCTCCTTTAAATTACCTCCAAATGACCCTCTGACTACTCCCTGCTCATTTGAATGGCTGGTAAGAGGGTGGATATCAAATAATTTTCACAAATACATAAAAACTCTAAGTTTCCATGGAATTAAGCTGTCTTCAATGATGAAAAAATAAAAATTCTGAAAACTTTCTACATTCAAGTAGTGAGAAACAGTATGAAAGCTAAAGGTGATTTTTGAGAAGGAGTAATTGCAACTCACACAAATGTCTTAGTAATGAAGACTCACCATGACAAAAATAGTAACAGCTGGTATACCTGACACAAAAACACTGTAGAGGTGTGGGTCTGATAACTTAGATCAAATGAGTGCTAACAAAATTTGTTAGATAGCTTTCTTTTAAATTGTCACATTCTTCAAAAAATTACAGTTTGTATTTCCATGGTTATTGTCTATGGTAGACAAGCATGAAGATGGTGGACTGTATAAAATATATTGGATATGTAAAATCAGACTTGATCTTATCAGCAAAAAGAGTATTTAATTCAGTTAATGTGTTCAAAGAATACACTTATTGACAGGCCAAAAATACACAATTACAAGTATTGTTTTTTCTGTTGGTTTTCTAATTATTCAAAGGAAAGGAAGATATTAAAATGACATATGCAAACACATATGTCACAAAATATGACATCTGCTAAGAATCAGCTAAGAGTAGTTGCAGTGTCTCAGTATTTTAGGATTCCTGAACAATCTCTTATTTGAAAATTTTTATTGCTTTTATTAACTAAAACTCATTCTGTACTAAGTAGTGCATGAAGCCACATCTTTTTCCATTTACTTCAGTGAGTAATTGATATTTGCGCTTTGGGTTTTGACATTGTATAGAAGGATTAGCAGAGGTGATTTTCACAAATCATATCTATTAAGCTTTAGCTTAAAGAATCAACTGTAATATGTTTACTGCAACAACTCCATCTACAGCTCTGTTTACATGGCCCTTTTTTTGGAAAGCTACCTATAAACTGATTTCTAAAGAACTATAATCATATATACACCTAAATTTCTAATTGTTTTCCAAACTCTTATTTATAAGCTTTTATTGCTTGTGCTAACTTAAGCCCAGTCTATACTAAAGATATTATTAGTGTACCTAGCTAAAAAAACATTTATGCAGTTTCAAAATTCCTTTCTCAAAATCAGGGGTGTATATTATTTATTGTGATACAATGCATATACATATTTTGATCGTTACAGAGGTTATCAACAGAGGCACCTGCTGATAACCTTTCATGGATGCATGGCAATAGAGGGGGTGTTTTTTCAAAATATAATAACTGCAAGTGAAAACAGATAGATAAAGTAAATACATCACTGGTGTTTCCTAGAAATACAGTATATGTTGAGAGACCAACTGGTTTACTAATCTCCATCACATCTTTTAGTATGATAACCACAGTGATTTTGAAGATGTGTTGCTATTACCTATTTTAGGTTCATCTTGGCCAATATATTAGGAAGACTAGAAAACTTCAGACCAAAAAATCATAATTTAAGTAAACAGTCTGGATATGACATAACAGTCTAGATATGACATATTTAGGACATACTGAATGAAAGTATTTGAAAATTTAATCTATAGTCTGACAAAAAACATCAAAAGTCACCTTATTTAATCTTCATTTATTTCAGTTATTTTGTATTTCCTATTCTGTAATATGCTCTTCATTTTCAGAAGAAGTTTTAAAGAAAACATATAAGAGTAGAAAAGATCAAATTAATATAAACTAACACTTTTTCTTATTATGGCTAATAAGAGATGCTTATTGTGCTTAAGTGAATAGAATCATCTGTCATCCCATCAATGCACTCACTGACTACCAGTGCATCACTGATAATTTATCTATAGCACTATGACTGTGACAATGCAATTTCCTAACTGAACACATGAGAATTGGATGGCTACCTCTTCTTCATCATCAAAACAAGTCTTTTTGGTTCTCCCAACTAAAGCAAATCCATCCCCAAATTTTTCATGTTTCTTAACAATGAAGGTCCTTTATTAAAGCTTTTCAATCTTCTAATATCCAAAAAATGGAAAACTGACATATTTTTATTTACTCAGCAGCCTTGATAAAGGTTTTCTAAACCTTATAGCAGAACACCCCCTCTAAGCTTGAGTTTGTAATCATTAATTTGACCCCTCACACACAAAAAACAAGACATTGACAGACCATATTTAAATAGAACCAGAGCAATCACCTTCAAAAGAGAGAAAATCAATAAAATAACTAAAAGATTCCATATGCAAATAAAAAAGTGTTACTCATTATCCTAATATGGCATTGATGATTGCATTATAAAAAGTATAAATACATAAAAAAGATATAAAGGCAGAAATAAATGTGGATATCTTTCCAAACCTAGTGAAGCATTAGTATTCATCTTAATTTAAAGCTGTGCTACCAGAATGAGTAATTTAAAACTAACCTGAATTTCAGTGTCAGTCAGAGAAATGGGAGAATTAAGCAGCTTAAACTTGAAAATCAACTATTAGTTTCCTTATTGACCTGCATAAGACAATGCAATAGGCAAAAGGTGACAGAACAAAAATTTCAGTTAAATATTAAAAAAAGACGGGATGAGGCACTCGGTGGTTTAATTGATGAGGAGATATTAGGTTGTAGGTTGAACTTGATGATCTCAAAGGTCTTTTCCAACGTAGTTCATTCTGTGATTCTGTAAAGGAAAACCTCTTTACACTGTGAGTGATTAAACATGGACCAGCTTCTCCAGAGATGGAGTGAAATATTGCCCTTATAAAATTTAAAGCTCAACCCAAAAAAACCCAAATGGAAATCTGGTTCTAGCTTTGAATTAAGTCCTTCTTTGGGGAAGAGGTTTGCCTAGATGATTCCCCCAAATACAATAGCAAGATGTATCTGCCTGCCATAGTATTTTTATGGTTCTAGACCTAAAATGGTGAGGTTAATCCTATCTCAGTAATATTTTTATTTAAAATGTAAAGCTATTGTCTGTTTCAGAAAACCTGATTTTAATCAAATTATATCTAACCTAAAAAAAGATCCAAACGAAACCAAAACTCATGCATTTGTCAGACAGACTGGTAAAACTAATAACTTGTTGCAATGATTTACTAATGTTTTTGGGGAATAACAAAACTGGAATCAAAACTGTGAGTTCAGATGAACAAATAAACACTGTGAAAGCACCAAATTCTCAAAAGGGCAAAAAAAAGTTTATTAAGATTTTTATGAATTTCAAAAGAGAATATATGAGCTCAAAAACTATAAACCCGTGTGTATTTTACTTTGATCATATAATAGATTCTGTTCAAATGTATTTGTTTGGATCTACACCAAATCATAGCAAAGTGCAGTTCACATCAAGCAGATTTTGACTTTTAATTCACCTGCACCTGCTATTCTCCAAAGTGTTTTTTTAGCAGCTTGCAATTCCAGATTTTTTTCAGATTTCAACAATGTTTCATGAGCTGAAGAAAGTTGGAGACACTCAGGTGGGTATAGGATGCAAAAGGCCTAGATTCTTAAAAACTTGTTGTAAAAATTAGAACCCTAAAGACTACATTAATTATTCATTCATTTCTACTTCCATAATCAGAGATGTTCTCGGAGATGCAAAGTGTAGTACAAAATTTAAAAACATCTTTCAAATAGGAAATCTGTGCACATGTAAGTATTTAAGGCAACTCTTAAAATCACAAAATCTAGCGTGAATCAAGATTTTAAACTCGGTGCTGAAATAGAGATGCTAATTTCAGCTGGTAAGTGACCTCTCACTGACATGAATAAAAGTTTGACTATGGCTACAATACAGTGTATTGTACCCAGACACCTTATATAATTATATCACTCTTGTATTTACCAGCGCTTCCTCCCTATCAAGTTCTAAGCAGTTCATTTTAATTTTTTCCAGTATTTTCTCAAAAGCATTTACAAGAGTGGAAAGATAAAAAATAACTTCTATTTGACACTTCTTTTTTGGTGAACAATGAAATAAATCAAACTATTTTCCCAGGGATTTGTGTTGTTTCTACCTACAATACATCTGCTCTGTGGTGCCTTCAGTTTACATTTCACTTCTCGCCTACCCTGTGTATATTTCTGTTTCCTTCTATGCCCTTTTCCCACCTATCACCTTGGCAGGAGTGAACAGGAATTGCCAGGGTTCAAGTCAACCCAACTCATCCTGGAATTCAGAAAGAATAAATAACTACTGATCTCCTGAAGAATTTTTTCTTTTAATACTCACCTGTGAATTTTTAAAACTCAGAACTATATATTTGTTTTGAGCTCTGTAGTTATGTGTCAAATTTAGTTTAAATTAACCAGCAGGTAAAGAGTTATTAGAGAAAAGGGAATTACAGATGGATAAGGACAAACTCTTAATGAAATTGGGCTAAAAAGGAGAAGAAAAGATAAAAACCCATACATTTTGTAGATATTCAAAATGGTATCTTCAGCACTCAAACTCTTAGGTACTTCATAAAATGTCTTTTAAAATTGTTTTTGAATAAACAATACCCCTTTTCAAGTCATACAAGACAGTCCCAGGGGACAGAATTCAGTTCTATGATTTTTTTAAGAATGTCTGAGAAAATCAATCATGGTTTGCCTATAATTGTTCTGAGTAAGGTCCTTTTAAATCTTTTCAAATAAAAATGAAATAGACAAGAAAATGAATATTGCCTTTAAAATATCTTTTATACACATGGAATTGATTTTGAATTACAGTTTTGGGTTTTGAGGGTTAAATTCAGTGTTTTTTCCTGCAAAGTTGAACTAAAGAAAGAAAATATGTAAAATCAGGAAATGAACAGAATTCATATCCGATACTAAAGACACTAAATCTGATAAATATCAAACTTGATTGTGAAGTAAACAATTTTTTTATATAAAAGTCCCCAGTAAAGTTTCAGATTAACATAAATTTAAGTCACCACTTTTAGAGTCCTTTTCCTTTGGAATCAGGCAATGCTCCCTCTTGACACTGCTTTTCCCCAGTATTTGGAAGTTAAAATTTGAATTAGAATGCTTCCATAAATCCATGGAGTTTGAAGTTACACCTACTAACCAAGGATGGATTGTCTTAAGCACTAAAGGTGAAGACATAAAGAGGACCTTCAGACAATAATTCGATACCACTACTATTCCCATTCCAAAATGTGATTCAGCTGAACTGAGATATTTCTCTGAAAAAAGAGAATTGCACACATCTTTGTCCAATACAGAGGAACTTCTTCAATTACTACAGATCTCCAATTTAAGATGCAAAAATGTCATGGTTACACCTGGAAGCTTATTAGCAGCTGTATAGGACTAACATAAAACTAAATTATACCAGAGACAACGCACATTGTTGAATACATTTATTAATCTTCTGTGAAGATAATTGCTCTAACCAAAACCAAAAACAATTTAAAAGTCATTGGATGTTATGGTTACTTTCACTAGAATCCTATCTAAAACAAAGTTTTATCTTACTTGTCTACTGTTTTTATAGTTTGAATTTGAAAATGTCCTAGACAGAAGAAGAATAGTCTTCCAGACTAATTGCTGCACCTACACTTTTAGGTCATGCTCTGGAGAGAAGATAGACATCTTATTTTGTAACACTTAAGTTCTTTTCAATCATATCTAGCCAAAATACTGCCATAACTTCAAAGAGAAAGAAAATCATATGTTAATTTATTCTATCGCAGACATACTGGACAGTTTTCAGACTCTAGAGGTTCTTTCTTGTGATGAAGCTGTCAAAACCTTACTAGAGTTTCTTCACTCCTAAAGGAATGATGATGTCTCTGATAAAATCAAAACATTTTTATACTGTATAAACTTTGCTAAGGAAGCAGAAAGGCTTGGTGTTTTTTCAAATTTCTACCTCATCATTTTTTGTGAAGACATATGCAATGATTTGTTACAATATTTATTAGATCCCAAAATAATTGAAAGAAAGTCCAAATTGGATATGAAAAAAAAAAAAAAAAAAAAAAAGAAAAAAGAAAATCCAGCTTTGAACAGTTTGAAATAGCAATGTAAGTCTGTCAATCAGTGTCTAAAAAATCATTGCAAAAGCCAAGAATTGTTGCTTCTCATCTAAGGAAAGTTTTTCCCAGCACCTAGATGACTCTGAATGTATAATCACAAAACTTAATACCAGAACTATTTCTTAGCTTTTAGTTGATTCAGAAAATCTGAGGAGCAGCACAACTCTGTGATAACACCAGCCGAAGAGAAAAGAAAATAATAGCAACCTCCCCCCCAAAATACTCAAAAACTATAAGATGCAAAAACCCAAATCAAAAGAATAACAAAACCAAAGTTTGATTTGTTGGTCATGCCTCTGACAATAAAAAGGCATGAACTCTATTTTGCACAAGAAGCTACTGTTTTTGTGTGTGCACACATCACACAACTACTCTCATTCTGTTTGGAAATTAAAACATATCCAACATTTAGAACTAAATATTCT
Organism: Certhia americana; assembly: GCA_018697195.1. NCBI lineage: Eukaryota > Metazoa > Chordata > Aves > Passeriformes > Certhiidae > Certhia > Certhia americana. The sequence continues at coordinate 39,733,835 of CM031879.1, forward strand.
AGTTTTGCTGGCATATTTCTCAGGTTGTAAAAAGTCATCAACATTATTAGTAGTACAATATATACATATGAAAAGTATAACAATTCAAAAACCTTTTTCAACTCATTTTTTTCCCAATGCTGATTCTGATTTGCTTCCTTTTTTACTGTAATGACCCTAAACCAGTTGTTAATATTCCCTATAATTACAAGTACTGCGTCCTTCACTTTTTTTAAGTACACAAGAGGAAAACCAAAACTCTATAATCAGACATAAATACATAAGAGTTTGAGGAAAATTTGCAAAGCCGCCTTGTTAGATCATTAAAATACTAATCTAAAAGAAATTGTGAAGTTAAGATTAAATGAAGTTGCTTAAAGCATGAATTATGCAGTTTTTCAAAGTCACTGTAAAGTTAAGAATTTCAGAGCAACCAGTTTGAATTAATAATAGTATATACTTGACTTCAGCAGTTGTCCAGGGAAATAATGGTTTTGGTCTGAATGATTCTGACTGTAATTTATGAGTTTCAGAAGCAGATTGTCCTCAGCATATTCTGAAGTTACTGGCATACAATGAATATATCTAGGAGGGTATTCAAAGACCTTAAAGCCATTGTATAGATTCTATGGCTGTTGTTGATCCACTGGAAATAGCAGGGATATAAAAAAAATGTCTTCAGCGATGGCATTCAAAGTTTGTCTATTCTCTTCACTAAAACTCCATATATGTAAATCAGAGGAGTTAGAAAAACTGATGAAAGTAAAATGTCGGGTTTGCACTTTTTGTCACATAGTCATTTGGAAGAATGAGATTTTCCAAGATGATAAAGTATGGATATTACGAATATGAGGATGTATGGTATATATCCTGATGAAAATTAATTTCCTGGATAATGGTTATTGTAAATGAGTAGTATAAACTGTACATTTTCAGAAATATAACTTCAAGATATGCATGGAATTAGGAAGGAGTTTTATGCACATTTGGAGTAAGAAGACAGTGTAATTTGTGTCTTTCTCAAGAGGCACAGGCACAATTTTAACTTACAGGAAATTATCATCACAATAGTAAATGAAAAAAAGACACTGAGGACTTGAGATTGGCCAAAATAGGGTCTCACGTGTAAGTTATGTCACAGACAGACAGTCCCTTTCCTGTCTGAAAATATTTATTGCTTCATCATCTACACTTTCTCAATAAAGTTACTATCTCAAATGACATGCTTTGTGGAAAAATGTTGCATTAGTTACATTAGCAATTAACACCTCTCTACCTGGAAACAGAACAAATGCTGCAATATTAACTTAATTTCAGAACTGATAATGTCATCGAAGTGAACTGTCAGGGGTTTACAATCTTAAGTCTTGTCATCAGCTCACCACTGGAAAGTGGTCTAGAAGTCTGAGAAGTCTGAGACTGAAAATGGGATACATGTGATTCGTGAAGGAGTCAAAAACACAGCTGCGTGGTAATCAGTCAAAGTAAGTATCAAACAGACAGTAATGCAGCAAAAAATAGTTCAGTTAAACTTCTAAAATGAGTATTCAAATATTTCCTTATTAAAATTATTGGGATAGAGAGGTATTTTTTTTCTAAACAAAATATCAGGGAAGTGATTAAAAATCTTTTGTGATCACATTGAGCTGTATTTCAATTACTCCTTTCTTTGGGTGTAAACATGTTTTCTTGTGACTAACTCATGAAACACAGGTGTTTTAGTTTCATTCTAAAGTTGTCTAACATACAGCTGTATTTATGTAGTTGACACCTTACTACAAGGCTACTGGATGATGGGGCTCCTTACTCAGACTGAGTAGTACAGATGTTGAAAAGCTTAGATTAGACTTGTCTTTCAAATGGCCTCAGTATAATAGCAGTTTAGTTTACCAGGAAGGGAATTCATGATGCATTCAAATTAATTGCTAGATATACATATTTCTGTTCTCAGTAGACAAGATTTTCAGTAGTTTTTTTTTTTCTTTAAGTGAAAATTATGATGATTTCAGCTGTTTAAATTAATGGGAGTGGTTCAGAAAAAGGCATAAATGTATTTTATTGCCTGAAGGGTGGCTCCACATTATGAAATGATTGACCAAAGTTCCATCTTAATGCAGTCTTCCTCCTCTCTTGATCTCTATTATGAGCCCCTGCTCCCTCTCTGAGAAGCACTTGCCTCCACAGGTTGGGGGTTTTTTTCAGTCTCCCTTTTAGGGAATTTAGTTCTGTACTTGCCAAAAACCCCCAAATATGTAACATTCCACAGATAACAATAGAATATTTCTCTAGGGACAAAGAAGAACCTCAAACAAGACAAACTGGACCCCAAGAACTCTTAATTAGTTGTCTTCCCACACAAGGAAGTTTGCTATTCATCTCTCAATAATGTTGTCTAGTCAGGAAAACAAATAAGGAGGCTGAAAGGAAACAAAAACAAAACAAAACAAACCCATAAACTATCAAAAAAATCAACTGTCCAAAATTATTAGCCGTAATTATGATTGTAATGTTGAGACAGGATCAAGTGGAAGTGAAGGAGATGTCAGGTTTTGTATTCCTTCCTAAGGTGAGTTCCAAGATTATTTCTGCATTTTTTGTTAGACACTATATGAATAAAAATAGGAACAAAAAATTGATGTCCAAATGAATGAATCTTGTATCAGTAATTTCACAGTGATCGTGTTTTAACAAAATAGTTTCTGTGGCTTTTAATTTGAGAATAGTAAGGGCCCTAACCACTAGATCTTCAAACATAAATCTTATTTTGTACCCCTACTGAGTATAGCTAAAGCAGATATTGGCACCAAGCCTGTCATCACAACACTGAAACACAAAGCTTTAATTGAAATAGAAAATATGCTGCACCTGTCTGTTAGGATCCTTATCAGATGAAAGGGACTTTAATAATTTCTGGCTTGATTATTGGGATGTTCACTATTTTAAAAGTATTGCTTAATTTGATTTAATTTTAAAATATTTTAATATCCCATCAAACTAGTGAAAAGTACATAATAGTTTATGTTACCTTATAGAAGAAGCAGAATTAAACACTGTCTTGCCTTACCAGTTTTTCAGGTAGGCAGTGAATGGAAAAAAAAAATCTTAATTAAAGACAGATCTGAAATACACAAGAACAAAAGAAGCAAAGTGCCAGTACTTTCAATTTGAATTGATAAGTATTTCTGAGATAGGAAAGAATAAAAAAAAGAAAAAACCCAAAACAACTAACTTGTGGAAGATTGACAGAATCACAGTGGGAAGAACAATTTTTTCTTTCTTAATGTTGTAAATAATACCATTATTTCTTTCTTTTTTAAATTGTACTTTTCACTGAAGAACTCACAAAGCTGCTGCCAGATACTAACATATTTTAGTTCACTTTAGAGCAGACTGAAATAATTAGATATGTTTCTTTGGTAAACAGAAGAGGACACAGAGAGAAAGGTATTTCCCTCTTGGATAGAATTAATTAAGTATCCAAGTTATAGATATGCAGACATTTCTCTGAGGAGACTTAAATTGATGTCCAAGTCACATGAAAGACAAAAGTTCTCTATCTTAGTTCACAGGATAAATACTGCAGTTGCTTGCTTTTGCTCACGTCTCAGAGCTTAAGTTAAGAACTGCTAGGAAAAATACAAATGCTTGAACTGTATCATAACAGTAAAGATACTTTATAGGATCATGTCCCCTTGTTCAAGAGAGCCTTCTGAAGAAGCAGCATGCAGAATCCCATACTTCTTAATTCTTAGTAAAAATGTGTGTATTACAGTGTGTCCTCTCTCTCTGTCACAAACAGGAAGAGAGACATGCATCATTTGAGAATTTATATCATTCATGGAGTAAGAACAGTGAAGAAAATCATTATGTACTGCAATATCGCTTGCTGCTTTGTGTTAGGGAAATGCTGAGAGACAAATGGAACACAATATTTATAAATAATTCCTCAATACTTATTCTTTTATTCTATGCTAGATATTCTAAGACATTCCATGCAGAATTGGACTGTATGCTGCTAGGTGTTCAATAGATTTATGACTAAGAGCCTTCCCTGTTGAAATTTACAGTCTAATTATAAGAGGAAATAGATGGGTACACTGTCCAAAAACAAGTAAATTGTGGTTACACAACTATGGATCTTGTTTTATTATGCCTCATGTCATAATAGATTTCATATTTTTTCTCAACTACATGTCTTAAAAGAAATAAAGTTGTAATTACCCTGGCACAAAGCTACTATTTAAGAGAAAGGGAAGACTATTAATATGCTGCTTCTTGTTTTGGTTTGTTCTGCTTTAGTATCAAATTTAATAAAAAAAAAAAAAAAAGTTAAGAATTGAGAAAGGTAAAGGAAAACATAGAAAAAGGAGTAATTCTTTGAATGAATATAAGAGTCAAAATCAAAGGGTCTGCTAAGAAAAAGAAATGTTCCAGAAATTTCTACTGGCAGAAAAAAAGACTCATAAAACTTCATTTTGTATCAAAAATAGATCTAATTTTTCTTTCCTTTATGAAGTGATCAAAGCTCAACAATATTCTTCGTGTACCGTTTCAGCATGGATTGTTCATCAGTCATTGTCCTAAAAGTTATATACTCAAATCCAAAGTAATCCCTTGTTTTTAATAAAAGACAAAAAAAAATTAAGGCAATCATGGACTAGCTATAATATTATCATGTTAGCTGTTCTTGCTTGCAACCTGCAGAATCGAAGTGAAAATTTAAGGTAAACTTACATAAGGTAAAGATTTTGTGATGCAGGATAGTGTTTCTATGTAGAATATAGAGCTTTGGAACTAGAAGAACACATTTTTAAATGAAATGTTGTACAGTTTCCTATAAAAGTTATTGGCCTTGGGAATAAGAAGGGAAGCAAAAATATAAGTGTAACACCTGAAAATAAGGGGTCGACTGTGTATAAAAGAAAATTATTAAAGGATTTCTGTAATATTTTTTTTACTTTTCTCTCATAATTCATCTGGAATAATAATTTTGGTGGTGGTGGGTTTTTTGGTTTGCTTTTTTTTGTTTGTTTAGATTTCATTGAAATTAATGCTAAATTCTTTGTTCTGAGATAATCTATATCTCACTGGCCCACTAAGCTGCACATCTTGTAGCAAAAAAGCCCAACTGGCCTACTGGAAGACTATGAGATACTTAAACCATAACGTAAATACATCATAAGAACAAAATAAAAAGTTAATTCAATACTTTCCTTGCAGTTTTTCTGCTATTAGATTGTTATTTTGCTAAAACAGGGGCAAGGAAACCAGACAACCCATATTTACTAGCACTATCACAAAAACTAAGGGACTATGACTTCAACATGTAGGGTACCTTCCTTTTATAATGTTTATAATGTATGACTGAATTTATGTTTGCAGTCCATATATGTTTTCTAAGGCAGCAATTCCTGTTTCCTTATTCTTATTGAAATAATATAAATATGGAAAATAATATATATGGAAAGGCAAAGGTAATATAACACATCAATCGCCGCTTCTAAAAAATGGAGAAAAGAAGAAAAGTACTGAATTAAAATGGACTTAACAGATCAATCAAAATCAATCATTTATGCAATAATGTATATTGGAAACTTGCAAAAATATTCAAGCTATCCAAAATGGAAGTAGAAAAAGAAGGAAAAAGGCTTAGTAAAAACAAAGAATAATAGATTCTTAGTCGAATAATACGTATTTAAAAAAATACATATTATTCAGAAAACTATTAGAAAATTATCTAGATAAAAGAAAAAAATAAAACACTTTAATATTATATGAAATTATCATAGGTATATTGGTCTTACATGAAATTCTTAATTTTCAACAGCCTCTTTCATATGATTTGTTCTTTCTATGGTATTTTAGTTGTCCTCTAAAAGTTTTAATCTAAATATTTATTTTGCCTTTAATTTCATTGAATTGAAGAGTGATTGTAACTCAAAACAATATAAATAATCTTCTTCCCTTGTAATATGCTATTAGGTATTGTAATGATAAAAAAAAAGCTAATATAGAACTGAGAATTTCAATGAGATTTTTTACTTGGATTTCAGGATACAATGATCTAATGATGATGTTAGCTGTAGTGAAGAACTACCCCATATAGACTGTTCTGTACTAGTATTATGTCTACATTATAAAGTTTTCAGAATATTTCCAGGGAATTTTTAATTTTAAAAATGAATTTTATTATGATTCTTCTAATTAAAACATACTCACAATGATCATGCTTCTGTGACATAAGAAAACTTTCTTTCTAGTTAATTTAGGAGGTACTAAAGACACAGTTCACCCTGCTTTCTACAACACTATGGGTGGCATTCAGATAACGTCAGCTGGGACATCTAAATTTGCACATAGAAAAAGAGGAAATACAGGAAATACAGGAAGGAAATATACTAATTAGTTTAATGAGTTTTAGTGGAATGACCAATATGCAACCAATATACAAGATAGAGCCTATTGTAAGAGAAGAATATGAAAGGTGTCTTTTTTTTTTTTTTTTTTTTTTTTTTTTCCAGAAGTGGATTCTCTGCAAATGACATTGCTAAATTACTTATCACATTCTTTGAACAACTCAGTGACATACAGAACATTATAATAATTTTAAAACAGACCATTAGAGGTAATATTGTTTTAGACGTGTAGATTAATCTTATAATAACAGTGGTTTTTAAATGTTTATAAAAGTACTTGGGAATTTGGAAAGGCTAGCAGATAGAGAATATTAAATTTGAAATGTATTAGCTTTAGACAATTACAAGGGAGACTGTTTGCAGACAGTTAGGTACTCTGAACTGCAGAAAAAATTCTATGAACCAAAGATGGGAAACTTGCAGTCCTCACTATGATGAAAACTTTTAAAGTCACTGCTTATTCTAAAACATCCATGTTAATGTATATAAAACAATAATAGTATAGTCTAATGCAGAGACAATGAAAACAGCAACATAAACAAAGTTAACACATTTTCCAAACTATGTAATTACCAAGAATGCAAGTGCTTGAGATTTGAATTTGCTAGTGATTGCACTCTATCTCTCATTCATGTTCAAATAATACAGAGAACCTCTTTACTGAGAAAATTATTAGAGTACAAAAAATTTATTCCAGCTAGTTTGCAATTGAAAGCACATACCACTGTAGTTTTTCTAAACTTAAAAAGATCTCAGGTTTTATAATTCAATCATTCTCTTAGATAAATGGAAAATGAGACATGCAAAATTCTGGTTTAAAAAATTGTTTTGTTTTCCATATGCTAGGTAATCCCCTCTTCTATGAATTCAGACATTCATAATTCTTTTATTATGCAAAACTATTCAGAGGTCTAGATCTATAAATCAGAGCATGTTGATCCATCACCATATGGCTCCATCTAGACTTGCATTGCCTCCCTTGTTGGCAGCACTGCACCATTGCCTTTCTGGCATTCCATTGAGAGCTCTCATAAGGTGCAGGGAAAATTATCTCCTTAATATAAAACTGATTGCAAAATAAAGATGATATAAAACCAGCTGAATAATTTTTGACATGGGTCTCAGAAAGAGATTAAATGGTCCTTAGAACTAAAGCAGAATTGCAGTGCTCCTTGCATCACAGAAATTTCTGAGCCAGTTCTCTCGTATATCATCCTTTATCTTACCTTTCTGACTTTATTTTCCAGTAGGCTAATGAGTACTGTATGTATTCTGAAGTGTTTGTGATGTACTCATTAAAGTAAGAACTTTCAAAATATTAAGTGTTGGAGTCTGGAATTATGAGGAATATTTCTTTGCATGTTTAAGAGATTTTAGAATCTCTGACAAACAGTGCTTTTAATCTTTGTTCATGGAAAAAGGGCTTTTAGGCTCTGGAATGAAGCAGAGTTTTCAAGAGTGTGTATTAGATAGTGGAATAGTTTTACCACAGGGTGAGAATTTTAGATATATGGGGTTTTTGGGATGGTAAACAGGTGAAGACAAGATGGAGAAGTCCACATGGCTTTTGGGTTTCTTCCTTCTTCCTCATCTGCCTCCATGTTCTGCAGTGAGGTGGCACATTATGGTTGGCTTAGAATAGAGTTTAACCTTCTAACATAGATAATAGTTATTGGAGAAGTATTATACATACTGATTATGTGGATTATAGTAAAAGTATCCACGCCACCCTGAAGGTGGGAGCATTTGAGCATTAAGCATTTAGCATTTGGGATTTGGGTTTTTGTGCCTTGAACTGACCTGCAATGAAGAGTTCTACAGGTCAGAAACAGAATGTAATGATAAGAAATAATAAACTATGAAGAAAACATCAGAAGAGAAAAGCCTCATGACCTGTTCTTCAAACTCTCTGGCTGGGACAAAAAAAAACTCTCTTTGCATTCTTGTGTGACAGAGAAAAACAGCCGATCGGCAGAGACACACAAAAATATTTTTTATAATTAAGAGAATTAAGTCTTTCTGAAAACCCTTCAACCTGAAATCTGTACTGTCTCCCTTCCCAAACAGTCAGAAAGAAAGCTATACAAGAGATCATCGTATCTGCTTTGCCTGCCAAGCAAAGTTTACGTTAGCGTTTTAGTTCATATCAGGAGTGAAGTCTCAAAGTAGTCATACCCACTTAGTGTACATTGTTTCAAATGTCAGATGTGGACATAAAGTGTGGATTTTGAGTTTGGTTTTGATAATGCAGAACCAGATAAAGTTTTCTAAGAGCACAGCTAATGTCAAACCTCTCATTTGTTTACTCCTTCCCAGAGGAGTAAACAAAATATAATATAAACTACAACCACCCAACATATATGTAGTGATGACCTCACCTCCATCTTCTTGAAAGCCATTCTATTGGGCTAAAGTAGATCACCTTGCAAGTACTTTGAGGAAAAAGAATAATTTCAGACTGAATTTTAATTCAAAAACTTTTCTGGTCAAAAAGATATTGTGGAATGATTTATAGCAAAAGCAGCATTTCCCTTCAGTTAAAAACACCTTCTCAAAATGTATATTATATATTGAAATATAAAGAAAAGTTTTATCTTATACCACTATTTTAAGATGATCAGAAACAAAAATTCTCAGTTCATTAACTGGATAGTTTCAAGATGTGGAACAAATTATCAAGTTATGTCAAACAGCATAGATATAACTCTCAGTTTTTACTTTATCTAAAACCCAAGGCACTAACAAACCTTAAACCAAGGATGATCACAGGTGCAAAAAACCAATCAGGGTTTAATTTCTTCAGTCATCTACATTATGCACGGCCAGCTAGCCAGCAAAGGGAAAGAAAGTTGGTTAACAAGAATTATTCCCAGAGCTCCACAGATATAATTAATATTGCAGGTATACATAGACACAAATGATGAAGAATACTGAATAGTCTTATATGAAAACTGAGGGGTAAAACCCTTTAGTAGCAGTAATTATGACAGACAGTGTCCTGCTTTGTAGAAGAAGCTCTTAATAGTTTTACACCCAAGAGAAAACATAGAGTGTGCCATATAGGCACAGAAAGTTATCCTCACACACACACAATTCAAAGAGTATCACTTAGAATAAGGTAATGGTTTTGAACATTAGGTAGTAAGTCTTTGCATCAGGTAAACTGAAAGATAGTCATTTAATCTTGGATAGTTATTGATCTGTACTTTGTGCTTGTCCACACACAGAATTCTACTCTCCCTCATCGTTTAAGTGTTGCATTAGGTAAAAATGGATGAGGAATTTCATCTGAGATCTGGACACTGCTTGATCTTTGAATCACATCCTATTCCCGGGAAGAAATCTGAAACAATCGGTCACTCAATATTTTTCTTATGGAGAGCTTGGATTTTTTTCACTTATGTAATACCTATGCCAGAAGTATTACTTCTTTACTTTGAATAGCTCAAAGTGTTTTAAATGAACAGTCTTAGGTAAGTGGGTTTGCTAGTCTCCTGTGAACTAAGGCATCAGCAGCCTTTATTTCAAATCAACCTTACAAAGAGCAGCAGGAAAACATTAGCAGATGTGTGTATATGAACACATTGCAGCCAAGACAGAGCAGCTCATGTAGTGCTATTGCTTCTAAAATGATAAAGCACTGGAGTGATTCTCCATTATGAGCATCAAACTAAGATATAACCTCAATCATCTGAGCAGCTACTCAATCTAAAAGACATAAAACATACCTTGTGCAAAATGCAAGCAATTCTTGAAAATGTAAGGGGAGTTGTTGTTATTGAGCGTCACAATTTGCAGCATAAAATAATCCATAGTATTAATATTATATAGTACTAGTATTTTAAATTATTTCCAAATTACAGGAAGAGCAGTTTAAAATATGTGATTCTTACAGGTAACTGCCCATGAAGGTCGAATTACAGAATTGGTATAGAATGTGTCCCCAGAAAGGGACCAACCATTGATATATTTGCTGACATCATACAAAAGATCTGTAGCTTGAAATCTGGGCGTAAAAGAAAAGCCACTTATACAGCAAAAGAATTCATAATAAGTGACATAAGAGCAGTCACTTCAGGAGAACCATGCCATTAAGGTAACAGAAGTGACCTTGTGGAGTAACAGATGAGAGGCTGGCTTTAGCTGTAGGTATAATAGAAAGAGGACATGGAACTGCTGAGGCTCCAGCCTGCTCAGTTTTGGTTACTATATTTTGGCCAAAAGTGGAGAAAAACTCAGAAGAGAGAAAACTAGAGTAAGATTTCAAGCAAGTAAAAATTATCCCTTGTCAATAAGAAACAGCAGCCAAGTAAAATCAGAGCTATAAATGAGGAATCTGTTGGTCAGAAATCTTGGAAAAAATCATAACTTTATCCTTTCAATGCATCTTATATAGAAACTGGCTCTATTGAGATATTGCTAAAATTATTTCACATAGCCTACACAACTGAGATAGTATATGAAAATTAAAGATAAACATTTCTGAGATCATGACATCTTCAAATGTGAAGGAATTAAAAAAGTATGATATAAAATCCAAATTCTTAATGTTCAAACTTTTAAAACTGATTTCTGGTATTACAGAAAGAAAATTTGCTAGGCAAAGAAAAAATCTGTAGGAATTATATAACAAGAGCAATGTGTGAAGCGTGAGACAATTTTATGTTCAGTCGGTGATAAGAAACTTCATATTCATGGACCAAAACTAAAAAATTATATATTGTTGAAGTAATGTAGTACTCAAGCCACTCCAGAGATGTTCAAGGTTTACTGGAAGATATCAGAGAGGAAGGTTTGACTATTTTGTAGGAGATTATGGATGATTTGTATCAAATAAAGGACATCCAAGTGAAACATAAGTATTTTTCCATCAAGAGCCAGGAGGTAAAACACCTCACCTACTACTACTACTACTGCTACTACTATTACTAATAAAAATAATAAAACCCAGACACAATAAAGAGAAAGGTACACAAATAAGTTATGTTGCTATTAGATCTATTGAAAAACAAGAATCACCTAGAACTAACTTTTCCACCCAAGTGATGGACACTCTAAGAGTTTCTAAGTCCCATGCAGCTCATCATTCTTTTTACACTTAATAAGTACTTCCTTTTAGGATATCTGCTTTATCCCTTTAAACACAGCAACAACATTCTCATGACAGGTTTGATGCATCTCCAGTGATAGAACCTGAGGGAACAGCAAGAATCTGTGCCAGGAGAGGTTTAGATTAGATATCAGGATAAGGTTCTTCAAATCAGAAGAAAGTTCTTCACCCAGAGGGTGGTTGGGCACTGGAACAGGGAAGTGGTCACAGCACCAACCTGACAGAGTTCAAGAAGTGTTTGGACAATGCTCTCAGGCACATGGTGTGTCCTGTGTAAGGCCAGGAGCTGGACTCAATTATCCTTGTGAATCCCTTCTAACTCAGGATATTCTTTAAGCTATTCATTGTAACAAATATGCCAGGGTCTAAAAGAGAGGACTTGATGAACAGGTTTAGAAATCTGATATTGTAGGAAAGATGTCAAGGTTGTCAAAAAACAACTCAGAATCAGGAAGAACCTATTCCTGGTATTGAGTCTTTTTTCACGGAAATGAAAATACTTTAAGCAAAAACAATTCCTCAAATATATCTAGGCAGAATGAGGCCCTAGTTTTAAAATATTGTAGAAAATGGATAGTGTGCTAGAGTCATATTTATGTTCACGTATGATATACATAAACAACATGGGTACAATGTGGTTGAAAACCAAGCTGGTTACACCCAAGGAGGAAGAGGATTCAGACCTCAGCGGTATGTAAATCATAGCATATCAGGCCATATAAACATGCTGCATTAGAGTTTGATGTAATAATCTATACATAATAAAAACATTATACATTGCCATATATGGTTGCTGGATCAGAGCACAGAAATAAGAATTTCTTGAATGTCGCAAACATGTCTTCCTAAATTTTACTAAGTCTTTAAAGCACATGTATTCATCTGAGTTAGATATTGCTTTGGTCTTCCACAGTAATAGTATTTTAGGCTGCTGTGCTATCATTCCATTTTATTTTTAGAAATTTAACCCCACAGGAATAAAGAAAGCTTCATTAGAATAAAATTGCAGAGAAAACATAAATTTAATTGGTCAAAATACCTCAAAAATAGTTTTTCTTTAAATAATGAGGACTAAAAGAATATTATTGCTTTTCTATTATTTTGTTTCCAAATAAAACAGCACAGGGGATTTTTCTTTCAATTTGAATGGTCAGAAAAATTCTAAAGTATAGAAATCAGAACATAGTTATAGACATAATTTGAGGAGATAAGGAAAAGAAAGATGAAGTGGGATCACAAATCATTGTCACTGACTGGCATAACCAGTTATTGGTGTAACACTAGTTCAATGAAATGAAAGCATTTGAAAAACGGTGTAAAATGCACAATTTTACCAATAGATATTGTGAAGTGCTAGAAGGTAACAGTGAAGGAAAGGTCAGAATTAGAAAAAAAAAAGAAAGTCAGAAACTGTCAAAGAAGTGGATCTGTAGGAAAGATGAGTGATCAGCAATGCTAAAAGAGGTAGAGGTAAACAATAGTAAGTGTGAAACAGAACTGAAAGAAAAGTAGGTGTTTATTTCGTTTCAGGCACTTTAGTTTGCCTTAAGACATTTAGCATTCTATGGTAATGTAATGCATGACAGGAACAGTAAAATAAAATGTCCTTGACCCACATCAATTGACATAATCCAGTACAGCTGTTCTGCTAGCAATGTAACCACTATGATTCATACCAGTCCAGGGTGACTAAAAAATGAAAGGAGGAACGTTCAGCCTGCCTGTTACAGTATTCAAAAAGTATGAATTTCTACCCTGCCTTCCTTACTCTCCCCATCCTCCCTCACAAAGAAATTATGTTCCAAAATTTTGTTAGGTCTCTTCAGGTAGTCCAAATGTAATGAAACAAACAGAAAAAAAAAAAAAAATATACAAGAATACATTTTAATCATGTACCAATCAAGATAGCAGATATTTTTGTCAGGTGTTTATAAATCTACTTTTTTCTATGAATCATTTTCTGATTACAAAGCTTATTCAAATACATTTATAAAAGGAGTGTGGCTGTGCTTCATTCAAAAGATGACTTCATCAAAGTATGACATGCACTCTGCTGCCCACTGCAACCTGGAAAAGAACGAAAACTTTAATTGACTGGAACTAAGAAGGATTTTGTGCCACAGACATGTTCTTAGGAACATGTTATCTTTATTTCTCTTTATCAAACTGTGAATAGATCAGATATATTTATAAAGTTTTGTAGACTATCCTTTCAGCTGTTTACATCTTGAAGTTTAGGTCTTATTTGAAGATAACTGGTCACTTTTGCCTCTCTATCAGTATTCTGTTGGTATTCTCAGAGAGTTTTTTTTTGTTCTATTCTACTTTTATTTCTATTGTATAGTATTCTGAAGCTATTGTGATGTGAGCATTTCTCAACACAAAAACAAACTCACATCAGAAGAAAGAAACTGGGAAAAAAAGCAAAAAAATTTTGTCCATTTTCAAGCCATGGCACAAGAAGAGTAGTAGGCAATCCTATCACACACGTACACAAAATTGTTCAAATTATTTTTGCAAATTAAGATCATGTTCTTGGCCAACCAGTAAAGCCTTTGGTATCCCTTAAAACTTAATTTTCAAAATTGAAGAGTGGTTATTTGTTTTGGTTTTGTTTTATTTTTTTTTTTTTTATTTCTATTGAAAAAAACAAATACAAAATTCACAGTTATAGAGTGTCCTTTCTTTAAGCTGACTTCTTTTTGAAAAGAAATATTACTCCATTAATAAATGGAAAGTCTTTGCAACATCATTTTTTTAACCTTCCAATAAAAGTGCTGCAAGCTAAAGGGACTTTCTTATTTGCAAACTTTTCATATTTAAGTACCAACTACATCAGTAATAAAAAGGTATCATAAGAGCAGCAAATCTTTCTTTTCAAATATCCTTGACTACAAGACATTTGTTTAAGGGAGATTAATTTAGTGCATTTAAATTATTCACATTATTTTCACTAAGTGTACTGGATTAAATCTAAGAGAAAAGAAAACTTTTAGTATGATAGTGAAAAGAAAGAGGAATACATTTTGGAAGTACAGTGTTAAAACTGAAGACTTACAATAATACTTGATAAAGTGTAGTCATGATGGATTTTCTCAGGTATTAAATAATTTCCTTTTGAGTCAATCAGATCAAGATATGGATGCTCAGAGATTTGAAATATGGTGGTTAAGACTCAAGGTGAAGCTCAAAAGTACATCCAGTCTCAAAGAAATTCAAAATTAAATTAAATTTGAACAAACCCAAAAAAAACCCCAACAAAACAAAGCCAAAAAACCTCTGAAGCCATAAGAAGTTAAGCTACTATTGTTTTAATCAAGCCTTATTTATTCCCAGCAGGGAGTAAGGAAAACGACATATTGATGCAAAATTCAAGTATTTTCATGCAAATTATTATACAAATTAGTTGTAGCCCTCTGGTCCCTGAAAAGTTGCCGTTGTGGCTTTTTGTATCATGGAGGTTGTAATCCATTGATCCAGGCAACAGGAGCAGACTACAGTTTACATGAAAGCCAGAAAGAGAAATTTAAGGAATTAAAACCAAACAAATTAGAGAAACAACAGCCCCAGAAATGTCCTCTAGATAGGCATATCTTTTCATTCATTTCCTCATTATGCTCCTTAGTTGTTTCTAAAACATGCAAGTGATACTAGAGTTAAGTATTAGCTCTTAATTCTGTAACTACTTCAGATCTTTGTACACTGACAGAAGTCTCTTAAGAAACTAGTCCAATTCTATCATTACATTAAAGTATTTTGCCAAGACTAACAGTATACATTTGTCTCTTTCTCCACCATAGTTTTTGTATCTTTTCTTAACCCTGAATAGAAAGTTGTTCCCAAACTATTGTCAGTTACGTCAATTGCATTCCTGCCCTTTACATTACCTTTACAAAATAAAGCCTAAAAGAAAAATGTAGATATATTTTTGCTTCCTTCTTTCTATTATGCTTAAAAACCACATTGTAAATCAATGAAAAGAACTTCTTATTGCAGTTTATCTCACCTCAACCTACTTCCTCCCTTATCCATGTGCATGAAAGCACATGCTCCCTCACACGCCCATTTCCCAGCTGGTTAGTCACGAGGAAGCAGATGAGACTGAACTAGAGCAGAAGAGAGGGTAAGGATGGAAATGTGAAGCTGGAATGAGGAACTGGAAAGGCAATGGCCACCAGAACATGTACACAAGTTGCTATGGCATTGATCCTGCTACCTGAACCTACCCCTCCCTTTGAGACCCACCACTGACAAAGCAAACGCTCATAAAACATTCATTATGTGTGCAGGAAACAGTGACTTTGTTGTTGTGGTTATGGAGTTACTACATGTGGTCCCCCTAGATGATTTGTCCTGAACTTCCTGATTGCACTTTTATGTGAAGCAATACAATGAATGAAGCAAATGAATGAATGAAGCAAATTATGAAAGACATAGATTGTAATTTTCTGAGTCTTTGCCTTGTTAGATTTGGCCTTTTTATCACCAGAGAGTGATCCCTGGAAACTACTTCTTCTACAGATTGCTTTAATTTCCTTCTCTTTGGAAAGAGACAACTTGTACCAAATCTTGTACCTTTAAATGCAGAAGGGCATGGCTGAAGCCTGATACAGTTGTTTTTTACAATTTTGCACAACTATTTTAAATAGGAGTCTTTTAAAGATCTTTTAAATGTAGAGAAAAAAAAAAACTAGATGGAACTTTTAATCCCTCACTACCTATCAATTAATGCATGATCAGTTCAAGAGGACACCTTACAAGTTTTCTCCTTGATAAATGTAATAATGACACCATCCAAATATGGAAAACATATCTCCTCTCATTGCTCATCTCTCTTCTTCCCTGTGCTTTTCTGTGTGGGGGTGGTGTTGACAAGCTCCAAATTTCACTGGTGAGTAGGCACTCCAGTATACTCATGATTGCATAAAGCAGTTTGAAAGGCTTCCCAGAAAGAATGAAAAACAGCTGAGTTATGTTACTCTGCCCCAGAATCAAAAGACATGGTGACATATTTCTCAGCAAGACAGGAACATTTTCATCCCCAATATCACCTTATTAAAGGGAGACATTATAGTCCAGCAACACTGATGATAGAACAGATGATGACAGAACATATTGTGACATTTATTTACATGTCACATGGCTATAAAATATGATTTTGGTTGCCTGCGTGCAAAGTGGCTTCATGTAACAGATCAGACACCAACATTCTCAGTATCTTCTTAATTATGGGTACCAGATGTGTGTCTTGTATAGCCTCTGTGAAGATACAGCAAAATTTTCTATTCAGACCAGAAGTGTAAAGATCCAGTTTTCTCAGGAGCTATATGGTTAGATATCCACATAAACTGCAAGGAGTCAGGGCACCTAGAATAGGTCTCCATTATGTATTCTTTCAAAACAAGAAATAATCTGAGTGTTGAGGAGTTTAAATAGGATGAAATGAATGTAGCTGTACATCAGTGTCTTTGGATTTTGTTCATCTTTTGATAAAGATTGATGAGCTGTTCCATTTCCTTGGAGTCCTGCTTGACATCACACTGGAACGTCCTTTCGAAAACATCAAAAGAGGAGATCAGGGACAAACTATCCTTTCAAGTAGGGGCATCTGAACACAGGGCATGTAAAGACAAAAATGAATACTGAGACAAGAGGAAGATGGGCTCGATGAGGAAAGGACAAGAGAAGTCAAAAAGGAAATTGAGTACAACAGCAAATATAAAAATGTATGATACATGTTTATATCACATAAGAGGAACTCCAAAGTGTGGGCTGAGATCCTGAAGTGGTGAAAATTTTCTCTTAGCACATATGTGCTGGTATATTCTGGAAGGTTGTGCCCAATCATTGATCCTTTTTTTTTTCCCATTAAAGAAAGTCCTGATTAGATCTCACTCTCCGTTTTCAGTCAAAGGGAATCTGCTCATCATCTGCACAAAGCCCACCCTCCATGAAGAGCAACCCAAAAAGTGCACATGAAAATGGATCTACTACTAAAGCACACTACTCTGGAAATGTATTGACACCAAGAAAAATAACTGCTAGAATTTTTTTCATATCAGGAAAATATTTACATAGAAGCAAATGATATATATAGCAAAACACAGAAAAGTCAAATGGCACATTTGTTACACATGAAATCCATTGAAGTAACTGATCTTTAAAATCTAATTGGGTAAAAAAGTTTATGAAATATTGGCAAGTTTGCTTTCTAACACTAATAATTAAGATGTCCTGAAATTGGTCTGACTTCCACATTTGTGGAAACTGATGCTCATTCACTTTTGAGACAAAGGATGCTTACGTGAAGTCTGAACTTAAGTGTTGGATAAGGAATATATTCAGCAATGCTTAGAAATTATTTGACTTAAAAACACTGGCTGAGACAGAACTCATATGGCACACAATTAATAAATGCAATTTTCCACAGCTTGATTTGCCACAAATACTAAATTTGCATAACTTCAAAAAAAGTCTTGCCTTGAAAGAAAATACTTTAAAAACAAACTATACAGCAGTTTTTCCTTTTAGAGATGAAAGCAGATGAGCTAAAATTTATTTGAAATGCACTAAGGCAGTCTAAATATCATATTTAAAATACAAAAAAATTCCTCCTTGCAGTGAGTAGCAGTAATTACCCTGTAGGTATGAATGACAATAAAAAATAATTAATTTTTTTTTTTTTTAATGTCAAGTGTTGTTTTCTGAATTTTTTTTTTGTTTGTTTTGTTTTGTTTTCTGCTGGGGCCAACTGTTTATTTACAGTGTAGAAACTGAAATTCGTGCATGACTTGGAAAGATCTGTGTTTTTTCTAGGTGAAAAAAAAAAATTATTGTTCACTTCTACATAGGCAAAAATTTCACTTTTTCTGCACTACTTCATATGCTAGTACTTCATACTTTAAAAAATATTCTTTACCTGAAACATTAGCTTTCCTGTTACTTTTGTATTTTATATCATGAAATCTGGCAAAGAGCCTTGAAAGTCCAGTTGTAAAAGTGGTGGAAGAAAGGTTGGGGAATGAAAATCAAGGATACTTTTATGAAATCTAGTTCAAATATAAACATTCTAAGCCATATAGATAACCAATGAAAGATTAACAGGTTTTTCTTCACATCAGAGCAGTGAATGATTTGGGGTGTTAGGAAAATTAAGGGTCATCTAGTTCCAATCCCTCTCTGTGGGCAGGAATGACACCCACCAGATCAGGTTGTTCAAAGCCCCATCCAGCCTGGTCTTGAACACTTCCAGGGGTGGCACACCCACAACTTCTCTGGACAACTTGTTCAAATGCCTCATCAACCTCACAGAAAAGAATTTTTTCCTAATATCAAATCTAAACCTACTTTATTTCACTTTGAAGTCATTCTCCCTTGTCCTGTCACTGCACACCCTTGAAAAAGTCTCTCTCTCAAGTTTTTCTTGTGGGTTTCCTTCAGGTACTCGATGGCTGCCAACTAGGTCACCTTGAAGCCTTTTCTTTTCCAGGTTGACCAACCCAAATTCTCACAGCCTGTTTTCATAGGAGAAGTGCTCCATCCCTCTGAATATCTTCACAGTCTTCCTCTTGACCTGCTTTAACAGATCCACATCTTTCTTGTACTGAGGTGTAGAACCCCTAACAGGGTCTCATGAGGGCAGAGTAGAGGGGCAGAATCCCCTCCCTCACCCTGCAGGACACTCTTTTGTGAAATCTCCAGGATGTGTCTGGCTTCCTGGGCTGCGAGCACACACTGTTGGCTTTTGTTCAGCTTTTCATCTACCAGAACACTCAAGTCTTCTCTACAGGGCTGCCCTCAGTGAGTTCTTCTTCCATCCTTTGTGCATGTCTGGCATTGCCTGGAAGCAGGTCAACCACCTGGTAATTAGACTTGTTGAACTTCATGAGACTCTCATGAAGTGGCTGCATTTGCCTAACCTAGGTGGCTTTTCTCATTTGTGATTGGTCTGCAAATTAGGGCTAGATGTTGCCCATTTCTGATTGTACAATAGTGATGAAGAAACATCTGTTTGTTTTGTTGGGATTTTTTAAGGTATAAAAGAAAAATTAGATGTATCAAACCTCAAATACGTCTAGATTTCTTTTTGAGATTGACCATTTTTCAGCTCATCTCATGTTGGGCTCCCACTATGTATTTAAGCAAACAATGCATTCATATTTCTTTTCAGAATGGCCACAATAAGACTAAGGGGATTAGATTATAAATGAGGAAAAAAAGGAAAAATATTGCCGTTGCTTGGCAAAATCTTTTTATTTTCCTGAGAAAAACCTTGCAAATTCATTTCCTTGCCCTCTTGAATGTCTTTTTTTGCCTATGTCCAGATCTTGTTTCTGGAGGCCTGGGAAAAACAGATGAGTTCACAAAAAACTAAGGTACAGAGGGAGGGATGCTGGGTGCTCTAGCCTGTCTGATCTCTACCCATGAGAATTACAGTGATGCAACCATACCTAAAAAAGATTTTATTGCTGCATACTGTAACATCCTCTGTATATTAAGAAAAAAAGGAGAATAAATAAGAACATTTTGGTATCTGAATTTCTGAAAGAAATCTTATATTTTAAACAGACTTTAGAATGAAAGGACATGTAAAAATTAAAATAAAAATGATACCTTTAGTTTATTAACTGCCCTTCACTCTTTCACTAAGTTATCTGTGAGAACAACACTCAGATTTATCTCAGAAACAATGATATTTTATTTACATGTTTATTAAGTATGTCATTACACAAATGACATAATGCTTCTCTAAATTTCTAGAGAAGCAGACAGATTATCTTGTAATTTACCCCCCTCAACATACAAGGTTGACAAGGTTTTTATCTTTCCATGTAAAACTTAACAAAAAGAAGCAATATTCTGTGTGTAGTGTTGCCACCATTTGTGGTGAATGAATTCAAATACTACCTAAAAAAATATCAGAGACAGAAAAATGAAAATTTATGCAAAGTTTGGAGGCTACATGATACAGTGCAGCTGGTTGTCAGAGGTCTTAGTATGCACAGTCCATCTCACCTGCATTGTTCTGTTTGGAATAAGATTGCACCTGCAAAGAATGCACTGTGTTATAAAAAAGTGCATTTTAGGGATGAATATGATTTAAGTGTTTTGGACTGTGATAATACACTTAAAAATGTGCAATATCCATGCTAGTCTGTGGCATTCTAAAATCCTCAGTGATACAATACTGGTGTCAAACAGGTCTGAGTAGCTGACAGAAATTCTCAATTCTCAATACTCCATAGAAGTCTGGAAGACCTAGATAGACAATACCCATTTTGTTTTGCCAATTCATTCTTGACAGAGTGATTTTACAACAGAACTTGAATTAATTCATTCCAGAAAGCAGTAATAACAAAATAAAATAGAAAGTGAAATTAGTTTTCCATATGTTCAAGTAGAAAGATCTTTAAAGGAAACATTAGTACTGATTCTAAGGAATATGAATATATATTCCCTTTTTCATCAGGAAATAATATGCACATTCAAAAGACTACGGAAATATGTGTTTAAAGTCCATTTTATATACTTGTGTCTTTAAAATCTTTAAGATCAATCAAATTTTATTACCTAAAATAATAGCTTTAAAAAAAAAAAATTAATACTGAATTTAATGTTTAGAAGAATATGCTTCCTTAAATTTTGTTTAGGTATATATTTTTGCATTCTAAAATATCCAAAGGATAAGATCCCTTAGTTTTAGATTCTCTTTGTGTGTTTTGATTTTATAAAAATCAGTCATTAACAGACAACAGTCATATCGTGAAAGGGATGGAGGGATGGAAAGTAAAAACTATCACCTGCAACACTGACAGTGACTAGATATCTTCTAAAACACCTACTTTTACCCCTCTTTTTCCAGGAACTTAGTGAGTTTTCTACTTTAATTCTTCTTAAATGCAGAGATATGGATCAGGATATGTCCCAAACATTGATTTTATTATGTGCTGTGTATTTGGAAACTACTTGTATGAGACCCATTTAAAATGGGCCCATTTAATGTACAGACTGATATAAAATACAGTGAATGTAGACTAGATATACTGAAAGGTACTTCACGAATTCCTTATGAAGGACCTACGTTGAGTCTAGAAACTGTTAAACTAAAATCAAGATCAGAAACTGACGTCTGCCCTGAAAAAGGAGTATTTTTCTATATGTACACCTAAAAACATGAAACAAGTCTTAATTTGGTTCTTTCTTCCAAAAGGTATAGATGCAGATATACTTGAAGGAGAAAAAAAAATACACTGGGTTTACACTGGGTTGTCAGAAAACTGTGAAATATTTTTGTTTCAAAAATTTGAAAAATTTCTGTTTCTTTAGCAGACTCCAAAAAGTATGTAAGCTGTGCAGACTTCCTCCTGTAGAAGAAAAGTGTATCTGATATCATCTGATGTGTGGGATACATGAAAAGACAGGATCAATGGTGAAGTGTGTGTCAGGAAAGAATTTATCATTAATTAGTTGGTTTTAACAGAATAAGACTATATGGATTTAAATCAAATGTAAATAGTTAGAGCTTTTCCTCCTATGCTTTCATTTATTTTATGAATATATCAGCTAATGCACATTTTTATATAAATGCTCTTACATGTCTGTAATCTTAATGTAGCTCAAGCTAAAAGTGAATACAGCCTAATAAAAACTCTTGACATTGTCTACTGGGAGATGTTTTCTAGTGGAAAATGTCCCTGCCCATGGCAGGTGGCCTGTTCTCGATAATTTGGAAGCTCCTTTTCAACCCCAATCATTCTGTACTGCTATATACGGAGTCTGCATAGGTATCATTGTATATCCAGAATGTTTTCTAATCTTCTCACTATGCAAAAATATTATAAAGAGGAAAGAATGAGACTGTTTTAACCTACTATACTTATCCTTTTGATATTATCATACAGTTGCTGCCTTGACATCCTCAGGGAAAATGCTGCCTTAAGTGTTGATTTTGGAAAGATTTTTGAGTATTCCATTTCTCTACGGGAATTTGTTATTTTCTTCTAAATGAGTAACCATTCTTAATACGATTTCTTTCCTTTAGTTTAAATAGTCTTTTTGCCTCCTCAAAGCTTGCTTTCAGATATCAAAACATCACACTGTTTTATCCAGAGCAGCTGTGATTCAAGACAAGACAGGAAAATGAAAAATTCCAATAAACTCACTAGGAAGTAAATTGGAGTGATTAACCCAAAACAGGTTTTTGGAAACAAAAGGGCCAACATAAAGTGTGCAGACATGATCTGTGTGAACAGAAGTGCTTACAATGTTGAGAACATGAGCAAATTTGATATTAGTTTATCTTAAGTACTTCAGTGTTTCTGAAGGCTAGAAGAAAAACAAAATACAGTAAAGAGGCAGCCTAGTCTTCTACCGTTTGTTTAAAAAAAATTAACTCTCTTAATTTCTTCATTACATTCTATGTAAATTCTTATGAAAATAGGTAACCATATATTTTTTTAGATTAAAAATCTGAAGCGACAATAATGACAACTATGTTTTAACTGCATTTGTGAATTATTTTTATTTAATTTGTTAATGTCCTCACACTAAAGAAACTGGTATTAAGAAATAGCTATCTCTACAGAGAAATATATTAACTGAAAAATTTGCCAGTTTTTTGCTGTTGCAACATTATCAAAAAGGTTTAAACAGAGTAGTAACTTAAATAAATTGCAACACGAAAATTTTATTAAAATAAAAAATGTTTAATTAATGTATGAAGTTAATATCTCAACCATATATAAAGGAAAGTAATAGCATTTATAAGAAAGATTCAGTCTAAGTGTTTTGTATACTGATTCTTGATCTAATTGTCTTACAGTTAACATATTGCTGTCACTACTTACAGGAAAATCTTTATTATTTTACTATTATTATTATTATTATTATTATTATTATTATTATTATTATTATTA
>CM031879.1:39757264-39896531 GCA_018697195.1 Certhia americana
TATTATTATTATTATTATTATTATTATTATTATTATTATTATTATTAAAACTGGTGATAAATGTACTCTGTAAAATAATCTAAATGTAATGATCTACTTTTGAAAAGTTCAACTGCCATCAATACCAGTTTTGAATAGATTAGAATTTATGACATAGTTCTACAATAATTCAAAGCAAAGATTGTGTGGTATGTTCATTTATTTAATGATTTCCTCCCCCACTCTGGGCAATCTAGAAAATCTCTCCAATGAGTTAATTATTTTTGGCACAAATGTTGTCCTAAATAGATTATCCCAACAGCTTTATTCTATCTAAGATATAGCTCTGATGGGAAGAGTTGTAAGCTTTGAGCTACAATATTCTACTCCTCTATCTTCCTGTGTCTTGAGACCAACAAATTGGAAATGATTGCTAAAATCAAGCCATGTAATTAGACAGCATAACATCTAATAAATTCCTTTTGTCAGCTGGCCAGAAAGAGAATTTCAGTAAATGATACATTACACCGTGAAAAAACTCTTTCAAACAAGCCTGTTAATGATGATAAATAAAGAACTTGTGCAAAACCAAGCAATTAATCCTTTGGAAGCTTTCCATTGAAGATGCTATTAAGGCATCAAGCAATGCAAGCACATTACATAAACAAATCCTTTGGGAATATTCTACTTTAGGTTAGTGCATTTTCTTGCAAACCCATCTGTAGCTTGCTTCTTTCACATAATTTCTTATTCATTAAAATATTGTCTTTATTTTAATAAAGGAACAATCAACAGTCATTCATAGTGGGAAGAATCAGTTAAAAAATACACATCATGTAAGAATTTAAAATGTTCAGAGACATTGCATTTTATTTTCAGAGAATAGATATTGATTTATTTGCTTGTAAAGCAAGGGTATTTTTTCTTCTGCTACAGGGAAAAAGCAGATTGCAATATTCTGGCATTAATAATGTATTGGAAATAAAGAGGAATGGTAAGCAAAATTTATTCTGCAGCTTGTAAAAAATGGGAAATGTCAAAAGGTTATGAAAAAATCCTCCCAGTAAACACTATTTCAAGTTACAATCTTGTAAAGCAGTTTCTCAGTGTGCAGGCAACTAACTAGATCAATGTCTCAGTACATGAAAGCATGGTGTACATTGGGCTTTTCAGTACTTTTTTCCATAGGTCCACCAAATTGTTCCCTGTTCGTATTATGAACTCTGGCTAGAAGCATGAAAGAAGGCAAAGAATGGTTTAGCAATATTTTTTACTCTATAAACACAGAACTGCTCAGATTCTGTCTTATTATTAGATGTGTGGAAAATCCTTTGAATCTTTGGTTTCAGCATAAATTCCATAAAATAAAAACCAACGAAAGTAAGTATCACAATAGATTATAAAAGTTTTTTGCTATGTCTAGCATACAAGAGGTATGGATATCAAACAGTTAGAGTCTGGGGGTTTTTACCAAAATAAACTGTTAGATTATTCCAAGTAATGTAATTTTAAGTTAAAATGTAAACACTTTTTCAGGTATGGATTGTATCAGTAGCCTGTTGACAACCTGTGGTTTTAGACTATTTTCTTCATTTACAAGATACCTTTCAAATAAAGAGAAATGTTAGAGCTGTTGTTTTTCCAGATTGAATGAATGGGAAGATTCTAGAGAACAGTAAGAACACAACAGATAAATTGATCAGTTCTATTATTTTGCAGTAAGAATTGTAACAAAATCATAATAAAAGTACTTAGAAGAGAACATTGGTCATGACCATTGGGGATTTCTTTGTGTCTGTAGACTGATAAAGGAGAATATGGACATTGAATATTTATTTTTCTCTAAAGAAAGCAATTCTGCACCAGAAAAAAAAAATAACAGTGAAAATTCCTGAAAACACTGTCACAAAATCATCATATTGCAGACTGGCTGAGGTTGGAAAACACCTCTAGATTTTTTCCAATATGTTCAAGCATGGCTATCTAGAGCCAGATGCCCAGGATGATGTCCAGGCAGCTTTTGACAAGAGGAATAAGATTCCACTCTGTTCAGCCTCTGCCAGTGTTCAGTTACTTTCACAGTAAAATTTTCTTTATATTCAGAGTGAACCTCAAGAGTGTTTTTTTGTTTTTTGCCCCCTGCCTTGTCACTCTATCCTCTTCACACTCCTTCAGATATTTAGAGGAAAGTTGAACAAGAGTCAGCAGAACCATCACAAACAGGAGGGCCAACATGGGTTGTCCTGGAGGACATCAGGCACAGCAGCACCAGCTGGGAAGGGAGGGGATTGTCCTGCTCTGCTCTGGGGCAGCCTCACTTCGAGTGCTGGGGGAAGTTCTGGGTGCCACAATGTAAAAAAGACATTAAAGTATTCTAGAGCATCCAAAGGAGAGCAACAAAGATGGTGAAGAGCCTAGAAGGGAAGCTGTATGAGGAGCCTCTGCATTCACTTGGTCTTTTCAGCCTGAAGAATAGGAGACAGAGGGGAGACCTCATCGCAGTTTGCAACTCAAACTCAGTTTTCCTCAAGAGTGTAAGAGAAGGAGTAGGTACTGATCTCCTTTCTCTGGTGACCAAAGGAATGAAGCCTTGAGGTTGTGTCAGAGGAGATTAATGTTGGATATTAGAAAAGTATTCTTCACTTGGGGGTGGTCAGGCACTGGAATAGGCTTCCCAGGGAAGTGGTCATATTGTTCACACAGTTCAAGAAGTGTTTGGACAATGCTGTCAGGCACAAGGTGTGACTCTTGGGGATGGTGATGTACAGAGCTGGGAGCAGAACTTAACGATCCTTGTGGGTCACGTCAGCTTATTCTGGGATTCAGACGCTTCAGGCCACTCTCTTGAGCCTACTCTTTTGCAGACCAAATCATGCCTAAGCCTTCTAAGCCTCAACTCACAGCTGATATGCTCCAGTCCCTTAATCTTTGTAACTCTTCTGCTTCACTTTGTCCAGAACCTCCATGTCTCTCTGGTACTGGGGAATTCAATGCTGGCCACAGTACCCCAGATATCTCTTCACCTGTGCTTACTACAGTGGAAGGATCCCTTCCCTCAACCTGCAGGCAGGACTCCTAAAATATTCTGCAGTCCAGGATAATATTAACCTGCCTTGTGGAAAATAAGTATTACTGACTTATAACAAATTTGATGACACTGGGATTTCTGGGTCATCTTCTTCCTCTTTTTATTTATCAAATGTAAGATATTCACTGTCATTTTAGCACTGCTTTCTATTAGTATTTTGTGGTGACTGAAGGGCTGCTATATAGTAAGATGTAGGTCAACTAAGTGCAATTGTGAAACACACAACCTCTGTCTGCCTTGATGGAAACCGTTATTGGGTAGCTGCTATTTTCTGTAAATATTATTCATTTAGTGTAGCTAGATTACAAGAAGGAAAGATAGTAAGTGGAGAGTATCATTCTCTCAATGAAATATCTGTTAATACTCATTTAATTATCCAAATGATTAATAAAGTCAATATTTATTCTCTTTGTTTTTATTAAGAGACCAGTCTTCCTGACACATCTCTTAACACAGAGTGATACATACAAAATTAAATTTCTAACACACTAAACTTGTAAATAATATTAAACCATTTGTAACCAGGGAGCTGTACTGTTGTGGTTAAATCACTCTTAATATATTATGTTAGTTTGCATTTAAGATTTATGGGTTAAATAGAACAAAAGCAAAAAAGACATCTCATCGTGTTCAGTACTACATAGCCACAAGCATAAAATCTGTGTGTCTGCAGTATCTATTGTGAAAGAAATATATCCTGCTGTGTCAAGGGGAGCATGGAAAATAGCAGAAATGGAAGTGTTTAAATTTGAAGGGGAGAAATATTTTTGCTCTGATTCTAAATTCAGTAGATTTGGATTATTGATAAGAGGATGCTGAGGGAGATTCCTCATCCTCCTCTTTTTTTTTTTTTTTTTTTTTTTTTTTGTGTATAACGTAATGAGTAGCCTTTCCACTCTCTTTTCATGAGAAATCCAGAAATCTGTGGGTTGTTTGGGCCAATGAGACTGCATAAAATCACATGTGAAAACAATAAATGCAGAAAAGTGGCCATCATGCTTAGGTACAAGACTATTTTAACCATTTTTTTCTTCCAAAAGGTAATATTTTTCTTCATAGTCTATAAGCAGATTTATTTGGAGTAATTTCTTTCTCAAACAACTGTTTTAACACCTGCTTAAATGACAAATGTATTCTCCCAATACAGGTACCACTGCTGAGAAAGGACTACAGTCTGGAAAGTTTTATCCTCAGTGGGGATTGATTTAGACACTCTTTCCAGTTTTTATTGTGTCTGTGAGATAACTAGTCATCTTGGGCTGTTGTGAGGAATTCCATGTTTGGGGCTCAAGAAAAAAGCAGGCAGGCAATTGTTTTCATATATCAGAAGTAACCTAGAGGGGTTGACTCATTTTGGCAAGGATGGTCTGCTGGGGATTGCAACAGAAATTCAATCTGCTTGTCAGAAATAAGAGGCATGGTTTACCTTTTGGGCCTCATGTCACAACATTTATCACTTTGAAAAAAAAAAAAAGTTTTACTGTGTTGCACATCCTCACTCATAAACTCTGAAAAACTTTGCTAAACGTAGGATGTCTGAATGGTGTTTCCAAAAATAAGTTCCAAATTTTTAACATTATCTCTGGAAGGAGAAAAAGATACTGATCTTGATGCTGACCTTGCAATAAGGTTAGTTAACTGTTACATAGAAGACTTGTGTTTTCTGATTATATAGAATATATTTTTTCTTTAAATATATGTCCATTATCCTTTTCTGCTTCCAGCTCACCACTATTTTGACTTATTCTCTTTTTATTGAAGTATAAATCAAGAAGAATCATGAAAGGTAAACAAAAATGCCTCCTAATCACACAGACATTTTCTACTTACCACACAGAACTGGGGAAGTGATTTAATATTTGATTCTCTGGACTTTTGATGTAAATTTTGCATAAGACATTAATGGATATTAATGCTTTTTATATCTAAATTTGCACTTCACACAAGCAAATACTCTATATTGGTATAGATAATGGTCTGCATACAATAAGTATTCTCAAAATCTGGGTGAAAATGTGCATTTTACTTTATAGATTTCAATCAGTTTAAATGTTTTTAATCTCTCTGAAAGAACTTTCTAAGGTCCATGACTTCTTTTCATTGTCATTTTATTGAAGTAAAGTGATATGAAAATGGGGCTTCCAAGTGATCTGACACCTGAAGTTGCAGAAATTTCATTTTGATTAACGCATGGAATAAAACTTGCAAATCAGGAAGAAAGACAAAGAAGAGCAACCGACCCAACCCAATCCAACCCAACCCAAACCAAACCAAACCACTACCAAAACAGAGCAAAATAGTGTGTGCAAAGTTGATCTCCAGAACCCAAAATACCTTTACCCTGACCAAAGTATAACGACTGTCTGGGTTTGGTGCATTAGGATTAACAAGCTGTCTTGAAGCTAAAGGTGGCAACTTTCACATGTGCTGTACAGATTACTAACTAGTAACCTGAAGAGCTGGCGAGTACCCATCAAACTATAAAGTAGAACATACATTTAATAACCACTGCCTTATTGTTTAAATACAAGATGGCATTTCTAAATGAAGTTTAATGATTTCAAAAGAAAATTTCTCCCAGCAAGGAAAGTAGACTGAAAATCCTATGTGCATATTAATGCAAATATGCTGAAAAACCTCTTATTGCTTTTTTGCTGGAGTGCTAACTAGTGCTATAACATTGCTAAATTATAAGTTATTAATTAAAGTTTGCTGCTTAAGTGAGAATAGCTGATAGTTTTATCAAAAATTGAAAATATATGCAGATCTTAAAAATCTATTTTTTATTCATAAAATATTTTTGTCCTTTTCACAGCTAGGCATGAATAGATTTCAGAGATTAGAACACCCAAGGAAGAACTTTGACAAATTGAAATGAGAAAGCATAATACAAGCAAAATAAATTTTAAAGATCAAATTAGAGAATTTGGTATAATAATACTTTATTGAACAAGAAATTTCTATTTAAATTAAAATAATAATAAGAACTCCCCCAGTGCCAACCCTTCAAGAGCTTTGAAATCATTGTAGACAAGGGATAATAATGATGATGGTGTAGTGGTGATCTTTGTTTTTAATTAATCAGAGAAACATACATCTACAGGCATGTTAGCATTTGAATTTCTTATTTACTTGCACAGTATATTTCACAATTAATATCTCCTCTGTTTCCCAGATTCCCTCACAATTAATATCTCCTCCACTTCCCAGATTCCATTTTCATTGCTGTCTCTCGATAAAATAGAAACAATCATGAAAGCAGCTGATAGAAGCAACAAAATTATAAAAAAATTTTTTTAGATTTTCAGTAAACAATCAACTCGACAGAACAGTAGTATTGTCTGAGGCAAGAAATTCTAGTAATGCATATATTTAGTGACTTAGTGAATACATTATTTGCTATTCTGAACCAGCAACACATCTCCATAGCATATGAATAGATGCAATAATTACTAGGAGAAAAATGAATACAATATTTTTTTAAAAAAACAAACATGACTTAAACAATAGTCATCATATAAAACTCTGCAAATGTAGGCTGTTCTTAGTATATTAGAATGGCTGTAATTTCAGGAAAGCTAAAGACTGTTTAACCAAACATTGAAACAAAATACATTTGTTCAACAAAGTGTTGAGAAAAAATTGACAAAAAACCTCAACAAAATCAGCCAAACAAACAGCCAGAAAAACCCAAACACACACCCTCACAACAATTGAATTGGTGGTGCATTCCAGTGTTAAATATGTTTGGTCCTAATGGTTGCTGCAAAAGGAGCAATTCTCACATCTTTCTCACTCCTCTTCCTCCCCCACTCCTGCCATGTTGCCTCCTCAATTCTGTCGTTAAAGTGACCCCTTTGAGATCTGAGTAGGCAGGAAATTTTCATTTATTTTTCCCCCATGGAATGGTCTAGGCTTACTAGGCAAAATTAATTTGTGAAGGGATCACATGAGCACATTATGGAGCAATAGAGCTAGTAGTAATATTCAGTTGAGAGTAGAAAAGGAAGCAAGGAAAAATGATTGGCATGTCCAGCGAGTTGTTGAGATTTCCTCAGTTATATCACCGCTATACAATTGGGTAATTTTGTTTCTCTCTCTCTCTCTCTCTCTCTCTGTATATATATATATATATATATATATATATATATATATATATATGCATAGCTTGATTTTATACTTGATATTAATGAAAATTGTATATGGCATCAAGGGGGAAAAATAAACATTTGAAAATAATTAGTATGTTATTGTTTTTAAATGCATTTGATCTGCAACTGCTGGCACTGATAAAAAGAATAGAAAAAAACCACAGAATTTAAAAAAAAAAAAATCCTTTTTAAGAGGTATTCTCTTTGTTAAGAAAGAAAAAGGATTCTTTTATTCTTGTATATTATGAAAGTTCTACAATGAACCACCAGGACAGCTCTCATCCCCTCAGCAGGCAAAAAACACCTTATGATTGCAAGTTGTCTTTTTTCTAAGAGGAGTTTTAACTTCTTCATTTCTTCCTCATTCATACAGTTCCACAAAATAATTTAGGAAACATAAAGTTCCCCAGAATTCCATAGAATCTGAGAACACACAGCCAACAGTAAGAGCCACAGAATATTAAAAATAACAGGTGACAAAGATATTAAAAGCCAGAGCAGGACACCAGATTTATGACAGTTATGAAGATGCAAAATGAAGAAAGTCTATTTCTTGCTCAGACTAGGAAGCTGAAAAAATGGCTATTAGACAATTATGTTGGCAATTACTCTACCACTTTCAGAGTTTGGTAAACTTAGCCTGATTTAGGTCAAAGCCTTTCTATTATATCAGTAATTATTCAGTTACAATTTACCCATTACATTTCACTCTTTCTTTGCAAATTCCATCACAGTATCAGCAATTAACCTAATTGTACAACCACTGCAAATTTTCATTCATATGTAATAGTTAAAGGCCAGGAAGGCCAGGCTCTTTCTATGCAGTCATAAAAATTAATAGAGCTATGCTATTCCCTTATTTTTGAAGGAGAAAAATCACAATCTACTTTCTAGATCTTTGTGGTTTTTTTCGTTGACATAGGTGCTGTTCTCTCCTCTTGGAGAGGTACTAGCTTTTAGTCACTATCTGGAATAAAAATACACATACCCACTAAGAAATACACTCTAAACCCCAAGTTTTTATGATCACTTAGTCTTTCATTTCTTTCACCCTTAAGAATGTTTCTGTTACTGTCTTTAACTACTGTCAGTTTTTCAGTTTTTCTCAGTTATTTCTGAGTTATTCTTCACTGCAGCAGTGCAAGATATACCATTCTAGTGTAGCAAGGAGAGTTCTTGCTCAGGACATAAGCGTGGCCATATAAGTCCAGGTATTGTAGGGAAAACAAAAAAATCTTGCAGATTTGTACTTATGCAAATATCTTTTAAAAAAACACACTTTTTAAAAGTTCCTTTACCATTTGATGACAGACAGCCGAGCAAAAAATCAACTGAGCAAACTGAATATCAATTACTTTATTTTATTAAAAAGAAGTTATAAAGAAAGCTCCTGTTGACAGGCAAGCATTTTACAGAGTATTACTGTTCTTTGCAAATGAAGTATTATACATGTTTTTCTCTCCTTGAATGTAGTTTCCTGCCACTAAATAACTCAGCTTAATTTCTCAATGTCAAATCATTGCTGATCCTGCATTCCTTTGCCAGCTTTCATAACAGACTATTTGTTTTGCAGAAGGTCTGTACAATATTTTACTGAAAGGGCAGGTTTGTTATTCTTCCTACCAAATACAAAAAATATTTTTAAAATAAAAATGCTCTCTTTATACAACCTCTGTTAAATAGAAAATTATCTTTTTGGTAACATTTCCCTTTTTCTCTGGCACAGCTGAAGAACATAATTCTTCACTTTCCAGTCTCATATCTAGTGACCATTACTCCAAGATATTTGTGTCCCTCTACTAATTTCTAAATGTAGGTGTGATAAAGTTCCCATTTATTGGTTGTTTTTAATGTGATAAAGTCTCTACAAATTACTCTGAAGTTCTTACCCCCAAAGAACCATGTTCAGAGGTAAAAGATTTTGGGATAATTTTTTTTCCCTAAATAATTCTTGCAATGCAATTCTTTAATAAAAACCCCTAGTAAATACTCAATAAAATCTAAAGATAATCTGCAAAACATGGAAATAAAAGTCTTTAATACAATTACATTGACTTCTCTCTTATGTCTCCTTACATATTAAGTAAACAATCTAAGAACTACAAATTACAAAATTAGTATTCCTAGTACTTTAAGATTTGAAATATGAGATTAGATTCTGAGCTCAGAGTAATTCAGATTTTCCATGTGTTCTCATGCAAATTTTCTGTAGCACTTTCATAATTTCTCATCACTAAAAATGATTTTATTATAAAGTTGCAGATTTTTTTTTTTTTTTTTTAAATAGCAGATATGATCAAAAGTATTTTAAAGGAGTTTTCATTTGCATAGGGAGTTTTAGGCTGGGGATTGTATCTGCACCCAAATTGCATTCAGTAATTGTAACAAATTCTCTGTAAACTCTACACCTGAAGCAGATGGAAGAAGATTACATCAGTAGATCAGCCCTTAAAAATTACAATAGTTTGAAATGCTCATCTGCATTTAAATCAGATATAAAAGATTTATTCCTGAAATACATCAAAAACTATTTTCACCTCCTGAAATGCATCAGAGAGATTATAGTTAATCAAGTAAAATATTTTGCACATTTTTACTTTCTTTATCTTCGTCTCTTATGTATGCGATATTACATGCACATAGGTGTCAAAGATTTTATTAGCAACTATATGTAAGCTCATCAAAAAGAAGCCAGAAAGTGATTTCATATGTCAAATCCTCTTTGTTAAAGATTTAACTTCTGTGTTCAACAAAAAAAAAGATGAACTTATGGTTACATTAGAAACATCATTTCATTTTCTGCAAAATGCAGTGCAATGTAAAGCCATCAGGTAGATAAAGCAGACCACGTGTAGTCAGTCATTAGGAACACTGTATGGTTTGAAGGTATAGAGAATAAAGACTTGTCATGTTTCTTCTTGTGACCAGAGGGAGCATAAATTGGAATTAGTTTTGTCAGGCACAAGGACTAAATTACAAAATTCATAATATGAATAAGTATATCATGTTCTTGACAAATAAGTACCAAAGAGATATTGCTAAAATATTCTTATATTGACAATTATTTGAAGAAAATTGCTTTCTCTAGAAACACCTTTTTTTTTAATTCATAAAATATAGTAAGTCAAATGTCAGTGAAATTCAATGAACTAGAAATGAACCTGCATGTCAGCATATTGCTAGTAATGACTTATTTAAGTCAAGTATTGAAGAAAAAATATTTTAGCAGTATTAAGAACATATTTTCAGTAATGTTATCTGAAGAAAGAGCTACTAATAATAGAAAGGAAATTTTTTTGAGAAATAATACAGAGCAGAAATTTGTTGCCATCACCTCAATAAAAAATTACCTGTCTTGGTGGCCATAGGCACTAGAAGTGGAGTTACTAATAATACCCATTACCCTAAATGTATGCTTGGTACCTAAGTGATCCTTACCTTTTCTTAATCCAGTAAAATATTTTCCACTTATTAACTTGTTCTATTTTTCCAGATCATAATCGTAATGATGTAAAAGTCTTATTAGCTTCTGGGCTCAGTTTTGACAGGAGGTTTTAACATGTACTTCAAAAAGATATAAAGGTATAGTGCAATAATTAATTTACAGTAATCTAGATGGAAAAACTAGCATTGTCGTATTAGATCTGTCATCACAATTTCCTAATAGTTTGATGCAGTGGGGATAATTACTTTTCTCTAGAGACTTTTCCCTACTATTAATTTATTGACAATAATATTAATGCACAATTACACCTTTTATTATTCTAGGCTTCAGTATTTCATTATGATTTTCATTTGACTTATGAGATTCAGACAAAAACTTGTTTGGTCATATTCCCTAAAATTCCAAATATAAACTCAGTTTCCAGACACACAAAACAATTATAGAGTGGTTTGTGTTGGAAGGGACATTATGAAACCTTCTAGTAAACCTACCTGCCATGGGCAGAGACATCTTTCACTAGATCACCTTGCTTAAAACCTCCTCCAACTTGACCTTGAATATTTCTGGGATGGGGCATCTACAACTCCTCTGGGAAATCTGCTTCAGTGTCCCACTACCCTTGTCATAATTTTTTTTTTTTTTTTTTTTTCAGTATGTCCAGTGTAAACCTACATTTTTCAATAAAAATTCATTGCCCCTTGTCCTGTCAGCTCAAGTGATGGTTAAAAGCCTTTCTCCATCTTTCTTATAACTGCCCCTTTATATATTGAAAGGCTGTGCTAAGGTGCCCCTTACGTCTTTTCTTCTCCAGACTGAACAACTCCAACTCTCTTACCTTGTCTTCACAGGCAAGGTGTTTCTGAACTGTATTATTTTTGTGGCCTTCCTCTGCACCCTCCCTAAAAGGTCCATATCCTTCTTGTTCTGGGGACCCCAATATAAGAGACAAGTCTTATTTTTATAAGCAATATTCCCTGGAATATGTTGCATGTAACTAGCCCTGAAAACACTTCTACTGCTCTCATCAGAAGCAAAAATGGTGATTCTTAAATTATTCATAAGTTTCATTCTCCTTGAGGCAATATCTGACCCACAAATATGCAAAGGATGAAAAATGTCTCTCTTAGAGATAAAAGAAATGCTGATTTATATTGCATTCATTTAATTCCCCTTGATTTAAATTAATGTTTTAAGTGAGAATTTTGCATATTATATTTAATGTAAAGAACTGATTAAATAGATATGCTTTCTCTAATCTGTCTAGTAAAGTAGCAAAATAGGTATTCTTGGTGGCACTGGTTTTACTGAATCTGATTTCACAACAGACATTCAGCATCACATAAATGACCAAGACTTGACAAGACAGCTTTGTTTGCTGTGTGTTTAATTAACTCTTTCCATTACACTTGATCATTTTAGTTAAGCTTGGACAGTTTGTTTTCTGTTGTAGAAAAAAAAAAAAAAAAAAAAAACAAACCCAAAACTAAACTAAAATCCCCAAACAAGTAAGAAGATAATTGCTCTTGTCTAATATGTACATCACAGTTTTCATACCCTTTTTCATTTGCCCTCATATCCCAATTAGATTTGAAAATTTGAATTATTTTTTTAATGATACCAAGTTATATAGAGGGAAATTTGTTTGCAATTCTATTTCCTTATTTCCTTCATGTAGGTGTTTCATTTTAACTTATAACTTGAAAAGTTCCATGAAAAATTTACCAAAACAATAAATTTTCAAATAGATTGCAAAGACCCCCTCACACTATGGATTTCATTCATTTTAATACAAACTATTAATAACAATGCCTACTAAATACAGAGGTTTTTCTTTTCTTACAGTGATTTTCTTTAACATTAAATATTTAACATTAAATGTTTCACTTACCTTGACAAATCTAGCAGCTATCTGAAGGGCTTGATACTGAGTGTTAAGGACACACAATGAAATTCAAGCCACTGCTGCTTCACCTAAAAGAATCTGTAGAGAAAAAAATCAGTGTAAATATTTCAGAATACCTTTTCTTCCTCTTTCTTTTTACACAGTGCTTCACTTTATAAAATCATCCCATTGTGTACAAAATAGCTGAAGTTTTTCAGGATAATATTCCTTACCTAGTACTTTCATGGGTTGGTACACACTCTAGGGACAGAACCACAGAATTTACATTCCTTGCATGTGGTGACTGTTCTGGAAGAATTCATACACATAATTTCATAGTCTCAGTGGAGCACTGACATTTCCATATGCAAAACTGAAAGGCAAAATTTGACTGGGCCCTTTTTCAAACTAGAATAAAGAAGATCAACAGCTGTGTATTATTTTTTGTTTCTCATCTATGTCATGAAGTGTTTCAGCGTTCTAGTGGAAAAGCACCTGCACACAGTCCATTTAGAATGATAGAATTAGGATTCTGAATAATTTGAGTTGGAAGAGACCTTCAAACACCTTCTGGTAGTTTCTTGGCAAATTACCAAATTTTAAAGTTTTTTTAAAAATAAAAATTAATTTTGAGATGGGTTTTGTGGACAAAAAATACTTCTGCTGTATTGTAGGAAAGGGCTTGGATTCTGGAGTCACAAAGTAATCACAGAAAATTATGACTTAAGCTCCTCTAAAGCACTTCTCATCTATCAGTAGTTGCCTTTCCAGTAAAACAAGATTGCTTAAGTTGAATGTGTCATGTAAGCACACCATAAATACTGCCATACAGAAGCCATGACGCATCACCATCTTCTCTTTAATAAATGTTTTCTAAATTGCAAGGTTTGAAAATTATTTTTATTGAAAGATGGGGGCATAATGCATAAAAAAAATAATTCCATAAGATGGCACACAATTCAGGCAGAAATTAATTTATTTTCTATCAGAAAATTTAGCAAAAAATATTTAGCTAAAATGTTAATATAGTATTATTTTCCCATTTGGAAACTCTTTATGCTGACAAACTTGAATTTAGCTATAAAAGTGAACTTCTAAATGTATAGCAAAATTATTTCTGTAAATAGAATTTTTAGAGGAAATATTCCTTTATATTGTGCTTAGATAAATCTTTTTATGAGATGAAAATTTACCATTCAAGTAATGAAAAAAATTCTAATATAAACAGAAACTAAAATATAGATAAGCAATACAACAAAATTTACTGAATTTTTTAGTACTATAATCAATTTATCCTATTCTCTGTGACAGAGCACTCTACGTTAGCATTTAAAGTCTAGTTAAGAATTTTGTTATGCACTTTTAGGAAAAATATCTCAAAGCTTGTAAAAGACAAGTATGAAATAATTCATACATTCAGAGTTTCTCGGGTACTTTGAATTTGGGTTTCTCACAATTTCTCTTAGGAGGCAAGAAGAAGAATTTTGGTGGAGAATTTAAAGCTGTTATTCCCTGTTGGAGCTAACAATTGATACAATACACACAATAGACAGGAGCACTTTCAAAATTCTCACTATATATGTAGTAAAGAAACATAGAAGATCTGTTAGCCTTCAGTACTTCTGTTATGTCCTTTGCACAGCCTGTGTATTTGATATTCTGTCTTAGAGAAGAGCTATACACCAGAATACCGTGGTAAATTAACAAGAACCTTTATTGTCTGAGTATGCTTGTGCTTAGCCCCTTCTCATGGTTTCTCAGATTGTGGGGAATATAAAGTTACTAACCTAATATAGGAATAGATTACCAGAAGATAGGGCAAAATAACTGATTGTGAAGATGATGTATATCAAAAGTGAGCATTTATTACTGCAATACACCAATAGACTGTGTGCATAATTCAGTTAAATGTTTCATGTTTCTCAGAAAGTCTCTGAGGCTTTCTCTGTCCTACAGCTTCCTGGTTTCGTGGAAGAGACAAAGAACTTCAGACTTCTATTTCTTCTATGACAAAAGTTACATAAGGTGTTCCTCCTGACCTGCTCAGCTAACATTTTTTTTTTCCAATAGCACCTTCCTATTTTTGTCTCAACAGAACAGGTCAGATTTGTCCAGCAGTCACTCACCAGTAAGTTCAGAACATGACATTTCATGTAGAAAACATCCTTGGAAATAATAGACATGGACTTATGTGAGAGTATCAAATAATATAAGCTTCTACACATTTCTTGCCAAAGTATACAGCACAGACAAAGATCACCGGGTAATATGAGAAACACAATGTATGAGTAAGCCAATAATGGTGTTGGGGTTTTATCTTTTCTTTTGTTAAAGTACAGGAAAAAAAAGGGAACTTTGAATGTAACTTTCTGTAAAAGTGAAGACAAAGTCAAAACAGAAACAGTAGGGGAGTGAGTCTCTCAAAATAATAGCTTATACTTGTACCAATACAAATAATACAAATTCAAATTTATCTATAAAAGAAAAAAAATTCCCTCTGAAACAAAAGATTATATTTAAGTTCAAGATTTGTGAGCAAAACAAAACTATGATTTTTTATTTTTTTTCTGGATGAAGCTGCATTAAAACCAGAACTCTTCAGGTTCTTAAAAAACATCTTTCTTTGCATGTAAGTATATACAAATGATAGCAACAGGACAACTTTGGTAAAGTGTCTATGTGTCACATGGATTTCTCAAGCTTTGAGGGATATAAATAACTCCATATATTTTAACTTTGAATATGAAACTTCCAATTAAAGGATTTAAGCTTTTTTTGTTTTGTTGTTGTTGTTGTTGTTTGTTGGGGTTTTTCGTTTGGTTGGTTTTTCAGGGGTTTTTTTGGCTGTTTTTGGTTTTTTCCCTTTTTTAGACACTTAAGAACACACATGCATTGAAAATTCACATTATGTACTATAGTTATTAGATATGCCGCCAAAAAAGAAAAAAAAAAAAAAGGCACACAGAAATATCTTGAAGTAACTAGAAAGTTATAACCAATAAACAAATTAAAAAACACTGAAAACTGCTTTACCACTTTCTTTGTAATGGAATATTGTGAAGGAAGTATTAGTACAAATAAAGTTGGATAATATATAGAAGAAAAGTCTTTAAAAATACTAGACCAACTCTATCTATTGGCTGTAGTAATTTCCATGAGTCCAAGGAAAGAAAATATAAGTTGGAATGAAAAAAACTTATATGTGAAGTACAGACTCAGAAATTGACATGAAAAAGTTTTCTTTCTACAAAATAGGTAGGAAATACTAGGGTTAGAAATAGGTTTATTCTGAAAATGGAGAAACATATAAATGTAGCAAATACGTGATATAACACCTACTAGGCCAAGTACTCTTCCAAGAGATGTACAATACTAACTTAGCCAATGTTGCAGAGAAGCTAATGTTAATATAGGTGTTCTTTGTTTAGCAACATCAGTCTTTCAATCACATATCGAAGAAATTCTAGTTATGCAATATTGAATTATCATCAAACAACAAAATTTTTTGCTACTAAAACAGCATTCAAAAATAAACAAAAAGTTAAAGTAGAAAACAGGGATTATTCATGACAATGTGTGCACAGAACAAGAGGGATTTTTGTTGCTGTCACTGAACAACTGCTCATCTGGAGACAAGATTGCCAGCCACCTGGTTCAGAAATATAGAGACATATGGTGCAGTTATTAATATTGACCCAAAGTTATTCCAGTGAGCATATTCCAAGTGTGAAAAAAACCCTGATAAATATTCATTTAAATATGTAAATAAATGTATTTTATTATAAATTCTATTCTATAAACACATGCTTTCAGTGCCAAATCAAAACCTCCTAAATGCTAGGAGTTCACAATAGTTTTGGGAGTTGAGCACATCATATCTATGACTTCAAATGATATCCAATGAAACTAAATGTAAAGGAGAGCAATAAAATAAAAATATAACATCATGCTGATCAGCATTCAAATACAAAATGTGTCTAAGATCTGAATTAGCATAGCCACTTTGAAAATGCAGCTATAAATCTTATCATGGTCTTAAGCAAAAAGCCAAGATTAATGAATTAATGTATTAGAAACAAAATGGTAGAGATTGCAGGCTTACTGATAAGAAAAGGACAACCCAGAACTAAATAACAGTTATAAAAACAACTCAGTTATCTCATATACTTATTCCATTTACAAATCTCATTCCACATTTTCCATTCAGTGCAAGCATGCATTTTTCCAATGAGTTTCCCCAAACAAACAATTTCATTGGTAATGCTTGTACAATTTTCAGTTGTGCTTAAATTACACAGTTAACTAGTCTAATAAAGTTACAGGCAGAATTATGCATCAAAGAGGGGAAAATGTATAAATGGGATTGATCTAGGCAGGACATAAAGTACCAGTAAGGATTATGAGCCACATGCAGGTATTAAGTTCTTTCTTTTCAGTTATTCAGTTTTGGTCAAAATCAAATAAAGAATTTTCCTCTTAAACTTCCCATTATGAAAAATATCTTAGTTTTTTCCAGTTGCTCTTTCTTCTAGATTTTCCCAAAACAACAGATCTTCCAGGTTAAAGTATAGCTCTGCAGCAAGAACTAGTAAGAGTGTTGTCATTCTTCCTTCTGTATATATTGGTGCCAGCCCAAGTTGCAAAAACAGGCATTCCAAGTAGTAGGGTATGAACACGCGATGGGAGTGTGTAGAACAGGGAGTCATGCTCCACTAAATAGAGCACAGAAGCAGGACAAGAAGCATTAGACACAAACTAAATTCCATTTAAGTATGAAAAGTGACTTAACTCTGTGAGTCATCAAACACTGGAACAGGTTACTAAGAGCTTGTGGTGTCTCTGTCCTTGGAGATATTGGAAACCTGTTATTTGAAGCCCTGGAGAACCTGCTCTAGCTAGCTGACCCTGATGTGAGCAGTGGATTTGGACTAGAAGTTGCCCAGAGATTGGTGCCAATCTCAGCTGTTTTGTGATTTCATGGAATAGACCTAGAACTTCTATAACATGGTCAATGCACCCAAACTGTGGCCCTCGTAATCCACAGGTTTATTCTAGGAGACAGTTATTGTACACCACAGCCAGGATTCCATTGCCTAAAGAGAGCGTCCTGAATTTGTGGCAAGGTATTCAGTAATCTAGGAAGTGTGGCCTGTCAAATTATTATCCTGAATTTAGGTACTCTGCAAATCATTTTGAGTGAAACTCTTCAAAGATGAAATTTAACCAAATCAAACCACAACCTAAACTGCTACAGTTCAGTTTAAACTTCAGCTAATGAGGTTGACGTGTTGCTTTGCAGATAACAACTATGCAGGAATAAAGCTAGATCATACTTTTCGTAAAACTAGTCAAACTGAAAAATATTTTTAAAAACCCAAACCCCTTTTCCACCAGCCACCTGCACTGCCTTTTAAAGAGTACTTTATTATTTAGTAAAATGTATCAGTGAAGTGATTTGTTTGATTTATGCCGTCATGCCTATCTCAAGCTCCAAAACAAATGTTCCAGCATAAGAGTTTCTCAATATATTAACAGGCAATCAACAGGTAACCTCTGTTAAAAAGGAAACATCTCAACCTTTATATTCAGTTTAAAAAAAAAATTACATTAAGATATGTAAATGTATGTTATCATATATATCATGAAATCTTTGGGGGTAATGTTTGTCGATGTATTTCTTCTTTTCTTGTAGGGGAAAATTTAGTTTTCAAAATACATAGATGAAAAATATCAAGGTCCTGTAATCCTAAATTATACATGTTTAATACCCAAACTACATGTAACTGACTAGCAATGCAAATTCCATATTTTACTTTTTACTCTTCGCTTTTTCATCTGTCCCACTACTCGTTTTTTTATTAGCATAACTGCTTAACTTTACATATTTCAGCAAAAGATAACTTAGTCTAATAAGCCCATTACAGGCTCATTAATGTCAGGCCTCTAAGGAAAGATATGTATCACTTGTCTTTTTTCATTCTCCTTTCAGTTTTTTACTCTTCTCCCTCAAAACTCTTCTGTAAAGGTGAGAGACTGCATAAGCACTTTTTTCATTTCCCACCTGTCCACTGACCCCTACCATCATTTTTTTTAGACACTTGCTTTTTCAACTCTGTTACAAGTCAGCTTTTTCTTTTATCCTTCACTTATCTCAGAGATATTCTTGCGTTTCTTGAAAAGTCTTTATGCAAGATATTTAACTTCTGTTAAATATTTCTAATCAATCCATATCTTTCTCACTGAAAGTTATGTCACTTCTGTTGCTGAAACTTTCACAAGATTTTGAGCATCAGCCTTCTCATGCAGATCAGATCTCTTGATTCTGGGAGAATACACTTAATTGTCATATAGAAATTGGTAAAAAATCCTCCTTTGAATTCTTTACAAACTGGACTCTTCTTATCACACTGTAGTCCAACAAATCTTGCAGATAGATATTGGTGCATCAAAACACCAATCTGTCTATTCTTCACATGAATTATCAAAAGGGTATGAAAATATTAGCATAGTTCATAAAAATAAGAGGTCTCTGAAATCCTCAAATGAAAATACTGTAGTTATTATACATTAGCATGCCTAAATGACCTTTATATCTTTATATCTTATTATTTTTACATGCTAAAGTATGGCCATATATTTAAGTTTGGAGCTCAGTGCCATTTTTATTTCATTGTATTTCTACATCTGGAGCTGCCTAGATGATTCACAATGTGAAAGCTTTCCTAATGGGTACCAGAGAGCAAGGCTGATAAAGGCATATCCTTTATATATTTTTTTATATATTTCTTATGG
Organism: Certhia americana; assembly: GCA_018697195.1. Classification (NCBI taxonomy): domain Eukaryota; kingdom Metazoa; phylum Chordata; class Aves; order Passeriformes; family Certhiidae; genus Certhia; species Certhia americana. The sequence continues at coordinate 39,776,602 of CM031879.1, forward strand.
GTTTTTTTAATATATATTTTTTCACCAAAAATTCTACTTCAGCCACCTGCATGTTCATCAGAGATAACAATACTTTTCTAGCAGAGACTCTCAGGAATTCTAGATGCTCATTAGATGCACTACTGAATGACAACCATGTAATGAAAGAATAAGGTCACCTCATTGTTAATTGGTTGTCGATACTGCATCAGCAATATTAACATATCTTTCACCAAACTAAGTTCCAGTCAGCAAAAGTAAAACATTGATCTGAATCCACACTTTTGATTAGCTGGAGATAGGTATAGATGAATACCTTGTGTTAAAATATTGTATAAAGATGCAAATCGAAAGAGGAAACAAAAATTATGCACATAAAAAATATTTTCTTTTGGTATACATGAAGTGTTTTGATACTTTAAAAATTTACCTTGGAAGAACATATGAGAATCTTTTAGTGAAAAAGAATACCTAAGGGAGGTAATTTATTAAAGAAATAATAAAATATGATTTAATATAATTAGGAAAAAAATTGTCCACAACAATAAAGGAATGAATTTCATAATAAATAAGACGCTTCAGTGCATTAATGTTCTGACATTTCCAACGTAACACGTTTTGTAAGCAGGTCCTCACCAGCAAAATTTGAGATCTTACATTCTAAAACTCTGATAACTCAATAAGGGTCCTAGAACCATGCGTGAAATTTAAAAGGGTTCTTACAATATGACTCTTCAGTGCATTTGACACAAAAATTCATTACATTTGACACAAATAGACATATATGACCAGAACAAAAAAGGTACTTAAAGGTACCAGCAGAGGAGTATAAACAAAACATCTCACAAACAGAATTAGTTTAGTCAGCTAAATCAGGCATTCTTTGTGTCCTAAGATTGCTGAGGAATTGAGCTTATTAAGTCTGCAGAAAACTTTGTTACCATTGCATATTCAGAGTGTCATGTAGCTTTTCATAAAGATCTACAGTTAATAACAGTATGTTAGATGTTTCATGGTCCTATCCCTAATGCAGCACAGACTAAGGAAAGGAAAACAACAAAGAAATATCTGCAATAACCTGACACACATTTGAATGCATTACATTCAAGTGTTGCACTAGCACAACACTCTTTGAATCAAAATGATTTGACTATTACTATGTCCTGGGAAACACCTTGAGTTAGATGCTTCAGGTTTTAGTCTCTGATTCATTACCTATCCAAGGTCTAAATCTTCTTTTCCAAGAGTTAAATATTGGCTTAATTTAACAATACACCACTGCTATATAAGAAGGACCTAACTACTTGAAGAGCAGAAAAAAAAAGAAAAAAGAAAAGGAAAACAAAATTCCAAAAAGAAGTACTTGGGCCATCAAAATTATAAATATTCAATAAGGTGTTTTTTTCCCTCACCGAGTGAGTTGAGGAGATCTAGTCATATAATGATCTTCATATAAAGAATTTTAAATATTAGAAGAAAGTCAGTCATGCATATTTGACAAGCTGCTTGTCATCCAACAGGAAGTAAACAGGATGCTTTATGCATAAACATTGGCATATAATGAAAATGCATTGCTGAAATAGTATGCTGAAAAATTTTCATTATCCTAGAAATCTATATTGCAGTGTAATGAAACAAATAAACAAAACCTTAAGCAATTGCTTTTGTAAACATCAATTACAGATCGCAGGCTATTTAACAAAACAATAAATGAAAAGGAAAGACTAAAGAATCCATGCCATTCACTGTGCTACACAGGCTGTAAGATGTGAAATTTGAGAAAATGGGACATGATGAAAAACAAGGATAGCAAAACAAAACCAGATTTGGTGACATTTCTGGGAAAACTAAAAAGAATATCAAGTTGTTAAAGGACAGAGAGTTTATATCTTAATTCTTAGATAAGTTTGAATAATTATTTCAATACTAGTTTTTATTACATGACACATTTGTTTACTCATGTCTTCATGTCATAAATTATATGAGAGGCAAAATTTTCTATTTATTAGAAATCAAAAAAAATCTGAGTCTTTGGAAGATGCTGAATTTCATGCTCTGAATGATATCACAGGTTTTCCTGGTGTTAGAATAAGTTATATACTAGACAAGGATAAATTCTTGTTTGTCAAATCCCCATAGATATATAAGATAATAACCTTAATTTTACAGGTATTTTTCAAAATCAGCTCCATTGCATTTTTTCATGTTTTCTTGTTGCTGGAAATCTTCTTTCACATTTTAAACTACTTAAGAAGTAGGTAAAGCAGAAAAAATAATTAAAAAACCGAAAACGTTCCTTAACGTATTAATATATATAGGGTGTGTTAAGTGACAAAATATAAAATGATTACAGGTTTTACCTAAGTGTAAATACATTTATCTTAATCTTTTATATGTAAAAGAATATACACATAAGAACAATGTATAAAGAGAGTTGTGTTTTTAAAAATTGGGAAAATAAGCAAGACATTTAGATTTTTCATCAAATTCTTGTTATCTATATGCAACGTCTTCCTGAAAAAGGTACTATTAATGGAAACTTCCAGTTGCCATATTTAGAATAATTTCAAAGCTATGAAGTTTCAAAACCCAAACTTACTGACAGTAACTGTAGGTGAATCCTTTTATGGATATTTCTCTTTTGTGTTTTGACTTTCTAGATATTATTTGGTTTTAATTAAAGTCAGTCATGAATGCACAGTAAAGAAAGTGAGTCATATCATATCTGAAGTTTGATCCTTAATACTTTGTTAAAATCCACATCAAATTTTCAGTAGTTCTCACAGGTTTAATAAACTGTGATTTCTTTAATAAACTGTGGATTTCTTAGAAAAAAATCTTAGCACTCTTAAATTGAGGGTGTGCTAATTATTTGTAAAACTCAAATCAGAAACATGGTTCCAAAGTTTTGAAACTTTACATCAGGGAAGAATTTTCAGCAATGTGCTCCTGGTTTGGGCTCACATGTTCATTCATCAACATGTTCTACAGTGGGATCCAGAGACAAAAGTTATGCAGTGCACCTTGCAGTTTCCCAAAAATATTTTAAAATAAACACACATACACAAACACTCCTCTTATTACAAAATTGCCTAAAACATAGTCTTAAGCTGCCTTAAATGTGTTTCACATTGTTTTTGATGTGTGAAGCCACGCAAACAGCAGTCCAGAGGTACAAGAATGATATTTTAAAAAAAATCATAGCAGACCTGGGAATGATTTTGGGATTGTTTGAGCATCTGTGTTCTCAGACTACAGTCTGTGGTGAAAAAAAATAAAAACTAAGAAAAACCACCACCAGCACCACCAAAATTTTTCGTCTACATTGTTTCTTCATTTTTTCTTCATTGTCTTGGGAATAGAGTGGTGGTCAGTCACCACACAGACTAACAGATTTTTAAAGCCCCCATCATTCAATGATTGACTCAGGTCACAAAAGTGAAATCTTCAAGAAAAGAAAATTGGTGCATTTCCTGACAATTAGGAAAAAGAACCCAACACCAAACAAATCCTACTTCAAGGTGTCTTCATCACAGATCCCTCAGCACTCTGCCATGTAGATACCATGTCGAACATCCATAGCAAGGAAAGCTTAATGGAGAAGCTAACAGAAATAGTTTTTTTTCCTCTACCCTTTGTAGAACTTCATTGGGCCTAAATTATGACATTTGAAGGGTACCAAGAAAATCTATGTTCATATTGTAGCAGAATTACTGAGAATCACCACTGAAAAAATAGATAACCCAGAGCATATTTGGGTTTTATTATTGTTACTCAACTTCTCTTCCACATTATTCAAAAGTTTCTTCAAGAAGCTAAGAAATTCTTTCGACTCTTAATGGTGGTAAAAGTACTCAAATAACAAAAATCAAACCCCATTGTCTTCCACAGATTCATCAGGATTTATAGAGGAAGATCTCCAAGACATTAAAAGAGTACAAAACACACAAGCTGTTGAAATATATTAAAAACCAAAAATATTTTTAAGTGAGTGTCACAAGTTTTGCCCATCTGCTCCTCAGTCATTAGACTGGAAAATTGAAAAAGGCAAGCTCTGATAAGAACTATATCTGAGGACAAAATTTTAATTAAAATATGCTTTAGAGCTTTAAACTTCAAAATATGCTTCCAGGGTCTTACATTTTAAAACACAGATGTGATGAAAATCAAATTTTTGAGCTACCTTCTCAACAATGACAAAGGCAAGAATTTCCCAACACCAGAAACTAACACTGTAGCAAATACTGAGTACACTTTACATTTACCATAACTGTATTTGTAGAACTTTCATGAATACCCTTTGCAATATTTCAAGTAATTTTTAAATTGATAACAATCTTTGTCAGCTCTGGAGCAAAAAGCCCTAGAAGCACAACTAAGACAAGCCTCAAACCTCCCAGGCTGTGTAGAACCATTCACAAATAGACAAATATACTCACAAATACAAATTGATACTTCCATGAAACTATGGCCTGGCTCTCAGTGCCTAACAACCTTACAACTGGATGAATTTCAAATTCATTCAGTTCATCAAACCAGTCACTGCTCTGAGACATTCTTTTTAGCTCAAACAAAATCCCAGTAAAGACTTGATTCCAAAAAAAGTTCAAATACTAGCAAAGCCAGAAGACTTTAATGACACTTGGAATAAAAAGCCTGATTTAATATCACTGTAAATTTCTGCTCTCTATGGGAAACTCTTAAAATTATTTTCAGTGATTGCTAGTATTTTGCTAAGGCGGTTAAAAGAAGCACTGGGCATTTAGGGGATTTTGAGAAGTATGATATTAGCAATTGAATCAGCTTTTGATATTTTCCTTTAAGTATATTAGGTACATTTTTCCATTTAGTTTGTGAGTTTAAGGGTCAGAAAACTAAAACTCAGTTAGAGGTCATATTGAGTGAAAAGTGAGAAGGGTTATGTTTTAGGCAAGTAATTCCCTCTTCAATACAGTGAAATTTAAAGTAAGGCAGTGAAAATATAAAGGCTATAAAGGCAGACAGAATTAATATATTACACCCTCTGACCAGATTGTATTTTAAAAAACCCTGTAATGGGAAATATTACCACATCTACCTGCCTTTATAAAAAGTTTTACATCTAAATTAAAAGTCTCCAGAACCAAAGTGATTTAAATCTAGAAGAAATTTCTGAAGCTGAATTATATAAAGCTCTCTTTACTCTTTTCCTAGGAAATATTTTTATCAAATATAAGAAAAAATGAGTAAATTTAGTGTTTGTTTGTTCATGAGGTTTTAATTTTGATTTCTAGAGAAAGAGTAGCAAATTCATTACCTTCCCAAAAGGAAAGCTTGCCTAATTTTTTTCTTGTAAACATTTGTGTTTAAAATAAAGCTGTCATGATGTACAAGGCTTGTGTAGTGTATCAGCTGGTTTCAGCTTTGTACAGAGACAACACTTTCTGTCTGCAAAGCAAATCTTTTGTTTTCCTCAAGCCTCTTCCTGTCAGATGAAAGGTCTATTATATTTCCAAAGGTTGTGACTGGAGGAAGGTGAACTTTGTGTTGTTTTTCATAGTCTTAATCCTGAGGTAAATTGATCTTCATTAGAACAGACACCTGTTTTTCCTTTGAGCTTACTGTGGATGTTTTCCTCAATTCAAGGATGCACAGCTGCCTGTGGTGGCTAACATCCAATCAGACAAGACAACAGTGGTTATAGTGCACTGGATGAGACAAAGAGTAAAGTGGTTTACTGGAAAAGAGTCTAATGTTCCTGCACAGCCCATGGAATTCCTCCTTGTGGTAAGTGCTTCCTTTAGAGAGTCAAATGATCAAAAGTAAAGTTTTCACTGAGCATAATCTATTTAAAAAAAAAAAAAAAGAAAACAACAGAACCCTTATAGATTACTATTTTTCATGTGCAACATAATTATGCAGGATAAAAAGGAAAGCAACATCTGGAGCAGAGCCATGAGTGTTAGTGCTGGTTGCATGTAACCACTTCAGAATTGGGTTAGATGTTTACTTGTTTGGGGTGAATTTATTAAAAAAAAAAAAAAAAAAAAAAAAAAAAAAAAAGGCAACTAGATGTGTATTTAGCTTTTAACTTTCAGGATATGTTAATGGACTACAACAGCCCCTGGCATCACTCTAAGCAGAAACATATTCAAATGCTTCAGCTTTGGGCTTCTATCACTCCTTTAAAATGTTATGGGCATGCCATGATGTAGAATCATAATCAGCTGTTAATTATGACAACTAAATTATCTTTTATATCCAGTGTATTGAATACATGCTACAGTTCAAAGAACACAGTTTATCTTCCTTAGTGAAAAAAATCTACATAAAATAACCTATTCATTATTTTTGTGTACTATGAGCTACAAACCCCTAAGCACAGCAGGGAACATGTGATTGCACACTTCAGGTATAAGATAAGAAAAAAATGTGAGATTGTTTGTAGGACTTCAGAGTGAGAGAAGGGTGAAATGATGGACAAGATGCCTCCAGCACTAAAAAAACCTTTGAATATTTTTAATTATTAGTAAATACAAATATAAGCAAATAAGTTTTGCTAGCCTGCAAAAAAATACATTCCTTCAGAATAACTTCATTTCAGCTGAAAAACAGAAATTGCTCAATTAAAATCAGAAGTTTCTTACCTATAAGGGATCCTGTCTAGCTTGTATTAAGTTCATGAGATGTAGTGAATATTACTTTAAAATTGCTATTTATGGACTCACCACTGGCCAAGGCAAAGCCCATCAGTGATATTGGTAATGTTTCTGGCATAACAGATTTTAGAAGAGGTTAAAAAATCCATAGGCATTAGCAGGCAGAGAGGGGAGTAAGAACATGTGAAACACACCCTGCAGATGCCAAGATCAGTGAAAAAGGAGAGGCAAAATGAGCAGGGATTCCCCTGAAGCCCATGGTGAAGCCTGTGGAGGGGCAGCTGTGCCCCGGGAGCCTTTGGCTGTATTTTCCCTCCCCTGCCCCACAGAGAAGGGGAAGGATAGGTTTGGTGAACACCTGATGTCCAGCCATGGTCCACCCATCACATGAAGTTACTTTCTTCACTGGTGACAGGATTATTACATCCAGCATGTCTATCCAGACTGCAAAAAAAAACTGCAAAAAACTCAGCAAAAGGTACTCCCTTAATAACACATTTTTCCTTTTAGATGACTTTTCATCTAAAAATTGGAATGAGTGAAGAGTAAGAGTATAAAAATGCAAGTTTCATTTTCTCTCATTTCTCATACTTCTTCAAAAAAATAAAATAAATAACCTTGGATCAATAGCAATATCATCCTATTGGTGGACCCTAAGCACTACAGAAATTTTAGTGGAATTCATAATGAATGGCAGCAATATTTGATATCACTTCATACAAACACAGCATGTGACAATAGAATTTCATTCAGAATTTGCTGCTGTTTAATTACAGACCAAATGCATAATTAGATGAGATATATTTCGTCCCATTTGATGTTAGAAATATGTATTTTCACTTGGTGGAAATCAAGGCTGTCCTCTTACACTATATCTCAGAAGTAGACATAAGCTAGTAATTATTAGCAATAATATAACTATATAGATATACCTACAATTTTTATTAGTATAATTTTACCCTCCAGACAACTAAAAAAACCATCAATTTAAAATTTAGCTTAAAGGCACTCATCTAATTTATTTTCAGGCATGTGTTCATTACTAAAATGATCTGGAATTAAACCTTTGCACATTTCAAGTGCATATTGAATAATTAAGCCCAATATTTAACTGCTGTTTTCCGATATATTGGAAAAAAATCACAGTTTGCACCTAACATTTTTTTCTCTCTTTTAGCAACACTTGCATGTTCAGAATGCAAATATAGTTAAAAGTTCATTTTCCTCACAGTTTCCCTTTTTCTTCATGGGGAAGTGATATATACAGAGAGAAAATGTCAAAAAGATTTTTAAAGCAATCATTGGATAAACAATGGTTGTGCATCTCATGCTGGCAGATCTTCAATCAGATGAAATACTATTCATATATTCAGATTGAGACTCCAGCCAAAAAGTTCTGAAAGTCCCGAATTATGGGGAAATGTGAAATCATATCTCCTGGGACTGACTGCTTCAGAGGAAAACAGGCAAATGGGACTATTAAGAAGATTAAACTCCTTAATAGAAAATTAAACTATTTCATCTGAAGTAAAACAACCAAAAAAAAAAGCAAAAACCAAAAAAATCCCAAACAAAAGCAAACAAGCAAACAAAAATCCCGAACACCAAGGGAAAAAGCCAAACAAACCAGACAAAACTCAACAATCACAACAGATCACATATCTGAATTCTAAGCTTCCATGAAGCTATAATTGGAGTTTTAAAAAAATTTCCTCTTAATCTACTAATAGGATTTAGTGGCCACCTTCAATTCTAAATGGAGAGATGCATATCCAAGAAAATATGATGTCTGAAGAAGCTAGGAAGACTCCTTCAGCACCTACAGGACTGTGACTGCTGTGATCTTTGCAAAACAGAGAAAGCTGATTACTGGACAGGCTTACTTTGGTGACATCAATATTAATTTCTTTGAAATGACAACTAACATAATTCTAACATAATTGTTTTTAATGAAACTTTTAGGTATAATTTAGATTATCTTTCCATAATGGTAGTATTCCATTGAATACCATTTCCATGGTGGAGCTCCAAAAGTTAAATATTCTCTAGACTGTATCTGTGTGAATAGAGATAAGAATGTAGATTCTTTTTTCTCCCTATTTTTCAAAGATACTAATTTTTTTTTTTTGTTTTTCTGAAAGCAGTTCTAGCTAAGAATACTTTACTTACATGGCACACCTGTCTAGATAAGATTGAAAAAAAAATAAAAAAAAAGTTAAAGGAGGTCATTGCATTGTTTGGTTAAGCAGCTAGAAAAATTCAGGCAACCCACATTAACACTTAATTTGTATGAAAATTCAGGGTACTTTGGAATCTTAGCCTGACACTTGATCTGCTGCCAAAGCACATACTTCTGTTTACCTCTTCTTTTTCATTAAAAAATGTCTGTCAGTATAAAAAAACCACGGAATGTTAGAAACCAGGATTAATTGCAGAAAGCATAGCTCTGTCTTAAGTCCTTACCAGAAACATCAGATATGTTCTGCCTCTTGCAAGAGTGACAAGGGTGTTGTATTATTAATTGCTATCTTTGTTTCTTTAGACTATCTGACAACAGAAGTGATATTTGCAATTCAAGAATAGCAAGTCATATTAACAACAGTAGTGGATTAATAGAGATTTGTCATTTGATTCGATTAAGCAAGGTACATTTAATTTAAGCTTATAAAAAACCATTTTGCTAGTGCAGAGATATATTCTTGTCAATTTTTTCCACTTAAAGAGAATCTATGATTAAAATCTAGAATACTTTATTAAAATGAATTAATTAATATAAGACATTTTTACTGATTTGATAAAGCCAGAATTTATTTAGCTTTTGCAAAATTTCACTTAGCTTTTGTTACAGAATGTTAAACAAGAATAACTGATCACTCAAATTCTTTCATCCCATAAGAAATCTGAAATTAATACATCTCTCTCTTCAAAAGCTAGGGATGAAACTAGTATTATTAAAAATAACTTTATCAATAGTAAAAACAATCACAATAATAAAGTTTTCAGTCTGAGTCCTTTAAATTTAAAGACTACATTTTGCATTTCTAAGTAAAATCACCCAGACAATTCAAAAGATTTCAATTTTTCATTTATTGAGGCATCTGGTTAAAGAGACTGTTCATATTCTAACCAAACATGTCCAATAAGATATAGAGATTTCTATTCATAAAGTCAATAAAAAGCAATAAAACATTTTGAGAAATAGTATTTAGGTTCTACAAGTTCAAAGAAAGAAAGAAGAAACAATCAATTCTTATGTAGTTATACTTAATGGCTTATACATGTCAGAAAATTGTGTTAATTACTGGAAGTGTTTGTCCATGATAAATTTATTAAGATAAACTGAAGAATTGTTTACTATTCTACAATGTAGAAAATGCCTATTTGTTGTTTCAAATCTTGGTAGCGCCTGACTCAAAACAGGTGAAGGTGACAATGACATTGCCTTGCCTTCCACACTCCTCAAGTGTGTTATGGCTCAGGCCCACAGGAATGACTCGTGCCTCTGTGGAAAGAGCATTCCCCATGGCACCCTGGGCAGGCGAGTCCTAAGAGAGAAAAATTTCCTGGCCACTCTGCAAATGGCTTCTTTCAGTCTATTAATCTACACTATATAACCAAAAAGACAGAAAGTTTTCTTGGATTTTATGGTGAAAAAAACCTTTTTGTTGGGTTCCCTACCCCCCAAATCATAGATACCTTTGCATTTCTCAATGCTTCAATGATCTTCACAATTAGCAGTAAGACACCGAGTTTCTTATAAACAGATATTAAGTCTGAATAACTCACATATCCATATTTAATTTAAATAATAGATTTATTTTTAGTCTGATATTAATCCTAAACTTATCTGGTATGAATAAATTTTCTCTCTGCTTTTGGCTTGTCAGCTGAACATTTCTATATGTGTTTGTTGATCAACTAAAGATTGACATGAAACCTAAATTGGACTGTTTACATTCTTCCTTTTCCCACTATTGAAATAAAAGATATAGACTTCAAATTAAAAATAAATCCGCAGCAAACCAAGAGGTTCCGCTGAAGTTTTTTCTACCTCCACCAAGGATTTTCCTTCATTGTTTCTTATGCAAAGTTTAGGCCTGATAATTCATACAGCAAAGCTGGAATTAAAAACTATATATTTTAAGGGTAGAGGTAAATAAAAATAAGTTTAATTGTTTCATTTGTGATTGAATTTCAGAAGTACACAGTGGAATTATGAAAAAGATATTCAGTTAACACACCAATCAATACAAAAACTTTTGCCTCATAGGAAGTGGTAAATTTCTTTCATAAAAGACATTTCTGAAATAAATGTTCTGAGCACTCCGTAGATTTTGAAGAAAAACTCTACGCTGTGTTCAAATGTCTCAATGACATTTCTCTTCTGCATCAGTAAGAAAAGCATCATTTGCACACACAGTGATGGTGGGCTGAGAAGTGAAAGAATAAAAACAAGTAGTGAAAAAATGTGAAAAAAATCAAGACCAAAATAACAAAAATATTATAGACCAAAAATACAGTGAGTGAGAAAAGACTAATTTCAAACACATAAGAAAACAAAATTCATGATGTTTTGTAATCAACATAAACCACACTCGAATTACGCTTGTGGTATGTTTTTAAAAATAAATTACTTTAAATTGAGAATTCAAATATAAGGCCAGGCCTTTGGAACACGTTGCTCATAGCTTGACATCTTGTTCTCCTCAGACAGGTAACAAAGGAAGAGACCAACTGACCTTACCAAGTTTGTGTTAGATATATTAAGAAGAGAAAATATACAAGGCATAGTTGTATAAATGAAATCTGTTCAATTTTCAGAAAAGAAATTAATTCAGAAGCAGGAAACATCTTTTGATGAAACACTTGGGTATTTGTAGGCACGTTGCTAAGAGCAGCAATGCACTCCCTTAATGCTGAGTTCAGCCTCGTCCTTCTTGAGATGACCTCAATTGTAATACAATTGATTTACTCACAGTACAAACTTTCCTTGACTTAATGACTTGGTCATCCCGTCATTAATCCCCTTCTCTCTAATCTCTCTCCTCCCTTTCCTTCTTTACCTTCAAAAATATGCAAATAATCTTCAAGTTTTGTCTTGATCCCTTTCTTCTCACCCTCATTTTACAAGTAAATAAACTACTATGACAGTATAATAAAATTTTTCTATAAATTTTTGCTATTTTACTAACCGCTCCCTGGCTGAGCTGCTTGTACTGACTAGCCATCAGCTTCACTTCCAATGAATCCAGTGAAACTCCAACCATTGCCTCCTACTTTGTAATTGTAATTAATATGGACAAAACGCCTGACTGACAATTAATTCTAATTATGAAAAGAAAATATTAGTTGCTTGCATTGCATAGGCATGAGCATTATATTTTCATGCTGTGTTTTTCTCTGAAAAGTTTGCTTTCCTGTAACAGATTTGGTCATTTTTTGTCAATATCTGCTCATTATTTTTCTTTTTCTACTTTCACACAAATGCAACAATGAAACATTGGAGTCTGAAAAAAGATCTTGAATTTCTAATAGATGATTCAGCAAATGTATTTAGACTAAATTCAATTTCAAGCCAATGCTTATTGATCCAAATAATCTAAATATGTATAAGATACTATTTTTCTGCTTTTTAAATTAAAGCTTTTCAATATACAAATGAAACCATGCATAAGGCAAGTCAATCACTAGATAACATTGATATGGCTATGAAACACCAATAAAATTATACAAAAAAATCTCATAATTCCACTGTCTGAAAAAAATACTTGTCTCAACTTTAAGAAGAAACTTTATTCTGCACCTCCTGCTTAAATGCAATTATTCCTCACTTATATATGATGGCTGAAGACAAGGGAATAATTTTGAAAAAAATCACACATATTAGTGAATATTTTGCTTGAAAAATCTTTTTGAAGTGTCCATAAACAATTTTATATGGGGAAAAAATAAAGAGATTCCATTCACCAAATTTGTTTTCTGTGGTTATGGGCTTTCTAAGCAGAAAATTAACGTGTTTCTGTGAAAACTGGATATGCTCCATCTAAATCTACAGAAAATAATTCAGAATTTAGTTGTGAAAGTTTTATTAAATAATTTTATTTTCAAATATTTTATTTTTTCAATCTAGGCCCAGTTCCTTATTCTAAATTACCTATCACTAACTTAAGATAACTTTGGCAGTCATTGCTTTATGAGAATATTCCTCTTTTTCATTTTAGTATGGCTTCTGAAGGGTAATAGTTTATATATAGCTTTTTTTTTTTTTTTTTTAAAAGAAAAATTGGCCATCTTTTACTGCAGTACACTTTCTAAACCCTTATCTTTTCTTTGGCTCTTCTGAACACTTTCAATCTTTTAATCCTCTTTTTGAATTCTGGGTTCCAGAGCTGGACAAAGAAGTACAGCTGAAATTATATAAATGGCAAGTGCAAGTCTTGGTTTTGGCCAAATCCTTCACTGGGAATCAAAGGTTATATACGGAATGGACTTCTTTTGTAGTCTGTTGTTTATCTTCCATGCTCTAAGTTTTTTCACAGTCACTGCTTCCTAAAATGAGGATGCTTGAATTCTGTGCATCCTTAGATTTCTTCATTTCCACACCAGTCAGTTTACACTAGGATGCAGTGATACACTTGTCTGTATCACTTCTCTCTGCTTAACAGTTTAGATAATAGTCATGTTTAATCACCTACATCTATCCCAGTCTTCATCCTACATTCAAATTTCATCAGTAACACTTCTGTGTTCCTTATCAACAAAGAGATAAAAACTAGATGAATACCACTAAAGCTATCAGTGATTTCTGTAGAAATAATATAGAAACATATCCACCAGCTATTACCCAGAAAAATGTTTTAAGATGTATCAGATGGCCTCCAAATTGTAGGTTTAATATGATTTTGGTTTTTTAGATGCTCTACCCTGTGAATTCCAGTGTCTTAAAGCAGCTTAAATAAATTTCTATAATCAAACTTGTAGCAAATTTTTATTAATAAAAAATGAAAATTGATGAAATTATACTTCTCCTGTATTAAACCTGTCCTGTATTAATCAGAACAAATTATTTTAAACATCATTTTATTGTTCCCCTTCTTTAATCTGCTAATGTTTGCTAGTTCATGTCAGTATATTATTCACTTCAATATCAGACAAGCTATTTCTCTCCCTCTATAAGAAGTTAGGGTATTTTTGCTCCATTTCTGTTGATTTTCTCTGCTAATATAATTTATGGACACTAACACAGTAGTACTCGAGAATCTCAAATTCATGGATACTGTTTATCTGCATTTATGGTCTTATATAAATGCTTAAATCCAGTGCCAGTTAACATACAAGGTTTTTGCTGTGTATAATAAAAAAGAACATGAAATAGAAACATGTGTGTACATGTTTCTATTCACATGTGTACACAGGTGAGATTTTATAGTCACAGAAATCATGTTGCCTTTTTTATGTTATTGAAACAAATATACAGTAATTCTCAGTTCCCTTCTTCTAACTTGCATACATGACCTTCTCACTACCTTAATTAAAATCCAGTAATTTAAGTTTCCAGTCCTGCAATTTTTTCAGGAAATTTTAGGAATACCAATTTATTTTAAATTCCATATTCGCAAATATACAGCTATAATTCTTATATTCTCCAGACTCCCTGTGCATGTACATATGCAATTAAGAATTCCTTCTCTTTGCATTTCTATTTGTATTTATTAATTGTTATTATTCATAATCTGGCTTTCTGCTAGCACTGTAGTACTTTGACTTCTAGCTTAGTTTTATGTTCATTTCCTCTTTTTTTTTTTTTTTTTTTTTTAACCCTTGCATTTTGTGTCAATATATTGAATTGTTATAGCAGTCAGCACGTTAGGTCACTGTGTACAGTGGAGCAGATGGTCTGTAAATGTCTGCAAATTTATGCATATGTATCTATGATTCATTCACGCTTCTAGAACTTAAAGAACATTTATGAAAGGATTAAAAAGATCCTTTTGAGACCTGCAGTTGATACAAACATTTCAAAATACTTGAGTTGTGTTTTGTCTTACTTATTTTTTTCAATGCAGAAACAGAAAATATAAATTTCAAGTAGCTAGTAGTCACTTTTTAAAATACATAAGGCATGATGTTTTGTGATCATCTTCAAAATTCTGGGGTTAATACTGTTGAACACTGTGTGCCATGGCAAACATGGAAGGATCAATGGCAGCAATTTTGTTTTTTAAAAAATGAAATATATTTTGTATTATAAAGGTCCTAATTTCATTGCTAATCAGCCAAACCATGCAAACTTTCCAGACATTTAGTGAATAAATTGAATGAGCCTGAAAATCATACTTTTTTACTTTGTGGGTATATGTGTATGTGTGTATGTAGTTTTCAAAGAAGAAAAAGCTCTGAGCTTGTACCTCAGCCTTCCCTCTTTCCTTTTCATAGCTCTTCTGAATGCCATTTTCCTTGCCACAGCATGTGATTTGTTGTGGGTTACATTTTAAATATCTGTAAGAAGAGAACTTTGTTCTAGCAGAGCAGAGAGGAGTAGAGGGAGAGCAGGGAATCTCTGTTGTGTGTTGTACCACATGGACATCTTAAAGGGAAACCCATCATATACACCAGAAACATCACACACAGAGTATTATTTAAAAGCACACCTAGAAACCAAAATATGACCACACTCCATTAACAAAGTGTCATAGCTGCTCAGCTACCTTAGAAGCATATTTGCAGCATCTGGAAGGTAGGGTCATAAATTATGAACAAATATTTTGGTATATCTATAAACAACATCACTTCTCCAATTTTAAGAGACAAACATACAGTTAGTGACAGATCTGTCTTTTTTGCGATTTAAATTCATGTTGATTTTCTGCATTTCCAATATGTTTGACTGTTTTATTTTAAATATTTCAGGGATTTGGACTTATTACTTATATATTGTACTAAAGAAAGAGTGTTGAATAGAATTTATGAAGTCCTACTACAGTTGATTACCATAGCCACTTTAAAAGTCAGTCAGTCTATTTTTCACTCATAAGAGAAATATTAGCACTAGTCTGACAAGTTCACGTGTTTCAAAGGATACTCTGCTTGGCTGTGCTACAAAAGGCAGCCTCAGAACACCAATCACTTTTTTTTTTTTTTTTTTTTTTCATTTTCTTGCATTATATAAACCCCTATATTTTATTAGAATTTTCTTAGAATTTTCATGCAGACTGAATTAAGTGCATGTCACCTCAAGGCCTTAGAGAGAAAAACTATCTAAGGTGTAACTCACCACCTACCACAAATGTTTTACAATACTATAAAGAAGGTAAAAAATAGGGTGCAATTTGAACATTTGTTCATTGCTTACAAGAAGTATTTGCATATATTTATATTTATATTCATACTTATTTATTCAGTGCATAAGCCCCTTCTGCTACAGCATCATCCAGCCTTGTGTTGAGGGGACTTTGCAGTCAGACCACCCAGGAAGCGCTCGGATAGCCTCACTTGCACCACCTGAACTGGGACCAAGATCCCCCTGCAAAGGGCTGCTACAGTGAGATGATGGGTGCCTCACTTGGCTCCCTACACACACCACATTCACAGTCAGATGAAATATGGGAGCTCACTCCACAAAAGTTGAGATTATTGTTTCTACTTGAGTTTTTACCCTGCAAATAACTAGCGTAGAAAACTCAGTAGTTCACAGGACTTAAACCTTAAGATCTATTGTAAAAGAATAATAGTTTTCAGGGGCTTTTTTACAGCTTATAATGGTATGAGAGGAAGTCTCGGAAGGCTTCATTATCTAAATTTGTGCCTGGTTTGAGAGAAAAAACAAGACATGATAAATACAAATAGTTGAATAATTAGTCTTCAGCTTCTTCAAATAATAAAGACAATCACCTACAGCAACACTGCTTCAATTTGTTTACAATGCTTCAACATCAACCACAGGTGTGAATCAAAAGGAAATCTGAGACAAGAAAATTGTGACATTTGATCAGAAAGAAAAAGTTAGAAGCAAGTAGTAAACTAAAAATGTAGTTGGTTGTTTGTAAATCTTCACAAATAGTTCTGTTTCTTCATGTGGTTCTGGAAAGAATGGAAGGAAACCAACATTATGTGCTACTGCAACAATGAATATCCCGTCTGTTTCATGTAATTTGCAAATGAAGATTGTTAGACCCACTAAACTAATTAAAGTGAAATCAAATTCAAAAAGAAACCTAAATATCAGCCACTGATATCAGTATCAACTCCAAGTCTGCTCAGAAAACTGGCTGGACTTTCTTACGATAAGCAGATTCTTGTATGGTTTGTAAATCTTGATGAAATAAAAAGTTCTGTTGAAAGTGTGTTTGGGACTATCATTAGTTTGCAAGTACATGCAGAGATATAATTCTGATTGGGGTTTGTACATGTCCTTGTTTTGAATTGTTGTTGGGTTCTTTTAGGCTTTTTTCTGTTGATCAATTTCTTCTTAAAAATATTGTTTTTCTTCTTCACAAAAGCATCCCAATCTTCTCCCACTTGTGTGTGTAATAACTTTATTTCTAACATTCTTAATTGTTTCCTTAATGATCTCTGTAGTTAGAAGTTTTGTGTTTAAAAGTCACATCTGGAATAAAAAGCAGCAGAAGGAAAGAAGGAAAGTAGCTATTTGAAACTCCAGCACTTGTATTTGTATGTGACAATATGGTTACGTGCAAAAGAAGTCTGAACTCATACTACAGAAGTTCATTTCAATCACATTTAGTTTATTCATTCTCTTTCAGTCTGAAGGAACAAATTCATTCTGATCATTTCATCTATGGCTGAGAAAATTGAACTCTAACAGATTGCAGTCCCAGAAGAAATTGCTTGGTGTTAGAGCTGCAAGTAATTGTTAAACTCCCACATGCCTCAGTGGAGAAAGCATGTCCTTGATTAGAAAAACAAGCAGGGGGAGGGAAAGGATGGGAAGGGGAAAAGTGTGCTTATAGTTACTGGGTATTGTGATGCTATGTATGAAAGGCTCTGGACAACTAAGTCATATTTTCTATTTTTGACTGGAATAATATTTTTAAAATAAATTATTAATAAATTTATGAATAAAATTTATAATAAAGTAACAATATGTAAAGACGGTTTTTTTCCTATTTAAAGTTATCTTTATCCATGTAAAAGATAATTTCAATGAAAAATTAGCTGTTAGTAAGCAGATAAACACACAGTGCTAAGACACTTCTTATTCATTATTATTCTCATAAGTTATATACTTCAGACAATTCAGCAGTGAAGACATGTTTAGTTGTTCTATCCTGAAAATATATTGCTGGAAATCCAACCCATGGTGACAAGAATATTTTCAAAGAAAAGAACATGAGTATTGAAACTTATGTGAAGGTGAATATTTTTCTTGTTTCTGATTATATTCTAAAACTCATTTACACACCAATCATCATGAGTGACAGAAGGAGAGTTGCAAAGGCCTAAGTTAATTCAAGACTAAAGATTTGCATAGCGTCTTTCTTTGGACACAAAATTCTAAGCTATGTATATATTGTGACCATAGTGGTTTTTTTACTACTTTCTTAAGAGCTATTTAGTGCTTATATTGAAATATAGAATACCTAGAAGTCTTCATTACTATTGAACACACAGCACATAGCATAAATACTCTTGAACTTTCAGATTTTGAGAATGCAGGTGAAGGACACGAGTAGAAGAAGAAGTAAATTTATGGTCGAGATTCCATAGTTAAAAGATTAGGAAACTTCAAATAGTAATGGGTGAAGCTCCTCCCAGAAATTAGGAAGATTCTTTTTTCCCGTAGACCACTAAATCTTGGGAGTATTGAGCAACTGATATCTGGTAGTTCTCAGAGGAACCTCAGTTTTTGTTTCAGGAAACCTAGAATATTTATTCCTAAATTTTCCTCTAGTAATTAGAGCTTCTCACTCAGAGAAGCTGAGTTTGGGGAAATTAACTATCACATTCATCCAAGCAGCAGGAATTTTGAGCTATACAGTTTTCAAGCTTGACACAGGGCCTCTGTTTTTCTTAATATCTAATAGGCAGGGGAGTCCTTTTGCATCAGGAAAGTCTGATTTCTTTTCTTACGTTCAAGGGCAGACTGTTTTTCAAGCCACTGTTAGAGGACAGAAGTGTACACATACAAGAAAGAATCAAAGAATTTCCATTCTCAAAGGAAGCTTTCACAGATTAATGCAGATACAAGATATTTATATTTTATTCTCTCCCTAGCCTGCTCACATTATGATTCACATTCAGAAAAGTTACTCCATTTCATACTTCACTGTGACCTGCTGGAAAGGATATTTTCCAGCAGAGCTACAACAAATGAACGGAACCTCCAGAAGTCCATTAAAAGCCAAAAGCTTAGACACCCCCATACCAAGATTACACCTTAATTTATAAAAATGTGAAGAAAAAACCCACACTCATTATTTTGTTACATTTACCAATATAAGGAATTTTTTGAGTCAATGAGTTGAAATATCTTCCTCTTATCAGCTAATTCCATGTAGTTGCTTCTTTCCTTTATTTTTTATTCCAGGAATGTACATTATTGGAGAGGAACAGATGCAGATTCCTGTTAGGAAAAGGAAAGAAAAAGTTTCCCTTGTGAAACCTGTGTTGCTGAACTACTGAATATAAGGGAAACATCACAGTTTTTTCTCATCTAGTTTTGCAAATTTTTATTTCTTTTGATACTTTAATCAGACCAGGGTATTAAGGTAATCAAACCAAGACAGGATATTTAGTAATTTAGAGAAACTACTATTAGCAACTTCACTCAATAATTTCTTAGCATGCAGGCTGTCGGAGTCTGGAATTATGAGGAATATCTCTTTGCATGTTTAAGAGATTTTAGAATCTCTGACAGAGTGTTTTTAACCTTTGTTCATTGAAAAAAGGCTTTTAGGCTCTGAAATGAAACAGAGTTTTTAAGAGTGTGTATTAGACAGTAGAACAGTGTGTAGTTTTATCACAGGGTGAGAATTTTAGATTTATGGGGTTTTGGGATGGTAAGCAGGTGAAGACAAGATGGAGGAAGCACATGGCTTTTGGGTTTCTTCCTTCTTGTTCCTTGCCTCCATCTTCTGCTGTGAGGTGGCACATTATAGTTGGCTTAGAATAGAATCTAACCTTCTAACATAGATAATAGTTATTGGTGAAGAATTATAAATACTGATTACGTGGATTGTAATATAAATATCCATGCCACCCTAAGGATGGGAACATAAGCCTTTTGCACTTTGTAGGGAGCATTTTGGTATTAGGCATTTCGTAGTTGAGCTTTTAGCATTTTGCATTTTGTGCCTTGAACTGACCTGCAAGAAGGAGCTCTGCAGGTCAGGAACAGAATGTAATGATAAGAAAATAAATTAAGAAGAAAAGCCTCACGATTGCCCTTCCTTCAAGATCTCTGGCTGGTGAAAACAAAAACTTTACATTCTCGGACAAAAAAGAAAAAACAGCCAGCTGGCAGAAAAACAGGAAAACAAACAAACAAAAAAATTATAAATCCGAGAGCAGACCACATTTTTAAGAGTTTTAACTTGAGATATCCTAAAATATCTGATGCTGTTTTCATGATAGAACTATTAGCAAGTCAAGAACTGCATAAGTAGTCTCTAATGTATCCTAAAAGTATGGACTGGGACTGCATTGATCCATTTTAGCATAACAAAAAAGACTGATCTAAAAAAACTTTAATTATAGCTACTGCAGTAAGGAAATCAATATCATCTTCATTTGCAAATAGCTGAAAGTATTTAAAGGTTTTCCAGTATTCTTGAGATTAAGCAGAGTACACCTATTCCCAGAATTTTTCTTAGCATTCACTCTCTTTACAGTGATAAGGAGAGAGCACCACAGATGAGAAGTATAATTTGTTTATTGTACCAGTTCTTTTTTTCTCCAAATCTACCAACCAAAACATATGGAATTAAATAAAGTAAATCAATTAGCAAACAACCAACCCCACCTCTTTTTAACCATTATGTTGTTAGTAAACTAATAAAAAATCTGTTAAGTTACCAATAAACCACTTGGATTAAGACAAAAAGAAAAAAGATATTTGAAGTCACATCACGAGAACATTGAAAACTAACCTCTTGTATTATCCTTCCAAATAAACCTTAATGCATTTATAGTACTTTCCCTACGATTTGGAAATATTAATCATGCTACAAAATCACTTCAGAAATGCCATTCACTCTCCCAAGTATAAGTCCAAGATAAAATCTGTAAATTCATGTTCTTGAAAATGGCTGTGGTTTGTGTGTTAACACTACATTATATTGTCTACAGCCTTTAAAATATCAGCCAGAACATCTACATAAACACTGACATGAATTATGGTGTTAACTATATGTAAGTACCTTGCTAAAATCCAACAAAATTATAAATTTCTGATTAAATAAGGTAATAAAGTGAAAGCACTTACCATTTGTTTCTTTGGTATTTAACAATAGCATGAATAAAAAAACCCAGCAGCTCTTTGAATTTAATTATTTCCCACACAAACTCAATTAAAAAAAAAAAATCAGAATTGTTTTATTCTATTTTCAACTGTACCTCTTGATGCATAACCACATATCTGAAATACAAGAAAACTGTTTTATGATAGTAGTAAAGAGGTTCTCTAAATTTTTAATTCCTAATCCAGAATTTTGTATCTGATGATCTTCTTTGGAATTTTTTCAAATATTGAAGATCTTGTCTGTTATGAGAAACAAAAGCATACTTGTTTATTTTAACAGGATTTAATAAATCAGTTGTAATATATTTTCAATAGAATTTGTGAAGTATTAATATTTAATAAAATTATCCACCTAATGATCATGGCAAAAATGTTTAAAAACCAATTTTCACTAAACATATGGAACTGTTATTTTATCAAATATAGTAATTTATCTAAAAAATACTTATATAACAGAACTACTCTCATTTTTCTGCTTAACTGAAATAACTCCTTCTCTATTTCAGTATATACTGAAATGTGAATTGGTTTCTACTTTCATTGTAAGGTTTGAATTGTACTGTTTTTACAGATCCACATTGTTCTAACTCAGAAAATAGTATTCCAATGAGAATTTTGCTTTAATAATGATTCTAGAATTTGATCTTCATTTGATTCAATAATGTGTTAACGTATTATCAAGAAAAAGGAAAGGAAGACCATTTCAATTTAACTAAAAAAATCCCAAAGACCTTACATCATTATCTCAGATCAACACCAATTGTATCCATTTCTAAATGATATCTTTCTTTCAAAAATAAAACACAACAAAATAAAAATTCCAAAATACATATGAAAACCAGTCAACAAAATATAAAAACGACTTTTCAAGTTTTCAAACTTCTCATATTCAAAGAAGTTTCACTACAGTATAGAAATAGAGAGCTTTCACTAAAAAAGTAGATTGAAATTGTTGTTCAGTTTGCCTAGGATGCAGACACATCCCTACAGGCACATTCTTAAAGGTTTTCTAGATTAGTTCTAGGCAGCAAAAAATTGGTTCAACTTCTATTCAATTAGGCAATAAAAGACTTCGCAAATTTTTTCTTATTCTTATGGAAAATATATATCAAGACAAAATGTCATCACGTTGTGGATCACTTTTTTATTATTTTGTGGATTTTTTTTTTTTTTTAATATGGAGAAGATTTGTTTAGCATTTCATCTCTTCGCTCTATAATGTACTCTTGGCCTTATAAGTCATTTATATCACTAATATGTAGTACTATTTCCTTTGTATTTCATTCACATCAATCATATATAGTACAGCAGCTTTTTAAATACTGTGAAAAATCTGTGTTTTAGTTTGAGATGCTCTTAAACAAATGTCAGTAATATAGGGCTAATTCTTTCAGCAAGACTAGCAAGGAAAATTATTTATTCATAAGGTATCGCACAAAATTCATTAGCACAGCTGTTACCGCCTGCACAAAGAATTCCAAATGAACATGATGGGTTATAAATTTAAATTAAAATTGATTATTAATGTAAATCTTAATGACTGCAGAAACAGGACTGTGTAAAGTCATGACATTGTGTACAGTATTCCTTTCTCATGAGTTATTTTCAAATATGGATATTTTAAATCACGGGTAGTGGCAAACTGCATCCATGGAGGAATATAAGAAATGAGCCCATGGTCACATCATTAGTGGCCAAAGCAACCTCTTACTGAACCCACCTGTTAGTATATTATTTCTGCCAGGAGGAGAAGCCTTGTTTACCACTCTTTCCAGGACACTTGGAACATGTGAATTATGTTTCACTGCCTTCATTTTCATTTGCAGTTCAGCTAATGCTTTTAATGTTGTTAATATATTTACTTAAATGTTTAATAGCTCAAATAATCTGTCCAAAATCACAATTCCAAAAGTGATAAACATACTGACAGACTCAGGTAATATGTTACTCTGCTTAGAGGTGTGGGGTTTTTTTTGGGGTTTTTTGGGGTTTTTTTAATATGGATATATTCTTTCCAATCTGTATTAGAAATGTGGTTGGTTAAGTCAGCTTTATAAAAGCATAATTAAAAATTACACATTCAGCTGAAACCCTACTGGAATGCTAAATCTTGTCTCTAATTAGAGCATCCTTTGACACACTAATTAATTACATATTACATTTCAAACACTTCCAGAGATTAGAGTGAGGAGAAAAAGTACAATGCAAGAAGAGGGGCTGCAGTTTGAATCCATGGGTTTTAGATCCTTACTCGTATTTTGTTACTGAGGCTGTTATACTTGCCAATCATATAGATACTGAATTCTACTTAAATGTTGCTTTATGATCTGTAAGCCTACATTTAAATTTTACTATTAGGATCTATGTCATGATTTTGAACCAACATATTCATGTTCAAGGCCAGGGGTTTATTCTGTCTCAGTTATAACTTTAAGGTCATATTCATAACCATAAAGAATTTTTTTCCAACTCCAGGAATTCTTAACAGATATTTATTTAGGCTCCAAAGAATACCATTAAATTTTTATCATTTTTTAAGATCAAATAACAGAGTGTTTTGGCCATTTAAATTTGTGGGTCCAGCAAATCCCTCCATTAAAACAGCACAAGAATAGCAGGAGCAATTAATTAGGCAAAATTCTGTGTAAAGCAGAGAAAAGCAAGACATTCCTGAAATTATCAAACTGCTTTATCTAAAAAAAACCCTACCCCCCCCTCCTCCAGTTACTGAATACCTCAAAGGGGAAATTAAACAGCTCATCTTCACTCTTGAAAATAAATTGTTATTTAAACTTTTGTGTTTTTAACTGGAAGAAAGAATTGCACATAATCTTGTGGTTAGTTTTAAGGAAAGCCTACCCTGCCAACTCAAATGGACAAGTCATTGTCTTGATCTTACTGCAAAATGCCAGAGAGTTATTTCTCTTTTGAATATATACTTGTGATGGAAAGTATTTATTTAGATAGCAGACTGGAACAACTCAGATTCAGGAAAAGTATAGAGAAAATACATTTGAAACAAAAAAAATTAAAAAGAGGAGTTGCTTTTGCAAAATAGTCAAGAATTTTGATAAATATGAGTCAACTGGGCAGGGTGTAAGAGAAGTCAGATATAAAGTGGAACAAGAATAGGAAGAAATGAGATAAAGAGGGGTGTGGCCTATATGTGGAAAAGTAGGTGGAGGAAAACAAAGTTAAGAATGTATTATTGAGATGGAATGGCAATAGTAAAGATGTGAAGAAGTATTAAAATAATTTCTTATAAATGAGTAAAAGCTACGTGACTATATAGGCATGTAAAAAACCTTCTATGGATCTAAAAAAGGAGGAAAGCATAAGCAATTTGCAGATTTTGTCACTTGCAAATTGTATGAGTCATCTCAGAAAGTGTCGATGAGAAATCTATGCTACACAAGAATGTAATTCTTTGTAAATCACGTTTCACAGAAATAAAGGTCAGGATCAGATCTACTTCTAAAGTAGATTTAGACTGTTATATGTACATATATGAAAAAAATAGAACTAAGAGGAAACCAAGAACTCATCTTGCTATATAGAAGCCTCTTGCTGATTACAAAGAAGGTGGAAAATTAAAACAAGAGAATACATAGTCAGGTGTGTGTCTTCCATGTTTCCTGGATGAGATTTGTCTGTCCTTCAAATCTAAAATATTTTGGTATTGCAAGATTTTGTGAGGTTACAAATCACTTAATAAATATTTTTAAACAGTATCATTTGGCACCTTGTCATCCATGACTCTTACACACTTACATATTTTTAATGTAACTGTATCTCTAAATCTATAGGATAATTTCTTAAATTCTTAAGCCTACATTTCCACGTTTTGAAAAAGACATTTGATTAGATTTTTTTTTCATCTTCTTTGCCAAATAGACAAGAATTTGGATTATGAGTAAACATACAAACCCACAACTTTTCAATTTAAGCAACTAGCTTGTCAGTAATGGCCATGGGTCTAAGTTTAAAATTAATCTTAAATTTTTTGCCCTCACAAAGTTAAGGATTGAAGGGAAACAACATCAACAATATAAAGAAATAATAGAATTAAGAGACACAAATTAAAATTATTAATTGTCCAATGAATTACGGTTAAAAAACATTGCCATTAAAAGTAGAAGGCAATTGAACAGGACCCCATTTAATTTAAGTCTCTAAGCAAAAGATAAGGAACAGTGAAACAGAAGCCTAGAAGAATAGTAGAAAGAATACTAATAAGAGAAAAATAGTGTCTGCAAGGGAAAGTTCAATAATGAACTTATAAGTTATAAATTATGAATTAAGAGAGGCAGGTAGGCAGCTGTAAGTAGGTAAATGAAGAAATAAGAAAAAGAAATTAGGTAAAAAAAAAAAAAAAAAAAGCAAAGGAAGCTCATTTCATATGAGATGGTCCATAGCTTGTTCATGATACGCTACAAAAAAATCAACTGAGTTTGTCTAATAGTGATGTTTGAAAAAGAAATAGACCCAGGATATTAAAAAGACATTGGTGTATGATAAAAATGTGCTTCCCATACACGTAAAACTGCTCTCTCCAGATAAAGAGTAAAGCCCTGAGCACCTGATGCCTATGGCAAATGTCTGAAATATAATCATCAAAAAACTCCACAATCTTATTTTTAAAACCTTATTATAAAATTAAACTCGTAGCTTTCACTGTAACATTTTAATGAGAAAAATCTTCTTCAGCTGAAATGATTGAGTGGGAAGCAAGGTTTGTTTCTTTAAAACTATTAGTAATTAATATATCTTAGGACATATTAAATTTTAGATTGACTAAATACACCTACCTCTTTTTCAAAGCCTTCACTGGGTTATATTTTCTATATTTGATGTCTTCCTTCACTACTTTTAGTCCACTTTCTTTCATCTTTTGAATTACGTATAACTTCATGGTCTTTTATAGAACCACCTCGCAGAGATTGCAAGTATCTCCTATCTGCTCCCAGGTCTGCTGGAAACATATCTTTTCTCAGATGCATTTTATCCTTAAGATCTTGTTGCACTTCAGTAGTAAATTTCTGTGTACAGTAAATCAATCTATATTGTTCCATCTTATGCTTTTAGAGTGTTCATGGAAACTTACAGTTTACATCATATATTGTGTCATGCTATTGTAACCTTCTGGTATCTGTCTTTCTTGAGACTGGCAGAAAAACAAAAAAATTCCAAAGTTATGACACCATTTTCAAAGTTTTTATTCACCATTACAGTGTAAATAAACTAAGTTGATAATTTTTTATGAGAAAGGATAATTAAAAAAAAAAATTCCTGTAATGATGTACTGAGCTCTTGGGTTTTTAAAAATGTTTTGGTGATTCCCAAGATGCAAAAGTCTTTTTCTCCTCAGCCAGGTGATGGAAGAAAAGGTTGAGAGTCATCTCTTCTATTTTTCAAAGTTGTTTATTCTTCCTTATCTATTACATTCTTTCCCTGAGTTCTGTTCAGCAGGTCATTTCCAGGCACAATCCCACCTCTTCAGGGTTGTGTTTACTTTTATACTAAAAACTTTGCCTACAGTATTTACAACTTTCCAACACCTATCATCTATGTTAGAAAGTCTGCCTCTACTCTAAACCAACCAGAAAGTGCCACCATCACAGCAGAAGATGAAGCAGATGAAAAATTGGGAAGAAGCCTGAAAACCACAAGGATCCTCCATCTTGTCTTCCCCTGCCTGCCATTCTAAAAACCCCAGAAATCTTAAATTCTCACCCTGTGATAACCTACATATTATGCCGCTATCTAATCCACATTCTTGAAAGTTCTTGCTTCATCCCAGAGCCTAAAAAACCCTTTCTATGGACAAATGTTAAAAACAGTGTTTGTCAGGGGGTTTGGATCCCTTAAAATATGCAGAGAAATACCTCTCAGAATTCTAGACTCCAGCACTGAACAGGCTGATGTCTTATGCATGAATGGAAGTTCAAATCTCTCATTTTATTAAGAGAGAGGCTCAATTGCTGCTCACCCATCAGGTAAAAAGGGATGTTCAGGCTGTAAAGGTATCACCACCTTCTTTTTGATGTTATTTTCTTTATATTCTAAAATATTCCAGAGGAGATAGAAAAGCTAAAAAATCGTGAATCTTTTATCTATTACATAGGAATATCACAAAAATTAACCAAGATGAACTCACTCCAAAAATAGGAGGTGAAGGAGGGAGACAGAGAGGATAGTATATTTATCTAAATCCCCTACAGACGAGAAAGGATTCCTTGTCATTGTTTGCATGCAGATATGACAAGACATTCAGTCTCAGGAAAGCTTCCACAACTTCTACAATTATTTCTTTTATTAAAACAGGTGGGGGGTTTTGTTGTTTGTTTGTTTGTTTGTTTGTTTGTTTTAATGAAAGGATCTATATTCACTAACCTGACACTTTTCCATTCTATATAATAGTTCTCAACTATATGTCTTATATAAATCATGTAAAAATAACATAAAGGCAGTTAAAAATTATCTAAATTTCTATTACCACAACTACACTACTTGACTAAACTTTTATCTAAAACTTGCAAACAGAAAACCATATGTAGTACAGAAATATAGAATAAAATTTTACTAATAGCAGGTCACCATCAAAATATTAATTTCTCTTCTTTTACAGTGTGGAAATAATCTGTAATATCCCCAAAAGCAGGAGCCTTTCAGTTTACAAATAATGATTCCTTTTTCATAAATAAAAAGTTAACTTTTAATTGCTTAAACATATATTTACATAAACTGAAACAAAAACAAATACAAACAATGGAATTCTGTGCAATTATTCAGGTAGAAAAATTTATTTGAAGGAATAGGCAAAGTAAGTAAAACACTGCTGAAAAGTAGACTGTACTTAGGATTCCTATCATATCCTCTTTGAAAAGTTCACACATCCACAGCCTGGTTTCTTTTTTCTGTTCATATTTATTTTTCGTATTTATGACTATTGGAAAATAACACAAAGTTATAGAAATAACTGATTTTAAAAACATTTTTTTACAAACGTCACCAAACCCAGCTACTAAGGCAAAAGTATGCTTATTACAATAGACCAGTGGAATGGAGTAGCTAGTTAAGTAAAAAGAAATAGAATCTTTCAGTTAATGAGTTACCTACCTTAGAGATTTTTTTTATGTTAAAAAAATAACTCTTGAATAATAAGAACTCCTCAATATGCTTCCAAGAATAATTTTCACATCTTGTATTGCTTCCATTTTTAGTCTTTAATCCATCATTTTGTAGAATACTGTGAGATGCATATTTTTATAAGATATTAGTTCTGACTTTGCTAGCCTTACCAATATTCTACCTTGTATATTCTCCACCTGTTGCTAAATCAAACTATAGAGCTAACTCTTTCTCGTTATGCAAGTAGTCTTCTGCACCTTCACAGCCACACTTCTAAGCATATGCAACAAGTCCTACTTCCGTGTTGATAAAATATTAATTGTGATAAAATTATCATTAAGACACATCTGCAGCTGTCTCAGTAAGAGGTGATCATCACTTGAAAACAGGGAACCTGCAGTGTTATTGACAACTGCAATCAGAAAAAAAAATGTTCTTTTTCCCTTTATTTCCTTTTTTTCACTTGAAAGCATGTGTACTGAATTGAGTGATGAATGACTAACACATTCTCTCTGGAAATAAATTCACTAGTAAATGAAGACAACAGTAAGGGACAGAAATAGAAGTTACAGGATCTGTAGACAAAACCAATATTGTATTTGGAGCTCATTTTAAGATGCCAAATGCCTTAACTAAAAGGCATCAGAGAAGTATAGAATCATAGAATCATTAGGAATTATAGAATTGAAAAGACATCTAAGATAGCGTCAACAATTATCATAGCACTGTCCTGTTCACCATTAAACCACGCCTCCAAGTGACACATCTAGATGATTTTTTTAACACTTCTAGGGAGGAAGATTCCACCCTTCTTTGGGCAGCCTGTTCCAGTGCTCAATAACACTTTAAGTGAAGAAGCGATCTCTTCACTCTACCTTCTCTTCTCCAGGCTGAACAGCCCCAGCTTTCTCAGCCTGTCTTCACAATGGAAGCGTTCCAGATTAACTTCTTGGCCCTCTTCTGGATCTGTTCCAAAAGTTGCATGTCCTTATTACCTTGGGAACGCCAGAACTGTATGCAGTACTGCTGGTGGGGTGTCACAAGAACAGAGTAGAGGTAGAATCACCTCCTTCAACTTGCTGGCCATGCTGCTTTTGATACAGCCAGGATTCCATTGACTTTCTGGGCTGTGAGCACACACAGTTAGCTCGTTGTTTTCCATGAGCCATCACCCTCAAGTCTTTCTCTGCAGGGCTGCTTTCAATCACTTCTCCACTCAACCTGGTGTGCCTGGAATTTCCATGACCCAGGTGGAGGACATGGCAGTACTTGTTGAACTTCATGAGGTCCACATGGGCCCAGCTCTTAAGCCAGACAAGGTCCCTTTTGGTGGCATCCCTTCCGTGCAGTGACTGCACCGCACAGCTCAGTGCCATCAGTGAACTTGCTGAAGGTGTGTTTCATCCCATCATTCAGGATGAACAATACTGGCCCCAGTACTGACCCTTAGGGACTCCACTGGTCACTGGTCTCCACTGTAGACAATGAGCCATCGACCACCACTCTTTGTGTGTGGCCATCCTGTCAGTTCTTTATCCACTGAGTGGGCCATCCGTCAAATCCATGTCTTATTTATATTTTTAAATTCAGAAATATACAGTAAAAATTTGCAAACTCTAATGCAATATTTATGCAGTAGAAAGTTTAGTTCTCTTCTTCCCCAAGCCACACTATCAAATAAATGATTTTTATTTTAGAAGTCTGTGATTTTGCTTAAGTGCATGGTATTCTTGTCACAGGAGCTATTTATGAAAAAGCAAGATTGATACATCCATATCACATCAATCCTGACAAAAACCCTTGTTGCAAATAATCTTATATGCTCATGTGCTATATATGCATACACAATACATATGCACTCCTGCTTTAGCAATATCCTATGGATTATTTTACACATGACTAGTTATTTATCTTAGAGAACAGACATGATTCTTGTAGCTTTTGTATGTTTATGTATGTATGTTTATGTTTCGTATGTTGGGGCTGGTGTATTTATGTGTTGGTTTTGGGTTTTTCGACAGTAAAAGTATTTATTATTCATACTTATAAAATATTATACTATCAAGATTTATAAAATCTAATGCAATACTTAGCTAGTTTTCTAGAATGGTAATCCACAAAAGCCTGCATCTGAAACTATGACATTAATCATTTTACCAAATGTTAGGTTTTGTATTTCAAGATATTTAAACCTTCTTTTTTTTTTTTTTTTTAATTAGTAATTAAAGTGAGCATATGATGTTTTATTTACAAATTCTAACAAAAGTACTAGTAATTTAGTCTGTCCAGGCTCCTTTAAATAGTAATGACTATGTGAACTAAAAAAATGTGACCAGTTGACTAGCTCAGTTCCTGTGGATGGAAAAATATGAGTGTTAAAATAATTGTTGTTAACAAGACAAGGTCTTCAGAGATTATGTGCCATAGAATCAGGATAGCTTGGGTTAGAAGGAGCCTTTAAAGATTATCTATTCCAATCACTCTTCATTGCATAAGAACATCTTATATCAGATTGCTCAGAGCCCCTTCCAAGCTGACTTTGAATGTTTAGGGATGGTACGTCTGTCTGGGCAATTTCTGCATGTGCTTCACCACCCTCTTTGTAAAAAATTTCTTCCTTATATTTAGTCTTAATCTACACTCAATTAGTTTAAAACCACTATCTCTTTTCCTGTCATTAAAGGGTCTCTTTTTTTCCAGCCTCCTTTGAGGCTGATAAATAAAAGGTTGCAATAAGATCATCCCAGGCCTTTCCTTCTCCAAGACCAACAAGCACAAATTTTTCAGCCTTTCCTCAACGCAGACATGATTCATCCCTCTTATCATCCTCATGACACTCTTTTGGACCTGCTCCAACAGACCCATGTCTTTCCTGCACTGGGGCCCCCAGGGTTGGATGCATTGTTCCAGGTGGAGTCTCACAAGGGCAGAGTAGAGGGGCAGAATCCTCTCCCTTGACTTGACCATGCATCTTTGGAAGCAGCCCAGCACACGGTTGGCTTTTTGGGCTGTGAGAGCACATTGGCAGGTCATGTTCAATTTTATATCTTTCCCAGTAGGAGTAGTCTCCATCCTTTCATTCCCAAAGCTGTATTTATATTCAGAGTTGCACTGAACTGGGTTCAGCACCTGCATGTCATTTACAATTTGCAATTCGAAATGCTAGGATTAAGAAAACAAATTTACTGACTAAGGAAGCTTATTCCAAACTGAGGACTGGTATTTGAAAATACCTGGTCTTCTGAGCCTGAAGAAATTGCAAAATAAGAATAGGTGATGATGAGTGGATTTGTCTAACATGGTGGTTTAGGATCTACAATTACATTTCACAATGCACTGAACAATTGGATCACTGTCTTACAAATTTAGGGAGAAAATTTGAGTTCTTTTTGTACTGAAGTTTAGGCTAATTCCAACATTTAAAATCAGAAATATATAATAAGAATGTAAATCCCCATCAATATCAAAGCAGCTAATAAATTCATATTCATGAAAGGAACATTTTCAGACATCATATTCATTGGTTTAGCAGCCTTTGATAAAGATATTCTTGAAGTCTTTTTAATTCTACTGTACTAAGTATTGATCCAGGTGCTCAAAACACAAGAATAGCTGTTCTAGTATAAACATTTTAAGGTAGTATTACTTTTACGCCAAGTAAAAATTTTCAGTTTTAAACAGCTTTCTCTGACATTTGAATTCATATGTTCCCTGAAAGTCTTCAGAATTTTCGTGCTTGTATCGATGACTTCAGTCCCTAGAGGAGATACAATTTGTTTTGCAATTAATCATGTTCTGTTAAAACTGTAGCTGCATTAAATTAATGGCAATTCTTATATAAATCATAGTAGGTAAATACCTTTTCAACTACTATCACTACAAAATGGAATTATAAAATTGATTTTTCAATCAGACAGATTAGTAGGACACAGTTCAAACAAACTCTAATTGAGGCCAAGAATGGAATGAATCTATTCAAGCATCAAGAGTAAAACAAAATACTGATTTGGTTTAACAGCAAATTAACAAGCTAGGGGACCTACCTGTCTGCAGATCACATTTCATATAAGATTAATTCCTGGGGCTCCAGAATGGATTGAAACATGCAATTATAATAATTAGCAGCAATTTTTCCCCCTACTAGGATTCAAGGGTGGGGAAGTTACTTTATGAAATGATTACTCTCAAGAGAATCTATGAAAATAAATTCAAGGAGGAGGAAGCACATAAAAAAGGCTGCTCACTGCAGAAATTCAGGGTTCTTTGCCACTTGACTGACAATGCATACAAATGATATCTGCTGATGTCGCTTCACAGTGTTTATTACAAATCACTGCTACACTCACAGTTTGTGAAACAGACATCATGAATCAAGAAAACAAAGTCATATAGCATTTCCTATGCATTTAAAG
Organism: Certhia americana; assembly: GCA_018697195.1. Classification (NCBI taxonomy): domain Eukaryota; kingdom Metazoa; phylum Chordata; class Aves; order Passeriformes; family Certhiidae; genus Certhia; species Certhia americana. The sequence goes on from CM031879.1 coordinate 39,809,241, forward strand.
TTAAGAATATTATCTAGATATATGTTTTAATAGAGATATTCTAAGTATGGTCTGTAAAGGTGACTATTTTGCAATTATCAAAACATAAAAGACAGAAAAACTCAAAAAAACTGTGTGGAACTGGCTAAAATTCCTATTGCCCAAAATTATTGGGAATTTCCTTCTGATTCATAAGCTTGGTATTTTGTCTGTGCCTAGCAACCTCTACTTTAATTTTTTTTTTTTCCCATTAGAAACAAACAAAAAAAAAAAAAACAAAAAACAAAAAAAAACAAAAACAAAAAAAAAAAACCAACTCTTCACAAAGGTATTATTTCAGAAAAAATCTAAATAAGTATTGATATTAATGTAATATTTTTTTTCTAATTCACATTTTTGTGTGTGTGGGGAGAGTTTAGTCCTGTCAGACAGAGAAGAGAAAGGAAAAAAAAAAAAACAGGTTTAGTTCTGGAGGGAAAAAAGTACGGCAGGACAGGAAATGAAATTACAAATACTTTTTTTTTTCCACTGCAAGAAAATTAACTTGTTGACTTTTTATATGTAACATTACACTGAAATCTTTTATTTGTCTTTATGTTTTGATGTTTCTTACATTTAATGTGTATGAAGATAATATTGAAAAAATTTCAGAGGCAAAAATCCACTTGGATAAAGCAATTTCAAACTTTGTACCATCATGTCAGAAAATACAGTATGGGTTGATATAAAATTATTTGAAAAGTGCTAATATCTTCCAGTGCAACTGAGTTACCAATTCTTCAATAGCTGAGTTATTTAAAAAGGTATTTATTAAATAGTACTAAAATGAGATAGTAGTTAATGCCTAATTTACTGGTTTAGGGTTTTCTATTTTTAAAAAAAATATTTACAAATAAGAAACATTTCCGTCTAAATCAACTGAACAGCTGCATGTGGAAAACATTTACTATTTGGAATTGAAGTAATAAACATACTGTTGAATATCACCTATTACTATTGAAAGTCAAGATGCTTCAGTGTAAAGATTGGGAGAGCATGTGCTGAGTGCAATAATATTGAAAAGAGCAAATGTAGAGAAGAAAAGGAGCAAAACTCAAACCACGTGATATTAAAAATTAAATATATCCATGCTCTATGTATAGTGTTCCATAAAATACATTTTCCAAGTAAAACTTTCCAAACAGAAATAAGTATAAAACTGAAGCTTCCATAAGCACACTAAGAGAAAATGAAAAGTAATTCTTTTGAGGAGGTGTGGTAGATGGGAGAGGATATGGGGTGGTGGCAAGGGGAGCAAGGAGGATAAGAGAATAACTTTTTTAATGTTGGTGATGGAGAGGGTTAATGAAATGCAGATCGGCATTATTTGTGCTTCCTGCCTTTTAAAGCACCTACATCAGAATATTAAGAATTTTTTATGTGTGTGAACCTCACAGCAAGCTATATCTTTCTCTGAAATAACAGAGGAGAAACACTGTTAAAATAACTGGTATGTACAGTTTGTGCATTTACTAGTTCTCCTATGACACACATCACCCATCCTCTCCTCAAAAAAGCATTACCATATAGTTCTTAATACTCTCAGAGTTGGCACAATGTACTTCTATTGAGTATTTAAAGAAGGAAATTCATCACATTGAAACAACATGCCAAAACAAACTAGGCACAGTATGTTTTTTCTCTGGAGAAAAGAATATGATTTGATAAATGTTATGTGTCCTTCACCAACAAGCTGGAAAGCCTCTAAAACCAAGGTCCAAAACTGATCTAGAGTTGAATCCACCTTTAGCTGAAATAAGTGGCAAAGCTCCTATCAGGACTGGTTTAGTCACTTAGAACTCCTAAATAGAAGATCCCATAATCATAGTAAATACATTTCACATAAGATTCTTGACAACTGCCAGAGAAAAAGGTTTTTATGGTTTTTTTGGTCTGATGAGTGTATCACAAAATTTTGTGTTCAGAATTTGTTCTTGATGTTATTATCTTTCAGCACTTTTATGATCCTAGATGATATAAGATTGATACAGAAGTGCAGTATTAAAGTCATATTTAGACTGGGTTTTTTTTGAGATTGTACTTATTTTATGTTATTTGACATATTTTTAAATCATGTAAAAGAATGAAGGAAGCATCACTTAATTTCAGTTTGGATTAGTTTCTCTTCTCTTAAATACTGGATTTATATGTGGTTTTCCTATTCAAAGGCAATGAGGAAGTAAGAATTAAAAGCACATTATCATAACAAAGGGCAAAACAGGAAATCAAGTCTCAGAAATGTTAAAAGTAGAGTAAGAGAAGAAAAGTAGATACCTACATCTCATATAATATTTTCTAATATAAAGATGACATAAATATATCTCTTCAACATTTTCAAATGGAATGTATCAAGAGCTATGTTAGTTAACAAGCATAAAGACAAGTATCAACAGTAACTCAAAACATCTCCAGTCAATTTTCCCACTTACAGAGAATTTTTATTTTCAAAACATAGACTATAATTATAATATTAAATCAACAACTCATGGAATAACAGCTTTTGTTCACAGGCTTCTGAACTTTCGAAGCTTTTCCAAAATATTTCTAAGCCACACAAGCTTTCTGAAGACTTAATTCATACTTCTTAAAAGGCCATTTTCTAAGGATACAATCAAAAGTAAAAATACATAGTAGAATCCTGTTTCTCTGTGCACAAATCTCTAGATCCTTACATCAGGCTGGGTTTTACTCTTGAGTTGTTACTTATTAGTTTAGGAGACCAAAAATAAAAAAACCTACATTAATAGAAGTAGCTAATCTAGGAAATCTATCCAGAGTCCAGAGGGTTGATAAATGATGAAGTAACTCCTATTGATCCATTGTGTATATATATATATATATATATGTATATGTATATGTATATATGTATATGTATATATATATATGTATATATGTATATAGATATAGATATAGATATAGATATTTATATAGATATAAAAAACATCTATTTGACTGAAATACACAGGGGTATATTTTTTGGGTTTCTTTCTTCACTTTGTCCAGTGTTTTTTTTAAATTTTTTTTTAATCACCTGAATGATCATGAAGAGGGTTATACTTTATGTAAACCCAAAACCCACCACCACAAAATCTGCAAATCTGCATGACATCCTTTGTCTTTTTGTTTCCCCATGACAGGAATAACAATTAAAAAACCTAACAAGTCATTTTTAGATAAAACTTGTCGAAAATAAGCTGTGCAAAGTTTATATCCTCTCTATAACATACTATGGTTCTGATGTAACTTAATGTGGCTTCAGTACTCCAAATATCCATACAAATGATGTTTTAATGTACTTCAGAGTAACTATTTTTTAATGCAAAAGAACAATTTCACTCCAGCTGAGAGGAGTGCCTCATCAGTGTAATTGCAGTGGACTATGATTAACAAATCTTGGCAGAAAAGAAACATATTATTATTATTTTGTCACCACATAATATAGGGTAAAGACTATTGAAAAATTCATTCTTTGATGTGGAGTTTTCTTTTTTCTTTCCTTTAAGCAAATTTGCTAACCTTTTCATTTGATTTCTTAATGACAGGTTAAGAATACGGCAAGAATGTAAAGCTGAAATGGAAGTCATGTCTACTCACTGTTATAACGTTCATAAACATAGATGTATGCATTTCTGTCTCCTCTTAGCCAGTTAGACTCCATACTCAATAATATAAAATTAACTTTTCCTACATCACGCAAAGTTATTCAATATTTGAAAAGAGTATACTCACTTTATGCTCTTCTTTTTTGTCTAACTAGGAACAATTCCAAGGTACTGTCTTTCAATTTAGATGACTATAGCACATTCTCCAAAATTAAAACAAACAAACAAACAAACATGGCAGGTGAGTGGAATGTATCACCACCAATATTCTTTCTGTATTCAATCCAGAGAAAACCCTAGAAATATGGGGAAAAAAAAACGGTGCTTCATAGCTTTTTTCTCTGCATTAGTTCTCTATTCCAATTCAAATGTGAGGGGAAAAAGGTGCTTGGACTAAAATAAGGCCAGTTAAAAACAAAAAGACAATATGCAAAGTTTAAAGTGAATATCAATTTTTTAGTTTATATTCATATTATCCAAAGATCAAAGTAATTATAAAGTTACTAAACCTAACCATAGAAGATACTTCAGAAGAAAATTGTCAAGGCAAAGAGCACACCTAGTGTACACCACATAAGCACTTTTGAAATAAATAGAAGCAATAATATTTTAATTAGAACTAAACATATAGTCATATTTACACTAACTTCTTCAGAATAACAACAGGAAAGAAATCTGCAAGTGGCACCTTAAATTCAAGCTTTTTATATATCAAGAACCAAAATAGAGACTTTGTCATTAAGTTTGTCAATATCTAAATGATGTTGTTACTAACCAAATTAATTGCCTTTCTTGTAGACAAACTTTATTGCACCAGGGAAGTTCTTAAAAAATTGGAAGTCTTTTAATTCATTGTGGAATATTGGTGAGCAGCTCTTCATGTCCCTAAAATAATCTTTTCAGAAAATAATTTTATTAAGCTATGACAGTTTAAAAATAAGTTTTTTTGCCATGCTGAGGGTCCCAAATTAAAACACATGACTTATGCCAACTGACTGAAAGCATACAGTTCCAAGACTCAATTCAAGAAACATGAGGATGTGAAGCTGCTAGTCCTCAAAAGGTTGATACTTGAGGGATGGCCAGAGGCAAAGAAAGAAGCTTCATGCTTAATTCATCATTGCTGGTCTGTTTGTGATTAGCTGATGGTTGTTGGCAGTTATGAAAGAAAAGAAAAACAGTGATTTAAAGCTTCAGGAGGAAAGAAAAAAAATGTAACTTTCATGAAGGACATTAAAGTATTGGATTATTTTAATAAGTAAATTCATTTAAAGTGAAGGACTTTTTCTCCACTATAAGAAGAGCAAATAAACAGATTGATGTTATGATTTGAGCATATTCAGACACTTATTTTTGAACTGTATTGACTGAAACAGTGCAGAGAACCATTATAGTCTCAGCAAGTGCTAGAATAACTTTGGAGGAACTACACTGACTATTTTTGTATCTTGGGAAAAAAAAAAATTGTGTAAGACTTGGTGTGACAATATTCAGAGATCCTTGATCTCAGAGCTACCATATCTGAAAGTGCTGAAATTGTACTTTTTTGTTCTGTGTTATCAGCTATAGCAGCCACGTGATTAGTGGACATGGTGGGCATTCTGGCAACAATGTCTACTAAAGTCAAAACAATTTACTGTGCAACTGATGATTAGCAGCACTGATGAGCTGCTTTGAATTCTTGGAATTCCTTGATTCCTTTTCGAGGGACAGAATAGGGAGCATAAATACATTTTAATCTCTGAGAGTTCCTTTTGCTAGTAGCAGACAGCCATTTTGCACATCAGACTGCTATTCCTTATCCTAAGGAAAATAGCTAATTTTTATTTCATTGTTCTTTCACTGTTATCTTAGTGATGAACACAGCTTATGTCAGGACTTTTAAGTTATCTGTCAAGAGGTGTCTGTAAATAGCTGCTCATTTGGTTGTATAAGTTCAAAAGATTTTTGGCTCTAATGCATTTTCCTGGATGTATGTCATCCATTTCCTGTAACAACTTTTATGTCTCTGAATCATTTAAGTGCTGCATATGAAACATTCATCCTAGTAAGTTCCACCACGATTTTTGAAATTAACTTCAATAAAGCCAAAATTGCATTTACAGCCTTCCAAGAAATATGCTGATAATTCTTGCAAAAGATTCTCGCATTTACAAAGTCACATATTAGTCACATATAGCACTGCTATGAAATGAATCAAACACAAGGTTTAGAATAATACTTTCTTCTTTACAGATTAATCATTGAATAGTCATCCTTAATTGACATTGAATTTACTTTTCCTTCCAGTTTATAAAAGCCCTGCTTAACTTATTAATTTAAAATACTGTTCTTTGGTCCCTTTCAGATCTTTGATAATGCAATTAAGTTGGCCCAGATATTGCCTGTGACAATACAGATATCAATCAAAACACTATTTACTATATTTTTCTATATTTCTGTTCTTTAGTTTTTCTAGTGATATCTAGAGAAATCATTTTAAGGTTGAACTGGCTTTTTTTTGCTCTAGCTACTTGTCATTAAAATTGTAATTTTAATTCATCATAAAATTGTCTGATCAAACTAAACCAGGGCACTACTCAGTTTCCCTATTTTTTGATGTAGCTGCTCCTTGAACATTTGTAAAAACTGTAGGTGATGTCCCTAATCTTAGTAAGAATAAGGCAAGAAAAACCCAAAGCAGAATGCTGATTCTTTTAGTTTTCTCTTTCTGTTGGAAATATTACCAGAAACCATTTGAGTGAGTGGATCTAAGTCATATCAAGGTTTCATAAGTGAAGTCAATTAAAAAGTATCAATTGTAAAATAAAGGCACATAAATTTGCTGTTCTTTGCTATTTATTACAACTTATCTCAGAAAACATTTTAGGAGTAAAACCAAAATAAAATAAAAAGCCAACAACTACATATACAACTATTTTAGAAAGTAGTTAAAATCAGTCTTTCAGAGTTAAATTTAATAACAAAATAGACTGATTTGCAATAATGCAAACTGCATTTGTATTTTCACAGAAGATTGAAGCATTTCTTGATATAAAAGAGAAGACTTCCCCCCACAAAGACCTTCTTCATCATTTTCAGGGATTTAAAATTCCAGCATATAAATTTTGATAGAAAATTAATTTCACCAAAATTGTATTTGGCTGATCACTCACATTCCAGAATTGTACACACATGAACAAAGTTATGCTTTCATTATTTAAAAATAGGAAAGCATACCCCGTTACCAAAACAGTGACACAGACAGTAAAACTGATTTCTCGACTGATTTATTTTCAAAAGATGCCCACAATAATGTTTGATAGCCATAGATTGTTTTGCAACTACTTTTTTAATTATTTCATTATTTTTAATTTAAAATATTTTAAAATTATTTGTAGGAAAGAAGTCTAATTTTTTTTTTTTTTTAATTGCCATCTAATAGTTGGGAAGGAAACACATATTTTTACTGAACTGGAATTAAGTGAAGAAAATAAGGCAAGAAATAAAACTACTTATGATTATTTGGAAGACTTTCTTAAAAGCTAAGTATATTGCAGTCCTACTTGACTGAATAGGCACTGTAATTCACTCAGGCAGGAAACCAATATAAAAATCTGGGGATCCTAACTTTATCCACCTTTAAAACTCTCGATTATTAATTTTGTTACTTTGAGATATATATACACATATATATTAAAAATTTCTCCTTAATATTCCAACTCTACTAAAGACACTGTGTGTTCCAAATGACAGATTATCTCCTTAATGTAAATACAATTATCATAATACATTGTACAAATGCAATAACCTGCCAATGCCTGGCTTGTTTGTTTACAAAATGAAACAATTTTGTGAACTTTTTTCTTCTTGAATTCTAAGTATAAAAGACATTCAATATTTTTAAAACTTAAGAAATTACTATCTACCTTAAAATTTCCTTTGAAAGTATTAACTTTCCTTAAAAATTAAGACTGTCTTAGTGGTGAGCTGTTTATAGCATTTCTCTTCTTCAGTACTTTCAAAAAAGCTCTGATTTCTGTCTGAAGTACAGGTAAACAGGGAAAGTACAGCAGCATCATGCATTCTGTAAGGAAAAAAGGAGAAAAGATGTTTATGGTAACCTATTGCAGCAGTGGTATGGGGAACAAGAAGAAAGAAACCCTGCTAGAGTCTTGTCAATTTGTGGCTTTGATCTGCAACAAACAACTGGTCTGTGAACTGTAGAGGTATTAAAGAAGAGAAGAAATCGACTTCTAACTACAGAATGCTTTGGAGAAACAGATTGGTTTTTTCCTTCAGGTCCCTTTCTCTGAAGCCCTTCTTTGGAGTTTTCTTACAAGACTTGGGAGTTTTCCTACAATGTGAGGCTAAAAAATAAAAGAAGTATGCCAATATTTATTTGAGGGTTCTTATAAAGACCTGTATTTTTAATTAAGAAATTTTAAAAATCACTAGGTTTCTCCTGAACTGCCTACTAAAGTACACCTACAATAGTTAGATATCTATCAATGCATGTATCATTGCTGTCCATTCAATAAAAAAAACCAAAATATGGTAAACCAAACCCATAAGTTCATCAAGAAAAAATTAAACAAACAAACAAAAAACCCAAATAAATAAAAAGGTTGGTTCAATTTCTACAAAATTATATCACCACTATAATTTTTACAGACATTTTCAAGCTCTTGCGGTACAGAATTAAAAAAATGTGAAGATTTATTTCATAGTAAGGAGTTCCAAAATCCCTGCAAGATCTGTGCCTATTCTTCCATGGATGGACAAAATGACAAATTCATTGTCGTTGGGGGGCTCTTGGAGTCCTCCAGGCCTGAGGTCTGTGATGAGAGGCCAAAGAAACCAAAACATCTGAGTTCTAGAGCCAGAGAAAGGTTGGGGTTATAAAAATCATGCAAGTAGATAGCAATTTACATTCTCAGAACTGATGTAAAATATCCTTATGCCCCATCTTAGGCAAGGTCACTGTTCCAACAATGATGCTTTTTGAATCCATACTGAAAAAGACACACTTTCCATCAAGCATGTGAAGCTTGCCTAACATTAATGTTTTCACAGGACTATTTTGTGTCAGGGAAGCAGCTTCACTAACATAAATGGGACTACCTGATCACAAGAGAAAGTTTAAAAGATACCCTTAAAACCTCAGCCAAATACTAAGTCTGAAAAATTTTGTCCTATCATCACTGAGACCTGTCTTTCCTCTCCATTTCCTGTCAGGCTGCCACGCTGTGAAACCATTACAGGTTTATATGCTTCTGCACCTAGCACAAACAGAGCTCACTTTGAGAGTAGCACATTTAATAGAGGACCTGAACTTCTACTCAAAAGCTATGAATAGAGGAGAAATTTATTTTAGAGAAAGTTCTGAGTGAAAAAATATATTACACTATAAACCCACAGTCTATAGTTCCAGTTAATTAAAAAATATATAATTGTCATACAGACTGCTTGCTGTTATATAATTTAGGCTCTTAATAAGACCTTTTTTGTTTTATAAAGAAATTTCCTTTTCTTCTCAACTTGAGAAACAAAACCACAGTAAGACCATACTTCATATTGATACAAACAGCAACTATACATCATACTTGTTAGGGAAGTGTTCATTAACAATGAATACACATAAGAGTAAAAAATAAGAGGAGTGTGGGAGAAACAGCATCTTGCAGACAACTGTGAATTAACTAAGATTTAGGGTAATACTTTTTCCCCATGCAAATTCTACTGCTATTTTCTATTAATTAATGTAATTGATAACAGTTATAAAGATATCTGGCATTTTAATCATGCAGATATGTCTTTTGCTGTCAGAAGAGAAAATTAAAATGGCTAGAAGCCTTTTATTTGCACAGTTAGCTGGAGAGGAAATTTAAAAAAGAGCTGGTAAGAAATGAGTGATACATTCAATTTAAGAGATCACAGATGTGGGTCATAAGGTTAGAGGTCTCAGTGAGGGACCATGACATTAAAACCATGTTTCTTTCTAGACATAAGTAAGTGGAAACATAAACTAATGGGCTTGGTAACATCACAATGTTACAATTAATAGAAAGATTTACAATTCATTTGATGTCATTACTACTAAAGAACAGTTAAACCACTGTACAAGTTACACTTCTCTTGGGGATTTTTTTTTTTTTTTTTTTCATTTAGCTTCATTACGCAGAGATTCTATTTTGTAAAGGAATTAAAATTCTTATATACTTAATATATCAGGTGCTTCAAGGAAAGCAAGGATTTTTCAAATTAAGTGGGATAAGAGCCATATAAAGAAGTCAAACAGCTCTGATCACTAGAGGAAATGGAAAATTTCATATGCAGAACAAGACCTGGATGGATATTTTCCTCTGACCCTTCACAAAATCCAATAGTACAGAAAAGAGTTGAAAGAGTGATGCCCTTAACTATTCATTTCTTTTGGGAGACATCAAAGAAACACTGGAAAATTAAGAGATGAGCACTCAAAAGAAGTCACTAAAATCTTGGATTTCCATAATATATATATATGTCTGGGTCTTTTTGGGTATCCTAGTTCAAAGACAGAAGACAGACAAATGTTCCTCAATACTTTGCCTACTATTTTGTGATTCACTTGATACCAAAGCCCTCTTGATCTTTTATGGATATTTTTCCTACTTGTAGTAGATGAAATAGGCAAAACACTAATCTTATTCTTGCATGACATAGTGCCTATTCTTTCTCAGGATATCTGCCATGAATCCATTCATCTTCTGTGTTGCCTATTACTTTCTCAAATAGTAAAACAAAAATGGTGAAGTATATGGGGCTTATAGTGCAGACACCTGGTTCAGGTGCCAGCTGCAGAATTTTAGATAGTTCCTTTGCAATAAAGGGGACTAATAATTAGAGAGAAAACTGGATAAATTTCTACTGTGCAGATAAAAGATTCTGAAATGTGAAGAGGTCATGAAGTTTAAATAAAACATAAAAATCATGCACTGCCTTTTCTGAAGGAATCCCATGACCCTCAGGGTATTCTGGATCAAAACCAGAGAGAAATATTGTGCAGGTATAGACCAGCAGAATGTTAGACAAGGTTTGTGGAAAAATTTTTTAATTACAAATGGACATATGTGGTCATCAGCAAGCATCACACACCCCAGCCAGCATCCAAACTGGTAGGATAAGTTGAAAGATTCAAAATAAATGGAAGGATAATAATATTTTTCTTTTTCTTTCTTACTTCTGAGGTCACAGATATGAGTCACAGAAGAATACACAAAGAATTAACTTGCTGAATAAAATGTCTCTTTTGTTTCTCCTAAACACACTCTGAAACATCCAGTTTTCTGAAATAAACATTTCTGAAATTCTTGTAAGATAGTTACAAAGGAAAAAAGACACTGTTGTTCATTAGGAACTGAAAAAGTGAACACTTAGGACTCTCATTCATCAGGTTGACTTTCTTAACATGCTTGAGGAAGTGATAAGTATGTTCTGTTGTACAGCATCTTCATTTGTGCTTCCTAAATATATTTACCGTTCCAGTGAGAAATCAACTAGATATTTATTAAAATAAGACATACTGAGTCTATGCTACCACCAACAGACATCTTTTTGGAGTCAATTTAAACCCCAAATGCATAAAACCCATCAGTAAAAAATTTCCATTTACCTGCACACAAGAGACTGATTATCTACTTATTGCTTTTGTAATTGCAGAGCCCTCAGCCAGCAATAGAATCTCAGTGTTGGAAAATAGGCTTTGAAAACTTAATTGTGGTACTGTAGTATCATACTGCTGAAAGGGAGACTTATTACCTTTAGGGCTTTTATGTCATTGAAATACACATAGACATCTTTGTTGCATATTGTACTGAGAGTCAACAATTATTACAGCTCCATATTGCTATGTTGAATTTAAAAAGGCTTGAGGATTTTTTCCAAATTGCTATTTTTAGCAATGAAATTTGAAAGAGAGAATGAAATCAGATAACATCATGCCTGTCTGATTTCAATAACATGAAAAAAAACCCCTAATAATTAAGACAAAAATAAAAGTAATTTTTAGGCTTCCATAACTCATAAAAGCCTATAAAACAATAGCACATGTAGACATACTAAAAAAAACCAAAAAACAAAAGGTTTAGAAAACAAGACAAGCTGTCACTGTCCTAAATCTGGTACACATATGTATTTCTTTAAAAAACAAAAAGAAAAAAATGAAAAAAATAAATTTTATAGAAAGACCATGAGTTTGACTTGCAAACATTAAAAAAATAAATTATAATTTAAGTAAAAATCTCAGATTAAGTGAATCCTTATGGAAATATTGTTTAAAAACAATATTTCAGCTGAAATGGTAGTGTTCTTATGAGGCTTGGTGCTGACTCAGCAGACATTTGAATTTGAGTATTTTGAATAAATTTGATATTTGAGTACTTTGAACAAATACTCTCTGTATATGTGTGAACACAAACATGCAACAGAGTCGTCCTTGTGCTCCTTTAAGCTTAGAATACAGCAAATCAGCCATAATGGAAAAAAGAAGAAGATATCTGAGATTAAAATATCTAAAAAAAAAGATTTTCTTTAAAATCTAGAATTTGTAGAAAATCAGATTGAAATATAAGAAGAAAAATAAGAAAGCCAACTCCCAGCAGAGATACTTTTTTACTTAATTTATAGCTTTAAAGCATGGAGGGGAAAAAAGCGAACAGAATATTGCTGGGGGGTAACAGTAAAGAATAAATTATAGGAAAGATGTTTTCAGGAAATCTTTAATTCTATGACCCAAAATATTATTTTTTAACCTTTAAAGTCAGCAAATTTAAGAATTTCTTTCTTAATTATTTTTCTTCTTTTTCTAAGTTTGATTAAATAAAAAAAAAATCCCATTTACAATGTAATTTTAATTCCCAGCTAAATCTAATACTCTTTCCCTTTGGACTTTTTCTTTGTTTGAATAAGCACACTGGTCAATTCATCAAGGCAAAACAACTACAGTGTGGGAAAATGTCATCCTTTACTTAAGGAGATTCCTTCCTTGAAATGATAGATAAACTTGTAAGAGTCAATCCACTTTGAAGAGGGTAATATGAGAGCTCCAAATCAAAGATTATGTGATATAATTTACACTGTTCAGAGGCTAGGCAATTCTTAGACACATATTGAAAAACTTTCATAAGTGCTAGAGAGGAAACATTCCATATATTTTGAAATTCAGGATCTTGAAATATATATTGGATAATGGATGTTTGATAAAGATGGAATTCCAGCAATATCAAAATGAAATGTCAATAATGGCTTTTGTACCAGCAAAATTTTATGTTGCAACACCATTACCTGTTCAAAGTAACTTCATTTTTTACAGATTTCATTTTAGACTGCCACTATATGTGATTGTTGTGCACAGATATAAGTACTTGCTTTCACCTGCTGTCACCTAAATGCAGGATGCTGAAGTAAAGTGGCAAGCAACAAGACCACTTCCTACAGTTTTAACCAGCTTTGGAGTCTCTAGGGAGGTTTTTCTGAGGCCTCTAAAGCAAGTTTATGTGCACGTAGAAAGTACTTTTGTTTGTTTTATGCTATCAAGTATCAAAGTATCTACAATTTGTTCCCTCTTGTAGAACGTTTGCTGAACTTTGATGATAAAGTCACGCTTTAGGATAACAGGCAAGGAAGCCATTTAAGGATATCAGCAAGATTTCACATCTCACTAGTGGATGGTATAAACATAAAAACCCCTGTAACATTGAAGAGTCTCATATTTAATTTAATAATTCACTTTGTGATTCAAAAAGTCAGAAAAACATGAGCAAATTACCAAAAACAAATTGGACCTTCCCCCAGGCATCCTTAAATTATTCATCAATCTTTTTAGTAAAAATAGTTAAACATATTTTATTCCATTTAGAAGCTATTTAATGGGTTTTGGGGTTTTTGTTTTTTTTTTTTTTTGTTTAAGCAACAAATATTAGGTAACATTTCTACTGGTGTAAGCAGAGATATTTAGAACTGACATTCCATTTCTAGATAAATAAAGGGTTCTTTAGATACTATGCAAGCCAATATAAGAAAATATATTTTTTCATTTTAGAATATTCATAATTTTCTGATCCAAAATTAGAATCAGGTACTAATGATAGCAAAAAAAAAAAAAAAAAACATTAATAGGAATAAAGAGCTAAGCAAGGATATATTGAACAAAAATATATCATTTAACAGGCAACAGAGTGGAACATAAGACAGGGAGAAGATACTGCCGGGAAGAAAATCTCTTCAGAAAGAACACATGAGTCAATCAGAAGTGACCACTCATGCAGTAGCAGACACCCAAAGTGGAAAACAGCAAGATAAACTCAGACACTGTAAAGATTCAGCATATGCACAGTTTAAGCTAAGATGAATTATCATCTGTCCCTGAAAGTGAAGAAGAAATATTGGATTTAGTTGTTAGAAAACTTAAGGAATTCATGATACAAGCTCTATATGTTGCTTAAGTGTTACCTATCCAGTTCTATAAATAGTAATGACAAAGTTTTACTGACCTACTGTTGTGAGAAATGGCTGAATTAATACTTTATATGAGTTTGGGGTTTTTTAATAAGTATGCATAAAAAAAGAATTGGTTTCTTTGGTTTGTAAATCTGTTATATACAAAGATAGACATTACAATACAAAAGTAAAATAAAAAACTCATCAAGGCCATAAAAATCGCAAGATTATATTTTTTACCTTGTTTAGGATTTCAATACCAAACACACAAAATGAATTGTACTCAAACATAAATTCCTCTACAATTTGCAGGTGAAAAGACGCTATTCATTCTTCCCTACAGCTTTTTTTTTTTCTTTTTTGTCCTTTCTTAAGCCTTGGTTTATATCAGTCTACCTTTAGTTTAAATGGAGATGATGATAATGTGAAAATCTTTCACATTAGGTGCTTTCACATGTTTTTCACCTTTTCATGTCAAGTTGATCAGCATGTCCTTTTTCCATTAATTGTTCTTTCCAATCTTTTTCAAATACTCTACAGAGATAGACTTGTGTAATAACTGCAGGGTCCTAAATTCAAGAAATCAATGAAATTGTTTATATGGGTAATTTCTGAGACCTAAACTTAGCATGTGTTTTTCTGGCTTTGTTGGTTTTGTTGTTGTTTTTAAACAGAGCCATTTATATAGAACAGGGCTGGCAGGAAATAAATCATGATAGCAGTGGTGTGAAACCTCACTGGACACTGTTAGTCTATGTGAAAATAAGTAGGAGGAGGTATGTGTCGAGTTGGAAAAATTATCCAGACACAGTAAAACTCCAGGGTAATCTGCTTTTAACCAGTAGAAAAAGTAGAGTGAAGGAAATAAGTTATTGTCTTATGCTGATCCTTATTTAATTTTTTAAGATTACGTAGAGTCTCATTTACCCCTTTAATATTACTATAATGGGCCATTTCTGCAAATAAATCTATTTTTTTCTATTTTTCCACTCTAAAGGGATCAACATTTTCCATAGCATGATAATTAAGTCATCCTTCAAAATAAAAAAAATCCCAGCGACAGTCAAACCTTGGAAGCAGTCTCTCTGGAAAACTTTTCACTCTGAGATTCTCTGTGTCCCAAAATGAAATATTTTCATCTGATTCTGATATCCATAAAAATTTCTATACATGGGATACGTTTTCAATTCTAAAACCATTACATTCTGCTATCATTTCAATATGGTGTAGTTACAAAAGTCAAGGATTCCATTATTCTGCCAGAATAGAGGCATTTTTCTAGGAAATGAATATAAGTAATCTGCCAGCTATTGTATTATAAGACAATAGCGTGGTCCCTTTCTCAATTCTGTTTTACTTATAGCAAGCATCATTCCATTCTTCATAAGTTCCCCTCATTCCTCTACATTTCAATAGTTTCTGTGATGGAATTTTCTACTTAGGCAAAAAAATTTCTTATAGAAAGCTGAAACTCTTTTTTTGTTTGTTTATATTTTTATGG
Organism: Certhia americana; assembly: GCA_018697195.1. Taxonomy (NCBI): domain Eukaryota; kingdom Metazoa; phylum Chordata; class Aves; order Passeriformes; family Certhiidae; genus Certhia; species Certhia americana. Next base: position 39,824,820 of record CM031879.1, read on the forward strand.
TTATTAGAAAAAAAAAAAAAATCCTGAATGTAATGATTCCAGGTGGGGTCTCACATGAGCAGAGGAGAAAAAACTCTCTTGACCTGCAGGCCACACTTCTTTTGAAGTGCTGAAAGAGCACAGTGCTGGCTCACATCAAATTTCTCATCCATTTGTACCCTTCAGTCCTTATCTGCAGGGCTGTTATCAATCAATTCATCCCCCAGATTGTATAGAAATTGGTCATTGCCCTGACCCAGGTGTAGAAACTTGCATTTGGCTTTGTTGAACTTCATGAAGTTTGCGTGGAATATAAGTGTTGAATGTCAAACTTTGTGACTTAATGCTATAGAGGAGAGATTGAGATTGCTGAGACAGGTTGGATTAAGGTGGGGAGAGTCAAACAGGTTGCAGGTGTCTTCTCCAAACATAGTGGATGTGAGACGGTGGTTTCTGCCACATTCTTCTGAATGCCTCAGAAGAAATTGTTCCAGAAAGCTTTACCTGGAAACTATGAAAAAAGCACTTTAACTTTTGAATACAGGATGACATGTGATCCAGATAAAGGATGAGTGCACATCATATAACTTCAGGCATTTAGTCATATACTTCAAAGATCATCGCAGATACCTTCTCTGCTCAACAGAGAAGGCATTCATTGCCTTCATGACAATTGCAAGAAGAAGCATCTTTCATATCTCTAGTTATAGAATAAGGTAAGATTAGCCCTCTGGAATCTAATTTCCTATGACAAATTTTATTTAATATTTTTTATTTAAATAAAAAGTAGGGACTGATAGAAAAAAAGGTGAAGGAAGAACAGAGAAGAGAAAACAGCAAAGAACACATTCTGCTGAGGAGAATATTTTTATCACTAATTGGAAAGAAGTTAAAACTTACCAAGTATTCTAATAAATGTAAAAAACTAAGGGACAGTTGATCAGTTAGAGGCATGAATAGTAAAGCAATTTTCTGTATACTTTCTGATCTATATGGTTCTTTAAAAGATAATCAACAACACAAGATAAACATGCATATTCAAAAGTCTCTATTTCATGCATGTTATCATATCACAATGAAGTAAATCACGACTTGGGCATTCGTCTATAGAAGAATTACATTGCCTAATGTGAGATGAAGACCCAGTTCTGTACTGAGTATTAGATATCAGGTATATATATCTGAGGATCTTCTTACTGTAGGTCTGTTTCATAAGGATTTTCCTTAGATGGTACAGGGCAGCTGCTGCCTTGCTGCCTTATACATTATAAAGCACGTCCCTCATTGTAGCAGGAGCTCTTGGTAAAGTCTGCTAGCAGCATGCAGTGAGAGAAAATCCTACAGCCTACACCACAGCTGTTTTCATGCTGTTGTTGTACAGAGTCTATTAAACATTTACCATGAATCATGTCTGCCAAGTACAACAAAGGACCAGGTCCACAGCTGCAACCTTTTATCTACCTGTTAAAAGCAATGTATTTTTCTTATTGTTTTAATGAAATAAATTTTGAACACTGCCACATGTTGTATCTTACAATTGCAGGCAGTAGTCTGATCATGCCCAGCCCATGTCAAGAATGTGTTGTGTTGGATCACAGCAAGAGGACCTCAACTCACTCAAATAAAACTAACTCTAAAAACTGAGTATCATCTGAGGCAAAGTACAGGAAATCTCCCATGATGAAGAAATAGTGGACTTCCAAGGTGTCCTTTTCAACAGCATTGTGAGTTGATAGTTCGAGCTATCTGCATTTTGAATACTATAATAACTGAAAATAGTTTCTTTCTCCCTCCTATTTACAAGAACCATAATATGGTAATTTCAGAAGATTCTCAAAGCAGGTGATCATCTGGAAGCTTTGTCTAAATCTTTTGAGACAGATAATCTAATGTTTGCAATTTTTTGGTAGATGTTCATTGAAATTGATAATACTCATTATAATATAGATTAAGGACCTAATACAGTGTTCATGTCCCTGACTACTACATGGTGTAATTTCTGCTTATCATAGCTGAGATAATTAAAAAGACAGCTTCTAAATTAGTTTGTCAATTTGTCAGGAACAGATTTTTACTTAAATTATTCACTTTACTGCTGTATACACATAACATTGAATAAGTTAAAGAGAACAAATTTCTTATTTTGCTTGAAAAAATTATTTATCTTGCAATAAAGCTGGGTCTGGATTCTTTGAGGATTAAAATTATGTTAATCTCATAGTTTCTTTTTTTTTCCTTTTTAAGAGAAATATTGATAATGTTTAAGTATAAAAGTATCAACTGGTTATTATTTTGAATATGATCAGCTTTCTCCCCTCTTAGTCTTAAATAAAAAAAAAAAGACATTTATTTTATCTTCTATTACATTTTCATGTTTCTTTGGCATTCTAGAGCAGTTTAAAAATTTACCAGGCTGCCTGCTGCACAGACACACATATTTTGGTGCTTATGAGTTTGTGCATTTGACTGTGAAAATGTGTATAAGTGAAATCAGTTTTGCTTTAAAATAAAAACACCTCTCCTGCCTGCAAAATCTTACACTGAGATTTTCTACAATGTTTCGGTTCTAGTCTCTGCATAGTTGTCTACACACCCATTTCTAACAAAATTGGTTTCTCTTGTCTCTCTCTTTCACAGCCTCTCTTTGCTTAGGGTCACACATTGTTCTTTACTGACCATGTAGGGCAGCATGAGTCAGTTCTATGTATCTGCAATTCTAGTCCTATAATAACTGTTAAGATCCTAAATGGTAAGTCTGAATCTATTCTTAGACCTAAAAGTATCATTTCATATATTTATAGGGTTATCACCCTATCGTGGTTGATGATCCCACCATCAAGCTCATGAATTGCCACTCATATTCAAATTTTCAAAGGGTCAATCAGAAGGAGAGATAGGCATAAAAATGAAGACATGTGGACACAGAGTAATTCTTAGATAGCGTGAACTTCATTATTTCTCATTAGTAAATCAAATTACTTTGGGTCTCCTAAGCAGTGTTCAGTGTCACTATCCTGTCAAAGACAAAAATAACACAATGGAAAGTAGGGAATTTGGAAGTATTAAAATGGGTAGGAGGAAATATAAAGAAGGTGAGATAGTACAGGTATGAGGTGTGTCACGATTTTGATAAATTCCATTGGAAGCCCACCAAATTGCATAAAGTGAACATTCCTGCTCAGAACCCTACCCATCATATAAATCCTTATTAATAACAAAAAAAACCCCACAGATACATTTTTTGAAAATCATTTTTCAAGGAATCCTAAAAACATATATGATACTTTGAGAGGAAAGAGACCTTAAAATCAACCTTAATTCGCACTGCCCTGCTGTGGACAGGGAAACCTTCCACTAGACCAGGTTGCTCACAGGTCATCCATCCATCCTGACCTTGAGCACTTTCAGGGGATAAGATATCCAAAATTTCTCTGGACAACCTGTTCCAGTGTCTTATTGTAAAGAATATAACTTTATCTTGATTTTTTTTTTTTTTTTTAAAGGGCTTAGAATCTAGTCCTAAGTCACTAGAAGCAGATATTTTCTCTTACAGCAAAAACAATTCTGACTTCTTAATTATAAATTTAAACATAGGTTAACTAGTCAGCATTATAATAATCATATAATAATTAATTTTAATGGTATTACTGATTTAGGATTATTAAAGTCAAATAAAATCTGAGGCTCAACTATTTCTCCAATGTACACATTCCTGTTCCTCTGTTTGCTTATCATTTCTGAAATGTCTAGTGTTTTTTTACCTACATCTGTCACTGCCATTAAACACTCAAGGTTTAACATGGATAAGAGAAAACATCCCTCACAGGTATCTTAACTATCTTGGTTACTTCTCCAGGTCTGATTTAAATATTAAATTGTTCAGAAAGGTCTCTGGTGCCTGCAACATTTTTAGTTATGGTATCAATACCAATTGCTTGATTTTTTTCTTAATGATGTAGTGATAAATTCTTTCATAGCAACTGTTTCATATTTTTAAAAATGTGCCAGAATCTCATTTGCTCTTAACTGTTCCTTTTTGGAACAGTTCTACTCTCTTTTCTTAAAAAATGAAATATCAGCTATTGCCAGGGTGAACTGGTGGATATGCAACCTATGTAATCATTTCCTGCATGAATTTTATTCAGGTATAGGAAAGCAGCAAACTGCAACAGAAACACCTTACATTTCTTGCAAGTGCTGATAGATCTATTGACTTTCTAATGATAAATACTAATATCTGACCCAAATTAATACTCTGCTTCATGTATTTTTATGCAGAATTCCAAGAAGTACAATCAATGATAGCTATTGCTTCAGAAATTAAAATACAAACGAACTAGGAAAACATTATTGACTATATTTCTTTAGCAGGGTACTAGTTTCAAAGATGTATGGTTACCTTGTGTGGGAAATGGAAGTCCTTTAAAAGTCTCATATCTGGCCATCTCTCTCATTCTGGCCTGAGCTCCATGATAGGATAAGATATAATTTTGCATCACTCCTCGCATTTCAACGGTAAGGAAAGCCAAGCTTTGGTTCTAATAGGATGTTCAACCTTTGAACTGAATGCAGACCCCAGACACCCTGAGTGCCAGTGCATATGCTCATCAGCAGTGGCTTCAGGGTATAGTAAGGACAAAACTGATGAGTCAGTGATACATTCTGGAGGCTGACCTGGAACAGAGACTAGACAGAGCAAAAAGATAAAGTAGGTATTTATTAAAAGGCCTCAATGGGTACACCTGGGCCACACAAGAGTCCAGACAGACAACACCCAAGATACACCCAAAATGGTCATAAAATGGATGACCAATCATGAGGTCTCACACTTTTATAAGCTCTGGTCCATTAGCATATTAGAGTCAATTGTCCAATTTTAGCTTCAGGTTATGAAGCTCCATCCTCCTTGTTTTTCCTTCTTACTTCACTATTGTTTTCATTTTTGGGCTTGAAAGTTATTCTTGGTATCAAACTAGAGAAGTAATTATGCTGTCTATCTACTCTGTAAAGAGAGCTTAGTAGCACTTGGAAACCTAAAACTACTCACCAAAACAGCACAGAGTCTAAAAAATATAACAGCTAAAACTTAAGGCGTCATCAAAAGGCTGGAGACTGAAGCCTAAGTCCTTGTATAGTTCAGCTAGGTATGGTGGGACTCAGAGCAGAAGAGAAAAAGTGGAAGAAAGCTAAAGCATGCAAAGGGACTATTCAGAACATTTAAGATATCTTAAATGAGACTGAGTGAAATTTACCTAAAAAAGAAATAAAGAAAATGTCTTTACTACTGTTTTTTTGTTTGAAGACTGCATATAAAAAGTGCCAACATAAGCAAACAAATTTTAAGACTAAAGATAAATCAAGTCTGGATATTTGTTTTATTTTACCAAAGGAAATTTTTTAAAAAAGGAATTAGGAAATGAAAAGAAATCAGTATGTTATGTCAAGTGCAATTACAAACTTGATTTTTAACCACAAAAGTCAAACAATGTAGTATGATAAAGAAAACCTAAAAGGTACTATGATTTCTCTGTTATGCTATTATAAAAATAAAATACACCTCTGTCTGATAATCTTTCTCTTTAACAAGAATCCACTTTGGTATTTTATGGCAGAATAGAATTTTCTTTTCTAAAAGGAATATTAAGACACATGTCACCCAAAGGAGAAATTGCAGTGAAATCTAACATAACATACAATAACTTCACCGATTTGCAGTTATTAAAAAAAAAACCAAAACAACCCTTGAACTTCAGTTATTGCAAATCTGGGGGAGTTATGTTTGCTGTTTTTAAAATTAAATTCACATTCCCAAGTTTCCCCTGGCAGAACCAATATTTAGAATAATGATTTTGAGGGTCAGGTAAACTATGAAATCCTAAGTTTGGAGGATTCTCTTCAGCACTTTTAGCTGGAGATTTCATGTTAACATATTCCAGATACTTCAAAGCTTGAAACTTAAATTATCTTTTCAGTATTTTTCTACTGCCAGAGTATATTAGAAATAGATAACACCACAGAGTAATACTGCAAAATCTACAATTTAATGTGAGGTCTATTGAGAAGGATGTGAAAAGCTCTTTTTTTTTCAGATGTTTATTTCAGTTCCACATCATATTGCATTGTATTCACAAAGGAAATTAAGCAATTAAGTATTGTGAAAATGACCAAATTATATATAACTGAATGAAAAATAATTTACTTAGCAAACAAGAAGTGGTATCATTCCTATGAAACAGTAACACTGGAAAAATCTTACACTGAAACAAACATATCTGTTTCAGAGACCTCAAGAAACATATCTCAAAGAAATTTGTTAAATCTCTTGCTCAAATTAGTTACAACGATGCAAGCTAGAGATATTAATAAAAGGAGATAAAATTTTTAAAATCTTAAAACACATAATTGAACCATTTGCTGAGAAAATGAATACAAATACATTAAAAAGTCCTTTAATTATTTCCTGCTTATTATTTGTGTCAATTTCCTCAGTTTTTAGTATAAGAGAAAAATTGAATAAAAATACTTTTTTAGATCCAAGACATTGATCTAGATTCAAACTATTCATCATTCAAGCAATAGATTAAAGAAACATAAATCTAACCTTCATTTTCTTGTACAGAGCAAAAGCTTTTACCTTTCAGTTCGGTAAGCCTGAAAAAGTTCTGAAAACACACCAAGTCATCATTCTTCTCTGAAGTCATAATGATATTTCTCAAGATCATCAAAGTTATTCAGAAACATTTGCTATATACATTCATGTAAACCACAAATTGTTTAAAATCTTTTAAAAAGGATTCCCTCCTGTACTTGGATCTAATCTTAATAGGAAGCAATTTCAGATAAGAAATCTCACTTTAAAAAACAACATTGAAGAACTATAGCTCTTTCTGGAAATTAACATCCTATTTTTAAGCAGCACTTTGTTGAAGTTATCACTTCAACTTTACATTACCTATGAAAACTTTTCTTACCTTTACAGCAAAATATTTTAAAACTAAAGAAGTCTTGCAAACTGAAACTTCATCTCTTAGACTAGGACTGGATGCACAGTTCCACTGAAAAACTTACTGCAGTTGTCATATTGAATCTTTGTAATAATCTGTCTTCACTGAATCTTGACTATGCTAATTTTTCTGTATTTTCAACTCTGACATTTAAGTTTCTGAAATTCAAAACCTGTAATCCATAGGCTAAATCACCTTCTCTAAATAAGTACTTTTCTGCATTGAGAACTTGTGCACAAATGGTTTAAAATCAGAATATTAAAGAAGAAATCAAAATCAATCATGCAGAAGGCAGTAAGTGCTGTCTTTGACCCTTTCAGCTCTTATGAATGAAACATATGTGCTGGTATAAGCACACACTTCTCTTGATAGTTTTAGTTTGGAATAAGTACAGGTATATATGACTCTTTTGAAGGAAAAAAAACAAATTGATTTTGCACCATTTTGATCCTAAAAAAACCCCTTATTTTCTTTCACCGACTGCTGTTTGTTGAAGCATGTGCACACACGTGCCACAAAATCATTTTAACATTCCCTTATCAATCCATGTTACCATGTAAATTATAACAAAAAAAAAAAAAAAATCATATTAAAACACTCATCTTCTGGTCCCTGCTCCTTCCATTAATTTTTGGAGTAAGACTAAATTTAGATCAAACATAGGACTTTTCTTTACTTTGAACCAGAGTCACTTTACTCTCAAAGCCAATATTTACAGTACTGTGTGAATCCTGAAATACTAAAGGAAATTACTAACTAATAAGGGTTTGAAAATTCTTTGTATGGTTTGGATTACAGACACATCAACTGAAGGGCAATAGAAGGAGTCTTCTTACCAAAACCAAGATGTTTATTTTATTCAAGAGTAGAAAGAAACAATTACTTCATTTTTCAGAGAGGTTTACAGAACAGGAAAAGGTTTCCCATTAACGCACTGTTTAAAATTCCATGTAAAGAGGCATTTACATTTTCATCTTTCCTGAGAAACACTGAACAAATAGTCTAAAAATGACAATTTTGCATACATTTATGAGAGGGTTATGAGTCAGTCACAAGCTTGAGATGAGCATTTTTATCCTACTACCTTTTTCCTTCATGTAGCTTTGACAATAGATAGCAAAAGGTCTGTAAATTAGGTTTTATCAAACCACAGAAAATAAATTAAATAAAATATTTGATAAGCAATTCTAACCATTCCAATGGTTAGAGGAATTTTGTTGAAGGAAATGTCATCCTCTTGAGTCTTTCTTTCCATTTCAGCAACTTTCTTCGATTTACAGAGAAATGTTTCCGTGTCCCTTCTGCAAGTTCCAAATAAAGGTTCTTGTGCCTGTGACTTTCTAGCTGAAAAACTACTCTGTTTCTTTCAGCAATCTCCCACCTATTTTGGTTTTGCAAGCTTTCTTCTTCTACCTGTTTCACATTGTGCTCCAGAAGTTCTCCTGAGCTAAATGTTGTGATTTCTCAAGGAAGGAAAACTTTCCCCTCTATAAAAAATTGCTCCTGTTTAAAGTGGAACCAGTGACAATACCACAGTCAGGGAGCATTCCTCTCTGCTACTTGTTTACATCCTCTTAACCGAAAAAGCACATATACAAGAAACTGAATGAGCAAGCTAGGCAGTTAGACCATCTGTTAGCATCACAGAATAATTGATTACATGCCCTTTTGCTTTCTCTAAGTATTTACATTTTGGGATGTTGAATGAGCAGAAATAATTCAAAATGCTTCAAACCCTAGGTGCTACTATCATTGTCAGTCTGCTAAGTAAGAACAGAGCCCTTATGCAAAATTCCATGTTGTAGACTTGGCTACAGACTTAACTGAAGCATAAAAATGCAACAGATCTGTGTAATACTGGTAGAATTATTACAGGAATGTTACAATTTTTCTTTTACTTTGATCAGGCCTTGATTCATTGTTGACTCTTTCTCATACTGTAACATGCTGTTAATTAATGAAATCTGAGCTTATGAATCATATTAGCACTTAAAAGTTCTGAAAGAGTCTAAAATTATCCATCACCAAAACCGATAGGTTTACTGATGTACTATCCCATAAAATCTCAGTAATTGCTTAAAATAATGAAATCCCTATTATTGAAGCAACTAGAACAAATGTTGTGCAAATAACATCAATTTAGGCATAGTATAAATGTTGGATTCTCATTTTCTCAAAAAGCTCACTAATGATAATAAAAAAAACCTATTGTGAAATGAGGACCTGATAAGAATTTAAATTCAGAAGATTTTTGAGCTGTGTCCAAATTATAGAAGTCATTCTGGGAAGAGAATCTCTTCTAATTTATATTAGCAGCATAACAGTACAATAAGACTGAAAAAATATACTCGTCTGGTACATTTCTAATAAAGACTGTAAAAGCTGCTTTACCATGGATATAACTTTAAATGGAAACCATTTTTTTCCCCTCAGTACAAGCTGAAATACTAGACAGAAGTATTTTATCATGCTAAGGGTAAAAAAAACCCAGACAACCTAGGGTCTTTTTTGTTAGGTGTGAAAATTTTCCATCCCTACCTTTGTGAGCTGAGACATAAGCATGTTAATGAATTTAAACAAGCAGCTTGGAAATTCACTCTCTAGTAAGACTGTGACTGCTGGAATTTGACTGGAATGTGACCTGCCCAAGAACTAGTTGCTAAAGGTGGGTAATCAGCACGCAAACCCCCAACTGTTGTCTTTGTCAGTTGCTGCCATGGAAAGAGACACTCATTGACATGAGCCTTGCTGTTTGAGTGCTGTTTGAGAAAAAACTTCACTGTACACATGCACAGTTTTAGTAGTGAGATGATTGTGGCTGTCCTCTGGCCCAGAGTGCCTGAATGACTCAGTTAGGCTGTCTGTGTCTGAGCACCTAGCGACTAGACAGGTGGGCATTAAAGAAGAAAACTCTGCCAAACCCCACAGTGGTTCTCTTCACTGGCACCTAATTTAGTACCTGCTTTCATATTTGCTTTGAAAACACTGGAAATTATGGTAGGAATTTGGATAAAGATAACTAAAAGGAAGATGGGATATTGATGCACTGGGCTATATAAAAATTATTTAATTGCTTTATAAAGCAAGTGCTGGTAGACTGACAATAATATATTCTATATGTATGTGTAACACTTGTGACAAGATAATAAAATGATCTGTGCTTGAAACATGTTTTACATTGTTGTGTCTCTTTTTTCCTTCTAAAATAGAGTATTAAAGGTGAAGATATTTCTAGAAAAAGGTAACTTCACCTAAAACTGAACAATTACATTTTATATTGTCAGAAAATGTATTAGGGGTCTTTTACAGTTATGATTCTTATACACAATTTGTCAGCTGTTTAGCAGAATAAGATATTACTATTAGGACATGCCTAGCATTGACAAAGGAAGACCTTAGAGAATTTTTTTTTATTTAACTAAAAAAGTAACCATTTTGCATGTAATATGGGCTGATTATAATTCATCATCTCTTTTAAGAAACTCAACATCTTTTCAAATAGTCCCTTTCCCTACTTAGTGACACTTTAATATTATTCTAAGCATATTCTAAGTCAAGGCGAACTATCACTGTTCTGAAAAATAATTTTGAGAGAACTGTCTATATCTAACAGCTAACACAGAGAATAAATCCAAATCACACAGTCAGTGATTATCAAAGATCAGCTCCTCCAGACTCCAAAAATATATCAAGCCAAAAATGACAGCCAAGAAAATGTGCCAGGCATGTACAGGTGAGTAAGAAGAACCTAAGAAAATTTAAACATAAATGGAAAGTACACAGGAAGTAAAAACAGGGCCTGGTCACCAGAAGGAATGTAAAAACACTTGTTCAAAAATGCAAGGGATAGTGTAAGGAAAGAAAAAGTCCACCTGAACTTGTGAAGCTGAGGTACATGCAGGGAAAGAGGAAGGACTCCTCCAAATCATCAAAAGTAAAATGAGGGAAATCAGCAAAAGCAAAATGAGGGAAAGTGAAGGCCCATCATCATCTCTGCTGATTAAAGGAGAACTAGTGACAAAGAACTTGGGGAGGGTAGAGGTATCTTATACCTTTTTCACTTTTGTCTTTGCTGGGTTTATATGCCTTCAGTCATTACTGACCAATAATAGAGAAAAAGCATTTTTACTTCTTCATTCATGACATGGATGATTTTTGTAAACTGCAGAGTGTCAAGAATGCATGAAATGGGCACATTGTCTTACAAAGGGACACAGAGGCACCTCAAAGCCAGGAGAAAGCTGCACATAGGAACATCATGAAGTTCCACAAAGAAAATACCAATGTCTTGTGACTGGGGAAGAGCAACATCAGGCACTAATACACACTGGTGGTCAACTAGCTAAGAATCAGCTTTGCAGAGAAGGTCCTGGAGGTACTGGTGAACAAGCTGAGCATGAAATACCAATGTGGCCTTGCAGAAAAGGAGTCCAAGAACACCTTGGAATGCATTATTAAGAGTATTGCCACCTGGTTAGGTGATCTTTTGTCCCTCCACAGCCCTGATGAGAGCTGAAGACATGAATCCTGAGTTCTGGATTCCTCAGTCCAGAAGAGACATGGACTTTGTGTACCACAAAGATAACTAAGACTTTGCAAAGATCATTAAGGCTTTGAAGACTCTTTCATATTAAGAGAGTCTGAGGCTTGGGTCTGTTAAGTTTGGAGAAGAGAGGCCACCTTATCCATGTTCAAGAGAGCTGTAAAGAAAACAGAGCCAGGCCCTTTTAGGTGTTTTTTAGTGACTGGACAAGAGGCAAATATTAAAAAAAAAAAAAAAAAAAAAAAAAAAAAAAAGAAGAAAATTTTCCAAAAAATAATAAGAATATTTTTTTTATGAGGGTGATCAAATACAGAAGATTTGCCATTTTTTTTGTGGCATCCCCATCTTTAAAGATGGTCAAAACCCAACTGGACACAGCCCTTCTTAACCTACAGTAGCTGGCCGTGCTTTGAGCAGACGATCTTCAGACATCCTTGCCAACCTCAGCCATTCTGCAGTTCTGCAACATTGCTTCTTTTTGTTTATATTCTTTTAAAACTCTATCATGCTCAAATAATTTTATTACATAGACTCACTTTATAAATTAATTTAGGAAGGAAGGATATACAAAAGATACTTGACTCAATGTCCCCAGTCAGAGCAGGGACGTTATCCAGCTAAACTAAAGTGATTGTGTCACCAGTTTTTCAAACGTGTCTGGTTAATTACAAATGTGTAATTAACCACAGTGCCCATAGTGCCCATTTTCTTCATGTACTTCCTCACTTCATTAGTTAGAAGGTGGACTTATAAGACATTATGTGACTGATTCAGTTTTATCCAAAATACAATGACAAGTGTGAAGTTTCAAAATTATTAGCTTCCTGGATATAGATATTCTTCAGAAGAGAAGTGGTTCTGCTTGTTCTCACCCACTGTCACTTTAGGCCATTCCAAATAAGTATGTGGGATGATAAAGATAAGAGATTTTGTTTGCTCTGTCTTTTTCATTGAATTATCAGAAACTACTTAACTAAAGAGATAAAAGAATCAAAATGTATTTGATATTTGAAAAAAAGAAAAATGTTTCTGAAACACTTTGCTTCTTCCAGAAAGTCTTTAATTCAAAATACAGTGATATTTAACTAAAGACATGGGCATCAAGACCCTTGGTACCTTTTAACAATGTAAACACAAAATATTTATAAAATAAAGTTAGATTTTTTTTCATTTTTACAGCTTAAAGAAAGAACAAATTTTACAATACAGCTTTAAAAGCACAATCTTGCCATGGATTGATAGAATTTAGTATTTTACATATATTACTCTTTGATTGTCCATTATAAAGATTTATGTTGAAGCAAGGCTAGAAGATTGCTGCATCTCAAAGCTCAGCATGAATTTCAATTGTAGATTATTTCATGTAGCTGTAGCTTAGTGAAGTAATTTTGCCAGAGATCACTTGAAATAACGTGAAGGATTGTCTTCTGCTTTATTTCAAGCATTGTTTTTTTCCCATTTATATGGACAGCCTAAGAAATATAAATTGTTGCTGACAAATGGAATAACTTTGTCTTTTTTTCTGTGTTATTCACCTTGTTTTTGTTCTTTCTCTGTAGCCCCAGAGCTTTATGCCCTGATGAATGCCCGAAGCTGATAAGCACAAGTTGCCTCAAGTAAGCAAAACAATTAAGTCCCTAATCAAGTAATGAATTTTATGTCAATCACTCTTTGATACTGTGGGTGACACCTGACTGACATTGTCAGTTCTGGTTGACATGGATTTCATGTTAACAAAAATCTCTTCACTCAATGATCAGATAAAAAGCTATGAGTCCATCAACTCCTACATGAAAAAATATTTTTTCTGCTTCTGCATGATCATTAACATGTCTACGCTAATGACTTGGGAAGAGAAATTGTCATTCATTGTACTAAAATATTACTAGAAAGCCAGATCCTAGGTTAGTGTGCTGTATTCTGATGGCTTTTGAGGAAAATGGCAACTGTTCAAGACATTTCTTAGACCTACACTCAGTAAAACTAAGCATTCATAATCTCCAAGAACTCTTTTGGTGAAACAATTCTACCCTGTCGTATAGGGAATATTTCTAGGGAAATACCCACCATATGAACTATGTTTCCATTTTATTTTCTGGCAAAAACACTTTTCACATTTGCCTAAATGAGCAGCATGAATTTCCTCATGGACAAATTTTTGTTTGTTTTACATTTCTGACCTGCTAAATTATGTCATATCAAATTATGGCTAATTACAGTACATCGCATCATGTTACATAGTTTACATTATAAGTCAATTCAACTTGACACAATATGACAAAGTAATGCAATATATCAGTTCTATAAGCACATTCTTTAAGTAATGAGGCAGCATTTCAGCATACAAACCAGGGCACCTATTTAGTATTAAATATCCATCATCTGCTTCAACAGCAGTGTGTGGAGCAATTGGATCTACTGAAAGGAGATATTTTTGTAGTTTTCTCTGCTAATTGATTAAACAGTACTGTGCAAGTATTCTCTCCATATTGTAAAAACTAATTTCACTAAAACACTCACTCTACATGTCAACACTCTGGGAACAGTACATATCTCAGTTGATAAATATATGTTCTGTTGAAACACAGCGTTTGAGTTTTAAGCAGCACTGTTCTTCATTAAAACCATGACTGAAGCTGGTATTTCAGCAATCAGCCTTTTATTGAACATTAAATATTTGTGCAAGATTGTGGTATGAACAAAGTGCTTTCAGGGCAAAAAACTTAAATAATTTTTTCTCATAGAGATATGCCAGTCAATTGTAGCTAAAATCTGTATAACATATCTTCAGGAGTGACCTGACTACTAGTCTGTGTCTCCCTACAGCTAACACTAAGCAAGATTCTAGTCACATTTACATTGCCTCACCACTCACGTTTTAAGGATTCACCTGGACAGCAAGGGCCCAATAACAACATTGCATTATTAAGGAGGTGCAATATGTAAGATTGCCATGTAAAACATAGATATTTTGACTTGGTTTGGTACCAGGGAGGAATTTGAGCTGTGATGTGGGACTCCATATGAATTTGAATGACCTACTAACCTACTCTTTGATAACCTACTCTACTTCTGGAGAACAGCCAAACTAACCTCCATGCTACTAAAATGAAGTTGCTCCTGGTTGCACTATACTACACTGAAAACAAGATTTTTCTGTCAATGAACCCTTGCACTCAACAAGAAAAACCCTTACAAAAGTAAAAGGGCTTTCAGTCACTATCCCTTTAAACATCTGCTAGAGTGAAAGGAAAAGAGTAAAGAGTAAACAGAATGTTAATAAAACAGGCTGTTTTCAAAGCCGTTATGCCACGAGTTTTTCCAATTAGATGGCTTAAATGGGAATGAAAAATATTTCATAAAGGCAGTTTTTCTTTGATATTTTTCAGTTTAGTTAGCCATGTAGCCATCTGTACATCCTTTTCTGCCATATTGATAAGAGAAGCAATGTCAGGAGAAAATTTTGAGGGGCAGAAGGCTGCCTATCTTAAACATGATGTAGGGGGCTGAATTATGATTCAATGAAGAAATGCGGGTGTATGGAGGAGAGGGGAAAACATAAAAATATTACATGAAAGAGACGAGTTAGAATTTTAACAATTTTGCACTAAAAGTTATATATCTATATGTAAGAAATTATTTCATCCTGTCCTTTGCAAAAAAGGACTTCTAAGGCAAAAGCAAACTGTTATCCAGAAAATTTTATCTGGGTCTTACTCTTGACTCCCAAAAATGTACATTGAAATATATTTCTACTTTTCAGAAAAATCATTATCCAGGCAAATAAGTATAATTTGTGTTTTACAAAATAATCTGTTTAAACATTTTCGTAGATCATACTAGAAGTATGAATAGTACATACTATACTACTATACTACTAGTACTAGTAGTACTAGTACTACTATACTACTAGTATGAATAGTATGAATAGTACATACTAGAATAGTAAAAGAAATAGCCTTTTAACAGTCTATTATATAAAACAGTTATCTTTCAATCTAAGAATATCAATCAAAACTCAGCTAACCAGTAATTACTAATTAATTACTAATAATTAATTACTAAGTAGAGGGTCTCATGTTTCAGATAGGCTCTTTAATGTTTATATGTAAAGTTTATAGAAAAAAGAGGTTTGTGTAATTCTATATGTAATATTGTTGTGGATCTTGAAACTGATTTTCAAAAGAAATTAAGATGTTCCATTTAAATTTCAAAGTGACAGGATATTATTTTTCATTATCTATCTATCTATCTATCTATCTATCTATCTATCTATCTATCTATCTATCTGTCTATCTATCTATCTATCTATCACAAACATACATACAAAAAATTCTTGCCATCTAACATTAGAAGCAAGTCTATTTTGGTCATGCTTTTTTGCTTGCTTCCTTTTTAAATAGCAATGGCATTTTGGTTGATGTAAGAAGGCAGAGGACACAGTTTATAAAAGATGCATCATCCTTTGTCGTAGATACTGAAAATAATATACTTTAAAATAGAGTCATAGTACTGAATGCACCAATTCTGTATGGTAAATTTGTAATATGTTCTCTAAAAAGTGTAACAATTTTTTTTTGATTAATACTTCAATGACTAAGAATAAAATTTCAGGTTGTTAGGTTACTTCAATTTGGCACGATGCACTGGTAAATTTCAGGAATTATGCTTCTTTATTTCTTTGCCGAACAGATTTTCACCTCGTGATGAAGTAGTGTTTTATATTTCATATAACAAAACTTAAATTAAAAACAAACAAACAACAAAAATAATCTTCACAACTGAAAACTAAAATCCTCTTTAAGGCTTTTCAAAGCCTCTGTAAGAGCCCTTGTGTATGTTTTACTTGGGTAAAATGGGTTTCATTTGAAGCTGAGAATTTTGAATGCAGTACTGGCGGTGAACAAAGTGTGTTTACTCGCAAATCTTGTATCTGTGACTGGGAATGGGCTGTGCATTCTTGAGATTCTGGTACCCTTTGACAATACTGAAAAATCTAACTCCTCATCACAGAGCAGGTAAAGAACCTGCAGGAAATATCAACAGGAATCTCTGGCTATGGAACAAAACTAACATAAAGAAGATCTAGTGCTAATGAATGTCTTTTTCGTACAAATGTCATGTATAGGTAAGAAGGATACTCACAAGAAGACATTCATTCCCTCATTTAAGTATGCTTAAAGCTGGGAGGTTTCATGCTACTACAAATAAATAGTTCACCTTATGTGTTCATAAAATACTGGATTGGAAAAGATAACCTGCAGATTTTGTTCAGGAGAAAAATCAGTTACCTGCATAGAATTATGGATTAAGTTTTTGAGCATTTTTTTTAATTTTTCCTAGGCACTGAGTTTGTCTACTGATTTATCAATGCAGAATTTCTTTTTCACATTAATTTCTAGGAAAGGATTAGTAGGTTTCATCTGCATGTACGTACAACGCTGCTATTGCATACAGAGACCAAGTATTTCTCCAAAATGACCTGGAAGTCTGCCATTCTTATACCATTAGAGATTCTGTTTGCAGTACTTTTATTTTGAATAAATGCATCACATCCAGTAAGTGATCTTTATTGTCTCAAAATGTAATTGCTTGCTTTTGATGGTTCAGTCCATACGCCTTGGCATTTTTCTCTACCAAGATCATTATGAAACAATGCATTATAGTGAATGTTGCCATGTGTTCAGTATTTCTGCTCATGTGTTTTTCTGGGGTTTCTATATATCTCTTCTTCTACATTCCTTCATTTCATATGTAGAGATGCTTTCAGTATGGAATTTGAACTCTCTCTGTCAACGTAATTGTCTACCAGTATTTACACAAAATAGGTGTGAGAAAATATTTCAGTGCTACATTTATATGCCAAAATAATTTCCATTTTAAGTAAGAATTTTTTTTTAATTTCTGGGTTTTTTTGGGTTTTTTTCCTTTTTTTTTCTTTAGTTTTCTTTAATATTAATAAACTAAATAAAAACAAGTAAGAGAATTACATGTATTAGTATATGATAAAGTTCTGCTTGGTATCTTCATAGTGATGAATGGTGCTACATCAGGTTGGCAGATGGTCATTAGTGAGGTTTCACAGGGCTCAGTTTAGGACCAGTCCTGTTTGATGTTTATTATTATCCCTCAGACTCCCTTACTGCAAATCAGAGAGAACCAAAGCCTACAGCTGCTGTTCACAAGATATTCCCTCCAGCCCACAAGAAATTCCAAGAGTTTCACAAGAAATTCCCTCCTTTGAAGGACTCTCACTCCTCAAAGTGTGGGGCCCAGAACTGCACACAGTGCTCAAGGTGAGGCTGCATGGAGTGCAGTGAGATAATCACCTCTTTTTCTCAGCTGGCCATGCAGTGTTTGGTGAACCCTACAATGCATTTTGTCCTCTGGGCTGTGAAGCATCACTGCTGACCCATGTATTATCTGCTGCTGAGCAGCACCCTCATATCCCTTCCTGCAGGGCTGCTGTCCAGCCACTCTTCTCTCAATTTATATTAGAGCCAAGCAATACTTTGTCCCAGGAACAGAATCACAAAATCAGGCATTTTGACTTGGTAATGTTTGTGCCAATATTCATCGCTCAGTGCTCTAATCTATCTAGATCCCTCTGCAAGGCCAAGTCCTCAGCACCTCCGTTTGTTATCATCAGAAAACATGTTAATAGTATATTAAACTTCTGCTTGTATATTGTTGAAAAATATATCAAATAGAACCATCCCTAGAACTGAACTCTGAGGTACACTGCTGGTGATCACTAATCATATTTCTGCAGAATACCTAGGAGTCATTAACATAAGACTGAAGAAAGGGAACAAACAACTTGATATTCTGACTGAAAGTACAGTTCTAAATTTCTTTTTTTTAAAAATTTATTTAAGAAAATTAATTAAATAATCTGCCCTGGGGTCTTCAAAACAGTTTGAGATGTTTATACTCTTTATAAGCAACGTATTATTTTATTTGAATAAGAGAATTGCAAAGTCACGTATCTGGGGAAGAGCAACCCATGCAACAATATATGCCAGGAGACACACAGCAGGAAAGCATCTTGGTAGAAAAAATATCAAGGGTCTTAATGGACACTGAATTGATCCTGAGCCAGTAATGTGCCTCCTGCAAAGGAGGCTCCCGGCTTGCATGAGGCAAAGCACTGTCAGTACATTGAGATAGGTAATTCCTGCCCTCTTAGCACTGATAAGGCTACATCTGGAATGCAGTGTCCAGTTCTAGGCTCCCCAGTACAGAAGAGATGCTGACAAGTTGGAGACAGTTCAGAGAAGAGCTACAAAGATGATGAAGAGACTGAACCATTTCTTCCATGAGAAAATTCTGAGACAGATGGGACTGTTCAGCTTGAAGAAGTCTCCGGGCAAATTATAATAGTGTGCATACATGCTCAAAGAGATGATATGAATAAGATGGAGCCAGGCCCTTTTCAGTGGTGTCTACCATCAGGACCAGAGGCACTGGGCACAAATCAAAGCTTAGGAGGTATCCTCTGAGCACTGGAAGTCACTCCCTTACTGTGAGTGTAACATGATCACTTCCACATGCTGATGTAGAATCTCTATCCTTGGAGGTACTCAGAAGCTGCCAGCACACTGTGTTGGACTACCAGTTCTAGGTGGCTCCAGAAGGGGTCTTCTACTTCCAAAGATCCCTTCCCACCTAACCCATTCTCTGATTCTGTGATTCTATGTTACTGTATTAGGGATTCCACTCAAAACCTTCAGTCTACATACATGGAAAGAAAGATGATCCTGATCAAGTTGAAGATTAAGATGCAGCAACTGCATGAACTTGGAAAATCTTAAAACATTGCCCATTTAAAGATTTACACACAGCTTAGTGTGCCCAGTTCCTCTAATCACCAGTGTTGTGGAAGCCTCAAACAAACAAACAAACAAACAAACAAGTAAACAAACCAACAAACAAACAAACCAACAAACAAACAAAAAAACCCAAGCAATCAACCAAACAAATGGCTAGACTTTGAAGGGGTGTGTGTGTGGGAGGGGGGCACTTCTCACAGAGGACTGACAGATCCAGAATTACAAAAAAAACAAGCAAAGAAGTTTTTAGGAAAACTCACTTAAAAAGAAAAACACAACAAACGAAACAAAACCCAAAACCAAAACAAAAATGAAAAAAAAAACCTCAACAAAAAAACAAGAACAAACTACTTCACAATCAAGTATGTAGTGAAGTACCTTTATAAAACTGATCATCTCTGGGATTTGTTTCACTAGATCAGGTAAACTGTACAGATAGTTCTGAAGGATCCTTAAGCTAGTGTTGCAGCAGGTGTTCTTATGGCAACAGAAGTGTCAGAGCTCTAGGTGTTTTCTACCTCCCTGTCTGGCTGCCAGGCTGCTTTTCCCCAAGGAGGCACACACCAGAGAAATGAGTTCTTTCTGAAACTGAGCACAGATCTTTGTTTTTTTCCTCCACTGACACTTTTTGACAGGAGGTAGGGGAGACATGCAAAGAGTGCAAGGCAGTTTTAAGGTGAGGTTAAATGTCATAGCTGTTGTAATGTAACAGTTTACTGCTGCAAAAAGGAGGAAATTCCTCCTTCCACCTCATTACTCCGACAGCCTCAGTCTCTCTGGTATTTTGATGCTGTGATTCAGGTCTCAGATTCATCATATCCTTAGATATCATAATTCATATTACTAAACACTTGAAACACTATTTTTTTTTTTTTCCACAAAGCTAGTTTTTTAACAGACTTATTCTTATGGGCTGATGGAGTTCACAGCCAAAACTTTTCCAGAAGAGGGCAGGCCTAGCATGATATTTCTTTTGTTTTTGGAAAGATGATAAAGTGGCTGCTGTTGCATCATCCTGATACACAAACTCACTTCCTATAAGGAACAATAGCAAAGCATACTATATGATGGTTAACATAGATTATAGCATAAGAGGGTGTGAATCAACTACTGAGTGTGAAAGGCTGTTTATGGGAGTGATATTTCAGTAATTTCAAAGTGCTAAAAATCATCCCTAAATTCCAGACACTGTGATACATTATTCACAACAGTTCTATTAATGTTCTAGGGAGTACAGAACACAGAAAACAGAACAAAATATTTTTCCTAGAGTGTTAAAATATTTTGTGATTCTGTTGGCTTTTGTTGTTGTTGTTTGATTGTTTGTTTGTCTGTATTTTGTCCATTTTATCTATTTTGTTTTCTTCATGACTTTGCAAGCAGAGTATAGATAAAATATCTTATTAACCTCTTTCATTCTTATGTTGTATATAAACAAACAGCTAGGGAAAGCCTACTGCTCCCTCTACTTTTTCTAAAATAATAGTCTTAAAAAGTAAAACTTCTTAAATTTGAGTTTCTCTAACTTTTATCAAATAATATCAGAAAAATTCAACCTGAAAAACAAAAGTTGATCAAATAAGATTAGAGGAAATACTGGAGAAAAGAGGTAAATCTTCACTGGAGACAGATACCAACTCCTCCCTTTCTAATAGTGTAATTTGATTTTACAGAGAACTCTTCTAACCTTCCATATAATGTTTGACACATTTAAAAACATAAATTAGAAATGTTTCTTGATTCACAGAAAAATTTGCATGCTTGCCAATCTTTTTTGAAGTTAATTGCTGCTCCAAAATTTAGAACCCAAAAATTGTTTCAATAGAAGTGTTTGTGATGACAGCACACCTCAGAAGTGTCTTTCAAATAATATCTGTATGAAATATACATTTCAACCACTTCAAATAATGAAAGTTTGGGGCATCAAAGGCATTAAGATGCAATCAAGGAACTTTTTACAGTTTTTTGAAATGTAATTTTTTCATCTGCCTTAAATTCTGATTAAGTAGTTTTCAAAATATGAGAAGCCGTTGAAAAGTTTTGCCAGTCTTCAGCAGCAGCTGGAAAAGCAAAGCATAAGCAGTTTTATGTGCAAACAAATAATGAGCCTTTCAAAGCCTTACTAATAGATACAATTTAGGAGAGAAACTTCATGCTAATGGATGTTAAGGGTCATATAAGGGGAACACTTAAACATACTTAATCTGATTCCACTCTCATTTATTCCATTTCCTTCAACATAATGACTTCCAGAAGTGTGAGAAAGAGGGAAACTGGATATTAAATGACATTCAGAAAAAGATCTATCACTATAATTTTTTCAGTAATGCTATTTATCCCTCTGCGTCACACAGTAATTGTAATGACAGCATTAAGTTAGAAAGGAAATATT
This sequence comes from Certhia americana, assembly GCA_018697195.1. NCBI lineage: Eukaryota > Metazoa > Chordata > Aves > Passeriformes > Certhiidae > Certhia > Certhia americana. The sequence continues at coordinate 39,846,570 of CM031879.1, forward strand.
GAATCTTCCTGAACAAAGCAAATTTTAATTGCACCTGAAAATATCAACTTCTGAAAATTCTGCATGTTTATTGACAAGAAAAAGAGACCAGCCCAGGATATTTCAGAATAACTTCTATGTTCAGTAATATGTAAGAAAAGTTTAAAGGCATATGATATTATCACTTTTTAAGTCGTATTTACTTTGTACTGCATAACAAGGTGGAATAAAATTCAAATTTTCAATAAAAATTTTATTTAAAATGCTCTTTGAACCATATACTTAAATGTTTTCTTACTCTAAAATTTGGGTTTTCCAAAAAGGCAATACCCCTATTGTTATTAAAGAGTTTGAAACGTGGTTTCATAGCATTTGGTGGGTGTGGGGTGGATGTGGGGTACAAAGAGAAAACCCCAGACCTTTGCAAGTGTCTCAAAACAAAATAATTTGCTTAAAATATGCCAAACTAACGTAATCATAGAAAAAGAGAATTAATGTCTTTATATTTTATAAAATAAAATAAAAAGTTTTTTCTATCCTTTCTTAAAAATTATTAGGATACAAACATATGCATCTACTCAGTCACTTAAATATTAATATTTATTAAAATTTCATATATTTTGAATAACTAAAATAATGGGCTAAAAGATGCATCACAAAACTTGTGTGAGGCCTTGGACTTGTTCCTATAGCTAGGCAATGTATGCCACATTTTGAGAAGCTGGATCACACTTTGAGAGTTTGCTGAAGCGTCTCAACCAAAATAAGACATCTTCTCAAATGTGAACTAGCTTTATATGTTCTTTCCATCATTATATTTTGAATTTCTTTACAACAATCAGACATGATTCTTAAGGGAAATCATCTTTTCACTCTTGTTCACTCAAAATTGTGAAATTATGTGTGTGAAAACACAGATTGTCTGTATGTCATTAGACCTACTTAAATGTTAGCAGAATTAATATGTAATTGAATTTGTTATCTAACTAATGGCCTGTGTAAATACACACGAAACAAAATAATTCATTTAATAAATGCTTAAACAGCAACAAATCAGTCCTGAAACCTAGAAAGACATATAAAGGGAAGAAACAAATCAGGTCATAGCATGTCCTTACCTTAGAAATACACAGGATTTGCCTGAGAACATTCATTTTATAATTATCCAGACTCCTAGGTCTTTCTTCTTCTAAGCAGTTTTCCCACAAGTTACCTTCTAGAGTTCAAAGAACTGATGATATTAAAGAATCATGAATTACTTTTTCCAAAAAATGTTTTTAGAGATATTATTTTTATCCACTGCATAAAATTATGTCTTGTCACAAACATATTGCCAAATCTAAAACAGGTAAGAAGGAAGAATGACATAAATAAGAAGCTGTCTCTTTTGTATCAATCCAGTGTAATTACTTTCTAGAAGGTCACTCGGGGAGAACAAATTCCAAACTCAAACAGATTTTAAATAAGCACAAGGGAAAATCAGGAGCGTTGCATAAAAAGGTCAAGATTATCCTATTGTTTTTATGATTTGTCTAGAACACAGCAGAACAGGAAGGAGTAGAACCTAAGGTATCAAGGAAGGAATATACTCAACACATAAGCTTACCTCAGCAAAATTTGGCACAGGAGATAGGCAGAGTTGTCTAAGGACTGCTGAAGAATGTAATTTAAATGGGTGTATTTGTTACACTGTTGAAAATTCCTATGTATCTATGTATAATTTTCTTTTTTTTTTTTTTTAGTGAACCTGTTAATGTAGGAAAGAAGAGCAAACTAAAACTAAACGGGGAACAGGAATACCAGTGGAACCAGGAAGGGCAGAAGACTGCAAACTATAAAATTTAACACCATAACAAACAATTTGTGCTTCAGCTTTCTTCCCAGACTGTTTTCATCCTTTTATGTTATATCAAATTTTGTGCAGTTCTGCACAAAAATGGCCTAAAAGTATATCAGAAAGCATCAGAAAGGTCCACCTGAAAAAGGCACAATATGTGGGTACCTCAGAATTTTCCATCAAGAGAAAGGGGGACAGCTATTACTGCACATCATGATAGACAAAAAAAAAAAAACAAAACACATTGCAAAGGTAAGGTTTGAACATAAATCTTAGTTTATTTTCTATTTAATATCACCTTTGCATGTAAATCTAGTTTTAGTGTGCTTTGTTTCACCTTGCTTTGGAAAAAAGATAAAGTACTTTTGTGTTGCTCTTGGTTACTCCCCAGTCCCATACATCAGAAGCAAAAAGTTAGTGGTTAAAGAAGCCAAACATTTAAAGGGAAACATATAATTGGACCCAAAGGAGATAAAATGGGATTTGATCTGGAAAAGTTAGATTTTTGTATGAGAAATATATAATAAGAAATGCCTGTATGACCCTCTAGGTTGTGACACTCATAAATGATTGCAAAAAAAGATGAAATATCCATGGGCATCTAGAAGCATGTTATGATGCCGCTGTATATCTAAGTGAGAAGTTTGGGAAATTGGAGAAAACACAGCTAGTGTGCACATATCCATTAGAAAATATCTTGCTGATGGTAGGAGTCTCTAGGGAGAGCTTAATGGAAGCCTCTTTGCCTGAGTCTTTCTGAGGTCCATAGGAAAGGAAGTGCTTTAAGAGAGTTCATTGGAAATGGGAAAGAATCAATCTCTCTACTTTTTTCTTCAGCCTTTCCAAGGCACTGGAGGAAAGGAACTTTCAGGTTTGCATACAGGAGCAACGTGTACTGCTGTTATTTTTTATTAATGCCTTGAACATATTATATTCCTTAAACAGAGGAAGATAACCATATTTGAAAATGCTCTTGTCTCAGACTTACTGTTTTTAACCAATATGGGCATTTGAGACCTCCTCCATACCCCAGCTTTGTTGCTATTTCTATCTTATTGCTTTCATTCAGCAGTATATTCAAAAATATGACAAACATCTGTCTTGTGACTAAAAATCCAGTTCAGCATATCCACTGCACTATCAAGTACACCACAGACAAGCTCATACATTTACTCTTGGTAGTATGACAGCAGCCCAGCCAGTGTGCTGGACAAGAAGCTACAGATAAGAATTTTTATTTTTGCCAGGGCTTAACTCTTGCTTAGCCCTGCACCTGCCAATTTGTGTTCAAGTCTCAGAGCTCCTACTCAGGTAGAGTGCCAACTTGGAAATGAAACAAGGCCAGGACTTTTACTTAAATGTGGCAGTGCTTTTTTCCATCTCTGCAGCAACTCCCGCGCTTGGAATAGTTCAAAAATGTCTGGCTGCTTCTGCAATTTAGAGATCTTTCATTTTTAGGTCAGGCTGCCTCACAAGCTACAGACATGCAGTAAGCAATTCAGATAAGGAGGAACATGCTGTAACTCCTATATAAACACAGAAGTTTAAAAGGCAAGAAATTCTTTACAGATTTTATTTTTAAACCTCCTGTTGTGGTATATAATCCTTATGCTTTACTAAGAAGCTCCTGGAGTGTGGCAGTACAGATGCAACAACAGACTTCTGTCACATATCTATCAGAGATTTTCAGAATGAAATATTCTATCTCTCCATGTGAAAGGATAGAACATCATAGTAAACAAGCAAATATCTAACTCCAGAATTAATTTCTAGTACTTTAAGGGGAGTTCTGCATATATCCAGGTTGGAAAATATTTTCCAAAATTATTGCTCATCTATAACAAATTTAAAATCAGACATATGATTTTGCTATTGATTAATCATTGTTTCAAAAACAACATTCTCTGGATAGTCAGCATCAACTTGTGGCAATATTATATGCAGCACAATGGATTTTTGCTTTTTGTTTAAAGGTTAGAAATTGGTTTTGCTTGGGGGGATTGCTGACAAAGCACTTGGCAGTAGGTACAACACATCTACAGTAAGTAGATCAGAGTATTTTACCTGCAAACATGCTGCAATAAAGTGCCATCATTCAATCAATACAGACTACTTAGTTAACATTTTTCTTAATGTATCTGGATTACCAGTTCATTAGATCATTACCTGATAAATAGTGTGGGTAATGAATCGAGAGAGTAACTACATACCTTCAGGAAGAACCTGCCCGATAACAATAATCCATTAGAAAAACTGGCAGTATCCTCTGATCTATTGCCCGCAAAGCTATGACTTGATGGAGAGTTTCATTCCCTCTGCTCAGCACTCCAGAAGAAAATCAGCACAATTTAAATATTTCTCAGGATGTGACAGCTCTCTAGATCCCTGGCTGCGTTCTTTTCCCAGGGGTTGACAATCTGGTGTTCCAGTGTGCATAGAGCAGTGAAGATGAATTGAAAAAGCTTGAGATAAATTAGGGATGGCTAAGTTAAAATTGTCTCTGCTCCCGAGTCTCTCATCTGCAGTCTGCAAGCCTATTTTGCTGTGAAAAAGCTAGATGGCAGGCTGCCTCAGTGAGTTCTTCTTAAGCGACAGGGAGCATTTTCAATGAAGAAAAATTCTCCCATTATCTAAGCTAATGTGACTGCAGCTAAATCTAGTCTTAAAAGTGTCTACTAGCGTGAAATTCATTCTCACTGCTGCTTTCTTTCAAGCCACAGGTTAAAAAAGAGAAAGGAAAAACAAAAAAAAATAGCAAAAAAACAAACAAGCAAAAAAAGCGCACCACCCTAATTTTTTCTATATGAAAAAATGCTCAAAGTTTTAAAAGTTATAAGTGGCAACACATTTCATAACTATGCCCCAAAATCTAAGTATTGGGAATTATCACTGCTTCCAAAACTTTATCTGTTTACACTCAGTTCATTTTCCACTATCTGTTCTTTTTGTTTTGTTTTTAATAAGCATGGTGTCATTGCAATTGTCTTCATTTTCATTGTTCTAGGAAAGAAAAGAGGAGTATTTCCCCTGTGTTGCCAAAAATTGAAGTGCCAGCTAAAATTCTGAACAATCATCATGTTTAGCCTTAGTAGATGATCCTAGATAATCCTAAAAAAAAAAAAAAAAAAAAAAAATTTGATATATTGTTATGCCTCTAAAAAATATTGAGGTTTAGGGGTTTTTTTATTTATGAACCACTTCTCACCCTATATAACAAAAAAGGATAAATTGAAGTTTTCTGAGTATCACTTTAGTGCCAAAGCTATTTGACAAAGTGGTAATCTAATATCTACTGTTATGTAAAAAAATTATGTTGCAAACACTAGGGCAGGAGTTTTTAATTAAATATACTACATGGAGTTTTTTATTCTCCAAAACATTGTATTTAATTAATAAAAAAGGTATAATTTCAAAAGGCCATGCTCTTTAGTAAGCAGATATTTTTGCAAATCCTCTCTAGTTTTCTGAAGTTCTAGACATCTACTACTAATGACTTTCTCAGACTTGATTTCTCAATATCATGGAAATCCAGACCCCTCACCCTAAGTTGTAAATAAACAGAGAAGCAGCTGAATACATATGAATATAGCCTTAGTGCTAGAGCATTTTGAGAATGATAAATAAATATATTGCCAAGAAAGAGATATAAACCCTGCTTTCATCAAACAGGCATGAAGAGACTGAAAATGTTTAGGACATAGCTGCAGAGGTCTCTTTTTTTCCCCATGCCCTGAGCTAAAACATTCACTCACATTAACAGAAATCTACCAGGTGAAGTGAAAAGGCACGATCAACATTTACAAATTTTCTTGGGGCTTAAATTACTGAAGCCACAGCCCCATAGACCCACAGCATTTTTCACTGAAGGCATTATGTCCAGCCTATTTTCTTTTGAACAGAAGCTCCTTTGGCCTATGTCTTAATAACCATCCCTTGAGGCTTATGCCAGGTTTGGCCAGGTCCAAATGTTTGTACATACAATACACATAAATATATCCCAAAGAAACATATAATCCAAAAGGATTAAGAAGTTTTCCATGCTGCCTTGCTCTAAGATTATTTAGGGTGTTGTAACACTCACACTTCTAGGTGAAAATGGCTGCGCTGTAGTCCTTGTCATTAATATTTGTACATTTTCCATGTAAACAGATAATAATATCACAAGTCATAGAATTGCAGAATGGATTTGGTTGGAAGAGACCTCCAAGATCATCTAGTCCAAACCCTTCCAGCTCTAGGTGGCCCTGTTTGAGAAGGGAGTTCTCTCTAGGTGACTCCAGAAAGCCCTTCCAACGACAACAATTCTGCAATTTTCACCGCTGTTTAGGAACCACCAAAATCCTCAGTTCATAGTTCCAGTGATGTTCCATTTAAATGTTTCCTAATTTTGCTAGGCTTTGTTTTTCAAAACATCTTCCTTAAATTATTTTAGATTATTAGATTCCTCTTTTCTCCTACTCACACAATTACAGCATCTGCTGCTGAAACTAATAAAACTGCTGAGATCTCATTGTGCAGCAGTCCAGCCCTAAATTTCCCAATTTCTCTTCACAACAGGGAAAAAGCTGAAAGCTACCTGCTAGTCTTAAAGACAGTGCTGGTTTGTGAGCTATTTATTAATTTCAGAATGAGAATCACGCACATCTCCCTGCTCTCAACATCTACTGCTTCAACCAGAGCTATCAGTGACAATCTACAACTTTTCTTGGAGTCTCAGCAATTTAGGTCAAACAGCTACATCAGTGTCTCAAGCTATTATTCATAAAAATCTATTATCTTGAACAAATTAAAAATAGATAATAATTGTAATTCACTATTTCTAGTGGTATCGTTATTTTAGAAGGTATGAATCATTCATGTTCACTGGTTTGAATTAGTAACATTGACATGTCAGTTTCTAGGAGGTTTCTATGAATTTTGGGGAGTGACATGGAAGGGAATAGAAAATCAATTTAGCCAGCAAAACATAGTAATCCAAAATGCCTTAGAAAAATTCTGACCTTTGATTGCATATTCTTCTCAGCTTCCTCTTTTTTAGTATAAAATGGAGAAAGGGAAAATGTAATAATTATTTTTTTCCAGGAAAAAAAAACGTTTAATAACCCTTGAGAGTGTTTAGGTATTTGGTCCAAGACACACAGTAAAGCATAGTCGCTTGGTTTTCAGCGTATTAGAACAAGATGCAAATTCAAAAGAATTTCTCAGACGTTTCCAGTAGAAAAATTAATAGGGCTTATATTTTGGTTTGTTTTAATTTTGGTGGGGTTTATTTTTGTTTGCTTGATTGTTGTTTGGTTAGTTTTTCCTTTCCAAGTTATCTAGTGGTGCAATTTATTATCTTTTTGGAATCAATCAGAGACACACAGGTGGAAGCAAAGGTGACACTGCTGCCATAACAAGCCAGATATTTTTGGTGTGCTGTAATCCAGTTATGAAAACATGTTTTAATACCGAAGAATACAGCAACATCATAATGAGCAGAGGGTGAAAAAGGTGATCATGGAGTGGCACACATTGTAACTCTGTGACATGTTACCTACATGGGTAACCAAAGTTGTAATTGCTCTAAGAACACTTTGACCTGGGAAAACTTTAGGAAAGCTAACTTCTACAAACCACAGCTATACACTGAGGCTGTTTCATTTTTAAGCTCAAATAGTAGTGTGATTTCCACAATTACAAGGCAGATTTCTAAAGAATATTAAACGCCTTCTAGATAATAAGATGTGCTAAATATGTATATGCATTTGGCTAAATCTTTATAACTACTAGTCTCCTGCAACTGGTGATTCTCAATAACTTAAAGGACTCCATTTACATAAACTTTTGTATTTCCTATTCCTCTGTCATTCTTCACTGGAGACAAAATACTGGTTAATAAATTCAGAATATATTCTCCTAGCTTTACCCTGCCTGTCTTGTATTAGAGAAGAGAAGAACTTCTAATGGAGAACTCCAGGGGGATTAGAGATATGCAATTCAAAGATGAAAATTTCGGTGACAGAGTGAGGCTTTTTTGTTACTGTATATTGTATTTTGCATGCATATGCAATAACTGAAAAAAAACCCACAATGTGTATGCATATAAACATTTAGTTAACTTTTTGGAGTCTCTTTTTCATTACTGTGAAATGAACACTCGCATAATTTTAGATGCTTCATAAGTTTCTTCATTGTGTGTTCCTGGAATACCTGTGGTCAGTGCATGCATGTTTTTAGGCCATAGCTTGCTGCTATTTTTTCTCTTTTAAATTTATAGAGGATTAAGTCTGGATGAAAATAAAACACACATAAGAATATTTTGCCTAATCTTAAGAGTTAATACGGGAAAGTGTTGGCTTCCATTATGAGTGCAACTTAATGCCCTTCTGCCAGTGATTTTCTTACAGGAACCATTTATAACATGGGAAATGACTTTCTAGACAGAAACATTGAAGAGAAAATTGAGACCTAGATGTGCTATTTGAGATAGATTCTTCAAATTCTGTGGGAGAATTTACTCCAGTCTCTCTTTAAAGTTATCTTCCATGTGATGTGGTTCTCAGAAGAAATTAATTGAGACTTAGTGGATGGAAGGATGGGAATATGTGACCCTAATATGCTGATATTTATTCTCCTTTTTAATTACTGTAAACTTCCTGTTTTCTTACCTTTTTCATTGTGCATTTTAAAAAGATAGTAGAATGAAAATTAGTAATAATATGCAGAAACATATACTATTAAACAGTAAGGGGTTTATTGTTTGAGGGTTTTTTTCCCTCCCCAAAATAGGCATGTAGGTATATTGTCTGGTTCTCTTTCCTTACTACATTTGTACACTAACAGAAACAAAAAGAGTAAGTATATTCCATGCCCATTTAAGTATTTGACTGGCCACAGATAAGTAAAAGATGTGGCAAAAAAATATCAACATAATGTGGGAATTCTTCATCTAAATTTCTGCATGTGTTTTCCTGAATTATGCTTTATATACAGTTAATCAATCGTTGTCTGACAAAAGGTGAGATAATTCCTTTAATTCCAAATTAAGTTCAAAATTTGCCACATGATGACCATTAATGGCTGCATGTTCATCTTATGAATCTCTCTACAGACTCAATACCTTTTAAAAAATTTTCTAAATGGAAGTACACACAAGCACCCACACTCTTACTATAAGAGGAGTTGACTACACCTATTATAACCAAGATTTGAAAAGTAGAAAGACAATAATTACATTTACAGTCTGTAAAATGTAACAGTTCACTGAGGGGTCCTGAGATCACACACTATGGGGTTTTTTTTTACCAGAGGTCCATTTATTTTCTTGGTATCTAAATTTATTCTACTTATTGAATATGCATCAGGAGTGTATCATGTGTGCTCCTAAGGTGTCTTTTTTGTGTTTTATTTGGTTTCAACCAAAGGGAAACCAGATGATGCTCTCTGACACCACTCCATGAAGAAACATAGGAAATGGGAATATATGGGGTGCATGCACCAAAATACTAATGCATGTTCCCCTGTACTACACCTGCCAAAGATAAAAATTAGAAAAGAAAAAAGATTTATGATCCAGTACAAAGGAAGATCTACCTACATTAAACCAGAAACACCTCCAACAAACCAACTAAGAAGTAGTCCCCTCCTTAATTCAACTCTTTTGCTACTATTATTTTTTAAGGTTCCTTGCTACTTGGAGGTTTTTCAGTCAGACATTTATTTTTAAAACATTAATGTTCTAGGGAAAGACCTAGTGGAAGGTACTCCTGCCCAGGGGACAGGAGGATGGACTACATGATCCTTGAAAGGCTCTTCCAGCCCAAAGTTTTTTATAATTACATGATTTTATATTTCAATTTCCATAAAAATTTCCAAGACATTTGGCTTTTTATTTCTTTTTCTTCTTCTTCTTCTGTTTCTTTATTTAATTGATTGCACATTAAAAAGAAACAAAATAAATGTATCATTAACAATTTTAGTGTTAAAATATTCCATATCAGAACTGCAACAAGTTTTTTCCTTGAAAGAACTTAAATACAAACGTTACAAAATAAACAGAATTTCACTGATTAAGAGATCTTATTTCAGTTTAATTGTAGATATCTTATTCATCAAGAAGTCTCTCAACAGTTGCCATTTAACATTTAACAACAGTTAACATTTTTTGTTTTGTTTTCCATTCTTCTCTCTCCACCACTGGCTGAATTGTAAGGAGACATATGTGCTTCTGAAATTTCAACACTCAGCGAAAGATTCTTCAAATTTCCTGCAACCAATCCTTTAGCTAACTATTTGTTTCCTTCAGCCCTTATTTACATTATAGTGAATGGGGTCTTACTTTGAATTCATACGTCTACTTTCCTCTCTAAAACTCAAGGCAAGTTTAATGTTTCAATGTTTCTCTCTTGAAACCCACAGTACTTGTGTTAATGCAGCCCAAAGTCTCAGCAGCTCTATTTGAACAGAGAGCAACAGATTAAGGTACTAAAGGAAAAAAAAAGCAAAACAACCCCTCTCCCCCCCCATCCTGTTACATAATTCCAGACAAATGGAGGAGGGTGTTTAGACACCACTATAATAAAAATTAAACAATTAATGACATAAATAATATATTGAGAAATAAGGAGGGAAAAAACAGTAGTATAAACACCATGCACCCTGTGGGAGTACACAGCAGAATTCAGAGCACGTTCAAGCATGTCCAAACCTTTTAGTTTGTTCAGAAAGCTCTTCCTTAGCTCTGGGGTACTGTTGAGTGTTTATGCAGAGATAAAACTAGATAAACCTTCCCTGAACATCCTGATTACCAATAAATAAATAAATAAATAAATAAATAAATAATAAACATATATCATGTTAATAAAGATGAAAAGGACCATAGATTACTATTTATTCTGTTGAAAAGGAATAATTGTCTTTAATCTTAAGATTACCTTATAAACAAGATGTCAGGGTTAAAACCCTCTCATTTTATCTTGTTTTATCATTTCATATTCATAATCACAGGCAGATTATTTAGGGATAATGTAGGGAAAACTACAAGAGAGTTCACATCTTGTTTCCTGTTCTCTCATCAAAACAGAAGAATGGAAAAAAGGATGGTATATTATGCATAAAAATAGATTATTTCAGGATTTTATTCAAAACTTCAAGGCATTATTCTTCATGTTTTATTTTACATGAAGAACATAGAGAGATATGAATCTTAAAAACTAAGAAAAATGAAATTCCATCTTGATAAAAAGGCTCTCATTTTGAATTTATAGTAAATTTATCCAGAAAATAACAATCCTGTGACATAAGAATCTCTCTCACTCTAATGAAAATATTGGACAGGAGATGAGATATCTTTGGATGTATCCATTGCTGAGAACTGTCTAACAATTCTCTCATGGACAAGATTCATGACATAAACCACAATTTCTTATATAAATTATCTCTTATTGTACACATTTTTCAATAGGTTACATTATAAAAAGGAAATGGAATAAGGGTGGCTGTATGTCAAAAGAAATCTTTCCAAATAAACCATGTTTACTAGCACTGAACCCCATTCTCCATGTTCTGTATACCTGGATTTAATTCTGAGACATGTTTCAGAAACTTGCATTTCAAATGCAAAGTGCTTGGCTGAATTTACACAGAACACGTGTGAATTCTCTGCAGACCTATAATTTAAGACAAATCAGAATAAATAAAATAAAAAAAAAAAAAACACAAACAAAACAAGCTTTATTTCAGTTTCCTTGTCATTGTCTTTATTAGAAAAAACAATTTTATAGAGTCACAAAAACACAGCTTTCTATGCACTTGTCATGCTAAAAAGAAATTATTATTTGTTCCAGTAAAGGATATGAAGGTGCCTTAGTAAACCTTGTTAAATGCACTAATGCATTTTCATATTGGAGAGCTCTATGAGCACAACCAACTGTGTTGCATAAAGTTCCAGTGATAGATATGCTCCAAGCATGAAGAATACATACAAGTTTGGAAAATGAAATAAATTTTGAATGTAATGAATTTATTTGCAATCAAAGGAAAAAACAAACAGGCAGACAAACAAACAAAAACCAAAAAAAGAAAACATAAAATAACTCTCTTATCTGAGTCTATAAATGAGAATAATCACCTATAAAATATATGTAAATTATATGCTGCACAAGAATTTCATTTAAAAAAAAAACAAATTAAAAAAATACCCAAAGCAAAAAACAAAACCATTTCAATTGACTATATGGATCCCATCACTCACTTTTCAAAATTTGCAAAAAATTACATTAACGGTTACTAGAAGATCAATTTAGGCTTCAAAAAATGTTCCAACTTCCTATTGTACAAAATGGAGGTTTTAATCTGAAATCTGATAAATGAGATTCCTAAAATGATATCTGTGTTTGAATAGCAACCAGTTGGAAAGGGAACCCCAGTGCATGTGAACCAATGGGATGCATGCATTGGGCAGCATAAAATTTTTCTCTAATAGAAATATTACATGTAATCTGATTCTTTTCATTTTTTTCCTAAGTGTAACCCACAGACTGAAATGGGTCTCAGAAAAACTGGGCAGATCTAAAGCAAATCTTAGTGATTTATGTCTCATTGTCAATTCATAGCAAAGTCCTTTCTTGTGGTGACAGACTATGTCTTTTAAATGAATGAGGTGGTCAAGTCCCTTAATGTTTGCCTAAGTATTTATGATTTCTAACAGTAATAATTTAGGCAGGCCTGTTGTCTATATTTTACACAGAAAATTAACTTGATCATTCCAGTTGTACTTTATGGATTTTAGAAAGCAACCAATTAATTACTTATGGATCCGTCTCCCTCTGAGACTGGTACGTCTGCTTCAACAGCTGCTAAGGCTGCCTTTACTTATCCTGACGGGTGATGGCGTGACTACTGTTGCACTTACATCCTTTTCATTTTGATGCATTGTTTTGCATAAAAAGCAGACATCTCACCATTGTAGTACCACCAAAAAGACTCCCAGATGTCTAATTCAGGCATGTTTAATTGTTCTGCTAGAGTATGTCATCATCTGAAAAGGGCAGTGCTTAAAGAAGTCTCAGTCTCAAAAAGCCTCCTGTATACTGAACTGCAGATTTGACATCCTGGTTACTATTTTGTGGACTCTGATACACTCTCCAAATAATTCAATGACTGTACTAAAATAGTTTGCAATATATATGGTCTGCCTCAACATAAAAAGAGTTCATTGATAAAAAGGTCCCTCCCTCTTTGGGAAGTAAAATGAAAAATTTCTACCGAATCATTGAGTTTAAACTTTCATTGTACTTAATTCCCCCCAAATGTCAGCTTGACTACGCCAAGTACCCACACCAAGTACATTTTTATGTACAGAATTTAGCCTTAATGGAACTCTTTTTGAAAAAAATTGGGGGAATATGAGAGAAGGAGAATAACAGCAAAGTGTATACATACTCCAATGAAACATGTATATATATTCATTTAAATTCAACATAGAGAAAAGCTTATTTTACTCTCCCAGTGCTATTTCTACTGTGAAGTAAATTAATGTGGCAGTTTCCTTCTCAGTGGTGAAAACAATATTGGTTCTTCCACAAATAAATTGTTTGCATATTTAAAATGAAATTAATTCTTCACACAGAGATTTTGTTTGTACTTGCACAGATTTTTAAAAGTACTTTCCCACCAAAACTACTCTGCAGATCTTATCAGCCAGTGCACTGCCCTTGCCCCACCCTAAACATGACAGGTTTATTACTAGACTATTTAAATATCAGAGTCTTGACATTTATTACAAAAATTTTCTTATAAACAAATTGTGTTTTAAGCAAACACCGGTAAGCACTGTGACAGCAACTTGGTTTAAGCAGTATTTTCCTGCTTTCTGTTGTCTGCAGTGAAGACAGATTATGAAAACTGGGCAAAGGTCCTACTGATATATCTACTCCCTTTCACGTTTTTTTTTCCAAAGCCCAGTGTTTGGATCCTGAAGCAGTGCCAGAGACTATGTTCTATTACAAACTCCAGCACATGGCATTCTCAGACCCCAGCATACAAAGGTCCAGCCAAGTCATGGGCTTAACAATGTGCTCACTTTCATATTTTTTCAAAGTACATCTCCTCTAGGGTCTAACTTCCAGCCAAATAACTTTCACCTTTCTGAATCCACCACAACAGCAACACCCATCAACAGTGTAGGAAGCAAAACTGAATAAAGGTTCTGTGTAAGCTATTTTTCCCTTCTGCACCCATCTGTGTCCTGGAGGAAGCTGATTTATTTGGCACTGGGCTAGTGGCAACAACATTACAGCTAAATCTATTCTTTCACATCTATTTTCTCTTTCTTTTTTCTTGCACCTCTCTTTTCCCTGTCTTGTTCCTCTGGAAAATTTCTAGTATAATTTAGAATGCCTGCACAAAATGCATAAATGAAGACAACTAATATTAAGCAACCTAATCTGAAGAAGTCCAACCATTCTCTTAAAAAAAAAAAAAAAAAGAAATTTACCTTATCAGTATTATCAAAAGAACCCTAAAGATCAACCACAACAAAACCACAAATGAACCCAAGCTTTTAATGCTACATATATTGTAATAGTCTATCTTAAGTATTTAAGAGCAAATATACTGTATTTACCATAAATTTCAATGAAGTTACGCATGTGATTATATTCATTTTATTAGCTATCCTTCTGAAACATTTCATGCAGTACATTTTTATGCAATAGGAAACAGCAAGTTATATTCTTGATGCATTTAATAGCTTAGATTATTATTATTTTAAAGCAACATTTCCCCCCCCATTTAGTTACAGTTAACACAGCGTGCTTTGTGTGGGAGATCATCTACTTTTTTCACCTGAGTGGTAATGTATCTGATATATCAAATGCCATTAAAGCTGTTAATCATATTCCAGCCCACATGATATTTCTTAACCAAATCTATTCACTTAATGATACATTCCAAATAATATCATGAGATTATGCCCCCAAAATAAATAAAAATATAAAAAATTTTAAACCAAACATTTTTTATAGGTAGATGCAAATATGCCTTAGGGCTCTTGAATGCTTTGCAACTGAGTGCTTTGGGCAGTAAAGGACTACAATAAGTGTATGGCATTGAATAACCTATAAATTTTGTTACTTAGGTGCAAATGCATCTAACTGGCTCATGTGTAATCACAAACAAAAAAAATTCTACAGATGCTTTCCCCATCCCACACTCTTCCTTAAAAATAGCTGCATATTCAGATTTTTTAAAACTAGATAATATTAATTTGAAAATATCTCTTGTTGCTTACATATTTTCAGCAGAAGGAAATTTACAGTGCAGTGGTACCTTAGAGTTATCTTCTAAATTAGGCAAAATGCATTGAGATTGAAAGTGAAAATACAGCACTCCAGGTAATTAACAGCTGTTAGGTGGTTCATTTCAACATGAAACAGTGGACAACAGAGTTTACACCAATGAGAATATTTTTTTTGTTCTTCTCTTTCACTTTATTAAAATTTACTCCTACTCTTTTACTCATTAAAAATTTCTAGGGATAAGAATCACCTTGGAGCATATATTTTTGGCTGTAACTTATACCACAAAATATTTGACATTCCATTACCAACACAAACATAGAGGTCATTAAATTTAAAAATGTTTCTTCTGAAGAAAAAAAAATTAAATAAATTTTCAGCTGGTACTGAATTTCAATTTTTTCTCAGTCCATATGCTGCCTTTTAAAATGACTCAGAAGAAGATTATTAATACAACATATTTAAGCTGTGATATATACTATATTGCATTTGATTAACAACAACTAAAAATATTTACTGTAGATTATAGTCAGTATAAGGCTTTCAGTATAATAAAGAAAAAAACTATTGTTTTTTGAAAATACTTTTGTTGAATATGTATTATTGAAAAAAATTTTTAAAAATGCAAAATTGGAACACTGCATTTCCCTCATATTGCACATCACAGAAATTCTACAAGTGTATTATGTAAAGTTAGCATTTGTTATGCTAGGAATATCTCATTTAAAAGTAAAAAATAATTCTAGAATAAGAAAATAGTTACTTGACTGATCAATGTGAGATTCTACCCTTTTTATCTCATCAGGCTTGCTTTAGGGTTGTGCAGCAAGGTCAAATTATTTCTGAAAGACTGCATTCTCACCTAATGTAAAACTCCTTTTGAAAATATCGTTAATTAATGCATTTGGAATTACTTGAAGGTACTTTTATGTTATGCAGAATCCAGCCAGCTCTTAATCGTTTATAGTAAAGCACAAATGTTTATTCAAATCCTTTGTTACACTGTGGTGTCAGATGCACTGAGAACACTTATGAGTGCTCTGAAAACTGGTATAAAAATTTCATTCAAATAAATATCTTCCAAAGTTTCCAGATTCAAAAAATATTTCACTGCTACCTGACACTTCAGGATAGAGATCTTGCCTGTGGTTAATTTCTTAGATAGTTGAATGTTTCTAATTAATTATCCCCCCAAAAAATATGTACATAGAGTGAAAATTAATCATTTAACTTTGTTACTAATTCTGTGCTCTCTGGAAGCCCAAACCCATGCAGAGAGAAGTAGAAAAGAAAGGTTCTGTCCACCCATTTAAGTTGCAGATGACACTGCATAGCATGATCACAAGAATTGCTATAATGTTGATACTTGCATTGCTTTCTGAGATTTCTGAGGCCTACAAATTTTTTTCATAAGTAATCTGCTTTGCAAAATTTTTGTGACATTTGACTTTTTGATTTAAATCTATGAACCCACATACACAAAGCCTTTCCCTCAAACTCACCTCTGAATATAAAAAAAAAATGGAATTCACCGTAGTAGCAAAAAAACCCCCAAAAAGTACTTCAAGCTGATCCTTAAACATAAACCTTTTAATATATTTATGAAGGAGTCTTAAGGAATAGGAGAAGAAAAAGGAATTTCATACAAAATGCTGCAACTTGATGATCACATGATCAGTGAAGATTACTCAGTTTGGGGATGTGTTCTGATTACTAAAAGTGATGACAAAAAGAATGAGAAATTATATGGGTGGGAAAAAGAGACCAGGTGATCCTGAATAGAGCAGTGAATAGATACACAGCCAGACTTCACAGGAGGTTGAAAAGACTTTTCTTGGATACCCAGAGGTACTTGCTTGGAATTTGCTGCAACCACATAAGTCAGCAAAGGTTTCTGTATGAAAAGCAAGACTGAAGGAAAAGAGCAGTACTAGAAATGCATGGGGTTAGAAGGACTTATGAGCACTAATTGTTACATCTATATCTATTTTAGAAATTCCCCACCTGTGTAGCTCTAACTGAAGTTGGCTTTAGTGCCTCAGAAAGTAACAGCAGTAAAACTGTATTTACATCAGCACTTACATACATTTTACTTGGGATCTCACTCAAACTTCTGCTTGAAAATGTAAGCAATATATACAGCATGGTGAATCAAAACCAAGAGATTATCTTACGGCTCAAGTATCATCTGAAAACACACTATGATTAATCATTTGTCCTCTTTTTTTTCCATTTTTACTTTCAACACACATGATCCATTACTCTGACATTTTTATTTTGTATTAATTTCCTCTTCTCATTATTTTTCATAGCTACCACAACTCCATTACATATTCTATAACAAGAAGTCTGATGCTAAGTAAAAATTAAATACAACTTATCAAGGACTGTGTACTACTAATTATTTATGCTCACTCTGAGCTGGGGAAAACAATGTGCTTCAGGTAATGTTTGGCAAGACTTTGACATTATAAAATCCTGTATATACAAGCAGACTTCCTACTTCTGTCAACAGGAAATTACTATTAGTAATTTTGTTTTAGAAATGTCACCCATAACTATGCACTTTCTATTGGGAACAAAAGCAAATGAAGATTTAGTACAAGCTTTGTTGATTTATTCAACATTTGCTATAAAGCATGTCAGTTAATCTCTCTGCTCCTTAACTCTGACCATTTCTGGTTTATTTTTATACTGTTCCATCCTTGCAATAAATGTTTAAGAAGAAAAAAAAATAATAATGACAGAAAATAACAGCAAATAACTACCCATTCTTCATTTTCTGTAGTTCCTCTCAGTGCTAAACCAAGTTAGGCATATACCTGTATCTATATGACAAACCTTATATTTGTCAAAGCTCTGAAATTATGCCAGAGCATGCATCTACACCTGTATTATACTAAGATACTAAAAGCAGCTCTGAAATGGAAGTTTTTTAAATGTGCTTCCAAATAAGATGTTCAGGTGTCAAGGAAATTCAAGACTTGAACACGGAAATATTTAAGGCTAGTGATTAAATCTGCATAGGCAAGGAGCTGTAGGAACATGAAGAAATTATATAAGCTGAACATATTAATGAATATGTGTAAAGCTGACTTAACTTTTTTTTCCCCAGACTGTAAAAAGTATTGTATACTACATATATATTTTTTCTAGGGAGTTGCATATTCCCATGAAGCAGAGATAAAGTGGGAAAAAAACAAGGAGATAGAAAGTTCCTGCCAAGTAGTCACTTTATCATATTGCAATTCCACAATATTACCTATACAACAGACCTTTCAATGACCCATGGTAAAATCAATATCATCTATTCTGTTTATTTTCACTGAGGTGAGCTACCATTTATCAGAGACTGGAAGGTCAGCTGCTGGAACAGTAAGCATACCTTAAAGGCTTTTATTTGTAGGTTATCACTGGAATCAGCCAAGGTTTCCAGGTATTACCAGTTTCTCACAAGGACTTCACACTTTCATTTCTTCCTCCATTAACAATTAAGATTGGTATACGGGGAGGGTAAAGGGAGTAGGGAACTCAGTGGCTGGCATCTCACAAAACATACTTCATTTTTCCTGTAGACAGGGAGGTTCTAATCCTGCCTGGTATTCTGCAAGGACACACTGACCAGAGCTCTGGAGATTTCAGCCAAGAGGAAAGAACATCAGTCTTGTGGGAATACTATTACACTGAATGATGTCTTATACAGAGAAAAACCTGAGAGAGGTATCCACAAAAGTCCACTTTGAGTGTGCTGAACTAATTAGGCTATAATGTACCACTAAAAATAATTTGTTTGTACTACTAAAACTCAGGGGAAATCTGGCTCAGCAATAAAGCCCAGCTGTTGCTATTCAATATATTTTGATTTTGGACTTCTTGCAGTTCAGATAATGTTGAAGAAATGCAGCTGAGAGTTGCTCTGACTAGCAAGAATTTGTACCTAGAGTGACATAAAAGTGAGCTGAGCTACTAGAATTTTTTCTTTCCATTTATAATATAATTTTTATACTTTCATAAGCAAAAAGCTATTAACGCTACTCTCAAACAGGATAAGTTGATATGGGAAAGTTTCTTCCCTGCTCTCCAGCTGGCTGTACAAGATGGTTACATGTAGAACTTGATCTGACACATGATACTCTACCTCTAAATGAACTCCACTGTGAGTCACTTGAAGAGTCACAATGGAATAAACATAAAGAGTTTTAAATATTTCTTTCTAATATCATTCATTACTGATTTCCCATGTTTTGCTGACACCAACAACTGAGACTAAAATCTTTGTCTAGTAGCATGAAGACATAATTTGGAACTCTACAAGCTAGTATTTTATGTTAATTTCAGTGTTAATGTTTCTGAGGATTGCAGGCTTTGCCACCTGGAAGAGCAAGGCCATAGGAGATATAAAAGAGATATAACTAATTAAGGAGACTGTAATTTATTTAAATTAGTGAGTCAGAAATAAAGAAGTTGTTTATCCAATTTTCTCTCCAGAAACTTCTACAGGGTAGATCTTCGCAAAAATTGAACAGTTATTTAATAACAATGCCACTTAGGCATTGGACAGATTAATCAACTGACAGATTAAATAAGTTTTGTCCTAATTAAAAAAGATTACTTTTCCTTCTACCAACAAAGATATTCTCAGACCAGAACTAAAAATTTTATTATTCTGCTATGGATTTTCACAGAATATTATGATAAGAGTCTTGTGCAGCCTTGGAATTGCATAAATTATATTAAGTTACAGAAGTTAATTAACTGTCATTTTATTAATCAGAATTCATCATCAAAATCTGTATCAGAGTGAAAAAAGCAGAAATACTTTTGGTGAATCTAGAATACGGACTTTCAAAGAGAAAAGTAAAACAGACACAAACACACAATGCGTAAAAGATCCTAAACATTATGCACTAATTTTCACTAATGAGTCAATCTGTCTGAACTCCACCCCCAAGGGTCACTGAAGAGAGAGAATGAAAAACAGACAATAGATTCTCCACACTACAGGAAAAAGGTAAAACCAAAAAGAGACAAAAAAAACGCACCAAAACGAAAGGAAAAAAGGAAAAAGGAAAAAAAAGGAAACATAGAAAAAGGAAAAGAAAATGGAAAGGAAAAGGAAAAGGAAAAGAAAAAGGTGAAAAAGAAAAGAAAAAGGAAAAGGAAAAAAAGGTAAAGGAAAAGGATAAAGCGGAAAAAAGGAAATAAAACGAAAAGAAAAAAGAAAAGAGCTAAGGAAAGGAAAAGAAAAGGAAAAAAGGGAAAAGGAAAGGAAAAGGAAAGAAAGGAAGAAAGAAAAGGAAAGAAAAAGGGAAGCAAGAAAAGAACAGGAAAGGAAAAGAAAAGAAAAGGAAAGTAAAAGAAGAAAAGAAAAGAAAAAAAAGAAAGAAAAGAAAAAATAGGAAAGGAAAGAAGTAAAGAAACTCATTTTATTTTGATTCAGTGGCCTGGATTTTACCTGATAGCAAGTTCTTTCCAGAGCCATCCTCATATCCTTTCCCTACTTCAGTTTCTTTTTTCTGTAAAATAACCAGCCTTCAAGCTATTACATCAATGACCTATTAATATGGCGTTTTAAGAACTCTTTTCAAGTGTGCATTTGTTGTTCAAAAAATTTGAAAATA
The DNA here is from genome assembly GCA_018697195.1 of Certhia americana. NCBI lineage: Eukaryota > Metazoa > Chordata > Aves > Passeriformes > Certhiidae > Certhia > Certhia americana. The sequence continues at coordinate 39,867,287 of CM031879.1, forward strand.
ATTTGGGTAAATGGAATAAAGTGTAGAGTACAACCTGGCTCAAGTTGAAGTTTCTTTCTGCAGGACCTGTTACTACTGTTTCTGTCACATCTGCCAGATTTTTCAGTTTTATGGTGTAGCAATTTTTTTTTTGTTTGTTTTATATTTTGCCAACAGATATAGAGCCTATATGGAATGGCACACTAATGTAGCAGAAATCACATGCAAAAAGTAAAATTTATGTCCATTCTTTACCCTGGGATACAGGTAAAGAATGAATACATATATTGAGTTATGATCCTCTATACCATATCGAAAGAGATCTTGCCACTTTTCTGTTGGCAACTTTCCTTTGCATGAACCAACATGCAGTAACTTGTTTGATCCTTGCTGCTCCCTACCTTAGTCTAGGAGTCTGATATGCTTTTCAGTTCCAAGGAATTAGGTTAAAATAATGGTATCAAAACCTAATATTGTATTCAAGTGTCATGTTGATGAAGACGTACTAATTTAATCTGTTTTTTTTTAAGTTACCCACATGCAATTTCCATTTTGACCACATCTTTCTGTAGACTGTCATTTGGGTTTTTTTCCGTGTTTGGTTGGTTGGTTTGTTTTGTTGTTGTATTAATTAAAAGCTGCCAAAATAAACACACCAATGTACCTGTAAATTTTTTTCTTTTCCAAATATCTCCTCTATAATCCATAATTTCTATCTTACATATTCACATCCCTGAAACTTTAAGCTTGGTAAGTTTTTATCCTGGTCTAATACTTATTCATCCTGAGTATGACCTACTTTTTTGCACATATATTAATAGCTTTTGAACTAAGATGCAAAAAGCAGTGTATAGGGGATGGAAATGACAGACAACAGAAGAGTAGCATAACATTTCTCAGATATTTAGAGAAAAATTCAAGAACAGAGCCCAGCTGGAGATAAACCCAGCAAGGAATATTAGAGAGAAGAAAAAAGGGTTCTTGCAGTTAAACTAATTGCAAAAAGAAGTTCAGGGAAAAGGTGGGTTTACTGATGCGTGTGGGAACTAACAACTGAGAGATGGCATGGGGCAGGATAAAGAACTCAATGCCTTTATGATTTATTCTTCATAGTCATTGCCTGTTTTCACACCTCTGTGCGTAACAACAGAGTCTGAGGAGTGAGAAAATTATCATCTGGGAGCACTATCTTAGAAGTATCTAGAGAAACTGGATATATTTAAGTTCATCAGCTTGAACAACAGGAAAGTGCTGAAAGAATTGGTGGATCATGATTGTAAAGTATACCTGTATGTCTACAGTGAAAAAGGGTGACAAATGGAGGAGGGGCCCATGATTGTGAAAAAACTCCATGTTATTCCTTTCATTTAGATATGCCAAATAGCTTGAATAACTGTGGGCAGGCCAAGCTCTTCTTTCTCTTTGGAGGAGAGCATGTCACTTTGGAATATATGTCCAGGCGTGTGCAGGCAAGTGAGTAATTGGGAATGCTCAATATAGATTTAACAGTGGCAAATTATGTTAGATGAACTGATAGCTTTTTCACCAAGATTGGCTATATGGATAAAGCAGAGGGCTGAAAGGTCTATACCTTGACCTCTCCTGCTCTTATGACACTATGATCCACAGTATTCTCTTTTGTCAGATGAGAAAATATGGCCTGCAAAAATTGGCCTGTTTGAGTGAGTCCAAAGCAGTTAAAAAAGTTAACCTTTCTTAAAGGCTCTGGTAATAATCTTACTATAAAACGTCCAGTATTTTTTTTTATAGAACAATACTTTTTCTGAAAACTTAAAAAATTTTTGAAATCTGAATTATGTTTTCATTTTACTCAGAGTTATTTTGCCAGCTAGATCACTACATTAGCATCTTTTTACTTGCAAATTCTAAGGTCATTAATGGCAAAGTATAAGGTCATATTGTATGTCAGGTGACATAAAGTCATATATTAATCCTCCTAACTAATTTACATACCAATAGAATAAAGGCTTTTGTAGCCATATTTTAAATGTTACTGTACAATTAGTAGTCTTAAAATGTGGAATTATACTGTTTTTATTGAAAAGGAACATGATTAAAACTGTCAACATTACAAGATTATGTGACTTTAATTAGATTGTAATTTGAAAATAAATGTAATTGCAATTATTTTTTTAAAAAAGGTGCAATTTCTTTTACTAAGTTCCAAAATGTCATATGCATGAAATTTCATCATACAGGTGAAAGAAAAATTCATTATTAAGGAAGAATTCATTACAGATTAGAGAAAAAAAAATCTGAAGGATTCCGATTATAATTTCAATCCATTTTAAATTCCTTGTCTTTAAACTGTATTATGTTTTGACAAACAGAAACTCTGGTAGAAAGAATCTCATTGGGTGTTGACTTGTTCATATTTCTTATTTCATGAAAAGGGGAAGGAAAAAAGATGCCCACTCTTAAAGAAGAAAAGCAGTGAAACAAACCACAAACACCATAATCTCAGGGAATGACAACATCTGAAAGAATATGTGGACTAAGTGCTCCGAAATATGCTTTGGCACTAAGACATTTCTGATGCTTCTTCTCTGCTTCACATTGTGTTTAGAGAAATAGCACTTTGTGCCCTCTTTGCAAACAGGATTGCATCAAAGAAACACGTTTACTTTTTCCTCCTAGTGGGAAAAAACCCAATAAATCCCCAAAAATGCTGAAGACAGAAGGGAACATTGCATTCTGTTCAGTTTGATTTGCCTGCTAAGTGAAGGGAAAAGACAACACGTTATCTGAGACAGAGATGGATTGGCTGTATGTTAAAGCTGCTCATCCAGCATAAAGGTGTCTCTGCAAACAGAATGTGGAGATCATTCCACACAAGGAAGAAACAATCACTACCAAGAGAGTTGAGAGTTGCTCTTAGAAAACTTCTGAAATTATCATGAATGCTCTTGTACAAAAGAAGCCAGAAAATAACTATAAGTAGATAACAAAACATTTTTTTAAATCTCAAAAAACAACTTAAAAATTGATTGACAGTGCAATTAAGTATTTTATATTTGCCTATTATTCATTTTCAGAACATATCACTGAGCAAGATCTTAATACTGTCTTAAATGAGATCAAAGACAAAATTAATGTGAAGCAAATAGATGTTTGGTGTACTTGGGAACCTACAGAGTGAACTGAACTGGGAGATTGCCTAATATGTTTCTTAGCTGAAGCCAAAAGATGTCAGATCTATCAGCATTGTATGCTCCTCTTCTAGGCCTTCAGTGTAGCAGTTACTCCAGTTCCTTAGTACAATTCAAAATGAAGCGTCAAAAAAGAAAATAAAGATGAAGCCATTAGCTTGTAAGTAGTCACTAAAAATAACAAAGTGCTAGGAAGCAACAGTATTTCTTCTTTGAAAGAAATGACAGTAGAAGTCTGACAATCTGTTCTGCATATCTTCATTGACATAAGAATTATCAGCAAACCACTTGATTTCTGGTTGCTATTTAGTCATAGGCACCATTATTAAAATTGATTCAATTCATCATGTGCCTTATGGTCAATTAATTCTACATTTTAAATTGGTAGAATGCTTTCAAATCATTGAATAAACAACAGTAAGAGAAAAACAGGCATAATTTAAACTCTTACTTTTACCATGAACATCTGTCAGCTTCAGAAACAACAATGATAAGGATATTAATTTATATTATAAGAGATTGATAAATGTATTTCCAGGACATTCCAGAAAAAAAAAAATTGAGATATATTACATGTCACTGACTTGTTTTTTTTTTTTCCCAAACATTTAAATACCTAAGCCATTCCACATTTACTGCAGAAAGCTGGCAACTATGGCCAAAAATTACTTCTACTCCCTATGACAGTGACTATGATAGTGCACTTGTTCAACAGCATTAGTATGGTGTGGCATTGTAACACAGACTTGAATGGGCAGATGGATTACCTAAGCAATATCCCATGCAAGAGATGGAAATGTTAACTTTTTCTAACTTCAAAATTACATCTATTTACTAGATTGGGTCATTTTTTTACTGAGGAGGATGAATGTGATAATCACATTGCGATATCCAATTTTATCAGCAACTTAGAATATATTGCTCACAAAATTTTTTTGGTACATGATGCCCGTCTCCAATGAGTTCTGTTCATTCTGTGAGTCTCTGAATAGAGTAGGGTTTTCGTTTTCCCATGAACTTTCAGTGGTCCAGTTTCTCCTTCACTATTAGAGCGTATTATTAACCATAAGGATTCTAGCAGTTTCTCTAAATATAGTAGACACTGTAGTGTCTAATTTAAACACAGTTTTCTCAGAAGTTACTTGCTGCAAAGCACATTATGATCACAAAGGTCTGAGGCCCTTTCAGGTACTACACAAAAAAATGGAATTCAGAGAAGCATGGAGCAAGAAAGCATTATGATTTAGAAAAACAATGCAAAATGATAAGTGTAGCATAAATTCTCCAAGATGAGAGATTTGTTATTTGCATTCTGAAAGACTGAACATAATCCCCAAGCAAATTTAAACTTAAGTAATTCCCCATTGACAATATTTTCCTAACGGGAAAACACTCTGTGTTACTAATATGAAACAAACATATAGTACTGTTTTAAAGTCAGTAACCCATAGAGTTTAAATATATAATTTCCACTTCATTTGGACTGGATGAACAGTAATAGTAAAATAGTTTTGAAATAAAAAAAAATAAAAAAGGTAAAATAATTGACATTGGCCACAGCAAGAAGTTGGACATTCAACAAAAGTAGTTTGCCAAAGAAAGGTTAGATTCATCCACAACAAATATGGAGAACAGGTCATAAACCAGTAAATTATCAGACTTCTGGTTTTCAAGTATCTATCTTTAACTTCATTTTGACCTGAAGTCGGAGTTTAATCTTTAATTCACTTGAATAAATTTATTATTTTTTTAAAGCAATAAGTTTGGTCTTAAACTAGGTGAGAACAAACAATGCCTCTTGTGAAGCTGAGTTCATCTTTAAAGATGTACTGAAAAACTGAACTATCAACAAGTTATGAGTGGTCTCAATAAAATGAATCAACATGTGTCTTCTTTCTAACTGCAGGAGACAGTTTTCTAAATTTTCCTAATTCCAGTATGATGCTTCTACCTTGTTACTTCTGCTGAAATGTAGCATCATAAATTATGAAGATTTCTCCATTTGTTGGCCACGCTTATATTTCTTTTCTTCCTTGATTACCTAATTCCTATAAAACACTGGCTCTGGCTGTGACAAATTTCTTGTCAACACTTGAAAAAAAGTAACAACCTCTTCAGAATTAAATAAAAAATTATATGTAGCCTCTACTTGGTCAACACTACAGACTAGTAATGAGTAAATCTCACTGAATTATAATAACTTCCAATATTGTGTGGAGCTAAAGGTCAATAGTCATGTCATTCTTGAAATGTCGGTATTTATGATTTTTCCATTACTTCAGTGGATGATCACTGAAAAAAGAACAGTACCAGAGGATGATACGTTGTCCTGCTTAACAAGGTTAGGTAGGAGACATGACCTTTATCAGTTAGAATTTAAACACATTGAAGAAGAGCTATTACTATAAAATTGTGTTTTCATTTAACTGAGATTAGTCCAAAACAATTCTACTGACTGTAAAACATCATTGCATTTTAAATGATATACGTAGGCTTAAAATCCATTCAAGTGTTAGTCGTCTCACTCAATGTACTGATGAGCAACCAGAGGCAAAATGAAATCCAGACAAAATAAAGATTATTTATTTTAGGATTATAAATGGCTGTTCTCTGTCTGTAGACAAACAATATGTACAGCTCTTTTTCAAAGTAGTGAATTGTTTTTATAACAGGAAAAAAATCTCTCATACCTGTTTTGAGAGTTCTAAGTCCCTGCAGGAAACACATCTGTTCTTCACAGAAAGGCTTTCTTTGTTCTACATTCTTTTACTGTACCATATCTTGAAGTCTCATATTGCAGAGTGAATTTTGAACACTTACATCTTTCTCTGCATTTTTAAGGGGTAATGTTCACTCAATAGCACAACACCAGAAGTACATAATTATAAAGGGTGAAAGAAGCTGAATTCAAATTACCCATGAGTTTAAATGCTTGGCTCTGTATAATTACTTTCAAATTATTTCTGTCAAACACACGTTATAGTTGAGTTAGTCATTTATATTTTAAAAAGAAAATTAAGAAAATCAAGGAAGAACTTATTCATAATTTTTAATGAGCACAGCTCTTTCTTTAACAAAAGGTTTCAGGTTTTTAAGCTACTTATTACTTAGCTAAATTCAGTGGGCAGTCAGGAAAACAGATTAACACATTAGAGACTACAACTCCAGCTTTCAGTATGGAAAATATAATAATCTAACATAGATATAGTATAAAATAACAACATGTTTCTATGTGAAACATTTGCATATTTTAAATCAATTTTTCCGTTTTCTGAATTGGTACCTTTAACTGCTCTCACATCCATCTCAGTGAGTGGGTTCTCTTGGAATCATAATATTGTAACGTATACCACATTGTGTTCTATGTAGTTGATGTCTTCATGTTTAGGACAGGAGACAAGAGAAAAGGAAATAAACCTTCTGTCTTCTTCACTGAATTTGTAGTTATGATCACCAAGACCAGTTACTCTGTGAGCTCCAAATCTATTTTAAAAGAAAGAGAGAGCTGTACATTTGCAATGATGCACAGCAGGGCATCTGGAAGTGCAGAGATGGATTCTTTTCTTCTGATATACCAATCTTAAAAAAAAATTTCTCTATCTATATATATAGAAACACAAATAAAACCATTTAGAACATACCACGTGGGGTTTTTTCTACTTGTAAACCACATTTTACAAAAGAAATTTAAACTTTCTGAACTGTTGAAATGTTAAAATGTTTGTTGTTTCATTTTTCATATTGTCATTGTTAACATTCTTCATCTAAAGTCAAAGATTGCCTGAGACTTAAAACACAGTCCTCAGTATTAAGTCAGTTGAATTTGGCAGATGCAACTGAAAAGACTAATTAAATGCTCTAAAAGTTGTAATGTCAGAGCACTTCAGATACAAGTGTTTGTCTTTAATACTACCTTAAACATGCACTTCACACTGTAAGGGAATACTTCAAGTTTTTTATTTATAAAAAGCTTCCTTTTCCCAAACCTCTTAAAATATAGACATCATCTCTAACATCATCTGCAGTGGGGTGGAAAGCAAAGGAAAGTGGCCTTACTTAAACCTTACCATTGATAAGAGACTCCATTGGATTATATTGTGCTAAAGTAGAAGAGAAAAAAGTCCTGTGTGGAACACTTGTATGTTTTGATGGGTTTGAACAGTACAGGTATTCTGGGGCAGGCCAGAGTGTACATCTCCACTTCCTGACACTTATATTTGTCCCTTGAAATATCCTCATACAGACACTAGGAGGTTCACCTTATATGACATGCAATATTCCTTATGTCCATAGTGAAATCCTTTGGCCAGGATATTGAGATATTGTAAATCTGAGGTTGTTGGCTGAACTGGAAATAGAGTTTGGAAAATGAAATCTTGTTTCATGTTACTAAGGTCTGTTCTAAAAGTTAAATTGCACAAATGCAAGGTCTGCCAGTGCTTTCCCAGGCACGTTCCGGGGCATATTTTCCTTACAAGTGAACTCCATACAGCAAAATTTACTAAGGATCCAGAATTATTTAGAATGAAAGTGAATACTGAAACAATCCCCATATTTGGTGCTGAGTAGTTAAACTCAGCAAACCAAGGGGTTTCTTTCTCAGTATCTGTAACCTCCTTTGCTGATCCCTTGGAGATAATATCTTTAGTGTGCAGCACAGGACTGTCACAGGAGTGGCAGGAGAAAATGTCTTGTGTTCTGATGTGTACCAGAAACTCAACTGATGTAATCTTTACTATTATCAAGAAAATATTTATGAACAAGAATGCTTTTCTCTAGGAAGAATCAGGAAAAAACCCAACTTTTTTACAACTGGGTATATTTCAATGAAATTATTGCATATTCCATGATGGAAAAAAAAAACAAAAAACCCACAAAATCACAAGTGCCATGAAAATGTTACCTAAAGTTATATAATTTTCCTTTAAAGATGTGTGGGTTTATTCCACTAAGAACAGATTTTTTTGAGCTGCTAAGAGTGCTGTTTTGATCTGTTTTCCTGGAGATTTGCTCTATAATTAATTAAAATGAAGAAATACATTCTGATCCACAATGTCTTCAGGGACCCATGTGGGTGCTGGAATTCACGAACTTGATATTCTCTGAAGGAATAAAGCATATAGTGCAGAAATTAATATGGTTGATATGTAGTTCTTAAATATAGAACAACTTTTTGATTCTGAGTAAGAATCCATTTGATTTGAGTTAGATTAAAATAACTGTGAAGCAAAAGTTTTATGAATTCACAATTTAATAAAAATATCATAAAACATTTTCACATTATAAGGAAACCATTTAATTTCTTGCGGCAAGATTCCTAGATACCAGTCAGCTTACACCAAACTATCCAGAATGTGTTTTCAAGCTGAAGGTACTGTTCATTAATAGGCAAAAAATACTAAAACACATTTATGTCACTCCTTCAGAACTACATGTTTTTGCAATAATTTGGTTTTTAAGTTATAGTAACATATCCTTCCTGGGGGAAAGGGAAACCAGCAGGAGATTGGACTTACCTGCAACAAAAATTAATTTTTTCAGCTTCAGTGGAATTTGGTTTTGGATGACATGACTACTTAGTGCTAACAGGTTTAAGTATGAAAGTTATAATATAAATTCTGACACTTTTAAATGGAAAAGAGACAGCATTGTAATTAAGCTTCACAATAGTGGTGTGGTGAGGTGTGAAAAATAGGAGGCTTATTCAGCACCCAAGATAAATTATTGTAAATCTTTAGTAGGTGTATGTCAAAAATGAATTCAAAGTACACCGCAGAAAGTTTTTTATTACTTCTAAAATGCATGACACTGCAAGTTTTACTGCTGACTGCTGTGTTCAGGAATTAGGCTGTGGAAAAGCCTAAAAGCCTACTAACTAAACTGTTTGTAACTGAAAATCTTCAACATGTATTATCCTTATGAATACTATGAACTCAGAGTGTTGAAGAGAGAACAATTTGTTTCACTGTTTCATCCCTTTCATTTTGTTGTACCTTCAATATTTAAATTCTCAATCCCTATTAAGTGAAAAAAAATCAGAATAAAAAAAACCCGAAATCCCCAAATACTAATACGCTAACACATTTTTATTAATACAAAGAATTTAGACAAAGCCTACAGAACATACATTTTTGGGAAAAAAAATAATCCTTTTGTAAACTGGGAATTTGCTTTCCTCTTCAAATATTTGCTGACATATAACAAATTCTCATTACTTTTAAGTAGCATTCAGAAATGGAAGAAAATCATTTGAATCTAGTAAAAGTCTTGTAGTGCATCTTAGTCAAAATAATGATCTAGGAGACATATCTGAATATATGATCTCCAACACAAAGCTTTGTGTTTAGTTCAGTAAATACATAATCTAGAAACACATTCCTTACAGAACAAACAGAAGTGACTTGAATGTCATAGACATTCACATGGAACTTGAATGCTTGGGATATTCAAGTGTGGACACTTCATTACAACACATCAGATTGGGTGCAATTTACTAACTGGATTAAGTGCAGAAATTCTAAACAGATTTATCATTGTAAACAAAAGACAAACATGCAACCCAGAAGTTTCTATCATAATGACCAGGAAATAACCATCTTGATGAACTGAAGTAATTACTTTTATAAATCAGAGACATTATTTTAATTTGAAAGGATAATCTTCTTGCCAGAACTCATAACAATGCAGTTGCTGTCTTGTAAAATGTTTTTTCTAAATTTATTGAGAAAATGATTTATGCTTGTATGCTTAGAGCCAGAGAGGAAATGCACGTAGACTCAAGTGGATATGTATTTAACTTAACAAATTAATAAAAAATATGAAATTCTATTAATTTAGTTTGGGTTTTGAAACTACTAATGTGTGGAGAAAATTATAGAAATCAGCAATAGAAATATCTGTTCTGCAGCCTACTAGAAGTTCAAAACTGTGGCCTACTTTGTGACATGAACATAATCACCAAGCATGTGAAATAAATTTTCTCTAAACTAAATCTGCTTAATAGTCTGTTTTATTTCTGTATATTTTAACTGTATGAGGATCTGGGGAAGAAAGAACAAAGTCTGAATGATCAAGTAGAGGAAAAAAAAAGGTTTCTTAAGATTTCCAATTATTTAATTTCAGAATAATTCTTGGCTTTTGTTTGCCTAGTATTCTTTAAAACAGTTAATTATAAAGGGATTAAGAAATGGGATAAAATAAACTGTAAAACAACCAAGAAACTGAAAAGTTTTATGAAAATAGTGCTGATTGTATCTTTTTTAAAAAGAATATTCTATTTCTTAGTCTGTACTGAAAAGATAAAATTAGTCTACCAAGGCAGTACAATTCTCTTGTGATCGTTTTATAAAGCTTTCTAGATTTGAGAGAATTATCTATGGAAGCTGACCTGGGAATACATTTTGAAAGCAAATGTTTACATGCATCTGTATCAGTACCATGTGTGAGAAACTTTTACACTTCTTTCCTTGTTTAATCATTAGAAAAAAGTGCACACAAAAACTAGGTCCAACACTTAAGCTTAACATTAGAAAATTGTTTTTAAGTATCCTCATATATAATATAGATTTTACTGAATCAGAGTCTGTGATGACTTTTTCCTATAGACTATGGAAGAAAAACAGAAATCATTTGGCTGAGGTTAGGGCATATCAAGTATTAGAAAGAAAATATCATTTTTATTAAGGAAGTCAGCATGATTATAATTATGACAATATGGTTAAGTGCTGAATTTGACAGAATGGAATTTAATAATTTAAATAACTTATCAGCCCTAGTTACTTTATATACTAGCAACATATGGGAGCGATTCCAAATGACTCCAAACTGGAGAGTGGACAATGACATAAAAGGCAGACACAGGGATGGTTGTGCATATTTAAAAATGCCGGACTTTTTGGTATTATAAAACTGTGATGTCTTATAGTTATGTCTGAGGCTGTTTGCTGAAACAGAACTCTGGGAACTATCTTAGCTGGTCCTATCTTATTAAAACTTATTTGACCACTGTAATTAGTTCCACAGAAAAATTATCTGCTCATTGACTGTGGGTAGATCTTGAATCCTTTTATTGTGTTAACAAATACAATGGTGATAGCCTTAATGTTTATTTATAAAATCTTTGACCTGAATGTAGAACAAACTCATAGTGTGCTACATTTTCCTAAGGTTTAAAAGGGAAGGAGGATTTACTGCCATTTGAAACTACTCATTGTGACATTAACCCCCTTCCATCCCTGCCTCACCTCAGCTGAAGAGAGCAATCAGCCTCATCCCCTGAGTAAGAAACAGCAGGCGCACCTGCTGAGTACAAGACGGTGCAGTTGTCTGAGACATAACACTAATTTGATCAGACACTCATGAATGGAAGCTGCTAGCCATGTGAACTTTCTGTATTGTAAATGCAGTTTTACATATTGTTCAGTGTACATTGCCTTCATACTTTCCTTTTTCTACACCTTTTCTTTTGGAAAATGTAAGGAAAAGAGAGAATCATTTTATAAACTTTGCACTAGTAAAATGAAAGAATTTATTTTCTGACATCTCTCACTGAAAACCCATGACATAGTTTCTGTGGGATCAAAGTGTCAGGAGTTAAATCCTGTCTTCTGAAACCATACAAGATCTTTTTTTTCTAGTACTATGAATGCTAATAGGATCCAAAATACTGTTGAAATAAGCTCTCATGAAAGGAATCTATGTTCTGAAGCAGAAAAGGTTACCAGAGGTAAGGGATATTTTGGAAGGGAACAAAATGCTCTTTTTATGGCTCTTCTGTCATTTTTAATGTTGTTCCAGTCTTCTAGAAATAATGAATAGCTACCATAAAGGATGAGGGAAATGTAAAAATCCTTAGAGATATATCAGAGTCAGTTATACAAGAATCAAGCTGATGATTTTCATGGAGGCAGCAACTGATTAGAAGCTTTTGTCACAGTTTAAAAAGATCTCTATGTGTGATTCTGTTGGGTTTTATTAGAAGAACCTCAACAAGTATCAGTGTGACAAAATGAAGAGTAATAAGTGTTCTGTTCCATGGAAAAGTCTCTTTTACTGAAATAGACATCACTACTCATAAATACGAAGACGTGTACCCATATTTGAATTAATATTAAATTAACTTTTTCCTTTCTTTTTTTTCCTGGCAACTTAGATTATTACAAAATATTTCTTTTATTCTTTAGTCATTTTGTTTCAAGGAACAAACTGGATAGGGAGAAAGAAAGTATGCAGATCAGGTGAAGGTGAAGCAGAATATATTTAGTCTTTTGTAAAACTTTCCCCAGTTGAGGAATTATCTAAACTTACGGTAGCTTTGTTTGCTTTCTCTTTCCAGACAGATTATCACATTTTTATAAATATAAAGGGAATAAATGGTAACAAGTATAGTTGGGAACCATGAAGTACAGAGTTTTTTTATATGAAACTCTATATTTAAGTTTTTCCCATTTCATATTCAGAAAAGTTCAGGATATGATAGTGATAAGCCTATTCTTGCAGAATACAAGTAGTGTTCAACATTGTACATAAAAATAGGATCATTGACAGCATATTTAATAAAGTTTTTCCTTCCTGCAGCTATCGAGTAAAATTGTAAAAGTTTGAAAACGTTGTGCTTAAAATCAATTGTTAACAATTTTTCATGATGGAGTATTTTCTGAGAAACTGGTTTTCATGAATAGAAATTACCAGAATTTCAATGTTCTTGATTAAAATTTCATTAATAGTGTAAAAATTATCAGACTCGTGAACAGACTACAAACACTGTGTAGGAGAATATAATATACTATAGACTATACTAGAATATAAATGTTCTGGTGTTCTACTCTTAGTTTAGCAGAACTATTACAAGGTTCTTATTAAAAACTAACATTAAAATTAGAATATACATACTCAGTGTTACACAAATCTCACTGTCTGGTACTCACCTTTAGAAGTGAAAAGGGACAGAGCACTCAGCTGGTGCAAATTGCTATTCACTTTCAATGACTCCTACCATTGGTATACAAAATGTTTGTCTATATTTTGCACCTTACATTTTTATTTCAATGGTGTTTTAGAATCCAATTGATTTTTGCCAGCATAACAATATTCTCCTGTTTTATTTAAAGTAATATCTGAGATTTCAGTGAGGAACTTCCCTTTGATGCTGTTCCTGGTAAAACCATATCCTAGAATACAATCCAAAATGCACTAATGCCACAAAGTGATGTAGACAGACTTTGAACAAAATCCTCACTGTACTTGATGAAGTGCATTGAAATATGTGAAACACAACATCTTTTAAGAGTAATGAATATTTTGCTTTTTCCTGTGGACTGAATTTATGGTTAGTTTTTGATAGCCTCACTTATTTAGTTGAAGTGAGTCATGACCCCACATACTCAGAAGAATACTCACATACTCATATCCTTTAGGGAAGTTTATGGTAAGGACCAAATGAAACCAAATCCCTTTAAAGTCCAGCTTTGTGCCATGAAAAATAAGATCATTCTTTCTCTATTGTCAGGCACTGACACTTTGGAGCAATCTCCTTCAGGCCTTAGATTTTAAATTAAATTTGTCAAATACCTTGTCATAATTCTAAATTTCTAAAGACTGAGTTTACAGGGAGATAGGAAGATGGGAGAGTTTGGGGGAGTTGTATTTCAGTTAATATGCGTCAGCTCTTAAGTTATCTTTTTGAGTCATCCCCAAAACATTAAAGTATTTTTTTATACCAGTGTCCCTTAATTTAATTTTAATGCTAAAATTCATTCTTTTCTGTTGATGAATGTGGGAATTGAATGAAATGGTTTGAATTTCAACAATTAAGGTTGTTCAGAAGGTAAACACCACCCATTAAGATGAGACTTCAACTCATACTAATGTCACAAATCCATGGAACTGCTCTTTGCAGTATTTACTACTCACTGGTAATATAAATAGCATCACCCAACATGATGTCAGTGAGGAGATGCACAAGAAGATGGGAGGGAATATGGCCAGGACAGCTGATCCAATCTATCCAAAGGAATATTCCATATCATAATATGGCATCTTAGTGTATAAACCGGGAGAGTTGGCCAGGAAGGCATGACAGTTGCATCTGCCCATGGCCAGTGAGCAATGGTATTGTGCATAATTTTTTTTTTATGGGTTTTATTCTTCTATCTCTTTTTTCTTTACTATTTATTCACAATTCTATGTGTTCCAGCTTTTCTTGACTAAACCTAACCTGTTCAAACACTGGAAATGGTTATAGGAAAGGTTTGAGCAGTGTCTTACAGTACTATGTTTTCCATTCCAATTTCTAGGCTCATTTTTCACAAGAGTTGTTTATTTGAGAGAAACTATATAGATTTTTATGACTGGTTTTTATTCCTATCTTTTAAAGATAAATTCATAAAATAATACGAGGTAGCCTTTGTCTTCTATAGATGCAAACTGCATTTTATTAACCTAAGCCTAGTTGTCAGTGCATCATCAGAGATTTGTTTTGTTGTTTAATGGTGCTGACTTGTAATCTCCCCCAAATATATAGTATAGACTGTTTGTTGAAGCTGGTATTTAGGATAACTATTTGGTTGGAGCAATAAAACAACAGTAAGAGAAAAAAAAAAAAAGAAAACCCACAAAAATACACAAAAAAACCTTACCAAAAAAAGACCAACTGAGGTTGGAAACAATCTGCACTTGAGAAATTAATTTAATTTTGTCTTAATCTGTGACGTATGAAATATTGATATGTCTGTCTTAATGAAGATAGAAAAAATGCTAGCATATAAAAAAATGAAGGAGATTAGGAAATTCTAAGAGCTAAATCTTTTTAAAATAGTTTTGTTTGAAGTATCTCACTTTTTTCTCAACCTAATTAAGTGAGATGAATCATTTATCATCATTGATTGTATCAACGATACCTTCAAAATGATGGAATGCCAGTACTAGTAAGCTTGGGGAATATGTATCATCATCTCACCATTCTGATTGAACATTAAAAGTGAACAAGAGAAGAGAAGAAAGCATAGTTTAGATTTCCAAGTTCTTTACTCTTATACAAGGAGAATTAGTTTCTATTTTATTATACAAGGTCACAGAACTTTCTCACACATAAGAATGTGTGTTGTTGCAAAATATCTTTATAAATTTAACCTTTGGGGATTAGAAATAAGATCATAGTTGAGTAAAAATGGTGACACTAGTATAATATTTTAACTACTTAGAGAACAATGTTTAATGTGCATAACAGAAAAAAATCTCATGAATTATATTTTATTTTACTGCCAAGTTAAAGGTATCATTCATGTCAGTCTTGGAGTTCATTGCAAATAGAAACCAAATTCTTCCAGTACCAGTGGACTTTGTGGTCTCATACAAGAGGACATTATTTTTTCTTGATCATCATAGAGTTAAATAATGTGATTTTCCTTCTTGCTGAGATTGTTGAGGAGAACACAATGTGATTGTGGTACCTGTCAATACTGTCTCCATTAAAACAGGTAAGAAAACTTGTAAACAATATTAGAATATCTCTCAATTATCATGTGTGTGCAGCTATTTTAAAAGCCACAAATGCATTCTCTTGTACATCATTTCAATATGAAGTTTTAAAACACACATCATGTTTTGGAAATCAAACTTCATATTAGTGAATATTATATAATCTGCAAAAAGCCTTTATTTCAGGTGGTACTGGGATTAAAGGGGTAAAAATAGGAGATGGGTGAGGAGAAAGAGGTTTTTTTAGAATTCTTTTCACTCAAGATGGCTTTGCAGGTGGGAGATGCTAAGAATATCCAGTCAGCGAAAATTTCTCATTGTTTTCTTTCTGTTTTGAGAAATGGAATTTCTGTAGAAGATAATAAAATGCTGCGAAAGAACTAAAATTCATTCTCCATAGGCCTAGGCCTCCTGGTGCAGGAGGAGCGGAAAAGAGACATGAGAAACTCAGAGGCTGTAAAGTCACAGCCTTGCAAAGGAAGGTGCATGTGCCAGGCCCAGTGTAATATCAAAGCAGGGAATGGGCCTGTCACACGTTCTTTTCGTTCCTGTTAAGTTTGAGTTAAGTTAGTAAAGTAATGTGCCTGTCTGCCAGTGAAATTGTGAAATAAATATTTTTTTGTTCACATTTCAGCTTCAGATAGTGGCTGTCTTGGTGTTGCCTACATATATTCACCTCACATGGGTGGTGCTTCATATTTCAGGAAACTCCAGCTAAAAAATAAGTATTTTATTTTAAAATACTGGGTTGGGGGTTGTGTTGGTTTGTTGGGGTATTTTATTTTATTTTTGTTGCTGTTTGCATTGGGTTGGGTTGGGTTTATTTTCTACAAGGTAAGGCTCTTTTATTTTTTAAGCAACACTTGCTTGCAACATGGTTTTGTCATAAAATAGACTAAGAAAATCTTCAATACCTTTTTGTATTGTATTTGCTCTGTTTGTGTCACAGCTGCACATTGCTTTATGCCTCTGCAGGAAGCTTCATGTAGAGGCAGTGCTTGAAAGGTTAATGGCAGTTACTGCATTGCTAATCTATTCTTTAAACCACTGATTAGCATTGAAATTGATTCCCTGCTCCTGGTGGCTGAAATGACATTAATCTAGTCTCTCCTATTAAAAATGTTACACCTTTCCTATGTTACCAGGTGATAACACATCATTAATTTGATAGCTTCCATTGTCCCATCCTTCATGGGAACACCTATAAATGTGAGGAATGAGCAAAAATTTAATACATTCATTCAGAAAGAAAAAAAATAAAGTAATTTTTCATCAAGTACATTTGAAATGTGAAGGACAAATATTTTTTTGTAACTGTCAAGTATCCGAAGGTATGAGTACAGGCATTAAGTTGTGGTCAGATAACAATGTTATTGTAGTTATAAAGCTTGCTAGTGCAATCTACTGTGACAATGTTGAAAGGTGATTGGACTACTACTGTGCTATCTCCATATGGCATTAAAATTGTAAAAAAAATTGGTAATTTCTTATTTTATTCAGAAAACAAAAAGTTGCACAATTCTACAATGGAAATCTTAATCATCAAAGAACATATACTCTTCAAAGTTGCTTTCAGTTTCCAAACACCAAACCCAACCTTGCCTTTATTCAATTGGATTAGATTCTCACAGGATCTAATCTAATCTCACAGGATCTTTTGGGGATGTAAAGTCCCGTGGCTTATCTATCTTGTCCAGAATCCTACTTACATTATTAAATTAAATAGATTGTAAAGCCAGAATCTATTCAGCAAGAGGATTTTTTTTCTGCCAATCCTGATTGGTATCAAGATTGGTAAAAGTAAAAACCTTTCATAACAATTTATGCATGAATCTACAGCCTGATTTTTAAGGTGTAGAAATTAATCTATCCTTGATGGAAAGATTGGTGATAAACAACATGTTGCCTCTTTTCAAATATTCACACCTGGCTTATGAATTTTCTGGCTTTTAATCAAAAATTATCACAGAATGCAGAAGATATTAACTTCACAGTATCATGAAAAAAAAATCTGCTTTAGGGTTTCTTCACTCTAGTGAACCAGTTGAAAAAAGCATGATGATCTCAGTGATGTCACTGGGAGTGTATTATAATTATCTAATTCAAGCAATTTGATAAGGCAGATATATGTTCACCTAGAAAATAAAATAAATTAATAGAATTGCAGCTTTTGTAAACTGTATTATTTTATGACTGTACTTCTAACACAATGAAGGCTAAAAAAGTATAAAATATAACATATTGAAATTTCAAGCCAAGCAAAATTTAAAAATTTAAATAATAAAAACATTCATAAGACTTGCCTGCATGTTATAAAATGCAGATAAAATTTGCACAAAACCCAGGAAGAAAGCGAGCTGCAGGGTCACGAGAGCTCTAGAAATTTCTCAATAACAAAAACATTTTATTAAAAATAAGAAAAAGATATCACTATTAAGGGTGTTGAACCATTTATTGAAAAAGAAAACTACTAAACGTTTTAAAAATCCCTAGGGAGAGTCAGGACTAAGCAAAGTCTGTAATTCAGAATGTGACATAACACAAATGTCAACAAAGGAAAGAAAGAACAAAGTTATGAACTTTCTATGAACTTTCTTATGAATTACTATCCCAGGAAGGTCCTGTTCTTTTAAAAAAGATATAAAAATATAATTCACTTGAGAATTAAAAACCCCAAAAAAGTACCAAGATTGTTTGAATTTTGAAGGATAAGCAAAAATGGCCATAAAGGTATTAAGGCTTCAGGTCACTACAAAGTGTGTGCATATATATATTAGGCATCATTCTGTACACTATAAAAAAACAAATTTCCACAGATCATGATGAAAATATGTGTGCAGAGTAGAGAATACACAGAAATTGATGGAGAGGCAACCAGGGAAGATGAATCTGAGAGATTATTCTGTACATATTAGTATTATCTTTTATATAGACTAAAATTTTTCTTCTATTAACATTAATAATCAAGAAGAAAGAGAGAAAAGTACAAAATAATGTCTGTAGATGACTTATTTATTTCTATCATTAAAGGTTAAAAAAAAGAAAAAATAGTACAACATAGTTAGAGAACTGGTCTATGTGTAGCATTGTCATTTGGTATTTAATTAAGAGGCAAGTAAAAATTTCAGAAGGAAAAAGATGCTTCGAAAAATGTGTGTTAATATAGAAAATTTTCCTGGTGAGGAATGTGTAATTAGTGATACAGGTCTAGGTTACCCATCTGTCTAGTGCAGTTATTTGTCTCCATCAAGAGCCTGTGCCAGCTTTATTAGGAGACTGTGTGAAAAATATCCTGGAAAATGCATATAAAATATTTTATATAAAGAAGGTTTTCATTCATTTAAAGGTCACTAGTTTTTAGAACAAGCATAATTCATATTCATTCCAAATACATTTTTTTTAATGTCCGTTTAGTTGGACACTGTTTTTTAACTACTCTGGGTTATGTCTATGCATGACTGTACTACCAATCCCTTTGTGAAGTCAGCTTTCAAAGATATTTAGGAACATACCAATGAAGAGTGTTTGTTCCATAAGCAAATTCTGGTGCTCATTCAACTAATTATTTATTGTTTTCCTTTGACTGCTGTCTTTCAATTTAGTTGATATTCTCTTTGAGTTGAGATCTAGCTCTTGATGAAATCTAGAAAGCTAGAAATCTAGCTCTTGATGACAGAACTTTAATTTATTGTCTAGCTTTCAAAATAATTCCCAGTATTTTCAACCATTTAACTGGCTTTTAGTTTGGGGTTTGTTTTATTTTTTTTATTTTTTTTCTCCTGAACGTCTTTGCATGTTCACACACTTCATTGAACTTCTTCAGTTACTCCATTCTGAAAAACATTTCATGTGAAAATATACTGGCAGAAAAAAAATTCAAATTTCATAGCCAGAACATATTAAGTCATATTCCCCAACTGAATAGATATAAATTCTGATTCAAGTAAGAAATACAGGTTTTCATTCCAATTAAATACTTACATTAAAACAAAATTAAAATTATACCGAAATCAAAGTGACTTAATGTTCAAAAATAAAACATTAAAACTGCATGTTAAAACTTCCTAATATTAAAGACAAGAGAACTCCAAGCTTACTTAAAACCTTGTTATTGTCAAAGAACAGAAAACTCAAACTCTTAAAATGGGATAGATGAATGAAGAATGTGATTGATGAATGTGAACAATAAATAGAATATGGTAGAAATATACTGTTTTAATAATAAATTTAAATCATGTAAACTTAATACTAATTCCAGAGACAAATTTTTGAGCCATTAGAAAAAGAAAAAAATGCAGTGCCTTAACAATGTAGATTTCTAATTTCTGCTAAGAGGTTTTTGAGATACCTCTACCAAATATTTTTTACTGTTTTTTCCTGTATTTCCATTTCTATAGAACAAAGATATATAAATAATCAGACAAAGAGATACAATTTCTTAGCAGATGGTGGCTGAGATGTCAAATAAAGTAATGACCTATTTCTAAACAGCTGAGGAAGAGGTGATAGCTCAGGGGGCTTCTTTTAAGAGAATTAAAACTAGGCAGATGGTGTCCATTCTCACCTGCTGCTGAGGTGTTACAGCAATATTATGTCATCACAAATTTTAGCTGTAAAAGTAGTTATGCACCTTTTCTACTTCTTTAGTGACTTTGTGAAGAGTAGAATAAAATAAATTCTATATCTTTGGTCATATTATTTTTTGCTCTTGATGTCTGCTACTAGAAGCTTTCTAATCTTTATATTTGCAGTAAGTATTAAAATTCATCCAGACTTATTAAAAATCATAGAGTATGTTGAGTTAGAAAAAACCCACAAGGATCTTTGAGTCCAACTCCTGACCTTGCACAGGATGTCACATGTCACAACATGTGTCTAAGAGGATTGTCCAAACACTTCTTGAACTTTGTCAGGATTGGTGCTGTGACCACAGCCCTAGGGAGCCTGTTCCAGTGCCCAAACACCATCTGGATGAAAAACCATTTCCTAATATTTAGTATAAACCTCCCCCAACTTAACTTTACACCTCTTCTTTGAGTTCTGTCACTGGTCATGAGAGCAAAGAGATCAGAGTCTGCCCCTCCACTTCCCCTTGTGAGGAAGCTGCAGACTGCAACGAGGTCTCTCAGTCTCCTCCAGGCTGGACAGACCAAGCGTCCTCAGACACTCCTCACACAGCTTCTACTAAAAGACTTTCACCAAAGGAGGGCATTGCCTTCCTTTGAACACTCTCTAATGGTTTAATGTCTGTTTTATATTGTGGCACCCAGCACTGCCCCCAGCGCTCGAGGTGAGGCTGCCCCAGCTCAGAGCAAAACAGGACAATCCCTTCCCTTGCCTGGCTGGTGATGCTGTGCCTGGTGCCCCCCAGGACAGGGTTGGCGCTCCTGGCTGCCAGGGCACTGCTGACTCATGTTCAACTTGCTGTCAACCAGGATGCCCATGTCTCTCTCCGCAGTGCTGCTCTCCAGCCTCCCATTCCCTACATTAGATTGTATAGTGAAAGATATAGAATTTATAGAGAAGTATTAAAACAAAACAAAACAAAACAAAACAAAACAAACAAACAAACAAAAAAGTAAAAGGAAAAGCAAAAAAAGCATTACCATCTATTACACTAAATCAGATCTTAGAACATGATTGTGATTTTTTTTTTTTGCAAGTACAGTCTCTAAAATCCAATTGTTTAGTTGTTATTGCATATGAACTATGTAAACCAAGCATTGCTACTGAAACACAGCTTACAAAGTTTGAACAAACGTATGAAAACTGTCTTTTGTACTCTTGGATGAAAATTTATCATTTGTTTTGGTAGTTCAAGATCTAAAAGTTCATGCTTGCAAAGATCAGGATTACACTGCTGTATGCTAAGTAATCAGCACTAGTAACAGTCATCTTTAATCATCCTCAGATCTCTTTAAGAAATTTCATATTTTCTGATTTGCTAGATAGACTTTTTAAAGCTGCTAGTTGAACACATATATGTAACTTTACCATATTCTAGCCTTCTGAATAATAGCAGCCTGAACACAGAAATAGACACAGTTGAAGCAATAAATTATTCAAATTCTTCCATTAGGAGAAAGGTTGTTTGCTATAAAAACCTTAAAAAATTTTACAGAATACACAGTTCATTGCTTTTGTTTCTGATATTAGTGGTAGTAAGGGGATTTTGGCTAACTGATGTTTTAGTGGATGGCTTAAGACATTAATAACTTTAATGGAACAAAGAATTAAAAATAAAGAAGGCCTTTTCCCTGTGTAAGCAGATTTCATAATATGGGTATTATGGCAGCTCTGAGCTATAAGTGTCAAGAATGTAATGATTTATTTAAGCTCTATGCAGTAATTCTAAAAAAAAAAAAAAAAAAGTCAATGTGATAGTGATGCAACATCCTATTTTTTTCTCCATTTTATCTTGCCCTTGGCATTTCATTTAAAACATTATTATTTACTTAGTATTACCTGCATAAATGAGCAATGAAATCTCTGGAGTTGTGACAGCTTTAAACAGAATCTAAATTAATTCACACTTGGAACAAGATATAGAACATACTGTGAAGATTCTTGAGCTTGTCAGAAGGAGATGGAACATATTTCAAACTCCAAACTCAGTGTCATTATGCCTTTATTATATTCATTATAAACATAGAGTGCTTTAGTCAGACATTTCTATAGCTCACATCTTATTTTTGTTTGGTTTTGCTTTTGTTACTTTTGGTGTTGATAGTGAAGTAACAGGGCCAGTCAACAGCAATCTGGAAAGACTGCCAAGGTCATGTGCTTCAGAATAGCTGAAAGTGTTAAGAACATCTAAATTCCCATAAAAATAGATTTGAAATTGTGCCCTGTATCCCTATTGACTGAACTACCCACAAGCACGTGCAGAAGCAGTATTTGCAGCATCCAGGAAGGCTTTGAAAAAAAAAAAGACATAAAGAGGGATGAGTGGCATGAGTGGCTTCTGTATTAGAAATATCAATGTAAATAAGCAGGTCTTTCCTAGACTTTGACACAACTATAAAGAAAAGAAAGAAGAAGGATCTGAGCATTCCACACTACATACTGAGTGTTCAGTCATATAAGGAATATTATTTCTGTCATTACTCAATATCTGGCACAAAGTCTAATGTTGCATAAAAGCATGGTGGATGGCATTACTTGCTAAACATTGATTGCCATAATAGCATAAAATACAAAGTAATTCTTAATCTTGAATTAAATAAAAGCAGTGTTAAAACAAGTATCTTCAGCAATAAAAACTAAATTGTTTTACCACTTTATTGATCAACATAATTGTATTAGTGTAATATAAGACATGTAACTCCATGTTTTTTCTCAAGAAAATAAATAACCTAACTGTTCACTGGACTGGTTTAGAGATTGTCAAAGAGTACATCTGCTGAGAGAGAAATAAAATAGATTTTCTTCCTAGGGGCTGTTTCATTATGCCAGACAACACTTTATATTGATCCCTCTCCATTTATTTCTAATTTTGTTGTCCCTGATTGAGCAGAGCTCTAAATCTTGTGATGGCTTACACACTGTTAGGATGCAGCATTGTAATGTGAAGTGCAAGGTAGCAATGTTCTCATTTTAAGCTGCAATTTAGTCTGATTTGCAACAAATTAGGCTTTCTAAAATAGCACTTTAGTACAGAGACAATTTGTTTCATATGTTTTCCATAGCACACATAAAAATTTCTTAGAACTCAGTGAATATTTTTTTGTTAGCTTTGCAAAATTCCTGGGAATTGCCTAGTATTTTTTTTTTTAAATTAGAACTTCATTTCTAAGTTTCTCACTTTTTATAGCAATAGAAGAACTATTTCACTTCATTTCATCATTTTATTAAGTCACAGAAAATAGGGTTAAGTACCAGATTTTTCAGGCCTTTGATTTTAAATATATTCTCAATTAGTTTACCAAAATGTTTTTGCTTCTTACTTTTGTACATCACAGCTTAATTGCCTTAAAAAGAATCTTCAAGACAAGAGCAAGAATGGAGAAGCTGATCAGTAATGACAAGCTGGCAAAAAATCCAACTGCATGATAATTTTATGGAGTATTTTATGCATACAAATAAATATATATATATATATATATGTAAAGCATATATTACTAAATTAAACTGTATTTTTTCTTTAATGTCATCAGTTTTACACCCTTTCTTGGCAAAACACATTCTTAATGTACTCATGCAATATATTTGGCTACATAAGTGAAAAATAAAATGCAAGCGTTTGTTAATGCTCACTATGAATTTTTTAGAAAGAGAAAAGCTAAGGAGGGCAAAAAATCATGTAAAGTATATAATTTCCAATCTAATAAACCTCACTCTTTTCATTACAGTTGACACAGATGATCACCCTGGGACTAAAAGTCTGCTAGCTAGCATTTTATTAAGCTAGTTGGTTTCTTTGAACATTGCATCCAAACTGACAGAAATACATACTTCTCAGGAGGGTACAAAAACCAGCAGAAAACGTCTTCAAAGATCTGTGTTAACCATTTTAAACAAATTTTGTAGTAATATATTTACACCCTTCAATACATCTGTTTACATGCTTTTTCTTTGGGAAATGTATTATAAAGAAAAGGGAAGTGAATTTAGATTTTTGAATTATTTTAACTAGTTTTTAAATTGCAAAGTCTATATTTTCATTCTTTTAAATTTATTTGTCAATAATGGTCTCAATTTTTTCAATCACATAAGGACAATGCTGGAAGGTATTCTCTTCGTAGATAAAAGTTTATAAAAGTCTACAGACTTAACAGGTTTTTCTTCTCCATCTGTTGTCATTTTTATTTATGGATGAATAAATAAATTGATTTTGATAAAGAGAGGCAACATTATAAAACTATTATCATCTTTATGTACTGTTATTCTTACATTGGTAAGAAATGCAAATTTTTAAACAAATTTTTACCAGATGGAAAGACTCTGAACTGTGTATATGGATATTTTTTATGTAGCCCTGTTAGCTATGCTTTGAAGAAAAATGTTTCTGATATCTTGTGTGAAACTGGGTAAGGGAAAATTTACTCTCCTCGCTGTCCCTATTTTATTATGCTTCTGATGAAAGATTAGATAGGGAGCAAATTCAGTTCTGCCCATCCATGCCCATCCGTGCCATGGAATGTGAAGTGTCACAGCTCAGAAAGGAGCTGCCTGATGTGGCCAGAACCCAGTTTATGTGCAGGTTGTCTGTCAACACTGTTCTTTCATATATGGTTAGCTATAGTGAAAGGAGATTAAAAAAAAAAAAAAGAAAAAATAAATCTTTACTCTAGGCTTAAATGGGATCAATCTCTTACCTTAAAGCAACAAAAATAATAATAACCTAAGCTCATTCAAATTGATAAAAATTAAAGCCCAAAAATTATTCAAATGAAACACTCTCTTAAGCTATCATTTTTACACTATACTGTAGGCTGAAATATACTAAATATTTCCTTTGAAGAGGGGTATAATTTCAGGTATGAAATTCTCATCTGTACATGATGATATCTCTGTTAACTCCTTAAAGATATGTGTGACTTTTTTTTAATTATCTCTGAAAAAAAGAAAAAATCCAGTATTTGATTGCTGAGAATCTTTGTATACTTTATCATAACTTGGAAGGTCATTCAGTTAAACAGCACAATTCAAGCACAGTATATTATTAAAAAAAAAAAAATCTGAACTGTAGAGAGTCACAACTAAGAGAATAGGAGCAAAAGTCACTCATTCAGGGAGGTTTGTCACTGTGGCTTACAATCAGTATCAGATAATCCAAAGCTCCTGGTGGAGTAGAAGAAATAATGTAAAGGAAACTAAAGAATTATGAAAAATGCCAGCATTTCAAAGCTGTGAGTGAACAAATGCTCTTGGGTCAGAAGAGATTGTTCTATAAATTTGATTTTGTTGGTCTTAATGGAGCCATGGTGTTACCTCTCTTCCCCAGAACTAGTGAGTTTAGCCCAAACTCTTTAACATATATTCTGCACCTTTTGGACTCAATTCAGATTAAGCTTTGGTTTGTATACTATCAAGCTCAGCTATTTCATTAAGTATAGGTTTCATTTAAGAAAAGAATAATGTGATATCTAAGAGAAGGCTATTGGAGAAATAAGGTGGTCAGACTATGAGTTGCATGATGTCACTTAAGAAACAATTTGGTGACAGCAGACAAAAAGCAGAAAAATATTAAGAAATATCTTTTTTTTCCTGTTCCATTTTCAATTCTTTCTCTGCTTCTCTTTTTTATCTTTGTCATCTTTAATTGTCATTTATATCCCTGTATTTTCATACCTTTGTGTAGCTAAGGAAAGGAACTCCATCTTTGTCATATTTTGAAAACTAAATGATGTTGTGGAATGTAGAGATAAGGAGGTTTGGTACAAGTAAAGTATTTTGAAGGTACCACAAAATTTTTGAGAGAAGGGTGCAATTTGACCAGCACTGATATCTTCTTGTGGAATTCATGGCTCATGACAAGTATACAGAGCTGTGGCTGGACATATGTTCTATAAAAACGTCTATTAACTATGAGATACTGCATTGTACCACCTGTTTCCATGTTTCTCTGCAGCTATTAATGCAGAGTAAAGCTACCTTGAGGAAGGTGATTTATGCTACTTTGCTCTTTGGATTTTGTGAAAGATTTCTACCCATTTTACACTCAGATGAAAGTTAAAAGCAGTTTTGCCATGAGAGCTAGTGGGACAAGTTTTCACTCCACCCCAGTACACACCACAAGATACACTTCCAGCATAAATGATTCATCTTTCTGCTGCTGAAATTATCTTGACATATTTGATTCCTCACCAGGTTCATAAATCTTAAATCATCAATATTTTTTTTCCTTTACCTTCCTAACTTTATCTTTCCATGCAAATATATGTAACATAGAAGTACCTAAAATCTATTAATCTATTCCTTCTTTTTCTAAAATGTCTGATTTTGGCCATTTCTATCACGCATATGATTGCACAGAAAATACCTAAGCCTGTTTTTGTTTAATTTTCCCCAATTCCTCTGAAAACAGCCAGGAGTTTAAGCCTGTGCTTAGAATATAGCAAAGTTTTGGTGTGCAAATGGCAATGAAATCAGTCACAGACCTGGGCCAGTGTAACTCTAGAGCAGACTACAAGCAACTTGATTCTTTTTTCTCAATAGAATTGACACATATAAATGACTTTTTTTTACTTTTTTTTTAAATGCCACTTTCTCCTTTGTGTGTATTACCTGGAATGTATTCCATCTTAATCTTCTCTGATTGGGGTGAAAATGCAGCAAAATTGTCAAAATCTTCCCTCCCAGCTGTGAAGTTAAAATGTAGAGGTAAATTATGATATTTGCTAATAAGACTCTGTAATTTTTAACCTAGGGAAAGAACATCACAGAAAGAAGGTTTGAAATTTACACTGGAAAAATTTACTCAGGTTAACAATAATGTGCCAACATAAAGAGTAGGACTAATCATAAAGTGGAATAATTTACGAAGGAATATAATGAATTTTTTGTTACTGCAGTTCTTGAGAGAAATTAAATGTTGTTTGAAAGAACATGGTCATTTTTTGTAGAGAACACAGCCTTATAT
Source organism: Certhia americana (assembly GCA_018697195.1). Taxonomy (NCBI): domain Eukaryota; kingdom Metazoa; phylum Chordata; class Aves; order Passeriformes; family Certhiidae; genus Certhia; species Certhia americana. Next base: position 39,894,497 of record CM031879.1, read on the forward strand.
AATTTTTCTTCAATTGGAATTTCTTGTTACATTATGCAATAGGTCAAACAAAATTATCATAGAAGTTCTGCATTATTTCTAAATCTGGGAAAGATGCCACAAATAAAGTTATTCTACCAATAAACTACTATATTCCTTAGGAATTTGCATTCCACTAAATTCTAAGCATTGTAAGACTACTTATAAAAACCCAGATACGCTTGAGCTCTCTCCTCTTCACGGACATTAACATCAGCATCTTAACAACATAGTCTTGGGTTAAATATCCATCAATTTTTTGCTTTTAACTGTATAGAAGTTTATATTAATTAATATTATTTTTTCTTAATTTGTCTTTCTTTTTCAAGAAAAAAATGCTACCGCTCTCTGAGAGTGTTTCTTCATGGAAGAGAACTAATTTCTTACAGTAAAAATTCATTTCTATTCAGTTATCTTTAATGTTACTATTTTGATTATGGATCCTCAACTTTTTTCTCTGTTGTGTATAGTTTTCAGCTGCAGGTTTCTTGGAAAATTTGTTAGAAGCTTTGATTCATGATCATACATGGATTTTAAAAAAATAATAATTTAAATATGAAGCATTTGAAATGGTTTGTGATGTGAAAGGGAAAATTTTGCAGACATCTTCAATGTCACTTCTATTTCCATGTGCACCTCATTGAAAAAATGAGAAGTAAAAAATTAATTGGCCAAAAAGAATTAAGCTACTGAATTTGATGAGTTCTGTGAGCAGTGTCCATATATCTTTACAATGCCATTTTTGTCCATTATATAAAAAGATGCATAAACTTGCTGCATTCCTCCAAGTACGAATAGGTGACATAGGAACGCAGGCCAATTAAAGAGTGCAAACCAAAGGAGAGAGGGGGTTGCTTTCATGTTTTAATAAATGAACAGAACCTTGCTACCAATGATGAGACAACATTCTTATTAACCAAATTCAGCTGCTCTTAAATTCAATGCCCGATTCACCATTTCTGGTTTTCACTTACATGTGCAAGCTGTCTTTTAAAAAAGAAATGATTGTAAACATAAATCCTCACAGCTTCAGTAGCATCCACGAAAGAATATGATGAATGCTCAAGGAATTTCAGCACTTAGTATATTCTTTAATATTGACAAGAAAGTGATGTTCACTCCAGAGAGAAATAATATACATAGAGCTGGAATTTATGAAATATTTATTTCCAAACCCAAACAACCTTCCTCATGTTAAGATTTCCTCAAAAATCTACCAACAAACCCCAAGATTATTGAATGTGTCATGTTTTTCAAGAAAAAAATATTGATCTTATGAAAATTAAATATTTCTAGACATTTTTTGTGTCCTGTATTTAAACTGCTTTACTGCTGTTTATGTCATAATTTTGTGGGGAGGGTTGTTGTTTCTATAAGGGTATTTCTATGCCTTTAGTATCAGTAACATGTTCAGTAGTATGACTAGAATCAGGGTCAAATGATAAATAAAATGAATGCTTTTAAAGATTTTCAAATAACTGTAGCTGAATTAAACATGTAAGAGCTATTAGAGATTGAATACCCTTTCATAGTCAATAGGGTCAAAGTCCAACTCGTGTCAAATTTTGTATATGTGTTTCATTTTATGTGTACTTGTATTATATTATTCTTTTATTCTACTACTTTTTGAATAAAAGAGGAAAGAGTATGGTTGACAAGAATTTAGAAACTATTTATAGGAAATATTGAATTCCTGAATTATATCCCAATTCCGTAACAACTCTGAAATCTTTACATTTATAAATCTATAAATCTAACTAATGTTGCCTCACAGGTTTTTTCCACTGTAAGCTTTGTACAATAGGTTTTTCTACTGTAAGTCTACTGTAATATTTGCTTAAATAGTTATGGAAGCAGTTCCTAAACCATGGCATTTGAGAAAATGTCTACTCATAGTTCTGTAAACAGCTTGTAATGGTTTTATAAAAGGGGGTACTATATTTTAGATTTTTTTCTTATGAAATCTCCAAATTACTACTATCTTTACCATATATATATATATATATATATATATATA